>ML677332.1:27787385-28063325 GCA_007922305.1 Dermatemys mawii
ATATTGAGAAGCTAATGGGAGGAGAGAGACTGGGACGGGCAGCCAGTGGGGGAAGAATGGATATAGAAGGGGAGTGGTGACAGAGATGGTGGAGAATTGGGACTAGCTAGGTCAATAGATCATACAAGGAGCTGGGGATGTGGTAGGAGGAGGGAGAATGAGATTCTTTGAGGAGCACCAGAAGGAAGTCTGGGATTAGGAGCCAATGGAAGGGACTGGGAATCCAAGGAGAGAATGACTGGAGGGTGGGTGGGGATAGGAGGGTAAAGACAGAGCTAGAATGGAGAGAATGTGACTGGGATGAGAAGACTTAGGAGTATAGACTGCCCTAGGCTAGAAAAGGAAAATAGGACTGGAGTGAGGAAGTGACAGGACTGAGACAGGAACAAGCTGTAGAGATTGAGGCCGAAAAGGTTCAAGCTTGGGGGGTGAGGAGAGGGGAACGCTCCAGGGGCTTTGTGTACACCATAGTGCACACCCCTCCTGACTCTGGAAAGAAACCCAAGATTTCTGAGTCTGACCATTCTGCCTGTTGTCAGCATATATCTGTGAAACCTCATCCTTTTCTAATCAGTACTGATTCTTATAGGGGAAGACAACCTACTATTGCTGTATTTACTCCGTTTGCTCATATGGGAGTGCTCTGTGCAGTGAATCTAAAGGTTCCAGCTCTTCTAATGACCCACATGGCTGCCATTGTGATTCTACATTATGGAATTTGTTTTTTTCAGTTTGTTTTTTTAAGTAAGGAAATTACACACAAAAAAAGTAGGTTAAAAAAGCAGTTAGCTTGCAAAGTCAAGCATTTGATATTTAGGAAATGCCAGAATTAAGGTTGCTTAGTGCAGCCTTAATTCAGCCCCCTTGTATATAGGCATTAGGATATCATTTTTAATTACATGATCACAAACTATTTTTTCCGGGGGTCCAGCTTCATTCAGTGCACATGATGGAGCTATTTTGCGGGGAAGTGATGCGGGTTGTGTAGTAAAGGAGACTGTTGTCTGTAGGACCCCCCTGCTCTGTTTGTTGCAGAAGCTGGTAGACTCTGGTGAATGAGGCAGGGGGTTACAGGAATAAAAAGGGGAGTCTTAAGGTTTAGGAATGCTGTCCTGGAGAAATAGATTCTCTTCTTGTCAAGCAACCTTGGGGCAGATTGTTAAGAACCAGGGCACAAATCCCAGATTGGTGATGAGTTCTATCCTTAGATTTCACCAACCAGTTGTCAGTTATGAACATCTCAAGCATTATAACAGCCTAAACATGGTGTCATAGACTGTCCTTTGATTGCTCCAATCTATCTTGACACCTAGGCGAGTCTACTTGTGTGAGGTGGTCACTTACACCATGAACCACAGCAGTAGTCAAGTTACTTCCAGTCCCAAAGCCAGTCACTTCCCCCAGGACAGTTGCACTGTAGATGTCACACAAAACAACACTTGTAGCCAATCCTATAATAAGCTATATATAGATTTATCAATTGGAAAAGGAAAGAAGTTACTTACAAGGTTACAGCAGAAAAACATATATACACAAATGGGTTACATTCTTAAATTTTCAAAGGATGAAAGAAGCTTCTGTAATGAGTATGCTCTGTCTTAAAGGGCTAACCCAGACTAAGCAGCCGGTGATTTCTTACTCTTTCTTAGAAACCGTTTCTCCATAGTCCAAGTAGCAATGAGATGCAGTTCCTCCTTAGAGGTTTTTATTCTCTTTCTTCACACAATGCACAGTCAACCTGTGGAACTCCTTGCCACAGGATGTTAAGAAGGCCAAGACCATAACAGGGTTCAAAAAAGAACTAGTTAATTTCATGGAGAATAGGTCCATCAGTGGTTATTAGCCAGGATGGGCAGGAATGGTGTCTCTAGCCTCTGTTTGCCAGAAGCTGGGAATGAGTGTCAGGGGATGGATCACTTCATGAGTACCTGTTCTGTTCATTCCCTCTTGGGCACCTGGCACTGGCCGCTGTTGGAAGACAAGATACTGGGCTAGATGGACCTTTGGCCTGACCCAGTAGGGCCATTCTTATATTCCTCCTTTTGCTTTGAACTGTGAACGCAGCTGATGGGAAGAATTCTCTTCATTGAGGCAGAACCGGGAAGAATTCTCTTCATTGGGGCAGAACCAGGAAGAGAGAAAACAGCAAAGTCTTTTGTCCTCTCTAATGATCCACTTCAGTCCATCTGGTGTCCAGGGGCCTTCTCTGTCAGGCAGGTCATAACACTCTCTGCTGGAGACGAGCATTTCACTCTAGTTAACGTTCCTCTCCTGTCTGGTGATTTACACAGGTACAAAGGCTTAAAATGCCAGTGCTCAAATATTACCTTAGCACATGGGATACAGATCTTATCAGTGAGATTAATGCATGCAGCAACTCACAAGCATTCAATAAAGTCTAAACACATTCTTTTAATTCCAAAACCGTTTAAACAAGGCTAACACAGAGATGAGCCAGACTGATTTCAGCCATGTATTTGTCAGTATTCAACTGAGGCCTGGGGACCTTGGGCTGGGCTGGCACGTGCTTTGCCAATGTCACAATCCCTGCTCTGCCACAGAGTTCTTGTGTGATGTTGAGCAAGACACTTAAGACAGATTTTTCACAAGTGGCCACTAATTGTGTTCCTGAGTTTCTGGGTGCCTGACTTGAGACGCTAGTATATAATTTGCAGGAGTCTTGAGCACTCACAGCTGCAGGTGAAGTCAGTGGGAGCTGTGCTTTTGAACATATAAAATGCTATATGAGGCAATGTACTCTGAAAAAAAAATCAAGCCCTTGTTGTCTCAGATTGGGCGTCCCTAATTAGTAGATTATCCTGACCTAAGTGCTCTGTGCCTCAGTTTCCCCTTTTGTGAGAGAATACTGCCTCATCTTACAGTGATGTTGCCTATGAGGAAATTAATAATTTTGTCTTTGGAGCAGGGTTTGAATAGTGTGCAGTAAAGTGTGTCAGCTTTGCAAAACGTGTGTCACCAGATCTTCATTTTTCAACCATAAAGGTTCAGCCAAAAAACTTCACCTAGGTCTAGATGCACAAGCAACCATAATTCTGGCATTTCTTAACTTCGAAATTCTAATAATGTTCTTGAAAGTACTTTTTTGTGTGCAACATGTATATAATACGTACGTAGCTGAATAGCTGTAAGGTGCTTCTCATGATCCTTAAGGCTCTGGCAGAGTATGGAAGTTTTTCAGTGCAAAGAACTGTTTAAAATACTGTCCAGATGTTATCTGGAACTTTTGTTTTTTATAGATTGTCCTCCTGATGCACTCAAGGGCTGTGCTGCTGCAGTCATTCAGACATTGGAAGTAGATGTTTTTGAGAAGCGGGTTGTGAGGCAGGGTAGATTTTAAAGATGTCCTGCACCTAACCCCCATTTACTGTGATCCAATCAGATTGCAAACTAAGTAGGGTAAGACTGGGTCCGTACTTGGATGGGATGGCTGCAACCAGGCTGTGGTGCTGCAAGGAATGATATTAGTAATTCAGAGGACAACTCTTCCCTTGGAGACACTGCAGTATGGTGTTATGGGATGCTGTGTTTCTATCTTTCCAGAAAATATGTAAAACTGAGGTCCTGCTTACTTGTGTTCATTAACAATCCTGTTTGTGTCACGAGGTGGGGGATTAACCTTGGTGTGCTGGCCAAATTCTCACAATAGGAATTTAATTCTCCCTAACTAGATTCCATCTTCAGTTTCACTTGCACACAGTGCTCTTGTTATGTAGTGGTAAAACAGGAGCTGCTGGGTTTGACTCCAGAAATGGTTGCATTTTGGTAGTGGATTAAAATACTCCTTGACAAGTTTTTAGATTCATCTATGTTTGGAAAGTGCTTTGAGATGAAGGATGCTCTAAATATCAAGTGATGTTGTTTAGTCTAATTATTTTTCAGAAAACTATTGGATTTATGAAGGTTGTATTTTCTCTTCCCCTCGCTCCCCCCTTTTCATCTTAACCTGAAGTAATACTGTAATTGAAATGTTCATCTGTTCTTTTACACTTCTAAACTGCCCATGTCTAAGTGCCCACTTAAACTGTCTTTTTCCTTTGCACCTCAGTTTCCTAAAATCTTGGAGTGAGTCTGCTATGGATTGATGTCTTCCTTTCCAGAACACTTCATAGTACAACTCGTAGGCTAGGTCTGTCAGTCCGAACAGGGGTGATCTTATCTTACACGCTCTGCTTGACCCCAGTGTATTTAGGAAAGGAGAAGGTAAGATCAGAGTTTTTGTTAAGGTCTGATAGTATTCTCACTGATGCACAAGGCACAGATAAAGACCATCTCTGTCCTGAGGAGCTACTGAATGCCCCTTTGAGGGAAGGTCATGCCCCCTTTGGTTATGAATTTCTTTATTGAATTCAAGTCTGTGTGATACAAAACAAGGAGTCTGCCCCACAAGGAGTGCATTGCGGTAATGCCACCTGAGAAGGTAACTCAGACTTCAGCTAGTAAGAGAGTGGCTGCCTGCTTAATGGCCAGGGTTTCATATGGAGCATATTATACCCAGGCTTTCTGTTCCCATGGATAAATCATAGTGTTGGAAAAGAAAACCTTTTGTAGTTTGAATCCTGGATCTTAGAGATCATCTCCCACTCACCTTGCCTATGCGAGGAAAAATTGGAAGCCTAACTCACTGATAGGGGACACAGTGGTGCGGACTGGAGTGTAAAAATTCTGCAGGTTCTCTTGCTACTGCATCATCTAATTGTAGGCTGTCCACTATTGCGAACAACAGTGTTGCAACGTGGATGCAGAACTATGGGTCTAGTTTTGCCAGAACAGATGCAGCCTATTCAGGCTCCAACTTGGCATTTAAGATCAGCTGGCACAGTTGAGCTCACAGCTTTTGGTTTGTAAGTCTGAGGTCTGGGGGCAGGCTGGTCCCAGAGGAGGGCCATTCACTCCGGAGCTCACTGTTCCTCTTGTTGCACTTGAATATGAGACTATTTTTCCACAGGGTGTATTGCAAGGTGTATGAGAGGAAGGATGGTCTTGTGGTTAAGACATTGGACTGAGGTTCCTGAAATCTCAGTTCTGTTCCTTTCTCTGCGAAAGACTTTCAGTGTGACTTTGGGTAAAGTTACTTACGACCAGATTTTTGAAGTTCTCAGCACCCACAACCAGGGCCAGATCTTCAAAATGGCTCAACATCCAGAAGTTCCCATGCATTTGTGGTTAGACTTTTAGATCAACTTAGCAGCCAACATGCTGAGCTCTCTAAAATCCATCTATTTTGGTGTCTTACATGGGAAATGATGTTTTAATTGCTCTGTGCCTCAGTTTCCCTTCTCTAAAATGAGGAGAATGCTTCCTTTGTCTTATCTATTTGGATTGTAAGATCTCGGGGGCAGGGATTATCTGTCTTACTAAGAGTTTGTACCATGCCTAGTATAGCGAGGTCCCAATCTCCTAATTCAGAAGAGTTTGTTCTTGTTTTATTACTATCATCTCAGGAAAAGCTTTTGGGTGTGTGGAAGAAGTGTTTGAAGGTTTTCCCTTCTGAGGTTGGAAAATAGGGAGTCCTTTCAGCATTGATTTGGTGATACGTGTAGATGACCTTAGTGTCTGTACATGCACCTAAGGGCTGAAATGGACACTTTTCATTATTGCTCTTTTTCCAGTTTATTAAAAGAGAATAAGGAAGAATTTTCTGTTAAAGCAAAAAGCATATGGAAAAACTGTCATATTCTGAAGGCTCCTGCAAGCCGTCCTATTTAGGAAGTGTGAATTTATGCATTAAGCTACAGGCCTCTGCTCAGAGGAAACTGAATATTCGTCAGGATTAACAGAACCTTTACATGAGGAGTGTGAAAGTGGTTTGTCAGCATAACAAATGTGTTCCTGTTGTTCTCAGTTTTGCGACTCATGCTGTCATCTTGATGTGTCTTTTTAAAAAATGTTTATTATTATTTATTTACATGGTGCCACTTATGTGCTAAGGGCCTTTACAGATCCATATCCTAGTGGAACTACAGGGAAAACTATGTGCAATGTATCTCCTCTACATCTTATTTGAAGTGTCCCATGAACAAAATTGATGTGTTCATCCAGTACAACTTGTGCAACTCGGGGCTTATCTGCCCATCCAACACTGCACTGGCGCAGCGTCACTGTTGTAGTGCTCAGGCTATGTCTACACTAGAGAGTTTACTTTGGCTGAGCTGTACTGATGCAAGATGTAAGATCTCTCTTGTAGCTGCTCTGTGCTGATGGGAGAGAGTTCACCTGTAGACATTAATCTACCCCCATTGAGTGGCGGGAGAAGCTTTCCAACCAGCATAGCTCTGTGCACACTACTGCTTATGCTGGTGTAATTTATGTCGCTCAGGGAGGTACAATATTCATATCCCTAAGCAACCTAAGTGTTGCTGACATAAGACATATAGTCTTAGTGAAGAGACTACCTATGCCGACAGGAGAGCTTCTCTCCAAAAGGCAGTAACTATGTCAGCGTAACTGTGGCAGTAATTATGTCTCTCCCATCTACCTAGCACTGTCTATACCAGGGGTTAGGTCAGTTTAACTGCATCACTCAAGGATATGGCCTTTCCACATTCCTGAGCAACATAGTTATATCCATGTAAGTCTGTAGAATAGATCAAGCCTAAGGTCTGGACTACATTATAGGGGCGAGAGGAGGGATAGCTTCGTGGTTTGAACATTGGCCTGCTCAACCTAGGGTTGTGAGCTCAATTCTTGAGGGAGCCATTTAGGGATATGGGGCAAAAATCTGTTGGACGATTTAACTGGGGATTCGTCCTGCTTTGAGCCGGGGGTTGGACTAGATGATCTCCTGAGGTCCCTTCCAACCCCGATATTCTATTATTCTAAGTTAAGCAACTCAGCTATGTGAATAACATAGCTGAAACTGATGTACTTAGAGATCTACTCTACCACAGTGTCTTCACTGTGGTGTGTCAACAGGAGACTTTCTCCTGTTGATTCCCTTTGCACTTTTCGTTGAGTGGATGCTAGAGCAATCAGTGGTCAATTTATCGTGTCTATACAATTTATCGTGTCTATACACTAGTAGTGTAGACAAGTCCTCAGACAAAGAGCTGTGAAGTGTACTGATGTAGCCAGATGGTTAACTGTTGGGTCCTTCACTTTGCTGCAGTAGAAAACCTTTGTTTACCTCGAGTCTTGTTTTATGCCAATTTTGAGACCTTCAAAGTTAAAGTAATTTCAATAAAGTAAAATTATTTCATTTACCAAAGATTAGGATAAAGCAGTTAAAATAATGTCCCACTTTCTATCTGGTAATTTATCTTGTTAGGTTTATTAAGTATGTTTAGCTTTGGCTCACCACACCTCTGAATCCATCAGTCATTTAGCCTACAGGGATTAATGTAGAACTCTGTGCTGCGCAGAATCTCCTGTTTAAATCTAGAGTCAGACTTCTACATTTCATGCCGCTAGGCTGGAAGCATAGACTTGGGAGCAACCTGGGAGTTAAGGGTATTGAAGGTGCTACAAAAATGTGAGGGAGCGAGGGAGAGTTACTGCTGGAGTGGCAACAAAAACAGTCTCGCTGTCATCCTTTCTATGTGAGGAATGAACTCCATGTACAGATGGAGATCAGAGATTCGCTTGAAGAAGGAGAAAGATGACTCCTAGTTTGAAGGAATGGGCCTCTTCTGGAAATATTTTGTAATAGGCTTTTGTTTTAGGGACAAACAGGTGCAGCAATGGAGAAGAAATTCTCTGATGCCTGGGGAGCAAGGACCAGTTCAATGCTTTGCCTGCTTCCAAACAATCACTGAAGGGGTGATAGCTCAGACACTAGCACTTTAAAACTGTTCTCTAACAAGCAGTGTTCTCTCCCATGTGTGTGATCTGCAGGTGACTCGAAGTGAGATGAAACTGTGTGTTCAGCAGGAGTTTGACACTGTACGGCGGCTGGTCTGTGAGGAGGAACGGAAAGCTCTCCACCTAGTGGACCTTCAGGAAGCAGTGGCCACTGCTCATGTGACAGAGGTGCTGGCGGAAATCAATGTCCATATGGCAAAGCTGATGACTGAGATGGCAGAGATCAGAAGGCAGCTAAACACCTTCAGTGAGTTAGCCCTGCTCAAGCCTGAGGTAAAAACTAAGAGCAGATGAAATGATTATGTCAGGAGGCAACACAACATTGTGATGGATGCAGGAAAGAAGTCTTCCCTGTTGCATGTGTCAACATTAAAGATGCCCACAAATGCCACTAAATATCTGAGGTGATAATGCAAGATGCAAGTAATAGTGCAGGATGAATTGTGTGGTTATGTTGGATAACCACTTAAAGAATGTCGGTAAAGGAGCACAAAGCCAAATGCCTGTAACCACTTAATACTGGATTTCTAGTGTACTGCAGTTGTAATTTTTGAAGTGTGCTAATTCTTCATAAAACATCCAGAGAATGCTTTAACATTCTTGTAACATGGCTAACAAATGGTGAGCTTCAGGGTTATAACAACCAGCCAGCCTGCACTCACCCTCACTGTTCCAGCCAGGATACCCATTTTTTGCACAGCAGGACTATTGTAGATATAATAGTGCATGTGTGTTCCTGGGAAAATGAAACCCCTAGGTCAGTGGTTTCCATCCTTGGTTTTTAAACTATATGTAGATCTCAAGGGTCAGTGTCTTCTCCCCCTACCTGGGTTCTGAGTTTGAGATTGGATAAGCAGCCACACAAAATTCATCTATAGCCATACTCCTTGAGTGTGCACACCTGAACTAAACAAGATCTCATGGAACTGGCATTTCTGCTTCTAGTCCTCCTTTGAATCCCAAAGTGCAAAGATGGGGAGAAGGACAGGACAGGGAGGATTATGGTTGTGGCAGGGAAAGGGGAAGCATGTTCAAACACTTCAAATGTATACAGCTTCAGTTCTAAAAGCCTGCAGTGGATTTTTTGTTTGCTTTTGTTTTTCCCCAAATCAATTTGCCTCTCCCTTGTCTATCTCTTTACCCATCAGTTTATGCTTCCTGTGTCTTCAGCACTGCAAAAAGCTAGTGTTTTATGAAAATTTTAGAGTATTCATTAAGCGGTGAATGAAATTCCTGTGACAGTTTAGACCATATAATGATATGGCAACTTGCTATATGCCTGCTAAGGGAAGCCCATTCTTCACATTTGGGCTCCTAGGTAAGTGTATGCTGCAATGTGGAATTATGTTGTTTTTGTTACAATATCGACCAAAGGCCCCAACAGAGATCGGAACCCTTTTGTGCTAGGCACTGTACGCTTAGTAAGAGAGAGTCCCGGCCCAAAAGAGTTTATAATCTAATATTGAACACCTTTATAAGGCTCACATATGAGAATACAGGTTTGACATTTAAAGATATATGGTTTTAATTCACATAAGATTTATTTTAATCATCTTCATAGACGGTGGTTGAAATTCAGCCCTGGTGAAACTGTAGCTACTTTCCTGGAGTTACAGCAGGGATGAATTTAAGAAACTCAGGTTGGAAAGAATCCCAGCAGGTCAAAAACTAAAATGTGACTTTTTTGTGATGCTCTAGGAAAGAATTAATTCTGCTCAATATCTTTTGATGCAACTGCACCTGTAGTGTAAAGGAAACCAAAGACACTCTGATAGTTGAGTTGAATCAACAGTCTTTCACTATTGGTACCAATAGAGCAGGGGTTCCCAAACTTGGCTTCTTCAGGGTAAGCCCCTGGCGGACCACGAGACACTTTTTTTGTTTACTGCTTCCCGCAGGTCCCATTGGCAAGGAACAAAAAACCACGGCCACTGGGAGCTGCGAGCAGCCGCACCTCCGGCTGGTCAGGTAAACAAATTGTCTCGTGGCCCACCAGGGGTTTACCCTGAACAAGCTGCGAACCAAGTTTGGGATCCCCTGCACTAAAGTCTGTGTTCAATTGCTATTTTGCAGCTGCTTTCACATTATTCAGTGAATTGTCACTGAAGTGGCTACAGCAGTGAAGAGATTGTTTCTCCAGCAATGAGAGAAGAGTGTTGCTAAATTGTGACACTAGTCATTTTGACGTGGTACCAAGAGGTTGTGCACTTAAAGTGAAGGACTTAAAATCAGAAATTTGTACAAGTCTAACTGTTTAAAGTATCCTGGTTTCACTTCTGATGCTTCCTCTGAACCAAGCTTTAAAGAACCTCCACCTAGCACAATGGGGTTCTGGTACATAACTGGAGCATTACTGCAATATAAATAATAATTGCTTTGCTACCAGTCCCTGTTTTCAGATCACTGTCTTGAATTTGAGTCACCATTGGCTTGAACCTTGTGCATTCCAACTGTGCAAAGTGGGTCCAATTCTCAGTTACAATAAGGCCCCTTTACGCTGCTTTTACAACATCACAAGACTCCTCTAAATAATGCTGGACTTGGGGGGGCTCCCAGCCTGCTTTAGAGCTGCAATAGCAGGCAGACCCAGCTGTGAAATTGAAGTGGGAAATGTGGCTGGAGCATGTTGTTCTCTGTCTGTTCTCTCCTTTCTGGGAGCCAGGGAAAATAGAGCGTACATTAGAAAGGTTAGAGCAGGGGTAGGCAACCTATGGCATGCGTGCCAAAGGCAGCATGCGAGCTGATTTTCAGTGGCACTCACACTGCCTGGGTCCTGGCCACCGGTCTCGGGCTCTGCATTTTAATTTAATTTTAAATGAAGCTTCTGAAACATTTTAAAAACCTTATTTACTTTACATACAACAATAGTTTAGTTATATTGAAGACTTATAGAAAGAGATCTTCTAAAAACATTAAAATGTATTATTGGCATGCAAAACTTTAAATTAAAGTGGATAAATGAAGACTCGGCACACCACTTCTGAAAGGTTTCTGACCCCTGGGTTAGAGTAACCCTGAGGCTAGTGTAGTTTTTCTCAGGGCTGGACAGAGTTCTGCCAAGCCCAGAACCCAGGGAACTCAAAGAAAGCTTGAAGCCACCTTTGCCCCAAGCACAGTGATTGCGAAGTGGATGTAAGAGTGCAACTGATCTGCTTTGGTAATCTTATACTCACTTTGCATTCCTTTGTATAATTGTATATGACTTCATCAAGTGCAAGGCAGTGATTGAATCAAGCCTAAAAAGCCAAATTCTGTTCTTGGTTACAATTGTGCAACCCTACTGGAATCAACAGCCTTGCACAGCCTCACCCAGGGCAGAATTTAGCCTCTTACTTTGGAAACAATGGAGCAAATCAGTCTGGATTTAGAATCCTTTAACTTCAGTGCTGTTGCACCTGAGGTTGAGTTGTCCCACTGCATGCCAGAAACTGACATTTGGATTCACTGGTGGAACAGCATGACTTCTGGTGGGGTTATGAACGAATTTGTGTCTGGAGTCTGCTTGCTTAATTGTAAAATTCAAAGTGAACAGTCCACTCTTCATTATTCTTTTGTAAATAAATGTGGTTTTGTAGAATTTTCAAAATTCCAGTAAAAGTTGGTTTGGGGGAGGAAATGGGGTGTTTTCTCTCAATGAATAAGCCTGGCCCTGTGGAGCTTGCAACCCAAACAGTTGCAGCCTAGTGTTGGTGCCTGAGAACCTAAAAGTGAGATTGTTTAGAAACCTGATTGGGATGTCACTTACACTGAAGTAAATCTGGACCTAATTATAAACAGGAGTGAAGGTCCAAGCTGAGAGAAATGGAAAGGAACTAGAGAAATAGCATCAATAAGTAATAAGAAAAGTAAATCACATTTGTGGGAATTCTCTTAATCTAAGGTTAGATTAGTAACCTAGGAAAATGAACATGCTTTTTAAAAGCCTGACTGTGCTTTTAGCCTGACCATGGCGCTTGAACTTTTCTCTGTCTGTGCTTGGAAGGCTGATTGGTACATGTCAATCTTGAGTGCAACAAGAATAAACCAAAGCCTGCTTCAGCAAGGGGGTGGTTGGTTACTCACATCAGATACAGGTGAAAGATACTGGGATGCGCAACCAACTTTGGCCATGATTCGTTGCTACGGCTGATGTGGAAACATTTCTGATAGGATGCAGAATAATGACTTGACTTGGGGCAGTTGACAATCCACACAATCGCTGTTTGTGCATATGTCCTTAGCTTTGCTTGCAGATAATTTTCTCCTTTATAATTATTTAAGGTATTGTCAAGTTTTTGTCCGTTAGGTGTCAGCTGTTCTATAAGGCAAATGATTTGAGCATTTAAAGATGTTTTGAGGTATGCTGTAAATATGTCGCCTAATTATGAAAATCATGAAATTGTATGACTACTCTGGTTCATATAATATTCCCTATCAGACTGTCCAAGAAATCAGAAATCAAAGCTTGCTTAACATAGCTTTTATTTTGCTTTTTCTCCAGGGGAAGGCAGTGGAATGGGAGTGTTGTTTTGTATATCCCTATTGTGGAAATACTGGAATTTGTGACTGATGTAATTGCAATGCTCATGGTGTATTAACATCTGATGTAAATAGTTTTACTGCTCTGTACTGAATGAATTGCTTTAATGAAAAGTGACTGGTTCCTTCTCGCACCAGTTTTACATCTGTGTACTTTCACTGACTTCAATGGAGCTATTTCTTATTTATCAGTGTATGTGAAGTGAAAATCAAGCCCAGCATGTTTTGCTTTATATGCAGTTACTATTTAAACTCCCCTGTGCATATAGAAATGTAGACTATCAGATGCTGGGTAATATTAGGCCCTTGTACATTTACACACCATCTGCTTCCACACACACACTGGATATCTGATCAACCTGTCTGTGTAGCAGGTAACAGGATGGTGTTATCACAAAGGGATTGCATTAAGCCTGATTCTTCTTTGGTGCAAGCAGGAGGAAAATGGGGCCTAAAGGATTTGAAAATACTTTAGCTGTATTGGAAGTTGATGTGATTGCATACTGCTGAGGGATATTGGGCTACGTAGGGCTTATAATAAACAAATGGCCTGTCCCTCTTGATCGCTGGTCAAGCCAAGTCTGTGATTTTTAAATGGGATCATGATGACTTCAACTGTTGAAGTATAAACACTTTCCTGCCTTTAAAGACAGCCAGCCCTGAATGTGTCTGTGCCATAGTAAATAGTTTACTAAAATGTTTGCTTGTGTCTGAAAAAAACAGTTTTCAAAGTGCTGAACCCAACACTGCTTTTGTTTTTGTTTTTCCTGCAGAGCAATGATGAAGAGCGGAGGTAAGAGTACTTCATTTTTCTGCTCATCTATAATGTCTGAAATTCCATTTGAAAAGCAATATGTCTTTTAGACTAAAGATTGTGAGACCCAGCCCACAGGCCAAAGGACTGATTGTGAGATTGAAATCCAGGAACACTAGAGGTCTAGTCCTAGCTGTGCCTCTGACTCCCTCCACAGTTTTAGGCAAGATTCTTTCACCAGAATATTTAAACTTAGGTTCCTAAAGTCAGGCAGTAACACCACAGTTAAGCTCTCTAAATACATGGCTTGATATTCAGGGATCCTTAATACCGGCAGCTCCCATTAGCTTCAGGTACACCTGGATTTGGCCTAGTATTTGTTTTGGATCTAATATAATTTTGTTTCTGTAGCAATCCAGGCAGGGCAAGCATTTATTAAAGCTCAGTGACTGTAAAAGAAGCTATCGTTCCCGGCCTTACCCAATCCTTTGCAATGTAAAACTATCTACCTATAAAGCAGTTTTAAAGAATATGAATGTGTGCACCATCACATTCTACAAGAAGGATCAGACCTGCTAGACTGAATGTCATAATTACTATCCTTTTCACAGAGATTCTCCGTTTAGCTCTGGTTGAGTAGGAGCTTGTGCTTTTGGAGCAGGAAAACTTGAGTTTATTCTTAGTTGGTAGCCATTGTTGCAGACAAACTTCTCACTTTGGGCCCCTTCAATTTACATTATCCCATAACAATCTCCTTTAATCTCGTGTTACAAAGGTGAACAAGTACAATGAGAATCAGTAGCTGTTGACCCCTATGGTTACTGTTACGTTATGTAATTGTTATTCAATCCTAAATTAAATCTGTTTACCTTTTTAAAGTGAGAAAATGCATGCATGGTGAAATGTTAAATCCAAGAATTAGAAAGAAGGGGGGAACTGAATTGTTGTTGAATATAGGGGTTGGTACATTATCATGTCTTCAGCAGTGGCTGGAGAAAGGTACAAGAAACTCATCAGAAAGCAGTTATGGAATAACCAACTCATTGCCCTAACAAGGGAAGTTTCTTCCATCCCCCTACCCCCACACTTTAGTTAGAAGTGATCTTATGTCCCAAAGCGTGAGGGTTTATAACCTTTCCTGCCTTTCTAAAATTTAGTAATTTCTTTAATCCATACCATCATAACTCTGAATATTCTGACTATCCAAATAAATATCCAAAAATTCTAATCAGCCTGCAAATTTTTGCCTTCTGTGTGGGTTTCTCTTGAGTGCCTGAGCTATTGTCTCTTTAGAACCTGTTTTGGACTGTCTTATAACTTTTTTTGGTATGTTGTGCTTCTTGTTTTCCGGATTTCTTTTGCGCAGATCCACCTACAGGGCTCAATCTGGGAAATGGGGAAACATCAGGACAGTGTCAGATGCATCCCTTAGAAAGTCGTGTTTTCTCTATTAACCTTATTTATTTTAGACTGCACTAGTTAGTGCAGGCTGATATGCTGAATGGCTTGTTCTAAGTCTTCCTCTTCTTGACTTCATTCCCCCGCACCCCATGGCTCCATGTTGTTCTGCATAAGGGGTGTCTGGTTTAATTCTCTATGGGGCACTCAGCATTCCTACGCCTTTAAGGATATTGGTTTTTTACAGACTGCCAGTTCATTGACACTCAGGAAAGTGTTACATGTATGCTAATAGTCTTCAAATAACTTGTAGCATTTTACATATGTAAGATCTTAAATGAACAATTGACTCTGTGGATGGGCTGAATTGGGGAGTATGGTTAAGAATGAACAGCTTACAGTAATGGGATGACAGAGGTAAAGCAGGTCTTCATGTTCTAATAATGGGAGACTTTTGATCTGGCTGCAGATGGTTTAGTGGCATTTCAAGATTGCAGCCAGTAGGTAATGAATGGTGTTAAGTTGTTAGAACCCAGTGACGCATTGCTGCCTCCATGGAGATGCCCTTGCATACTCATTGGTACTGATTAATTTGTTTATGTTGAGCTTCTGTCTGACTGGAGCTGTTATAAATAACACTTTGGTGCCAGTTGTTGCTATTCTTCATTCATTCATTCATTCATTCATTCATGACACACTCTTCCCCATCATTGAATGCCAACTGCATCTTGTTGGCAAAGATGTTGATAACAATTTTGGAATGCAGCTTAATGTAAGAGAGATCAGGAGAGGGAACAATGCTTCTGTAAATGCGGGGAGTATAGTTAAAAATAATACTGTGAATTGCTATTCCAATTCTTGCACCAGCTTGGATTGCCTGGAGCCCAGGGCACGTAATATTGTGCCTGTTGTTATTAGATCATTCCATGCAGTGTTCACATTCTCTCTCTCTCAATGGTGTTAATAACCCAGAAAACTATAGATGCACCGTGGTGCACTGAAAATGTGGAAAAAGTATAGAATTGGCTTTTATATCAGAATAACACAGGGATTACTGTGCCGACTATTGTCTGGCTAATAAAAACCTCAATTCTTTCAATCTATTTGAAGCTGTTGCGAAGTCGAGGGATCCTAGAGCAAATTTTAGGTCCAATGTGCCATGGAGTAAATGAGACATTGTGTGTAGACTGAGGCAGTTGGCCGTGAATCAGTCTACTCCAGCTGAGGGAGAAGCAGTATCAAAGGCCACCTAGACCACTGAAGCATAGCTGGTCTCTGCTGCTCTGGCGTGGGGGGGAGTCTGCTGATATCACACCCCAGCAAAAAACTCAGGGTGCTAGGCTGGTGTCAGCAAGCCACCCCACCACTCACAGCCCTCTGCTCAGGTGGGTGGGGGTTGAGTCCTCTCTCCTTTTGGGATGGACCCAGCATGGGGGAAGACAGGTTTTGTGACCAGCTGCCTTGGCTTGTACAGAAGGTCTCACCTACTCAATGCACATCAGACCTAAAATCTTCTTCAAGGTTGCTGGACTCTGCAGCAGCTTCAGATATGTTAAAAGAAACCATTAGGAAAAGGATAGATAATGAGAGAAAATATCATAATGCTACTGTATAAATCCATGCTACACCCACACCTTGAATACCGTGTACAGTTTGGTCACCCTGTCTCAGAAAACAGAAAAAGAGGGATTAAGGTGGTGGGGAAGCAGCGAGGGGACAAAATATGATAGAAATCAATAAAGTCAAGGAAGGTATAGAGAAAGTGAATAAGGAAGTGTTGTTTGCCCTTCATGTAACCAACAGTCACCCAATGAAATTAATAGGCAGCAAAGGTTTAAAACAAATGAAAGGAAGTATTTTTTCATACAAAGCACAGTCAGCCTGTAGAACTCATTGCCAAGGGATGTTGTGAAGGCCACAAGAATAACTGGATTCAAAAAAGAATTAGATAAGTTCATGACGGATAGGTCCCTCAATGGCTCTTGGTCAAGATGGTCAGGGATGCAAACCCATGGCCTGGGTGTCCCTAAGCCTCTGACTGCCAGACGCTGGGACTGGATGACAGGAGATGGATCACTCAGTAATTGCCCTGTTCTGTTCATTCCATCTGGAACATCTAGTACCAGCTATTGTCAGAAGACAGGATACTGGGCTAGATGGATCATTGGTGTGATCCAATATGGCCGGTCTTATGTGGTTGCCCAGGGAGTAGGAGAGGCCTAAGCTTGTCTAAATAGTAGTGGTGGAGAGAGGCCTCAGCTTTTGTATGGGTGGCCCTTTCCACTATCACCCCAGTTAAAGGGTGGCAGGACTGTCAAGGCCTCCATATAAGGGTATTCCTACGGGCTAGACTGCATGTGTGTTAGATAAAGTCCTTTTAAAAATTAATGCTCTTTGTGGATACTAAAAATTTCATGACCCTCTTTGTAAGAGGAAGTTGCATTGGTGTCCCTGCCAAAATTTCCTTTCTCTGCCCCTCTACTGTTGCTATCCTTGCTGAACAGGGTTTGCATTTTGCTTATGCTCTGTATCTATAGCGTGGCCTAAATGGTTGGCTCCTAGTGACTCCACTTTTCCCACTTACCTCCAAGCCTCTGTGCATTGTAACAAATGTCTTAGCATCTCCTATCACATCCATGCTTTCTTTAGCCACTGCACCTTCCATATATGCAATACTAGTATCAGATATTCCGGGTTCTGACTTGCTTTTCAATAACTGAGCTATAAGGCTTTCTGTGCTGGGCTTTCTGTCCTATTTCCTAGGATTCAGAATATAACCTGTCATTATTTTAAACAGCAGTGACTGAAATCCCTGATGAAGAATGTTGTAAAGCAAATATGCACAAAATGCATGTATCCTCCCATGGTAGTGTGCATACAGTATAAAGTCTGTACATAGTTCACTTATACTGTAGCAATATTGGATAGTGATTTTCTCATGTATTTTTGTGATCATAAGTTCTTATTCCTGCATCATTTAGAAATACTTTTCAATGTGATGAATAAAGGAAGAGTTTGAGAGTTACTTCGGGCACCCATCCGACCATACAGCTATCGGAGCCCTAGCTTTAGTCAAGCTATCTCAGTGACAGTAAAGAGATATTAACAGGATCCCAGAAGAAGAGTAAATTATAAACAGGAACAATCTGCTCACCTTACATAGAACAATTTTGAGTTAATAGCCCGCTTTGCCACTAGGGAGTAGTTGTCCATTGTCTTTCCATCTGCCCTTATTCTGTCTCTCTCTGATTAGAACTCGTTTGGGTGGGGGCGTATTGTTGTGCATGGAGATGGAGGTGTAACGAGTGCTTAGTCATTTTTAAGAGGGTTTTTGCCGAGGGCAGACTTGTAAAGTGGACAGCAATTTTCCGTCTTCTGCCTGCTATTCCTGGCTCTTTCTGTCCAGGTGGGTTTCTTATCCTCCTCCTGCCTGATCTGGAGGTGAAATATTGCACGGTGTGAAACTGTCATAAAAAAAACTTCCAGCCTAAACACAAAATCTAATCACCCACCCTTAGTATGATGATGAAAAAGCAAATGGTATTTTATTTGCCCATCAGATACAAAGTTTAAGGCAAATCATTTTATGTCAAATGACACTACCAAGGCTTCCCAGATCCATTTAATACCCTTGCACCTTCTCTCGCCCCCTCCATAAGCTAGCCTTGCTTTAGGAATATAACTGTAATACAAAACTGACACCAGGAGTTAGTAAACTAAGGCAGTAATAACCTTAAGGTTCATAGTTGCTAGAATATGCCCCCTCAGACAGTACATCTGTTCAGAGCTCCATATGCAGGGCTAGCCTTTGTTATGCTTTAAAATTACAACCTCTCTCTCTTCACAGAGCCTTCTGCATACTAGCAATATAGGGCCAGATTTTCTTCACAAACACCATGCCACAGTACAACTCCAGTGAGTTAAATGGAACTGAGAGGAAAAGCAGGCCTGTAATATTTTAAATAAGATTAACATTTTTGTGTGAGTGGATTGGCAAAGAAGACAGTGTCTGTATTTGTGATTTGGACAGTAGGTGTCTTGTTAGAAAGCATTTCTTTTGTCTTTTCTGCTGATAGTTGTTCTGACACACAAAGTGTGCTCCATAAAGTGAGCAGTGCATAGTCAGTTCATTGCACTCTGAGCAGGAATGCTAATGCAGCCCTTTTATTTCTCTGCTGCTGTGAATTCATTGCGTGGTTGTTGCATTACCTTAATTTTGGTGAGCTTCCTCATAAGCCCAGGCATATGGCTGTGATACTAGGGAAGCAGAGAGCGTATGAGAGAGGAGCCATTTATCATTCTGAGAGATCTTCAAATAGACTCACCTGTCGCACTTCAGCAGTGTAGGGTGAGCAGGATCTTTCTTCCTGCCTCTTCTCTCTTTCCCTTAGTAGGATGAAAGTGGGGCTACTTTGTGAGCTCTGTCTCTAACAAAACCCAAGCAGTAATTGATTTTCAGAGCATAACAGCTTGTTAATTGCAATGCTTTTTATTTTGTAAGTTTCAGCATGCTTCCAAGAGAATCCTGTCCACACCAGAATATCTTAAATGGTCCCTCTGTAATGACTTGTTGCATCTGTTTAATGCTGTGAGTGTAATTCATGATGGCTCAGGTTGGGAGACTGGGGAAAAGAGATGTGGGTGATGTGGTAACTGTATGCCCATCTATGGATGTTTAGACTTGTGTACCTGAATGCAGGGAGCACCCCAGTAATTACTTAAGAAGAATGGCTGTATGCCCTAAAACAAGATTCCTCCAGAGTCTCTGAAGCCAGCCCCAGACGTGGCCACTCTACAGTTCCTTTAAGAGTAGGTTCTGTGGTGAATTCTTTATATATTGTTGGCCTTAACATTTGTAGTCCCATAATTAGAAGACATCAAGCTTTGGTGAGCTTGCTTTCTCAGCCTCATTTAAAGGTAACCTAGGCCACTAGCCTGTCTCCTCCAGCCCAGGATAGACTATCGCGGCACCCAAAATCTGTTCAGGGCCTTCCTTCAGGGTACAGTTTTATTCCTCAACCATAAGACTCACAAAGTAACACCAAATAAAGCTAATCCCCATACCAGAATAGGCTGCAGGGGCCCAGAAGACTCTTTCCCACTGCTCCAGGGCCAGCCACAGAGAGCCATCTGCTCCCCACAGCTTGCTTGCTCAACCATGACACTTGTTGGCTTGCATAATCACTTAATCAGTCTCAGTTGGGAAGTAGCTGATCATTTACAGATGAGACTGAACCCCCACTTCTTTAAAAGGGTCAGTCACCCTGTGACAGGTAGCATTTTACTGAAGAAACAGAATGCAATATTCTGTCATCCAGCAACTGGTTAATCTGACTGGGGACTCTTAGGTTTGGCCTATTTTTTAATATATTTTAATTGTAATAACTGCTTTGAGGTTCTAGCCATAGATGAGCAGGCATTTCCTCCTCTAATAGTCTGCATACCAGTTATAAACTAAAATCCTATCCCATCTTCATGGAGAATATGCGTACGACCTCTTTAGTGATGCACAAAGAGAGCAATTTAGTCAGAAGCCTGACTGTTGTTAGCTTTGTTTTTGCCACAGACAGAACTGACTCTTTAAACTGCCCTGACAATGCTAAGATGTTCTTTCAGGAGCATAGAGTTGTCACTTTTCTGACATTGCTCCATCCACCTTACCCTTATCTACCATGCATTTGTTTGCTAGGGCTTTTGGAGTAGGCCGTTAATATGGGCGGGACAAGAGTCTTTAATGGGGCCACAGTGTGGCTGTATGTGCATGCTTAATTATTGGCTGTCTGATCCCATTGCTGTGGGGGTTTAGCAGTGAGGCTATTAAATGGACTGTCATTTTGAATAATCATCAAGGTGCCTAGAGCTGAAGTAGATCTAATTTTTTTAAAAAAGTGTTTTACTTTAGTACCCAGTCTTAAACATTATTCATGCAGATTTCAACCTTCTCTGCTCATGCTCATGTCATATGGTTCATAATAAAATTTCATTTTTATTTTATGATCCAACCAGCTGACGAACTCGGTATGGAGGAAGAATAAGAAATCCTGATGAAACCTTTATAAATCTAATCTAAGTAGGCATTTGCACTGTGATATTCTTGCTGGGGTATTGTCAGTGACTTCATCCTCTGGATGTTGCTGGAAGTGCAGACCTTACTTCGGCTTATTCATTTCTCCCACTTACTGAATGTGATCTGATTTGGTTTTGGTGCATACAGTTTTTCTTTATGATGTAATAAGAGATGTTTTTTAAATACCTTAGATTTCTTTCCTGCTCAGCTACTTGATGGACTTTCTTCTACAAAAAAACTTATATGCATATACTGGGGACTTTTATCCCTCTTTCCAGTGTTGTATAGTAGAGCACAGGTCTGCAGCCCAGGAAATCTGGGACCATCTCTCAATAAGAGCAGAGTTACAGCTGCATTGTCTTTATATAGGACCATTTTTAGTACAATAAGGAAGTTACTGATTAAATTGCTGTTTCCTTGCACTTCAAAATGTCTCCAGTGTTGGGGCTTCTGACATTTCATTCCCCTTGGGAGATTATTTCACAGTTTTCTGCTGTATAAATCTTTCTATCAAGAAGTTTTTCCTTGTTCCTTAGCTTTATCCCACTGCTCTTGTTATCCCCCTCTGTCCAATGCAAAATAATTCATCATCTTGCTGTTTACTTCCTCTTTTTGTAGAACGTTTTCCTCATTCATTCTGATCAGATTACTTTTTCACTGTGAGGTGCTATGCAAGCATAAAATATTTGTAAATGAATTATTCCAAGGGGATTTTATAGATCTGGCGAGTTACTTCTGTGTAAATAGGGATTGGCTAGTACCATTTAAAAAAAAAAAAAGTAACACTATCTCAGCTACTTTTAAACATCTTAAAAGACTTCAAAAAAAATCAGACTTGAACAAACTCAAAGAACAGGTAAATAAGATCCCATGGGAAGAAACTCTAAGGGAAGGAGGAGTTCAGAAGAGCTGGCAATTTCTCAAGGAGACAGTATTAAAGGCACACTGCAAACTATCCCAATACAAAGGAAAAATTGGAAGAATAGTAGAAGGCCAATATGGCTCTATTCAGAGCTCTTCAATGACCTGAAAATCAAAAAGGCATGTTAAAAAATGGATACATGGACAAATTGCTATGAAGGAGTACAAAAGAATAGCACAAACATATAGGAACAAAATCAGAACAGATAAGGCACAAAATGAGTTACATCTAGCAAGGGACATAAAAGGCAACAAGATGATGTTCTTTAAATGCATTAAAGAGAAAAATGAGGAACAGTGTAGGTCCTCTAGTTACCGGGGAAGGAGAACTAATAATTGATGACACCAAGAAAGCTGAGGTATTTAGTGCCCGTTTTACTTCAGTCTTCACTAAAAATGGTGACCATACACTCAACATTATGAATATTAGCAGTTAGGGCAAAGGAATGTAATCCAAAATAGGGAAAGAAAAGGTTAAAGAATATTTAGAGAAGTTAGATGCATTCGTGTCCGCAGGGTTTAATGAAATTCATCCTAGGGTTCTTAAGGAGATAGATTAAGCAATTTTGGAACTGTTAGCAATTATTTTTGAGAACTTCAAGAGGATGGGTGGGGCCCAGATGACTGGAGTAGGACAAACATAGTTACCTAACTTTAAAAAGGGGGATGAAGAGGACTCAAGGAATTATAGACCAGTCACCGTAACTTTGATACCTGGAAAGAAACTGGAACTAATTTGTTAGCACCTGGAGGATAATAGGATTATAAGGAATAACCAGCATGGATTTGTCAAGAACAAATCATGTCAAATGAACCTGCTTTCCTTCTTTGACAGGGATGCTGGCCTAATGGATAGTGGGGCAAGCAGCAGATGTGGTTATATCTTTATTTTTAGTAAGGTTTTGGGCACAGTTCCACATGACATTCCCATAAACAGATTAGATTAAATTACTGTAAAGTTGGTGTACAACTGGTTGAAAGACCATACTCAGAGCAGTTACTAGTGGTTTACTATCAAATTGGGAGGTTGTATCTAGTGGAGTCCTGCAGGGGTCAATCCTGGGCCCAGTATTATTCAATATTTTCATTAATGGCTTGGATAATGAAATTTGCAGATGGCACCACGTTGGGAGGGGTTGCAAAACTCTGGAGGATAGGATTAGACTTCAAAATTACTTTGAGAAATTATCTGAAATCAAGAAGATTCAATTCAACAAAGACAAGTGGAAAGTGCTTCACTTAGGAGGAAAAAAACAAATGCACAAATACAAAATGGAAAATAACTAAGTGGTAGTACTGCTGTGAAGGATCTGGAGAGTATACTGGATCACAAATTGAGTAAGTCAGCAATGTGATGCAGTTGTGAAAAAGGCTAATATCATTCTTGCGTTTATTAGCAGGAATGTCATATGTACGATACAGGAGATAATTGTCCCACTCTGGCACTGGTGAGGCCTCAGTTCGATTACTGTGCCCAGTTCTGGGCATCTCACTTTAGAAAAGAAGTGGACATATTGGAGGTGGTCCAGAGGAGAGCAACAAAACTGATGAAAGGTTTAGAAAACCTGATCTTTTAGGAAAGGTTAAAAAAAACCTGGGCATGTTTAGTCTTGAGAAAAGAAGAGGACCAGGGGGAAGGAATCCTGATAAGAATCTTCAAATGTGTTAGACTGTTTATGCAGAGGACTGTGTTCAATTGTTCTCCATGTCCACTGAAGATAGGAGAAAAGTGTTGGGCTTAATCTGTGGCAAGGAAGATTTAGGTTAGATATTAGGAAAAACCTTCTAAATGTAAGGATAACTAAGCTTTGAAATAGGGTTCCAGTGGACGTTGTGGAATTCCCATCATAGGAGGTTTTTTAAAAACAAGTCGGACAAATGCCTGTCAGGGATGGTGTGGGTTTACTTTGTCCTGCCTCAGCAAAGTGGGCTGGACTTGATGACTTCTCAAGGTCCCGTCCAGCTCTACATTTTAATAATTCCTATTGTGATTTAACAAAAAAAATCTGAGGTTGGCTAACTCTGAGACGTATAGAACCTTCCACTTCTCCTGGGCCCACCAAATCAGTAGTGACCAAAAATTGTTACTGTTTTACAGCAGTGTGCAAACAGAATATATACTCTCTTATGCACTCCCAATATAAACCCCACCTGCAATTCTTTTAGAGGCTGTCAGGGGCTAATACTTTTGTACATTGCTTTTCATCCATGGATCTCTGATGAGGGTAAGCATTTAACCTATATTAGAGATGGGAGAAATGGACATACAGAACACTTACAGACAAATGTTTTAAAGGTGGGCATGATTTTTGGTTTTGCAGCCTGAACCAGGTTGGGTTGAAATTTTTGAAGGTGCTGAAACTGGACTTCAGCATCTAGAAAATCAGACTCAAAATTTCTCAGATTGGGCATCCAGAAATATTGGAGACACACAGAATTAGAGTGCACTGTTGAAAAATTTGATTCTAAGTCATTTAATAAACATCGCACAGAGAGTCTGCGGCAAAGCTGGATATAGAATCTAACCCTCCTGACACCCTGCCCACTGGGGCCATAACACCTTCGTATATTAGAGAAACAAGGTGTGTGAGGGAATATTTTTTTTTATTCTACAAATTTCCATTGGTGAAAGAGGCAAGCTTACACAGAGCTCTTCAGCTTGAAAGCTTGCCTGTCTCACCAGCAGCAGTTGGTCCAATAAAAAGATACATTACCTCACACACTATGTGTCTAACATCCTGGGACCAACACAGCTGCAACACCACTGCATACAATCTACGTATATGATAGTTTGCTCCTTGTACTCAGTTTTCCAGATAATACCAGCAGAATAGGAGGTCACCTATTGCAGCAAAAGGGGCAGCCAGATCTTCAGCAGCTCTGTGTGGGTTCTTTGCAGCCCACACACTGGCCTGCCTAGAGCAGCAGACTGCCTACACTTGCACTCTCTAGATGCATTCCCACCAAACATCCCTCTTGTCCCTTCCTAGATGGGACTCCTAATGTTTACATCCAACTTATGAGAAGAAATCACCACTGCTGCCCTTGTGACTTTTTGTTTCTTTCCAAAAGTGCCGCTGTTCACCTAGTGGCAGATGCGGGCCAGTTGTTGTCATGGCAACAAGGGCAGATGGAGGAAAGCAGCTTAATTCCAGAGCTGATAATTAACTGGGGGGGGGGGGGGATAATTGTAGCAGAAGGGGAAGCTCTCTGTAATTATAGGAGAACAGCACAGATGAAAAGGCAGAACACAGATGCTGTCAGTGTTGTGTGCCCTGCTATAGCTGTTTAAGTTGTCGCAGGCTGGGAAGTGTTGTGAAATGTGACATAGTTCCATTCCTAGCAGGGCAGAGCACCTAATGGGGAGTTTTTTACCTGGGGAGGGATTAGAGGAACAGAACCATTAGGGAAGCAGTAAGGAGATCATTAGAAAGGGAGAACCATTTAAATTTACAAAGCAGATTCCAAAATACTTTATAGGCTGCTAACCAAATTCCATTCATACATATACCAGTATGTACCAGTAATATAACAGAAGAGCTGAAACCAAAACAATTGGTAGAGAGGCAGATATGGGCAAAAAGAACATAAGACCTTTGACTCGAGTGCAGTTACTTGCACCGTGTGGTGGAGAGCAGAATTACAGTTAGCTATCCATGCATACATATAATCTATGAAATGCAGCCATTTCTGAGATGAAACACTGTAGCCAGTCTTCTTGGCAATATTAAATAGTTCTTCAGAAGGCATCTTCTACTGACCACAAGTTGTCAGGGCTTTGGCTTTATATCTAATCTGAAAGGCAGCAGCACAGCACCACCATTGCTATACTGAGCACTGCTTTGTTGCTGACTCAGAAAGACATGAAGCCCCTTTCTGAATTACCAATGCCATTATCTATTCTACAGCTCCTGTTTCTCCTTGGAGATGTGACTAAGCCTGCCTCTCTTTATTCTGAGATCTGACAGAATCACAGGGAGAAGTGGTTTGGTTTTTAGGATGTTACTTGGGGTGAACTTTGACACTCCCCTTCTGTGCCCTAAGGGCTGCAGAGTAGACGATTTGTGATAGAAGCAGTTGTGAGAGGAGGGGACGCTGCGGTCAGTAGAAGAATATTCAGTAGTGCAGTGACCTACTTCTGGCCAAGCTGCTGGGATATTTGTAGCTACCCCACTTAGGATCTGTTCTCCTAAAATCACCATGGTTTTCTGTTAATAACATGAACTTCCTCTAGTTTCCTTCCCAGAGTTTGCCATATAGTAAGCTGCTGTTGGAATCTGTAGACAAGCAATTAGTATTGGAGTTGGGGTGTCTGACTGACACAATAATTACGCTGGAAAATGTAATTTCCCCCTGCATATTAGCGATGGGATTATTTCAAGGAGCTCTCATTAATGTGCTGTTTGCCAACAAAGAGCCCAGTAACCTCTCTTTTAATAAGATTAGTACGGGGGTCATAAAGCAGCAGGCTGTTAAGATGATATATTCAGCTTTTTGTTTCTAAAGAAAGAAATTATCTTCTCCTTTATACCAGTGTAGATAGCAGTAGTTTTCATTTAGAGACTCAACAGTCGCTCCTTTCCTAGTAACCAGTGCCCACCCTTCTGTGTACAGATGCTGTGCATCTCCACAGTGGAAGTTTTGGAGTTGGGGGGATGTATGGTGTAGTGGCTAGAGCAGAGGGCTGGCAACTAGGTCTCCTGGATTGTCTTCCTAAATCTGCCAATGACATGCCATGTGACCATAAGCAAATCTTCTTAACATTCTGTTTCATTTTACCCATCTATAAAAGGTAGATATTTGCCTACCCAAAGGCTATTGTTTCTAGAACATTTTAAGTTCTATATGCACCTACTGTGACAAGGTATTATCCTTGTCCTGCTGAGTTCCAAAATGCAGTAGCAGGTATATAGGAAATAACACAGTGAGGTTTAAAGGGACTCTGGCAGTTTGAATTATTTTTAAATTAACTAACTTTTGAAAATTCAGCCTTCCAGTGGAGCACCTGTTATGCAACGTGGACAGATGGGTTTTTTTTTTAAAAAAAGTGTAGGAATCTTTCATTGCTCCCTGCTGATGTGTATGAGGGTGTTTTGAGGTGAGCTACAGGATAATACAACCAAACATGCTTAGGTTCCATCTTTCCCTTTCCAATCTGTGGATACATCTGTCTGCCATCTGTTTTGGTTTCAGCTCTACTACTGTGTTACTGGTAAATATTGTCTTGCAGGGCTTGGAGCACAGAGTGCGTTGGAGCTTTTTCCATCTAGACCAATGTGTAAAGCAGAGGTTCTCAAACTTTTGCACTGGTGACCCCTTTCACACAGCAAGCTTCTGCGTGCGACCCCACCCCTTATCAATTAAAAACACATTTTTATATTTAACCTGATTATGAATGTTGGAGGAGAAGCGGGTCTTGGGAGTGGTGGCTGATGGATTGCGGCCTCCCGCGTAATAACTTCATGACCCCCTGAGGGTCACTACCCCCAGTTTGAGAACCCCTGGCATAAGAGATGTAGTCTTTGAGAAACCAAACAGGAGGTGCAATTGGTAGGATTGCCAACCCTGCAGGAGTCTCTGGGAATTTAATATTAATCTTTTAATTGTCATGTGATGAAGCCTCCAGGAATACGTCCAATCAAAACTGGCAATCCCTAGCAATTGACCATCAGCCAAACAGTGAGAGTTGGTATATGCAAAGTGCTGCATCAGGGAGCAGACCAACTAGGATCTGCTGCTGGTCTGCTCCAAGTAACTTTGCTGCTAGGCACCCAGTAAGCCCAGTTTCACTGCTTTGGAACTGACAGAGTGGCCACAGCCCCTGATTGGCTGCTGGTTGAGCAGCCCTGCTTATAAGCCTGGCCCTCAACAGCAGATCAGGAGCTGCTCATCATGGACCAAGGCTGCAGCTGTGCTTGACCTTATTCCAGTCCCTGCTCTAGGCCTCTGCTCCCCTCCTGCTTCAGATTTCTGGCTTTGATCCCCAGCTCCGCCTCTGGCTTACAACTGTGGTTGTGTCTCCGGTTCTGGCATTCGGCTTCTCTCTCTCTCTCTCTCTCTCTCCCTCCCCCCAGTACTGATTCTGCCCATTTCCTGAACTCTTCCCAGCATGGACTCAGCTCTAACCAGTTGGCCTGACTACTCGCGGGGGGGGGGAATATTTTTTCCTTCTTCCTTGTTACTTTAGGCCTTACTCATAGCAACAGTAGATACAATATTTTCAGCTAGAAATATTTTTTTCCACCCTTACATGAAAGACCACATTTTGATTTATAACCCACCATGATAGCTGTGACCAATTTGGACAATGTAGATTGCAAAGCCCAGGACAAAATGCGTGAGAACTGAGATCAAAGCTCTTTCAGTCAGTGTGATCCAACTATGGGACAGACTTCCAGAGGAGATCAGGGAAATCCAGAGACTGACCATTTTTAGAAAACGTTGCAAAATCTTCCTCTTTGGAAAAAGCCTTTCCACTGCAAAAAACACATTCACAACAAGGACAGTTGTTCTACTCCAAAAGCTCCACTAACTAAAAAACTATATATATATATATATATGTATATATATATATATGCATATATATATATATGTATATATATATATATGTGTGTATATATATATGTATATGTGTGTATATATATGTATATGTGTGTATATATATGTATATATATATATATAATATATAATAATTTAAAAACTACTTCAAGCAGTTTTTACTTCAGAATAGAAGATTGTGTCAGGGACTTTGCTAATGCTATTGATTTTTACATAGAAGGTGCTTAGATGCCATGGGGGTAGAAGGCAGGATAAAACCCTTAGATGCCATGGGGGTAGAAGGCAGGATAAAACCCTTAGATTGCTTAAAAAGGGGCATCAGCTTCCATCTATGTGGGATTAGCTGATTTAACATAAATAGCATTGGTTATTGTCTCAGTTCATGATATAATATTTGTGCTTTGAATAATTTGCAACAACAGAAGTGAAAATACAGAGCATTAGATTTATATAGGATGGAGGGTGATTTGGAGCTGTGGTAATGAGGGGCCATTTCAAGCTAAGTTTGGAAGCAATTTGCTTATGAAATAATTAGTACTTAGTGTTAATGGGTTTTGATTATTTGTGGATTACATGTGGATAGAAGCTATGTAGTACATTAAAGAGCCATGTTCTTCTCACTTGCCGTGCCCCTCACTAAAGCTCCATTAGGAATTATTGTAACCTGCCAAACCTGGTCATTGAATGCCTTTATTTTAAGTCTTTA
This sequence comes from Dermatemys mawii, assembly GCA_007922305.1. Lineage (NCBI taxonomy): Eukaryota > Metazoa > Chordata > Testudines > Dermatemydidae > Dermatemys > Dermatemys mawii. The sequence goes on from ML677332.1 coordinate 27,816,126, forward strand.
TTATTCTGCAGTCTAAACAGACAAGACGAGCAAAGGACCAGGGAAAAGATGTAATGTGTGAGTAGAGTTAGGTTAGTAACTGATTTCTTTTTTCCAGTTTGCTGGCAGTTCTGAAAAATGGAGGGATAATTGGTTTGGGTTGAACCAAATCAGGAATTTTTTTGAATTCTTGGCAAATTGAAAAAGTCTGTTTCGGGTCAAACAAAACCTTTTGTTTGACCCAAAACGTTTTGTTTCCAAGCATTTTTAAAAGGATAGATTCACAGAACAGGAGAGGTGGGGCCCTTCTTATAACTTCCAACGCAGTGCTTAAGGTGCTCCAGGAGGTGAAAGGCTGGGGTTCGTGCCTCCTCCTTTCTAGGTAAGTGCCCTAAACACTGGGCTGTATGCTGATGTTCTTTCTTGGGTGGGTTTCTCTCCATCGCTCCTGTTGAAGCTGTGTATTTATAATTGTATATAATTATAACTTTCTAATTTTATAAATAAAAATTCATGGCACAGGGACTTGAACGTGGGTGCTCCATTGCCCAGGCTATCGAGTCAGTCTCTCTCACTCCCTAACATAATGACAAAGCACTTACTGTATTTTATTTATTTTTTTATACAAAATGGAACAAGCAGAACTCAATAAACAGTGGTTACTTCAGTTACAGTCTCTTCTATATGTTTCTCTGGGGGCAGATTATGCCACTAAGAGCAGACTTACTGCTGGTGGGGCACTCTTCTGTTGTTAAGACCAAAGTTGGTAGTGAGCCCTTTCTTAGTGTGTCATAATCAAAACAGTTTGTAGATGGACAAAGGAATTTTGATTGAGGGCAGGTGAGTGTTGTTCAGTTTGATGGATAGCCTAAACAGTTCATAAATGGCTAAAGTGAGTATTAAAGAAGTCCTATGAAAGCAAAGAAAGTATATATTGAAATCAGTTCTTCAAAAGAAGCAGTTCAAGGAACTGTCTAAGACAGATAAATTAATGAATACTAAGGCTCTTATTTGAATTAAATACCACTACAGGAAAAGCTGTGTTATCTGGCATTTTACTAACTGTAAAGCTATAAAAAAAAACAGCATTTCTGATATCTCCCAATACAAATCTGGAATAGGGCTACCTGGCTCCGTATGGCTCCCTGAAAGCAGCAATATGTCCCTGCTGCTCCTAAGCAGAAGAATGGGGGCTCCGTGCACTGCCCCTGCCCCGAACCCTGGCTCCGCAGCTCCCATTGGCCAGGAGTCGTGGCCAGTGGGTGCTGTGGAGGGTGTCTGCAGGCAGAGGCAGTGTACAGAGCTGCCTAGCTGCACTTCCACCTAGGAGCAGCAGGAACATGTCACCACTTGTAGGGAGCCACCTGAGGTGAGTGGTGCCCCCTCCTACACCCCAGCCCTGAGCTCCCTCTCACATCTAAGCTCCCACCCGAACCCATGTCCTGCACCCCTGTCCCATGCTCCAGCCCTGAGCCCCCTCCCACACCCAAAGTCCTTCCCTCCATTGATAAGTATTACTCTTAATTAACTGGAATTTTTGACTAACCAGCACCTCCCATTCTCCTAACATGCCATATAACAAAGCTTTTACTGTGTTTATTTCACTGATTATAAGGACGTTCTTACATTAGAAACTTTGCATTTAGATAAAATATTTGCAGATACACATCGCAAAAGAGGCTTGTCCTCTCAAACATTTAAATAGCCAAGGTTTGCACCATTGAGAGGAAACATAAACTGGAAGCTACATCTTCTGTAAAGCATGTTCCAACCATCAAAGTTTTTCTTAGCATTTGAAGGTTTAGAGTGCCTATAAAAGAAATTGCTTTCATTAGAAATGTTATAACTGGGGAGTTTTTTCTCTCTGAAAGAAGGTGGGGGAAGAAAGACAGCCTACTTTCATGACTTAGCCTTAGCTCTGACAGCACATCTTTACATTCCTCTTTGCTCTAAAATGGAGCATTCTTATATTCTTTTGAAGTCAGGATGCTTTCTAAAAATAAATCTTACGTTTCAAGAAAACAAACAAATCTTAGTATTTCTATACCAGACTAGTGTCTGTTCTCTGAGAAGACAATCATGTCATTTGTTTCCCTTTTTGACCAAAATGGTCCTTTCATTTATGATGTGCCATTTGTAGAATATTTACAATTTGCAACTAAAGACTTCCATTAAACATGCTACGCAAAGCACAACAAACAATGCTTGTGTCCATTTTGAAAACCTAGCATAAGAGAAACATAAAACAAAATAGAAGTTATAAAAGCTGCATTTTAGAGCTTGTGTTAACACACTTGAGTATAATAAACATGGTTTTGTGGCCAGAGGTGTTATCTTCTCTGATATTTGGCTTGTCCCTAGTGTCAGAAAGCAGACAGCTCTTGGGATTTCTTTAAATTAACCTGACATTTAATTTAATAAAATAAATAATCAAAACCATAAGCCTGTGTTTTATGTTCTTCAGACATCATGGATACAAACAGTTGTATGTATCTCTTAACATCAATATTGCATCAATATTGAGGTTGCTTGCCTAAGAGATCCTCTTTCGCCTTATTCAAGGCCCAAGGTGAATAAGATTCAGTTCTGGGTATTAGTTTTTCTGTACTGAACAAACTTGAAAAGCTGTGATATTTTATATGTAATGTCATGTCTCTGCAGAGCTTCTCAATAGAAGCTGTGGAGAAGGGAAGATTATAGAGAATCCATTTTTATCCCCAAATGTATTATGTTCATTTTTTTTCTCTTTTTTTTGCCAAGATTCAGGCTTGGAAACTTCAGCGATGTTGTATCCATGAGTCATTTCTTTGCTAAAACAACTGAGAATGGAAGACTGATGGCTAGGAAATCCTAGATGAATTCAAAGGGACATGCGTAGCAAGAGTCATTTTTCGGTATGCACTAGCCCAAATCCTGGTTTTCATACCTGCTCAGTTTCTGCTCTCACACCCCATTATTTATATGTATAAACTTCTAAAAAAAATCTCTCCTTTCTCTTCAGTGCCAAACAGTCGGTAAGAATACAATAGCATTTCCCAAATAGATAATCCAAGTGGGACTCTGTGCTTGCAGAGATAAAGTTCCACTTTAGTAAGTAAACAAAAAAAATTGAATATTTCTCTTTAGTTTGAATGATGTAAACATTGCTCCAGCTTTTCAATATATGGTGGAGCACTTTTTGTGTTGTAACATGATTTCAGTAGTATTACCAGCTAACTCTGCTTGTCTTTGTAGGGCAAAGTTGCCTTAAAGTAAAAAGTGTGTAGTGGCCATCTGGGATTGCAGTAAGAAAAAAAAAATTAGTAGGTGGAACTGCGTGGGTTTGACAATGGGCAGTACATGGATTAAACGTCAGAAGGAACCCACTGCATCATCTAGTCTGCCCTCCTGTGTAATATAGGCCATAGAATTTCAGTTACTCCCATACTGAGCCCAGTAACTTGTGTTTGACTAAAGCATCTCTTCCAGAAAGCCTCCCAGTCTCGATCTGAAGACTTAATTATGCAGCTGTTCTTCTCAGTCAGCTGTTCCAATCCAGCCTGTTCAGACCCAACTAGACTGATAGCGATAAAAAGTTGTTACCAGGTAGTATATGAGGTTGCTTGGTAGACTGTGTCTAATTCCTAAGAGAAAGGTGAATAGTCCACCACTAGAGCTGACCCTAATTTCCTCCTGCCTGCAATTAGGCCATGGACTGAATGGGTCCTAGCACCTCAGCTCCTGTCTCCTCCTTAAAGGTACTCCCTCCTCCAGCTTTCACAGTGTCTCCTGCCCTCTCCATTTTGGTCCTTTTTAGGAGGTGGCTGTCTGTCTTTTTGTGTCTTGTATGTTGCTGGTCACTTGTGGCCATTGCTAAACAGAAGTAATAATGGGGTTTTACTATCTCTTCATTCATAGGGTGTGCAGAGAGCAAGTATGAAAAATCAGGACAGAGGGTGGGGGGGGGGAATAGGCACCTATCTAAGAAAAAGCCCCAAATATCAGGATATCTGGTCACCCTGTTCATACGTGATGAAATAAAGGGATCTCTGTCATAAAAATGGCATCATAAGGGTGTAAAATGAGGCAGCCATTTCATTTGGATGACTATAGCTTGGCTAAGAATGTTTCATTTGTTTGCTTTCTCTTTAAAAGTAGATGGATGTAAGGGGAAATGTAGGATAAATAGGTACTTGTATATCATGGTGATGAATGTGCCAGAAGACCGTAGGAGGCACCTTTGTTTTGAGGGTTGGATTTTTGAAAGCACTCTTTGCCTGTTTAACTTTGCATCCAATTGAAGTCCTTAGCAAAACTCCCAGCCCTGATTTTTTGGGGTGTGTGGGGCTCTGTTTTTAAATTTATTTTCCTAAGCAGTTTGGACCCATCTGCTCAGGAATGTGGCAGAGATTGTCTCTCTCAGGTGGGTTTCTTCAGTCACGGCAGCAGTGGCAATAAAACCAATTGAGTAAATTCTTTACCTCTCAGGCACACGTCCTCATGGTCTCTCAAAACTGAAGGATGCCCACTACAGGATGCCTACTTGACTAAAAACATAGAAGTCTTTACTGCTTTATCCAGCCCTCCAGTTTACCTGTGGTACAGCCCAGGCACTTTGTGCTCCTGTTCTCTTGTGAAACAGCTTCTGTCAGCTGCTGTTAATGCACTCCATTTTCCCTGCACTCCATTTTTCATGCATCTGACGAAGTGGGTATTAGCCCACGAAAGCTTATGCTCTGAAACTTTAGTTAGTCTTTAAGGTGCCACAGGACTCTTTGTCACTTCCATTTTCCCTGAGTAGCAGGGATGATGCTTGGAAAGAGTTTGCTTTTGAAGGAAAAGCGATGTGTCTCTCAGAGATGCAGCAGCTTCTTAGAATTCTCTCTCGGACTCTAAAAGCTGATGCACAGATATTGAGAGTTACAAAGCCAGAATTCTGCAATATAGGTTGAGCTGGGATCCTGTGGCATTTCTCAGTGAGACTGAGGTTACAACCTCTCTGTGTCCAGGCTGAGCTGAAGGTCAATTAGTTTCAGATTCTCCGGAGCTGTTAGGATACTAGCAGGGATCTGGGCATGAGGAGGTATTAAATGTGTGAGACAGGTTGAGTGATTCTGAGCTGAGGCTTGCTTGCCTGCTGGGTTCCAAAAAACGTCAACACCTTGGTTGTGATACATTCTACAACAGCAGTTGTTGGCAATATTAAGCAACAGTGGTCCCTCTGAAGGTTGCCATTATAAGATTTTTGTTTGAATCAAGGAGAACATGCTTATGACCCTAAAAGCTGAGCTGTGAAATGTCGTCTTATACGCATTAGTTCTCTGCAGCAATCACAAACCTTGGAAAGAGGGATCTTAAGCAATGGCTCTCTGTTGAGATCTAAAGTAAAAATTTCAGGAGCACCTAAGTGACTTAGGAGCCTAAGTTCATTTTCAAAAGTGACCAGCTCTGAGGACCTTAAGTTAGCTTGGCATTGCAACTCTGAGTGGGGCAGTGCCTAAATACCTTTAAAAGCTGGGCCTTAATCACTTAAAGCTTTTATATATAAATATTTAGTTTGCGGCAAGCTGGGATATGACTCTACCTCTCAGTAGCCTCCCATGGACTAACCATCCCTGTGGACTCTGTTGGTGCACATTAACAGTTTGTTAGGTTATGTTGATGTAGCTCCATTTTAAAGCAGACTAGATGAAAGCATGTTAACTGTTGGTCTGCGTCAGTAGGGTCCACGTGGAAAGTTAGGTCCCTGGCAGGCTAAGGCAGGGTAGATGCTCGCCCCCAGTTTGCCACGAACTAAATGTTGGCGTAGAGAAGTCCTTAGAAGCTCTTGAAAAATTGCCCCAGTTCCTAGGACCAAATTATTTAGTTAAATTTTCAAATAGAATTACCAATGTTATAAGCTAAGCTTTCATTTCAAAAACAAAAGTGTCTTTCCAGCTCTCTTTCTGTGCAGAGCCAGATCATAAAACAGTGTTGTTAGTGTTAAAACCAGAAGTTTTCTACCTAAAGCCACACAAATGAGGCCCAGCGGGCCTTCTAAACCTTATTGTGGGTCTTGCTGTCCTGCACCACCTAAGGAGATTCATCGAAAGGGTGACTGACTGCATATTCCCTGTGGTAAAAAAATCAGTGTACTAAAATCAGTGCTAGTGATTGTAAGCATTCAAACCCCACTGATTCCAGTGGCATTGACTCTAGTGGTTGAATGTTCTGTCAGTGGGCTGGTTTTCTCTGCTTAGGCTGGGAGTGTGTAGCCATTTGTTCTGTAGGAGTGGAGGTGTCTTTGTGTTTTCTTGTATCTTTGATTCGGGGGAGGGTGGGAAGAGCATAAACTTGAATAAAACGTCTTCCTGCAGAATGATTTGGACAAAATTGCATGTTGCTGAAGAAATTGTGATTAAAATATTTGTCTGCATTCCAGTCTGTGGGCTGGATGGCTGACAACCTTGTTTCTGCCCACCGCACAGGCGGGAGCAGGGGGGTGGGAGGAGAGGCAGCTGACACAGAACCAAGCATGGTGATTCTGGACAGTGCTCATTTCTTTCTTCATTACAGAAACAAACTGAATGGTTTGAGTTTTTCATTTTGCCGTTTCTTGGTGACTAGCCAAAGATAGTGGGGTCCTGCCTCTAACTAAGCACGCAGACTCTCAAAGCCATACATCTCTCAGGTTTCTGCCAGGGGGAGTAAGCCACAGCAATTGCTCACCTTCAGGTTTTTATTTTGTTTTTAAAGCAACTTTACTGCTGGCGAAAGTCAAAGGTGCACTAGTGTAAGTTTCACACCCTCTGTGCCTTGCTAATGTACATCATTGCTCAACTGAAGAGATGCCCATCAAGGGAAGTTCAGGGTTAGGATTAGGTTTGAATGCTGGCTGAGTTACATTTCAGCCAAGGTCTCCCTCTGGTGCCCCTCCCCTGCCCCTGATAAATGTCTTGACTCCATGGTCACTAATCTATTGCAACAATGGAATTGAGATGTAAATAGTTTGTACAAGATCCAATTTTTGTCCTGGCTGTTGAACAAATTAAGAAGGTAAATTTAGGCTAAATATCAGGATTTTTTTTTTTTCCTACGGATCAGTTTTGACAGGCCGTGGAGTAGTTTCCTAGAGGAAGTGGTGGAAGGTCCTCCTCTTCAAGTACCTAAAGCTAAGTTGTATAAAGCAGTGGCACTCAACCTTTCAGGACTCTGATTTGTCTTGTGTACCCCTAAGTTTCACCTCACTTAAAAACTACTTGCGTTCAAAAGTCACAGCACACTATTACTGAAAAAAATGCTTGCTTAGTTTTAACCATATAATCATAAAATAAATCAATTGGAACATAATTATTATACATTCAGTGTACAGATTGAGGAGTACTTGTGGCACCTTAGAGACTAACAAATTTATTTGGGTGTAAGCTTTCATGGGCTAAAACTCACTTAATCAGATATATAGAGTAGAACATACAATAGGAAGATATATAATATATAAAAGAGGCTAATTAATTAAGGTGAGCTGTTATCAGCAGAAGAAAAAAAAAACTTTTTGTAGGATGGCCCATTTCAAACAGTTGACTGTGAGTAACAGTAGGAGAAAATTAACATGGGAAAATAAATTTGTGTGTGTAATGACCCAGCCACCCCCAGTCTTTATTCAAGCCTAATTTAATGGTATCCACTTTGCAAATTAATTCCAGTTCAGGAATTTCTCATTAGAGTCTGTGTTTGAAGTTTTTTTGTTGAAGAATTGTGACTTTTAGGTTGGTTGCTGAGTGGCCAGGGAGATGGAAGTGTTCTCCTACTGGTTTTTGAATGTTATGATTCCTGATATTCAATTTGTGTCCATTTATTCTTTTGCATAAAGTGACCAGAGAAGAGGCTCTCTAGAACCAAATCAGCTCAGATTTAAAGATGGAAAAAGACCTATGTTAGGGAACAGCAGCAATCATTTTACAGAAGAGTGTCAAGAGCATGTGTACTTATAGCTCCTTAGATCCTCTGAAGTGGCAATTTGCCTTTACGGGAGTCTCCCTTTAATTTATGTGTTACACCTGTTTCCTCATTATCACTTTTATTGACATGAAATCCAGCACCACGTTGCTTTTTAAATGTCCTGCTATTATTAATGCTTTTGCTGTTCATTGTAATAGCACTGATCATCATTAATTTATTTTGCATTCATGTGGATGTCACCGGCATTTTGGATTGTTGAGCTGTAATTTATATTGGTAAAAGGACACTTAAAAGCATTACCTACATGCTCATTACTCCACCGTGAGAGCAAGGGTTAAGTGTGTGTGGATGTCAGGTTTGGATACCACTCTGCTTAATCAGAAAGTTTCCACCTGGTTCAAAATGAGTGACCAGACGTTCTGGGTTAATTATTTCTTGTAGCAGCATCTGCCCTATCCAATTTGTTGCATATGCAATTTGCACATCAGTGTCTGTGCTATAGGTGTATCACTGTGATTTAACAGTTGGCTCAGTTTAATGGGCCACGCACTACATCAAATATCTGTCTTAAGTTTTTCAGGTCAGGTGAAGAGGAGGGAAATCCTCTTAATTTATTCTAGAAGCATTCATGGCTCGTTTGCTGAATGTTGTGCGTCTTTTCCCCTCACATGTGCAGGCTTTAGCTGAGAGAGCCCGGCACTGAGATGACGAGCCTGTTGTCAGTGGATAAACCCTCTAGTTCAGTGATGCAGAATTGCTACACAATGAACCAAGAGAGAGAGAAATAATTTGGTGGCAGATGTTTGGAGTTAAAAAAGTACAGACATTTAAATGCTGGTATGAAATGTAGTGTCGGGGGGAAGGGAAACAGAGGAGGGGAGAGCAGGGGACCAGAAAAGCTAAGAACTCATGCAAGCCCAAGAACAAAGGGTACAGAATGCTGAGCTGAGGCATTTGGGCTCTTTGTAACATTCTTAATGTGAAAACTGAGCTGCGCTGGATGAGTCCCATTAAAGAACAAAAGCTTGTAGGGCTGGCTGCATGTGTAGTAGCACTAAGCATTTCTTGACCCTTTTCAGCCCAATCTTCTGAGTGTTAAGCATCATCTGGGAAGTGCTGAGCACTCTCCACTCCCAGTGACTTCAGTAGGATTGGACAGTGCTAGAAATCAGCCAGGAAATGCTCTGCACAGGATTGGACCTCTGGAGTACCTATACCTCCAACTGTGAGTTTTTGGTATTATCTCTGTTTTAAAGGTAGAGAAACCGAAGCACAGAGAGACTGAGTGACAGACTGAGTCAGTCATAGCTGAGATTAGAATTTGGAAGCTCCTGGCTGTCAGCCCTGTGCTCAGTCCACCTAGCCCTTCTCTCTCTCCTCTCACTGTATAGCTCCATAGGCAGACCTGAAAAAAAGGAATCCTTGATGTAACTTCCCCACATCCCCATCAACTGGGCGTTACTTCCAGGCATGATATGCTTGTATTGCATTCTGGAGTGATATATTTCTTGGGGTTGCCTCCATTAAGAAGCTATTATCCCCAACATCATAAGTAAGGTAGATATATATGGGATACAGGCACAAACAAAATGTCTGGTACTTCACCTGACTGGCTCTATCTAGAGTCCTAAGCAGTAAATCGGCACATAGAACAGAACATTTAACTCTAGAAGCAGTTGGTTCAATTTTCAGAGGTGCGTGGAAGATAGGGGGCCAGGAAGGCTAGAGAGCAGAAGGTTGGGCCCAAAACCCAAGAGTAGAAAATCCTGAATTGGGGCCTCTTAGCTATTCTTGGAGCACTCTCATGTCTTGCAATGCATAATCCAGAGCATTTCATCTAATAAAGGCCCACGTCCCATGTGTTCTATTCAATTTAATGTAGTGTAATCTTTGGACCCTCTTATACAAAAGAAAAATTCTGACTTGTGTGAACATAGAGAGAGAGAGAGAGAGAGAGAACTCTGAATTGCGAAGAGCAGGCAGAGCATTGGTTAAATTGTAAATGAAGGAAAAGGCTCCTCTTAGAGCCATTGTTCTTGGTTGTTTTTCAGCTGGAGACTTTTAACAACTGACGCCTGCTGTTTCATGGCTGTTGCAATGAGTGGAAGCATTCAGTAGCTAGGCCCACTTCATCAGAAGTATTTGTGTGTTCTTTAATGTTTTTGACCATATTAATCTCTGCTGACTTCCGCATAGCTCCAGCTGTAGCTAAGCCTGAGGACCATGATCTCCAGGCACATTTATCTTTAGTTTATTAGAAATGAGGGGAAAGGATTAGTCTTTTTTCCACATGAAACTCAAAACCCCCAATCAGTATCTGTTCTGTAAAGAGGTAGGATTCTAGGACATGATCCTGCAGGGTGCTATGTCCTTATACCCCACTGATTTGAAATCAGGGGCCTGATCCTGCAAAGTGCCACACGCCTCCAATTCCATTCAAGTCGTGGCATGAGGCTTTCGATTTCCTACCCATTCTGAAATTCAGACCAGATTCAGTGATGGTTTCACGGGTGATCAGCAGCCCGTCAAACCAGTGTAGGCGGAGTTTCAGGGGAATCTGTGCCAATGTGTGGCAGTGTGAAAGTTGATGTCAGCCCCAAACCAGACAACATATAACATTTTTAGAGGAGTTTTGCCCTGAATTTTTGGAATTGTCCAAAGATTCGGTTCAAAGCAACAGTCAGGAAGGGGGATGCAAACCCAAATTAAATTGGAATGAGAAAAAAAGTTCTCATGAATGGAAACCTCTGAGTTTCGCTCAGTCCTAATAGTAAAAGGGAACATGGGCACATCAGCCTGCAGTGGTTATTATTGGCATTACCAATGATGCGTAGATGCTATGGAAGACGATCTTCACTTGTGCTTTGCAGGCCTGCAGAAAACTGGCTGGTTGCATGGTGCTGGCCCCTCCTTGCTTCCAGATGCTAAACTGCATTAAAAGAGGTTAAACATACATTAAATGTGTTTGAATGTTTCCCTAGAGTGATTTAATGTAAGAAATCACTGTAGAATTTTCAGCAATGATAGTTGTCAATGAGAAGCAGCCCCGGAGATCATAAAATGCGGGGATGTGTTCCTGACTTAATTTCTCTGTTAAGATGTGGTCTGCACTGTGGGAATCCTGGAGAACTCCTACACTAGAATGATTAGAAATGCCTGAGATAGGCAGTGTTTGTAAATATACAGTAATGATACTAATTGACAGGAGCTGTTTACATGCCACCCTGTTGTCCAAATCTTCAGACAGGCAAAGCTGTTCAATCCGGGGGCTGTACAATGATCTGTTGAAGCAGTTGATGGTTTGTGGCGTGGCCAACCATAATCAGTAATGCCTTTTATGGGAGTGCAGAAAACAAGAACCAAAACCCCTCGTTCAGAGCACAGTGCTGTTCTACCTACTGAGAATTTTCTCTGCTTCCCTTGCTGCTCTGGCGTTGCTCAGATCAGCTGAGCCAGCATAAAGAGATCTGATTGCTAGAGAACAGGGGGCGTACTGCTTCATTCCCAGAGACAGGTCTAGGTTTGATGGATGCGTCAGCAAGTTGGAGTGAGATCTGGCAGCTCTGTGAAATTACTCTAAAGAGACAACCTCAGAGACTAGAAACAAATGATCGAGATGTGAGTCCCTAATAAAGATGTCATGTGACTTTTAAAGACGTATTCCTCCCTCTCCTAAACATGGAGGAGATGTGGCTAGAGATGTGATCTGAGCTTTGCATAATCATAAAGTCTTCATCTTGTTTTATTTTTATATTTATTAGTCTCCCAATTTAAAGCTGTATTTTCCACCAGCACCACCTAACCTCCCTTGCCTTTTTAATTTAAAATATTCTGTTAACTGGCACACTGTCTTAATGGATATCTTCTCTAGCCGGTTAACGTGCTTGTTACAGAAGACTAGGGCTGAGGCTGTTTGTTGGGTCAAAAGCAAAAGTTTGTTCCCACTTGTGCAGAGCTGAGGTTTTGAATCTTTACAGTGGTCTCTGCTTTGGAACAGGTGGGAAAGAAGTAATCTGTGGAGGAACCCCACTCCTCCAATGAGAAGTACCAGTGATCCAGAGCTTATTTCAGTCCATAGGAATTTTTTGCTTGAGTAAACATTAGGGTTTAGCCAGTATAACAGCAGGCTCATGTTTCTAAGCAACCCAGATGAGAGCTTGTTCAGGCTAAGCGACAGACTTGACTGGTGCTGTTGTCTCTGTTGGAGTGGGGATTTCTACTGAGTGATGTAGCTGAGTCCTACTAGCAGCGTTAAACGGCTCTCCGCTATAGTACTCCATGCTGACAACTGCACTAGAAATTCCATGTATTGACATGTGAATTACAGAAAGTGGACCTGAGTTAATGTACTCTGGGTTAGTTATGTGCCCACAATTAATTGTGGCCCTATTTTATTGCATTTTCAGTTCACTGTGATGGTAGAAAGTTTTTTTCCTCCATGATTTGCAGGCACGCACTGGTATTTAGTCACGTAACTCCCAATGTTTGCATCCACAGTTCAGTCTTCACCAATCATCATTAAAAATTAATAGCCAACTATTTACTTCACAATCAGATTCATCGTTCTGTTTTTGCATGCAATGATAGCTGTGCATCTCATTTGAATGTAGGATCTAGAAATGGTAAATCCATTTTTATTTATGGTCCTAGATGTAAAGTACTCAAGTTCTGAAATCCCTCCAGATGGCTCAACGACCTGTCTTTTTTTCTCCCTTGAGAGTAGCGTTGCCCTCATTAGTGAAGAGTGGAGGAAGGAGGCGCTCTTTTATTAAAAGGGAAAGTGGAGGACTGTCTTTCATTTGTGTCTAGATGGCTAGATGTGTGTTAATGGCTGCTTGACACTGAAAAGAGATTCCCTAGTGTGAGTTCAGTTTGTCACTCCTGCTTGTTGCCAGAAGTGACCTTGTGGCTTGCTTCTCATTGTGACCTGCAGAAAGAACCCTTTGCTTTTGCAGAAGAGCAAGATAATGAGCCAGATTCATCCCTGTGTAAGGGCAAAGAAGCAGCAGCTAGCACCTGTTCTATTCAAGGGCGAAGGGGCTGGTACAGCGCAGGCTAGAGCAGCCATGAGAGCTGTCCTAACTTGCGGCACTGTAGCAATGACCCCTATGGTTCATTGCAGGGTACAGATTTGCCAAAGCACAGGCCTGCGTGAGAATACCCCTTGGACCAGGGCTTTCTGTAGGGGGAGCTGGCTCCAGCAAAGGTCTGCCCATGCTGGAGGAATTCCTTGAACTGAGGGCTTCATGGGCCCTGTGCATTGGCTTAGCTTGCAGCCTGGGAGGACGCCAGGCCTGAGCTCCCCAGCTCAGCCTGTCCCTTCCCCAGCACTGCTCCAGTTTACTGATGTATCGAGAGAGCAATATGATCCACATTTTATACTGCACTCTGGGATCCTGAGGTGGGGTGAGGTTTAGAGAAAGCAGGGCATTTACCCTATATCCCCAGTTAAATGAATGTGAAAGTATATTCTAACCTGAGTTGGTAATGGTGTTGGATTTCTTACAACCTTCATATTGGAAGTATCTTTTGATAAGCCATGTAAACAAATGAACACCTGACAAGTGGCAGATCTCAGCCCTTCTCAGAAGTCCTGAGCAGATTTGGCATTTGTGCCGGGAGAGCCGGGTGCTTCTCTACCTTAGGATGGATGGCAATCCTTGAGGAGTTCACTGTCTTCACTCCCTCACCTCTGTGGTATATTGTCTTTTTGACGTGACTCACATCATGAGGTTTCACAGCTACCCAGAGTTTAGATCAGGGAATGGCAACCTTTGGCATGTGGCCCACCAGGATAAGCCCCCAGGCCAGTTTGTTTACCTGCTGCGTCTACAGGTTTGGCCGATCGCAGCTCCCACTGCCCGCGATTGCCATTCCAGGCCAATAGGGGCTCCAGAAAGCAGCATCCAGCACATTCCTCAGCCCGCGCTGCTTCCGGCAGCCCCCAATGGCCGGGAGCGGCGAACTGCGGCCAGTGGGAACCGCAATCGGCCAAACCTGCGGACTTGGCAGGTAAACAAACTGGCGTGGCCCGCCCTTCCAGGAGGCTTACCCTGGCGGCCCATGAGCCAGAGGTTGCTGATCCCTGATTTAGATTTTAAGGGGGGAAGGAGATAACTTAGGGTGAGCCAAAGGCTCATGATCCGACATGTTAACTGAGAGATCGGAGTCACCCTGTCTACTTCTCCCTTCTTATTATATGGCATGGGAACTTTCCTGAGGAGCGGGATAATATTTTTACAAAGTATTTGGCAAACAGGATTAAACAACAAACTCAAGAAAAACCCCTTTGGTTTTAAGAGGAGAAAATGAGGAATTTGTTGACGTGATTATCCATTATGAATTATTCCTTCTACTTTAGCCCCTTTCTGGGAAGAATGATGTTTGAACCTGGCTCTGGCTAACACTGTGGTTTTATGGTCCTACACTCTACCCTTTACCACTGTGGAAAAGTGTGCTGAAGCATAGTTCAGAAGCACAGTTCAGGCACATTTATATGCTGAGAATCACCAGGTTCCCAAAAACCACAGAAATTCCTGTATTTGGCTGAGTCCTGTATCCTTTCCTTAAATTGCTGAACATGTATAGAGATATCAGCATTCTCTCTGATAATCATTCTTTCTGCCTCCAGGCTTTGTTCTCCCGGATACAGCATTTCAAAATGTTGAGCACCGAATTCAGAGCAGCACATTTTACTTTTTGTGAAAAATTGGACATGAATGGCACAGAATAGGACCATCTTTCATGAGGCAATGAAATGACTGCCTGTCAGCTGCCTCTTGCAGGTCAATTTTGTAAGGGAGCAAGGCTGAATTCAAACTAGTTTGACATCTACGATAGAGTGAAATGATACACTGTCCTGAGAGGCAGGCATTGGCGCTGGAGATATATAGGGAGAGAGGGTGCAGCTAGTGTCATTGTGAACCTAAAAAGTGCTCATTAATCTAGCTTAAATGTTTGGATCTCCTTGATAACAACAATGAAGCTTAGGTGGTAGTGGCCTTCCCATCCTTGATCCCTATTTTCAGTCTCTTGGGCACTCCTCCCCATCTTCAGTTTGAGGTAAAGCTTGTCATGCTTCAGCTCCGTTTAGAAGTCAGTTTGGTTTGGGGAAAGCTTCCTTACAAGCCCATTTGACAGTTTGGAGTTTGGTGCTTGGGAGGTGGGGAAAATGCACATTTTTACAATTAAACTTTGCAGATGCTTTTCTTTACATGTTGGTAGCTAAAAATGCCACTGCGTTGTAGCCTGACAAGTACATAGTCCGGAGTGATGAATGCATGCTTTCCCTGGTTGTGAAATGCCAGTGTTTCTTGTAAGAGTTGTGTAAGTATTGAAAGAGTGTACTTGGTGTGGATGTCACATTATTTTCTGTAAGATCATTAAGATCTTACATTAAGTAAGATCATTACATTAAGATCTGTAATGTACACTGTGATGTAGTGATTCCCAGATCCCTAAGGGAATATGTTGAAATATACAAGTAGGATAGGGGGATGGAGCCATTTGTTAAATTGGTATTGGGATGCTTTTGAAAATTGTACCTGATTCCTATTGGCAGGAAAAGGATTCAAGTACCTCTTTAACCAGAAAACCCTGCTTTATACTGTTTCTTTCAGTGATAAAAACAAAGGAAAACCTGGGAGTACAGTGATGAAAGGAGATAAAATTTTAAAAAGCTTTTTTTCCCCCTCTGCAATCCCAGAGCAGTGAACGGCAATAACTGGACAGTGTTTAGCAGTCTTTTTTCTGTGCTGTCCCATCCTCAACCCAAGAGATACTTTCTCTTGGCATTACAGTTAGGGGCGGGAAATCTTGGCTCTATTGAAGTAAATGGTAAAACTGCCGTTGTCTTCAGTAAAGCTGGGATTTCATTCTAGATCATTTTGTTGCTCGGTCTAACACAGGGGTAGGCAACCTATGCACTTGTGCCGAAGGTGGCACACGAGCTGATTTTCGGTGGCACTCGCATTGGATCCTGGCAACTTGTCCGAAGGGTTCTGCATTTTAATGTAGTTTTAAAAGAAGCTTCTTAAACATTTTAAAAACCTTATTTACTTTCTATACAACAATGGTTTAGTTCTATATTACAGACTTCTAGAAAGAGAATTTCAAAAACGTTAAAATGTATTATTGGCACATGAAACCTTAAATTAAAGTGTATAAATGAAGACTCAGCACTCCACTTCTGAAAGGTTGCTGACTCCTGGTCTAACATAATGTTTGCCCTACAACTTTAGCAGTGTGAGGAGACCCCGTTACAACAGCAGTGCTCTGTATTGCTAATAGGATGTTAACTGTCTCCACACTGCAATGACCGTGGCGTTTGCAGAGTTCAAATAGAAGATTTAAAAGCTTAGTCCTGTCTATACTACAGAATAGAACAGCATTCTTACTATGTCCCCAACCTAGTTCTCAGGGCCGTCATGCCAAAGATTGCTTAACAACCAGTCTACTGCGTTATTTTCTTTCAGTGTTCTTAATAGGTAGATGGCTGGCATGTCAACACAAGAAATGTCACACCACTGAAGGCAAAATTAATTTCTGAGGCTTGGATCATTGTATCTGAGGAGAAATAGTAAAGAAAGCATGATTATTGATTGTCCATATATCTCTTGCAGTTTCTTTCTCTTCAGCCCTTGGCACTGGAAAGAGTAGGATGATAGTTTTAGGTAACACAAGCTCAAAGATTTAGGTCTTGGTTATTAAGAACTATTAAAGGTACTGGGTAACCCAGCAATGCCAGAAATATACTAATGAAGCTGCAAAAATTAGAACTAGCTTATTAGATCATTAAAAAAGAAAAACCACCCTGCCTCTTTAAAAAACCAAATTCACAGCTCTTTTTCCTTTTGAAAGGTGTAAATTCAGTGCACTAGCTGTTATCACGAAGTTGCATCAGAAACAGCAGAAGGGCTAAAAATAGTTTCCTGTATGGGTGGCTTTAGTTTTTCCTTTTAAATGGCTTGATTTTTTTTTTCAAAGCCTAGTAATCTTTTTCCTCTCCTTTAAGCAGAATGATCTGGTCCATCCATTAGTAACTGATTGTCTCTTGTCATTTACTGCACTAGTAGAGCTCTCATTTCTGCCGCTTGTTATGTTAAAACGCCACTTGGGTACATTCTGAGCACAGCATCCTTTGGAAGGAGGCCTGTAAATTCCATCAGAGAATTCCAAGATATGCATGAAGCTGAAATCTCCCACGTAAGTCTATTAGAGTTCATGTATAATTTACTTTTTATGTAGCTGTTTTGGTGCTGTGAAATATCTTGCTCCCTTTAAAAACATAGTGATGTCTGTAGATAGGTAACATGCTCTTAGAACGGTGAAACCATTTGCTGCTTCATTAATTTATAAAATCTCCTTAACTATAAAACAAACAAAACCAGTTTATTTTCCCCAGTAGCCTAAAAGAGGAGATTGTCAGTAGATCTTGACTGCTTTGGACCAGGAGCAGAAGCACAATCCAGTGTTTATCCTACTAAGAATACCAGTTCCCTAGATGTACAAGATTTATGACAGTTAGCTCAAGGGCCCCATCTGATCTCAAATTTAGTGTTTTCATGCAGAGATGCTGTCTACACTGACCTTTTAGACCTAAAATTTCCCTCCAGTGCAGTAATGTAGGTGGTGTCAATAGTAAGAGTACTAGTATAGACCAGCTGCTGCTACTTTTAAATGTCCAGTCTTGCTCCAAGCAGGTCTAGACAATGTTGGCAACTCTCAGAGCCTTGTCTACACTAGAGATCCCACCAGTACAGCAGTGGGATATTTTAAAAAAATAGTCTAATATAGACCAAGCAAGGGGAAGAGGAGATCTCTCCAGGGTTCAAGCTGCAAGGGACTTCATCAACTAAAGGAAGCGCCATGGTGGGGAACAAGAGGGTTGGTTACAAAAAACAATGGCAAGTCAAAATAAGGAGTTTACCTTGCAGCCTGTGTCCCCCTTCATCAAAGGGAGATGTAGGATCAGTGTAGATCATCTTTCTGCTGACCTATGTGGAATGAGTCTGTGGTCTTCCTTTCATTCTTATTAGGAAGCTTATCTGCATCACAACTAGCCCCCACGCTCTCAGTGTTAGCAGAGAGGCAAAAGACAGAATACAGACTGAATTCTCCTATGGGCCATAGACTCCCTCTAAACTAAGACCGAGGACATGCTAGTGAGAGAACACAGGCGCTGCTGTTCACAGGGGAGCTTGCACTGCTGCTGTACCTGTTCAATGAATGTATCGAGGACTTTGTTCCCAAGTGTGGTCGATCTCAGCTCTTCTCATGATCCCTGAATTCACGGAGAGATCTCAGCCCAACAATGTGCTGCACTGTTGTTGTGGAAGATGTCTTACTGTGGGGATGGTGAAATAGCGCATGCATGGAGATGATCGTCATGCCAGGGTTGTGTTACTGAAGCTTTTAGGAAGATAGATCTCAGCCATCCATCTGTCTCAGAGGATCTTGTGTGTCTGCTCTCTTGATCTCCAAGGGAAAACCTCAGGCAGTGAAAAGTATTCCAGGGTCTCTCTTGCTTCCTGCTTCTTCTAATCTGCGTTCTCAGGAATGAATCAAAACAGTGAAAGGTGTTTGTGTTTGGTCCTGTGCTTTAAAGGGCTGGAGGGGAAGAGCAGGGAGAAAAGAGATGAGACCTATTTATAAGTCAAGAACAGACTTTTCTCATCTGACGCTTCAAGGTCTTATTTGAGCAGACAGTCTGGTGAGAATAGATTCACGTGTCTCCTACTCTCCCAGCACCTTAATAATAAATAGTGATGTTATAACTAATGCTCCAAGAGAGTGGAGTGTAATTTTTCTATTTTATCTTAGTCTCTTGCTGCAGTGTGGCATACATGTGTGCTTTTATACTGAGCTGGCATCTTTCCGTCTTGAAAGGGAAAAAATGAAATGAAATGCAGGTTTGGCCAGATGACAGTGAGTTTGATTAGACACTTGTCCTATCTCCTGTCTGGGCTGTGTAACTCTTTGCCTGTTAGGGGCAAATGGAATTTTAACAAAACCTGGCAACATACTGCCAGCCACTCAGGGAGTCTTTTTTTTCTTTTATTTTCCTCCAATGGGGAAAACTCTCCCCATTAATTGCTTATGAGCATTTGTACTGCAAAATGTCTAGAAATAAAAAGGCAAAGAATTAGGAGAGGCAGTGTGTTCCAGTGGGTAGAGCAGTGGACTGGGAGTCAGACAACCTGGGTTCTGTTCCCAGATCTGCCAGTGACCTCAGGCAATTTGCTTTTCCTCTGTTTCCCCTTCCACTGCTTCTCTTTGTCTATTTAAATCAGGGGTTCTCAGATTGGGATCCCTCAGGGGATTGCGAGGTTACTACCTGGGGGGTCATGAGCTATCCACCTCCACCCCAAATCATGCTTTTCCTCCATCATTTATAATGGTGTTTAAAAACACTTTAATGTGTGCAGGGGGGTCGCACTCAAAGGCTTGCTATGTGGAAGTTTGAGAGCCATTGATTTAGATTGTAAGCTCTTCAGGACAGTGGCATTCTCTCGATATGTGTTTGTGCAGCGCCTAGCACAGTAGGGCCCTGATGTGTACGGTAATAAATACAAACAGGTGGGGAAAGCACTGAAAATTCCCATTTCTGCTTCTCACTTTCATTCTATGTGACCATTTGCTTCCAGGAAATGTGTGTGGATATTCTATATATTTGCATAAAGAAAGTATATAATGCCAGAGACTTAATACAACACTTGCCTTTCCAGTGAGAAGAAACTGGTGGTGTGGATTTTTTTTTTTTCACTGACATTTAGTGGTTGCTATATTGACAAAGAGTGCAGAAGTGATTAGGTGGCATCCTTGCTAACTCATGCCTGATGATGTCGTCTTCGCTGATCCCAGAATTTTAGTTTTGCCAAACAAGTGAGAAACTCTCTGGCAAAGAGGAAGACAATTCTGCAAGCTGAGGAGCCTGATCTTTCTCGGCTCGTCCGCTAAGATGTTCTTCCCAGTGAGAACACATGTGCCAGTCATGAGTATATCATCCCAGGTGCTCTCCCGGTTGTGTAAAATGTTTTTGAGAGCCCTGGAGTGTGGATCCGTTGCATGAAACATTCTCTGTCTACTTTTGAAACATCTGTGTTTTTGCTGCCTCCAGCAGGATTGCACTGAAAGTGTTCCTGATTATTTAAAACAAACTGAACCATGGGACTACTGAACCTCAGGATAACTTGTTTTTTCTGTAGGGCTGGCCAGCCTGACGGTTTGTTTTCCCCCTCCCTAAGGAAAGGTCCTCTGCTCTCCAAATGTTCCTATTATCCCTCTTCCAGTTACCAGCTTCCCCTCCCAGTTTTATCTCATGCCAGACACCATCCTAGAATAGGGATGAAGATCTGGTTCCTTCCTAAAACTAGAAGAAAAACATGGAGCAGTCCTACACAGGCAGCAGGTTGGATTAATTTCAGCAAGAAGATCTTCCGTTTCTATTCTCTGTTTGAAGCTCGTCTCCAGATTGCTAGAAGGGATCACTGTGGCGTGGTATGAGGCACATTCCCATCCTCTGGAGACTGAGTGCCCTGCCAGCTAGGGACAATAGATTATTCCTCTTCTCTCCAGCTGCAAGTGCCCCCACCCCAGGAGAGAGAGAGAAGTCTGATGGACTTGAAGAGATTAACTAAATGTCAGCCAGGTCTAATCAGAGGCAGATAGATCAGGTCAGGTCAATTCATTGGGCACATGCTTGAATATGACACTTTAATGATGCCAGCCTTCAGATCACCCATTAAGAGCTGTCTTCCATCACCTCTCTTTGGGGGCCGTCAGTTCAGATGTCACAGAACACCAAGAAAGTGAGGGGATTTTCCCCAACCACCTTTAACATTGTGCATCGTGCACTCCAGGACCTTCTTCCTTCCAGTCTGCAAACCCTTGAAAGAAAAGGTCCATTAATTGCTGAGGTTTCCCCTTTTTCCCCTCCCCCACCCCATCCAACTCTTTTCAGAAACTGTCCCAGCCTTCGGTTGCAGACTGTTCTTTTCCCCACCTCTCCATTTGTCTCAGCAGTTGTCTGCAGCTGGGCCTCTGTAAAGGCCATCACTCTATTGATGTCTTGCATAAACTGGGAGATCATTCTTCCCCACCCTCCCGCCACCCCATCTCCTTCAAATGATGGATAGGCTGCAAAATAGACTGTGCAGAAGATGAATGCACTGGGGCACTTTCAACATGCCTCACAAAATGGAACGGACTTCCTATGGTTCCCACCGCTTTAGACAGCCACTCTGCTACTGCTTAGCATAACTTCTCAGGATAAGCCTCAAGTATTTATTGAAGACAGCCTGTCACCCCTCTTTAGTTGGTTACCTTGGTGCTGCTTGTTTGCACAGTCACGCCTGCAGTATTTTTATGTGTAAAGCCACTCAGCAGAACTAGTCCAACCATTTAAAAATATGACCAATATTAACACAAAACAAAAATGCAACCTAAACAAGAGCATCATCTCCGAATCAGGGAGGGGCCTCCCATGTGTAGCACATGCTTAAAATACAGTACGACTCTGAAAGTGAGTTTTCTAAGCAGAGATTTCTTCTGCACTATATACACTTACTTCTACAGCAGTACAGGCTGCTGGTGTGTGAACAAGAAACTACCATCCCCTTCCTCCCTCCCTCCCCCCACAGTACATAAACATGATAGGGTACAACAAACACTTTGTTGGGGGCAATGACCTATTGCACGTAAACAGAGAAACCTATTTGCATACAGCTGTGTCCACACTTACACAGTAGCAGTTTTATATGCACTGTGTATCCTGCATGACAGTCAATTGCTTATACAAAATGCTAGTGCAGTATAGCACGTGCTCACTTAGAGTGATCTGAGACATCTCTTGGTTTTAAGCAATTGCTAATTTTTGGTTTAATGAGAGAGTGTGGACTAATGGCCAGAAGAAGGGATTGGGAGTTAGCTTGCTGGATTCCATTCCAAACTCTGCCACTGACCTTTTCTGTGACCTTTGGTAAATCTGTTAATCTCACTTTGCTTCATTCCTCCTATCTGAAATGAGCATGGTGATACTTGCCTTTCTTGTAGGACTGTTGTGAGGTTTTGTTAATGCCTGTTGAGATCCTTTGATGAAAGGCCCAACAGAATGGCAAAGATATTATCTTTCAGGCTTCTCTTTTACAGATACACATTCACTTGCAGTCAATGTCTAATTATTAGCACAGATTTCAGCAAATCAAGATGAGCCAATAGGACCCCGTTCTTTTGTCCCCTCACAAAGAAAAATGCTCTTTCAAGACTTAGGCACATGAGCCAACCAGATGAGCTTTTGTAAATGCTGAGGATAGCTTGACAGCAGGGAAACCCCAGAGGCAGAATAGGTGAACTGGTCTCCCTGGGAAAATGTTTTTTGCAGAACCCCTGATTCAGGTTGTAGTGCTCTGGGGTGTGCTCTGAAGAATTTCAGTTTCTCGTTTGGGTTGATAATGACTCAAAGTTGTGATCATTTGAGGGCTGTTTTGCTGAACCTGTGTGAAATGATTTTTTGCAGTCTCAGTCCAAGTCCCGATGGACAAGTAACCACATCACAAGCCATTACCACACATGGCACTAGCTGATCTTTGCTGGCCATATCAGCAGACACCAAGGACCGGGTAGACCATGGGCACTGACATTCACTCCACTCATTCCCTAGCAACTCATTCCCTGCTGCTCAAGGTAGAGGCGTGCTGGCTGTGCCCATTGTGGGGGAAGTTTTCACTGCTGATGACTATGCTTCTGTCTTTTCTGTGAATAAATAAAGCTTCAGTCTCCAGGGCTGACTGCTAGCACCTTTCAGTAGCACAAAAAGAAGGACAAAAGGAATAAATGAATTCATCAGCGCGGATTAGGAATTGTTTTTTTAAGATTGCTAATTGCATCCTCTTGCAGCCAGGATTCATGTAATGGAAGGGGAAGGGTGTAAGTGAGTGCTGTCCTCCCTGATTAGCTGGAGAGATGTCCCCTGCTGTTGCCTGCCATGCCTCTACTAGTTCCTATTTTTCTTTTTCCGAGGACATGTCTACAATTAAAAATTACAGCTGTGCTGCTGTAGCACTTCAGCATAGACACTATCTACACCAATAAGAGGTGGTAGCTAGGTCAATGGAAGAATTCTTCCGTCAACCTAATGCTGTCTACGCTGGGAATTATGTCAGTGTAGCTGTCTCTCTCTCTGGTGTGGATTTTTCACCTGCCTGAGAGACATAGCTATGCCAATGTAAGTTTCTAGTATAGATGTGCCCTGAGTTTCCTAAGCAGGGAGATGTACATGTGGCTTGAAAGCTGCTCACAGCTGCATGCAGAGTTCAACACGTTCCTACATGAGCAGATGTCTTATGTGGAAGACAGATTAGTGCAGCCATTCACAGAGATTAATAGATTTAGCCAAAATCCGTGGTTGGTGTGTGCATACTGGTTTCTGGGTTGTGTGTTGCCAATTCCATAGTGAAATAAGATTTCCCTCACCCCCACTGTGTTGATACTTCTCTTCCTGCCTGTTTGTGTCAGCAAGCAGCTCCGTCTAATCTCCTCATTACTGTGTTGTTTTTTTATATTAATTTAGAAGAGTAATAGTCATTTCCGGTATACCACTCAAAGTACAATTCCTAAGGACGTTTACCTGTGAGAGAGATCACTGCATAGAGACCCTAGACAGACAAACTGAGCTTTCATTCTACGGGCATCAGCAAGAAGTAATTGGAAAGCCAGGCTGAGCATCTGTGAAAGCAAAGGGGAGGTGGTGAGGTTGTGAAACTCTCAAATATCGCAAGGTGCACAGCCAAGCCAGAGCATCAGAAGATGTGTGAACCCATTAATCACTGCAGGGCAGCTCTCTGACTTTAATTGAGGGCCTTCTAATATTTAACCTGATTTTTGGGGGTAGGGAGGGCTGTTAGAGAATTTCATTGCCCTCTCAATGAGGCTGTGAAGACACAATGAGGTGTGAACTTAACTCAGTTTTGCCGAGTGACTTGCAACTGCTGGGGGAAATAAAGTTACTCAGCACCATTTTCCTTCAGAGATTGCTGTCTCGGCAGTATGTTTTAGATTTCTGTATATTTATCTCTCCAATTTCCTGTTGCCCAGGCCTTCTATCACAACAATTTACAGTCCACTGCAGTTTTATTAAAGATTCTCATGGAAGGAAACTGCTTTGGAGAGAGTCTCTTTTCAAGTTCCTTGCCCTGAGTGGAGTGGTTGAGATTTGGGGGGAAACAGTTACTTAACAGGAAGAGGTGGTTCGGGAAGTGTGTATTTAAGAAGAATGGTTGAAAGTGTATCTCACAAATTCCACCCACTCTCAAATAAAAGAGGGTGAAGGTCTATATAAATCAAAATACCTGCCTGACCATGAGGACTATGTGACTTTGCACTACAATGAAGCATTTCAAGAAACCCAGCTGCATTGTTGCAAGCAAAATAGAGATGCACCGCTTCTCCCTTTTCGTTTTTAATTGAACAAAAATTGAGCCTGGATTCGTCATTCCATGATGAATATAATTTTCTCCCATGATTTTTACAGTGGAGGTTCTGTGGCATTTGGTAACATAGTGCTACCCTCTGGCTAACCTGTATTCCCAAGAGTATGCAAGACAATGAGCCTTGACTCTGATGTGACACCAGCCTTTCTTCTATGATTTCAGTGATGTTACTCCTGATTTTACACTGGGGTACGTGTGAGGAGAATCAAGCCCTGTGGCTGTAGCTTGCAGTTGTATAGCTTGTACACCTGTTACAAGGTGCAGCACTGTGTCCAGAGGAAAGCTTCTTGGCAGGTCATCTGTCACATGGGGGGAGTCCTCCATCGGTGTATTGTTCATGTGGGCTCTCAGCTCTTTCCCCATCTCTGTTTTGTTTGACAGAGCTGATCCTTTCCCTCCTGCCTCTCCTTCCCGAGGGAACAGGCGATATGATGACAAGGACCCATCGTCGGCTAACGGGCCCTGCTGAGACATGATGGGTTTGGCGGAGTGGAGATGTTACAGGTATTTTTCATTTCCTCATCTACTGCTACCTCTTACATTTACAACGCAGGTGAACATTGCACCCCTTACCATGTATCTGAGCACCTTCTAGTGATATATTAAGCAGTTGCCCATGTTGCCTTCTCCAGAAGAAGTCAATTCTAAGGTCTTTGGAAAATTTCCATCTAAGGGGCTATGTTAGGCACTCAAATCCCATTGAATTTCAGTGGGATCACGGGGGCGGGGAGCGGGGGCTAATTTCCTTAGGGGCCCCTTAAAAAGCCCAACTTTAGCCAGTATGTGCTAGGTGAAAAAAGTCTCGAGCCCAATATGGCAAACGAGTTCCGATGTTAAAGTCTGAGGATCATCTGTTCGCCATGTTTAATCATCTTGTCCCGTTTTACATTCCATCTCTTGCTAATAAATTTTCTTAAGTCATAGTAAAGTTGATTCATGTGCTGGGAAAAGGGCAGCCCAGACATGGTTGATTTGTCATATTTTCTTTAATCTATTTGAATTTTCAGCCCCACGTTCAGTAGTAAAAGCAAAGAGGAACAATAAGATCTTGCTTTGGGTTTCATACCAGTGGAGTCCAGGGACAGAGTTCAAACTCTGGGAGGCTTCTGGTGGGAGTCTTTCACAAAAGACCCTTTGTTCCCTTTGGGACAGATGCCACCGAAGAGTAGAGTTTATTTCGTAATTATTTTTCCAGGGCCTCACTGTTTCCAGCTTGCTCACAAATACTTCTCATAGAGATTTGCTTGGAATGGCATGAAGGGACATTGACGCTGGGTCTTTGCTTTCTATGCATGGCATGGCTTGCCCTGGCTACATGAGCTCTTTCCTGTTCCTAGGATACACTTGCTTGTCTTAATTTATGGGGCTAGTTTCCCCATCCTCCCCTTTGGCTGAGATGCGTTTTGACTTTCTCACTAAGCTCCTTTCTGTGCAGGGGCAAAACCACTAGCAGTTAATTTAAGTGAAATGAAGATATGGTCCTTGGGCTCAGGTAGGGTCTGGGCTGCTGCAACACACTCCACCTGCTCAGATGCAAAAGGAACCTTATGTTTTGTTCAACGGGAACCCATCTGAAGAGCAGAGCACCACTTGCGGGGGCTGCAGAGGGACTCTTTTCCCATCAGTGTAGCCTGAAAGATGTGGACTACAAGAGTGATGGTCATGGCATGTGAACTAAGGAGAAAAAAGAAGTGGATCAGACCAAATATCCACCTAGTCCTCTCTCCCAACAGCATGTAGTTACAGATGCTTCAGAAAACAACTCCTCCGCTCCCCTTGTGCAACAGTGGCTATTAATAATGGAAAATAATCATAATTATTCATAGCATATAAATAAATGTTACCAAAACTAATGATGAATGCCACCTATTACTAATAAAAAGGAAATTTACCTCATTCTGCAGAAACATTCCAAGGGTTGTGGGGAAGGGCAATTTCTTCCTGACCACTAATTTGTGCTCTGAATCATGAGGATTGATGGCCCTGGTAACTCACTGTAGCTGGTGTCATTGCAGGTATCATTCTTGTTCATATGTATGTAATGTGTGGATTTTTATTGCACCATTTCAAATTGAGAAGAAAATTTTAAGGCTACACAACTGCTCCCCAGAAACATTATTACCCCAGAGACTAAAGGGGAAATCTAGTATTAAAATCTATGTATCTTGTAGGCACTTGCTTCTTAGTGTGGACTGGGCATGTCTTCCTTTAAACCAGTAAGAAAGACTGAGAGCAGTGGAGTCATTTAATTTCCAGAAATTATCTGTTTACTGTTTTTCATGTTGTTGCTGCCCACAATGAGCTCAAAGTATGAGCTGGACAAAATCTCCAATTTTCTGCCCATCTCTCCTGGGGGAAAGATCAGTGATCAGATCCCAAGCTTGGGGGTCTTGCTGTTTTGACTCGTGATGGGCTGGGAATACTATGATAGACAGGGGAAGGGGGAATTAGGATTATGTGGCTCTATAGAGAGCCACAGACCCTGTCTTCAGATGTTAATGTCAAACGGGAATGAGCAAAGTAAACCTAGTTAGACTACCTAGTGCCCTCCATAAAGGGACTGGAGGACTCAGGCAGTTGATAATAGGATTTACTTCAAAGTCAAATTCAGCCCAGATCAGTAACGACTAATGGTAGTTATCATCCAGTGACTACTAGGTGGCTAATGGAAAAACTGTTTCAGCCTCAGCCCACCTCCGAGAGAGCAGGTGTCCACATAATAAAACACTATCTCCATTGGTAGGTTTGTCTACAATCATAACAGAGAAGTCAAGTATTGAATAAGCAAGACACTGAACTTCCTTATCTTCCCTTGAGGTGGCTCAGTCAGGACTTAAGGCACATTAATAGAGCTTGTACTCAGTGGCACTTATTCCGGTATAACTTAAGTTGCTCAAGGGTGTGAAAAAGCCCCGCCCTTCCAGAGCAATGCAAGTTACACTGAGCTCACACCAGTGTGGACAGCGCTATGTCAGTAGGAGAAGCTCTCCCACCAACATAGCTACCGCCGCTCGGGAAGGTGGAATACTTATGCCAAGAGGAGAACTCTTTAGCGGTATACAGCGGTGCAGCTACATCGGTGCAGCTGTGCTGCTGTAGCGATACTAGTGTAAACGAGCCCATGTGGGGCAGTTTGGAGGAAGCTTGCAATTTCCCCGCCTGTGCTGTACCTGCTTTGTGGGTGGGTGGATGGATAGATAGATAAACTCAGTCTCCAAAGCTGTTGCTCTTGCATTTCCAGCTAGCACTAGATTAGCTTCAATTCAATTAACAAGCCCTTTATGTCAGTTTTTTCAAGAATATCCTTTTGAAGTTAAAGGTCCCAGAAATCTATTTTTCGTGGAACCAGTCTTACAGTCATGCACATTGAGTTAAAGTTTTAAACCCTGTCAAGTGTCAGTTGCATGCAGCTGAGCTGGTATTTGTCTCCTCTTATTAAAAAGGTTAGGCGGGGCAGAAGAGCAGTCATGTAATACTTTACTTATATTGTACAGAAAATGTAATGTGGTCCCTAGAATCTTCACTGCATTTTCTACTGTGTCTGTGTTTAAGTCATTGTTGGTCCCAGCAATTTTGCTAGTAATGAAATAGAAAGAGCACAAGTAAGAAACTAGACAGAGAGAGAATTGTGCTCCAAACAGATTGAGGTGGATTCCAAGAGCTGATGATTGTGTGGGCTGATGATCTTTGAGAGAGGAGGAACTAGGACAGGGGTGGGCAAACTACAGCCCGCGGGCCAGATCCAGCCTGCGGGCTCCTCCCAACCAGCCCCCGAGGTCCAGCTAGGGAGGCTGCTCCGGCCCCTCCCTAGCTCTCCCCCGTGGTCTCTGTGAGTCGCATGCAACAGCTCTGGGGGGCGCGGCTGCGCAACCACGTGGCCGGCTGGGGAGGCTCCTCTGGCCTCTCCCCCACTGTCGCCCTCTGCCGCGGCTGTGGGTGCAGCAGCTTTCAGGGGCGCGGCTGCAGGACTGCGTGGCCGGCTGGGGAGGCTGCTCCGGCCCCTCCCCCGCTGTCTCCCTCCCCCTGGCCTCAGCTCTTTGGGACGGGGCGGGGCAGGACTGCTCGACCGCATGTTTGGCTCCCGGCCAGACTCCACTTTGTGCTGCAGCGGATCAGTGCGGCATGTCTGGCTATGGGCCAGACACGCTATTCTTAGCTGTGGCAGAGTAAGGGGGCTGTGGCGGGGCCAGGCCTGGGGCAGGGGGTTGGATAAGGGGGCAGAGAGTCTCCTGGGGCAGTGAATGGGGTTTGGATGGTGCGTGGGAGTCCCAGGGGGCCTGTCAGGGGGCTGGCGTGTGGCTAGGGGTCAGGGAGGTGGGGATTGGATAGAGAAGTAGGGTCCTGGGGTGTGATTAGGGGGCAGGGGGTCTCTGGAGGGGGAGGTGGTCAGGGGAAAGGAGCAGGGGGTGGGGACTTGGGGCGTGATTAGTGGTAGGGGGTCTATAGAGGGGGTAGTCAGGGGATAAGGATCGGGGGGGCTTAGATGCGGGTGGGGTCCTGGGGGGGGCAGTTGCAGTGGGGGGGTCTCCAGAGGGGTCGATCAGGGGACAAGGAGTGGGGGGTTGGATGGGTTGGTGGTTCTGAGGGGGGCAGTCAGGGGGCAGGAAGTAGGAGGGGGCTAGATTGGGGGCAGGGCCTTCTCTACCCGGCCCTCCATATAATTTTGTAAACCCGATGTGGCCCTCAGGCCAAAAACTTTGCCCACCCCTAAGCTATGAGAATGTGTTCCAAACGTGACTTGTGGTAAGTAGATAGGTCATGAGATATCAAGGCTTTCTAAGCTCTTCACTTGCAATATAGCCTAAGTCCTGGATACTAAAATTTGTTGCCAGCTAGTGACTGTTCATTGGTCTGTGTGCAATGAGTTGGAGAATCTCAGTCCAGTTCTCCTGTGGACAGATGACCACATCACAAACTTGGCCCCACTATAACTGGCCCTAACTGCCCCCCTTAGTTGGCCATGTCCATAGAGTGCCCAAGGACTGAATGGGTGATAGTCTCTCCTCCATGACATGGTCGTCCAGAATCCTGTTGAGACATATCAATGATGAGAAGTTGGCTTGCACTGTTGTTCGTCTTTTGTAACGACCTACCCAGGTGGGTCATCAGCAGACTTTATCTTGGGACCTTCAGGGTCAGACCTTTACTAGAGGAGGGGTTCCCAAACTTGGTTTGTAGCTTGTTCAGGGTAAGCCACTGGTGGGCTGTGAGGCACTTTATGTACCTGAGCATCTGCAGGTACGACCACTCACAGCTCCCAGTGGCCACAGTTCACTGTTCTTGGCCAATGGGAACTGCGGGAAGTGGCGCGGGCTGGGCCAAATCAGACACCTGAAAGGCGTACAGTCATCTGGAAAGGCTGAGAACCACAGCTCTAAATGAGAGAGAAAATGTTCAGTGTTTCATTGTGTTTAATTCATGTAGCCTCTTACATTCCAGCTGGGGAGACCTATTCATCATCATGAGCCATACATTTTCCACCTGTAGATCACCTACCATTTCCCTGATGTTCTCTCACTAACAGGAAATCTGCTTTTCCTTCACAGGGGGATCCTCTCCACACGGACTCCATGTGATGATGAGAATGCAGGAAGAGTGTCTTAAGTCACACAACTGCAGCGGAAACAGCAGCAACTATTTCCTCCCTTTACTTTGCTGTGTCTTTGGTTCTCCTAGATAAAAATGTGATCCTTCCCCAGACCTGTCCTTTGAGAACACACTGTCATGCCTAGTGACATATTTGCCAATCCACCTTTTCTTAGGGGGACAAATCTCCATCAGAGAGATGACACTGGCCTTTCAAAATTTGGAGCCAGTAATTAAAATGAGGAATGCGGTACAATAGACAGTAGAAATATGAGTCTAAAAGCCTCACTGGTGTTTTTACTGATGGGGGTTATTGAGGATTTCCGTTTAATAATTCAGTGCAGCTAAGATTAATAAATGATATGAGGTGGAAATGGTCTTTCAAGAAGAAGGATTGGAGTGGTATGTTAACTCTTTAATTTAGTGTGTTCTGAAAAATGCTGCATGAAACACTGTATAATAACTGAGCACAGTCTTAAGCTTTCTGAGCCTTTGCAGGAGGGAGAATGTGCGTCATGAATGACCTTTATGCCCCGTCAGTGAGGCTGTCTGAGCGCAGGCTTGAGAGCCAGGGGTCCCAGCTCTGACACTGGCTTCCCGAAGGGCTTTCAGCAAGTCTCTTCATCTCTCTATCTCGGTCTCTCCACCTGTAGCATGGCATTGGCTCTCATTTTCCAGGACAGAGGGCTGCCACAGGGAATTTCCATAAAGCGCTCATCTTCAGGTTTCCCAATTGTAGCAAATGACAGCACTTGATATATTGTCATTTCTACTCTCTTCTACCCTCTTCTCTCTGTCTGTAATGTCAGTGAATTCCAGCCCTGCTGAAAGAGGTATAGGGTAAGAAGTTAAATGGGGGTCTATGCAGCTTAGAGACCCATCCTGCCACCACATATTTCAGGTTATGGGCCCAGATCTACAAAGGGGCTTAGGTGCCTAAATACTTAATCCTTAGGTGAGAGAGAGAAATGACTCACCTGCTGGATGCAGTATCCAGCAGGGAGGTGGGAGATTCAGAGTCTGGTCCCCTTGCTCCAGTGAACTTTTAACTTATCCAAAGTTAAGCTTCAACAGGAGAGATTACAGGAGCCCCCTTTCCTCCCTGTTTGAATATCCCATAGCTCAGGGGTAAGAGCACTCTCCTGAGAAGTGGTTGTCCCTGTTCAAATCTCTTCTCCCCCACAGGCCAAGGAGGGAATTGAACCTAGCTCTCCCACATCCCAGGTGAGTGCTCTAACCATTGGGCTAAAAGTTATAAGGAGTTGCATCCCTTGGGAACAATGAAACTGTCATCCAGTATGGGGGGGCTTATGGGAATAGTGCATAGATCCTTCTGAGGCGCTGTGAATTCACTCCTGTGAAAGATAAGAAATGCCTACTAACCATGCCTCATTGAGGTCCCTGATTCATAGAGGTACTTTTAAGCAGTGAGCGGTTCCTTTACTTCCTCTTCTTCCATGCTCTCCCATTCCTCACTCCAAATGACTCCTGGCCAGTGTTAAATTGATTGGCTGATTACCTTGCTACTCTAGAGAAGATTTGGGAAAAATCTTATTTCCTGGCCCTGCTTCAGATCTTTGTATCTACTACAGCCAGACTGCTGGGGTACAAGTGGTCTAATGAATTTACTGTCAGATGTGAGATGTCATAATATGCATGTACATGTTACCCTGGCCTTCTCAAACAGGTACCTCTTGCTCTACCTTACATTTAGTTTAGACTTACAAACAAACAAACCAAAAAAACCTCTGCTTTCTTTTTCCCATTTGATCATTCATTGTTATTGAAGAACTGGGCCAAATTCACTACTGATGTAAGCTAATCCAATTCCATTGAAGCCAGTGGAGTAATCCTGCTTACAGTAGTGGTGAATTGGGCTCCATGAGTTCAGTGACATTTAGATGGAATTTAGTGACTTCCTGAGGAGCAGTAGAATATATCAATTTCTAGAATAGCTTGAAATTGAATATCAAGGTTTGAAAAACCGTTGGTTACTCATAGGTACACAAATACCAACATCAGTGGAACCAGGCATGTGAATAACGGAAGAAAATGTGGCCCTGAATCTCTAAACAACACAATCCACCCAGTAAACAGGATTGTTTTTATTTAATATTTTTTTTTCAAACAGCTCCCTGAGGGAGATTGTTGTTTTTCTCCTCAGCAGCACAGGAATTTGCAGGCTACACCATTTAGATAGATTTCAAGGAAAATAGGTATTTTAATCACTGAATGAAACAATTTTTTACTTCCTAAAATTAAAAAAAAAAAATCACAATTTGCATAAAAATAAAGACCATCATCCGGAAACCTGTTATACAAAACTCAATAATCCAGACAGAAAGAGGGACTGCAATATATTTTTGGAAAGGTTTCCGATCTTTTTTTCCAGGCTCGTGCTGTCTAGAACACCTGGTAAAAACTTGAAGCAGGCAGAGAATTGCATACAGAGCAATGGCTTGTACAGAATGGCCCAGGATTTCTGGTTTATGCATTTGATCAATTTAAATCCTGTGCTATTTCCCATGATTGCTCCAGCAGTTTTCCATAAGCTACACAGTGCCATGTTAGTCCTCCATCATAAGAATTACATTGTTCCTATTTTATTCTTAAACCATACTGTGTAAGTGCAGATGTATTATTCAAATTGGATTGAATTATGTTTTGATTTGACATGTGCTGCAGTGCTCACAGAAATACCAAGTAAGCCTTTATCAGGGGAGCAGGTAACAGCTTCTGTAATGAATCAGGAGCTGAAAAAGGGTGACTGGTTTCTATCCAAACAGAAGAAAAAGTTCCTTTTTAGCATGGCTCATTAAAATGGTGCACCCAAGTGGGTAATAGCAGCAGCAGAAGAGAAATCCTGTAGCTATCAGGGCATTGATACAACTGCACCGGGAGGAAATAGCTGAAATGACATTTAATTCACACTGCTTTGCTCCCCAAGAGCCCTGTGTTTTAAACAAATACTTCTGCCACTGGGTTGTAAAGATGGACAAATCAAAGGACTTTATGGACATTAATTAATTCTCACAACTTCCCTGTGAGATAAATGATTATCCTGATTCAACAGGGCGGGAAACTGAAGCATTAAACAGCTAAATGATTTGGCCAAGGTCCCTCCGTGACAGAGCAGGGAATAAAACCCAAAGCTCCTGATTCCGTCTTGTTTTCTGCTACCCAACACGATCCTTCTTGTGTGAGTCTCTTCCCTGCTGTTCACGTTAATAGGGACCTTGCTGTATCCTGCCCTGAGTGGGTAGTAGTTAGTGTCTGATGTAGTGTTTAGGAAAAAAAAAAACCACAGCATCCAGGTCAAAGGATTAAAAATATCAAGCTCATGAACATACTGGAAACTCACCTGCTGTTAGAATGAAGTACTCTTGGTTTTCCAGATGGTGCTATATATTTTTACATAGATATTAGTCTTATCCATTCTCTTGTGCCATTACAGCTTTAAATATAGGAACCAAGGAAAGCCTGGCTTCTATTTTTGCCATTTACGCTAAAATGCATAAAGCTAAAAGACATTCCTATCAGTTTGGCTGCTTATATAAAGTTCCCTTTGCTGCAGTTCCTGCAACAGAACCATTATGTTATAATGGAGATTTCAACTCCTATGTTGCACAGCTTTTGGGCAAATCTGTCTTCTAAATCTGCTTATGCTCCCAAGAAGGAGGATGACTGGAATGCCAATTAATCTCCATAAAAGCCACAAATGAAGCCCCGTCATAACTAAAGAGCGCTCAATGTGGTGTCATCATTACTTACCTCTGGGTATACATGAGAAGCAGGGCACTCAATCCGGGCCTAATTGCAAGTGTCACAGATTACTTGTAGTTGAGAGATTGGCTCATTAGTTGAGGGCCTTTTGCACTGGGAGCCCCAGAAATTCTGATGCAATGTGGCACTGTAGGAATGGAATGAGAAGAAAATATCCTTCAGAACCAGCAGAAATCACAAACAGTAGGATCTCTCTTCATATCTCCTTGTGCCACTCTGCTGATTAGCTAAAAGAGAAGAGGATTCCCTGGGTAGAGTCTTTACTACACTCCAGATCCCACAATCTATCTTTATTTAGACCCTGATTCTGCAAAGCTCTTACACCTGTGCTTAACCTCAAGTACATGCTGAAGTCCCATTGAAGCTAATCATGTGTTTAAGTGCTTTATGTAGAAACTATCACTGATTAATAACTGCTCTTGTTCAGTTGCCAAATGTTCATCACACAAGCCACAGGGGAAAGCTATTACATCTGCCTGCCTCTGGGCTTATTGAAAATTAATACAATTTGTAGTTTCTCAATGAAAAATGGCATGGCTATTTTTTCCCCTTTCCAGATCTTTGATCAGTCAAATCGGTTTCCACTCATTTACTTTTGAGGTAGAGGCATGCTTTGAGTATGCACCTGGAAGTCAGGAATTTGAGTTCTGATTCTAACTCTGGCCTTAGGCAAAGCATGTAACCACTCTGTGCCTCAGTTTCCCCACTGTAAAATGGGGTTAATGATACAATTGTGTGGTGAGGATTAACTAAATTCTGTTCAAGTGGTTTCAAGATGGATAACTATGTAAATGTTAGGTAGAAAAAAGCAAACCAAAGTCTTTTCCTTACTTCAGTCTCTTTAGACAAAAATCAGACATGTCTCAGGCTCCACAGAATGAAGCTAATTTTTTCAAAACAATGTTTTAAAATCCTAAATTATGCCCAATGGCTCTTATTTTAATATAGTCTAAGGCTAACTGAACTGGAACCATACGTATATTTGCTAACAGTACAACTAAAATATTCTCCCTTTAGTTATTGAAAAAATAATCCGCTGAATGCAAAGTCATAACTATGGTCCCTGTCCTACCATCAGTTCTGTACAGGTGGACCTTGATTCCCATGCTGACCCCTGTTGTTGCCAGTTGACTTGCATGCATGAGCAGGGATCCACACTACTTGATCCATTTGCAGGACTGGGCCCAAATCGTGAAGTCCTTCATCACTTTTCTCAGTCCTTTTTCAGGCAAACATTATAAAGGGAATTTGCCTGAAGCAAGACTACATGTGTGGATGAGGACTTCAGGACTTTGAACCTTGGTGCAGGCAGATAGGTGCCTCAGTGGTAGTTTAAGCACCTATGTACTTTTGAAATTCGCACTAGGCACCTAATTGCACCTTTATGTACCTAAATGCCTTTAAAAATCTGCCCCTATGCAACTCACACGTACAGTACTCATTGGGGGGAAAAAAATTACATCCACACAGACGGTGAAGAGGCACCTATCTGCATCTTTAGCACTTTGGGCACCTAACTCCTGTTGGTTTCAGTAGGCATCAGGAACCTAAATCTGGCTGTACGTCCCTTCTGTGTCTTAGGTTGGGCTGTTAGACTTAGTTTAGACCTTGTTAAACTTTAAAGATTTAAAACAACCCTCTTTAAAAACAACAATATTTGTAGTATTATATTTCAATTACAAAGCTTGTTAAAAGGGGGAAGGATCTGCATTTCCAAACTGAAAAACCAGACAGTGTCACATTGGTTTGATTTTTGTGTTCAGGAGAATTCAAACATTATTTTAATGTAAAGGACAAATCAAATCCCATGAGGTAGTGTCGACATCAGCCTTATGACAAGGGAAATCATGCAGACTCCGTTTTAGCTTAGGATGAGCTTTGTAACGTACATAATTTTTAATAAATGGAAATATTGCTCTTTTTTTTTTTGCTCATTCTGGGCTCTGTGTCTTAAATCCAAGTTCTGTTCTCCATGAGCATTATTTCTTAAAAGTTTAAAGTTGCAGATGTATGTTTGTTGCCTAGACCAGCCCAACTAAAGAGAAAAAGTGAGTCTGCACCGGCAGCAGCTAAATGGTGATAGTGAAGCAATCAAGTGGTCAGTCTTAGTTACTGGAAGAAGAAAAAAGGATGAAATGCTACTTGAAGTCGACTGAGTCATTAGCAAGTTTTCAACATGACAAAAATGCTACTGCCCTGTGGTAGCCAGCCTCACTTGCCTTGTTTATTGCAGTCTAAATATCATTGTATGTATCTATAGTCGTTCCATTTCCATCTGCAGAGAGTGTAACAGTCTCAGACCGATGCTTTGCAGGCTGAACTTCTTAAAAATCTATTTTACTGGGGTGCAAAGTAATGAGCAAGCTATAGATCAGATTTATAAACTCGTTTATACAGCAGAGTAAGAGCTTGTTTCTGATGTCATTCATGCCGATGTAAAGCCAGAGTAACCCCACTGAAGTCGATAGAATTTACATTAATGTAAATGAGGTGAGAATTTGGCTCAGTATTCATAGGCTTTCCTCATAAAGCACAGGACATTTTCAGTCCTCCAACACTCAAGCCTCTTTATTCATGTTCCCATCTGCTGATTTGGTTTATGACAACACTAGCAACAGACACTTTCCCTAGGGCCACATCAAAACTCTTTAAGACCTCTGAATCTGAAGATTGGAGGAGTGGTGGGAAATGCAGCTGACAATAATTCACCCTCTTCTCTCACAAAGACCTAGATAATGAAATCTTTAGGCAAAACAAAATGATGCAAAGAAATTCAGAGTTTCCTGTGGGCTTAGAAACCATGACAGCAGCGAGCTTTTGGGAGACTGATTTAATTATACCTTTCTAAGAGGGCACTGGTCACTTGACTTCGCTCCAGCTCTCCAATAGTCTTGGAACTGGACTGGAGAAATTGTTTGAACACAGTGGTGCTCATTCAGTATCCAATTTACGAGCAATAGTCCGGAAGGCATTACAAGAGGATCAACATTATAAAATATTCCCTCACCACGTCCTTTGTGCCAAAATCAGAGCTGTAGTTCCTCCACATCCCCCAAAGCCAGCTGTTTGGTTCCTTCCCCCTTGTGCTGTGATTTCTTGCAGCAGGTCCTACAGTGATATTTTTGTGTTCGGTAGGAGATGAAGGTAAGTTGACTGGGTGAGAAAGATGTGGAAAGATGCCAAATTGACCGAAGACACCTGTATATCCATAGGGCTGCAGGAGGCACAGCAATGCAAATTCCCCCATGCAGTCCTCCCTCAACTGAGCTGCAGGGACTATATCTAGGGAGATTGAGGGTAGTTTAGTCTCCATGTCCTGTGCAGTTTTCTGCCGCAAAAAGGGCACCAACTATTGCCAGTGGTCACCAGTCTCCTAGGAAGTGGATATGGGTCCATGCTGCATGGTGATGAGAGTGGTATAAAAAACTAGCCAATGGATTATATAGGAGACTGAATGCTGTCAGAGAGCAAATGCCTTCATCATTTAAAACATTGCCCTAAAAAGGCAGGGGCTCTATGGACCTGATTCTCAACTGCCTTGTACCTTGTGCAGTCTCGTACACCAGAGCAGAAGGTGAACCATTTGGATGTAGTAGTATTTCATATGCATTTTCCACGGGTGTAAATAATCACAGAATCTGCACAGCAGAGAACCAAGCTGTGTATCCCGGTTACCCTGCAACCACCATTCTGCCATTACTTTAACAAGGCAGTTCTCAAACTGTGGGTGGAGACCCCAAAGTGGGTTGCAATCCCATTTTCATGGGGGCACCAGAGCTTGAGTTAGACTTGCTGGGGCCTGGGGCAGAAGCCTGAAGCCCTCTGCCTGGGGCTAGAGCCAAAGCCATAGTCTGAGGGTTTCAGCCCTGGATGGTGGAACTCAGGTTGCAGGCCCCACACGTAGGGTTGAAGCCCTTTGGCCTTGGCTCCCCCTTTCCAGGGCAGCAGGGCTTGGACAGGCTCAGACCTGTGGGGTTGTATACTAATTTTTGTTGTCAGAAGGAGGTCATGGTTCAATGAAGTTTGTGAACCCCACCTTTGAAGAATATGCAGTTCTGGAAGAGCCTTGCATGGGGAACAGTGGGGGCAAAAGATATATCTGGCTTCAAAATTAAGCTTGATACGTTTATGGAAGGGCTGGTATGATGGGATAGCCTAATTTTGGCAATTAATTGATCTTTGACTATTAGTGGTAAATATGCCCACTAGCCTGTGATGGGATGTTAGATGGGGTGGAATCAGAGTTCCTACAGCAAATGCTTCCCTGGGTGTCTGGCTGGTGAATCTTGCCCATATACTCAGGGTTTAGCTGATCACAATATTTGGGGAATCTTCACAGCAGATTGGAAGAGGCACTAAGGGGTTTTCACCTTCCTCTGCAGCACAGGGCACAGGACACTTGCTGGAGGATTCTCTGCACCTTGAAGTCTTTAAACCATGATCTGAGGACTTCAAAAGCTCAGACATAAGTTAGGGTTTTATTACAGGAGTGGGAGGAGGGTGAGATTCTGTGGCCTCAATTGTGCGGGAGGTCAGACTAGATGATCATAATGGTCCCTTCTGACCTTAAAGTCTATGAGTCTAGGCAACAAGACCCAACAGTCCAAATCAGGGCTTATCTGCTGCAACACCAGGAGACACCACAAACCCTAGGTTAAGTGCCTAGACTCCCTACATCGTGCATGGCGAGAAACAGGTGCTTGATAAAGAGATCCACAAAAGCCAGCATGGTGGGCAGGAAGCCACCTAAGCTAGCTTGGAGCAAATACCAACCAGAGGGATGTTCTCTAAGCCTCCACCTCTCTCAGGGAGGAACACACTTATCTCTGCACCTCTTCACAGGTGTGATCTCTATTCTGGAGTCAGGTGCATGCACCTTTTTGTGCTATAACAGCAGCAGTGCACACCTAATTCCACATGCAGCAGCTGAGTAGGCAAGCCTCAGAACCTTTAGCCCAGTGGTTA
This sequence comes from Dermatemys mawii, assembly GCA_007922305.1. Classification (NCBI taxonomy): domain Eukaryota; kingdom Metazoa; phylum Chordata; order Testudines; family Dermatemydidae; genus Dermatemys; species Dermatemys mawii. Next base: position 27,854,843 of record ML677332.1, read on the forward strand.
AGGTATTCACTCAGGATGTGGGAGGCCCCAGTTCAATTTCCCCCCACTGAGATGAGAGTTGAACCAGGCATTTCCACCTTTCAGCTAAGTGCCTACCCACTAGGCTATGAAATATTCTGAGGGTGGGGCACACTCAGTTGAAGGCATGCCACTTTGTATAAATAAATATACAGGTAGCCAAAAAAAGAGTGAGATAGGCTACCCATTTTCAAAGCCCTCTTTCTCCTCAGGCCCAGTGGGGAACTGACCCAGCATTTTCCATATCCTGGGTCAGTACCTAAGCACTGGGCTAATGATTATAAAGGAGACCACCTTTTCCCCCTCCCCCAGCCATTTTGGGTGGAGGTAGGCATGCTCACACCTACCATATTGGGCCCCACAAGTCAGATAGGTGAGGCAATGCCTGTCTTCACCTGGTTTGACAATGGTGTTGGGGTCTAGGCACAAGATAGGCAACTAGCCCCCTACTTTGGGCAGCAATGCACATGCTCAGAGGCAGACACTTAGCCATGTAGGGAACTGTTACAAAAAGAATTAGGCCCCAAGTGAGTCTAGGTACTACAGAGGTGGGAGGCAGCAGAGCAGGGGTTTTATGGATTTCCCTGGTACCTAAAACTGGGACTTTGTGGATTTGAGCAACATTTATTCCCCCTTGCAAAGCTTATTCCACTGTAGAAACTTTTATCCTGAATAGGCCAATACATCACCTAATCTGACATTCTGTCTCCAGTAGAGGCCAGTACTTGAGGCTTCTTCAGAGGAACACATAAAATCCTTCTAAAGGATCCAATAGCACAAAGGGACATTCTTCCTGACTCCAGCTTGCACTCAGCTTATGCCTTAATGCATGAGAAGTAACCAACCTTATAATTTAAATCCTAGCCAGGGTAACTACAAACACTATTCTGAAACACAGAACCCGTCTCTAAAACTTGCTGAGTTCCTCATCTCACACAGGGCCCATGTCAACAGGTTCCACAGGTTACAGAAACCAGCTGCTGGAGTGCTAAAGCCTCCTGCACTTCTTTGGTACCCTGCACATGGCTTTCCTCATGTCTGATCAGAGCTCTTTGTGCTCTGCCAGCTGTAAGCAATTCAAACAAAGCACTGATAAGAGGGCAGACAAGAGGCTGCAGGGGGTAACAGAAAATGAGAGGGTTGCTCAGTCCTCCATTTCTGTTTACAGCCAAGATGGAAGAGAATGAGCTTCTACCCCTTAGGCATCCACAGAGGAAGGAAGAAAATAGAAGAGCTTCAAAGCTATAGAGAAGTCTCCTCCATTGAGATCCCCAATCATAGAAGGTAAGTGTATTAGCACTGCTGTTCCCACACACAGTTGCAGAGAGCTATAACCCAACCCCTGACAAACAACTCTTTCCCTCAGTAGCTGTAGCTGTCCCATAAGAAAGGCAGGCTAGGGGAATAGTGAGACCTGGCCCACTCCTGCCCCAAGAGCTCCACTTTCATGAACTCACAGAACATGGATTGATACCCACACCTGGGATGAGTGTGTCAGGACTCAGCCCCCAAGTCAGTGGATAAACCCTGAAAGTAAGCCCTTCTCTCATCTTCTTCCACATTGATGAGTAACTAGGTAAGGAGGGCCTATATCCCTTTATCACACTCCCTTTGATGATTCAGTAGATCCCCACTTATCTAGCAGATCAGCTATTTGATTTGCTCTTCATTCCATGCTCACTTTAAAAAAAAAAAAGAGAGAAAGAAAAGAAAACCTCTCCCTTTCACTGTGGCACCTTATGAGTTTTATGGTAGGAGTTTCTGTCAGTGAATACAATTTATTTCTGTTCACAATCTCTTTTTTTTATTGAACATAACCTCTCTCACAGCAGCCAGGATTAAATGGTCATAGGGCCCAGTGATGGCATAAACAGTAGAAGAAAGGAGGGATGGAAAGTGACTCACTGTCCTGGCTTCCTCTCTGATATCTGGCTTCCAAAGCACATTCAACTTGTGTCCAAAGGAAGTCTATAAATTCCTGGTGCTCTTTAAAATGAAGTGGCAGCCTATGTCACATCTGTAATTCGAAGTGAAATCCAGGATTTGCAATCTGTGCTTCTCCTAGTGGAATTCATTCACTGTATCTCACTTTTCCTGCAAGCCTAAGAGAGTGTTCAATATTTATTTCTGCTGACCCAAAAGGACAGGTTAAGTCAATATTTAATAGTTGGTTCCGCTTTTGGAAAGTAGCGACCGAGTGATTTTTCTTCCATCCTAGCAGGTTGCACAGCCGTGACTTGCTGTCTTCATAATCAGCAATGGAGCTGTAAAGACAGTGAGCTTTTTTATAGGGAGGCAGCCCTGGAGGTTTACAGCACTATTTATCACAGCTTCAGGGGCTGGAGGTCAGAATTCCTTAGTGCCCTAGGAGATTTGGTGTCCAACCCAGGCATAATGCCTGCAAGATCTGAATTGAACAAGGGTCTGATCCTGCTCAATGCCTCTTGCAAGGCGCTCAGCGCTTCAGCATCCATCAATTCCAATGGGCATTGGGGGGCACTCAGACCAGAAAATCCTTCATTGGACCTCCTCTGTATGGCAAGCACCAGGACAAAATGGTAACAAAAACAAGTTGAAAGAGAAGCAGGAATTTGGCCTGCTAGACTCCAAATTAGGTTATGGTGATTTATGAGGCTGGATCCCACTTTGCTATTTAATAATCACCACATTGGACTGCGTGATAAACTTTCACCACGTAAAGTTGTCTCTCCCTGCTGCAATGTCCAGGCCTCCAGGAGTGTGAAAGAAACAAATCTGAGTAGTAAGACTCTTTACTTTTTAAGACTGAACTAAAGGAGGGCCTGAACCCAGCCCTCCCATTCTGCACATTTAAACTTCATGCTCTTGATGTAAACTTCAGGGCTGGTCCATTTTATCGGGTTGGAAAACCTTCGAGCTTAACACCCTCAAACTCTGGAGAAGTTCAGGTCCAAACTTGATGGTTCAGGCCCAGCTCTGCCCATGGTTGCTCAAACTAATCACTCAGCTGAGCAAAAAGAAGCTTTAAAATGACCAGCGGTGTCCTATGGCTCATGGGCATGGCTTTTAGATCTTGTCCATTGTAAGACATTGGAACTGCAGGCAAAAATAGGCATGTGTATAAATGTTTATGAAGATGCTGCAGAGGAGCTACTTTTTCTCTTTGCTCCCTCTTGATTTGTAAGACTTCTGGGAGGTGGGGGTAAACACCATGAATAAATGCTCAGGCTCTTCCACTTAGAATAGTCTTTCCCTGCTACAAAACAGCATTGTTAGGTAATAACAGCTGAGATGTTTCCACAGAGAAGGAAATAAATAAATAAGGGCTCCCCCCACCCCCAGGCTTATAACAGAAAAACCACACACGGTGTATTTGAGAAAAAGAGAGAGCAGATCCCTTGGGAGTAAATCCAATGAAAAAGAAAATAAATAACGAATTCCTCCCTATTGAGGGATATCCCCAACCACAGTTTGGTGTGCAGCTTTTTTCCCCCTGAAGTGGTTCTCCATCCTTGTGTCACAGGAGTTATGAGTAAGAAAAACAGGATGAAAGTGAACCAAGGAAAACAGAGAGTGAATATCAAAGGAGAGGTTTCATTGCTACCAAGTTTCAAGCTGCAGTACACTCTTTCAAGGGGAAAGGGCCAATGTCCCCGTACTGAAATTATGTAAATCCAGGCTGCACTGGGGAACAATCCTGCTCTGACAGGAGAGAGGTGGGATAGCTTATGCTACATAGGGGCTAGATTCACAAGGGGAGTCGGAGGCACCCACCTGCCCCTTTAGACATGTGCCCTAACCAGAGTCCTCCTCACCCACTGGCCCAGTGAATATTTAAGTATTTTTACAAACTGGAACAGCTTCAACAGGAGAGATTGAAAGAGAGAGCCCAGGGATTAAGGCACTCTCCTGAGATGTGGGACACCAGAGTTCAAGTTTCAGCTCCACATCAGGCCCCCACCAGGGCTTCCTTGGCTTTTCTTGAGAGAGCACTGAGCTGGGCTGGGTATCTAACTCCAGGAGAGGGTACATGGCTCTGAATCCCAGATGAAGATAGATGCCTCCCTCCACCCCAGACAGAGGTGCCTAAGTTCTTCTTGGCATTTCTTACAGGCTGGTTTAGGCAGTGTCCTACTCAGCATGCAAGCTTCTGTGAATCCCTTCTTGAGGTGCCTAACTCTCCCCATCATTGTACAGGAGTCTGGGAGCCTAACTCAGGATTGTGAATTCCACTAGGCAGCAGGACACCTAGAAGTGAAGCACTGCGATGCCTAAGTCCCTCTTGTGCTACTAGCCCATGATATTTACCCCCAGAACAACCAGAATATGACACTGGCCAGTCTAGTTTCACACTCTGACTTCAGTGAAATACAAAAATCAGACTAACAAGGGTGGAAAATACATTAGATTTCAGAATTCTTACAGCAGTTACATTTTCAGCATACAGTGCTGGATTCACTAAAAATTCTTAATGTTTAATTAAAGGAATTCCATATATTCATTTATCGTAATGTCAGTCCGATGTGTTTGACAAGCCAGCTACTGTTTTGGGTGACTGACCTTTAAACTAGAACTTTCACGTGCCCAGAACAGCTCCCAAAGCCAGTCTGCTGCTCCTGAAAGCAGCACTGTCTTGGGACACAAAGCTACCTGTTTCTCATTCCCTCATTATAAGAATCAACATTAGCATTCAGCATATGCAAGTGCATTTCACAATAGCTGCTGTTTGTCCAGGCAGCTGGCACCATCTGTGCTCTATCGTGGCCCCACATTGAACTCTTGACGCAGCGAGGGAGGAGGATGGAAGTTCCACGCTCAGTGAGCTGAACGAATGCTGAATAATGTGACATGGCCCTGTTTGTTAGAGTGGCAAAGCAGGGCCCACCTCCCCGCTTTTGTTGCCATCTCATTGTGGCAGCCTTAATTTAATACAGTCCTAAAGTGACTTGCCATTGAAGTGAGATGTGGGGGATGCTGCCAGGATCAGACAAGTCTGTGGCAGGTCCTCCTTCTGCATCGTTGCTGCAGTGGAGGGGAGTGCCCTGCCAGCCACCAGATGGAAGAGAGGCAGGGATGCCTCCATTTTAACCATGAAGCACACAGGCCTGTTCTAATGGTACCCCTCGAAGTGACAGCCTGTGCTGCTCTTGTACCTCTGTCAAGGTGACTGGATATCTTGTTGGTTTGGTGGTAATGTTTGATTATAGTGTGAATGGGACACTATGCATTTATTATTGATATAATGCAGTGCTAAGAGGCCCCAGCTGAGATCAGGGCCCTCTTGTGTTAGGCGCTGTACATATACCTAATAGCCCCTGTTCCAAAGTACTTGCATTCTGAATAGGCAAGAGAAACAAAGGAAGAACTGTTGTCTCCAGTTATAAGTTCAGAAACTGAGGCATGGAACACTTAAGTGACTAGCCTAGGGCTATATGGGAAGATGCTGGCAGAATGGAAGAGTGACCTCCTGAGGCCCAAGCCAGTACCATCCTTCCCTTCATATGCATCCTCTCCACAAGACCATATACGTCCATCTCATTTGTATGACTGAGAAAAAGGTGCTCCACGGAGAAGGCACAACATGTAACTGATACCCTGCACCCAGAAAACTCTTGCCACAAGGGCCCAGAAGAGCTGGACTCCAGCAGATTGGCCTTGGGGTACAGGGAGTGACTGCCTGCTGGTGTGTGAATGTGCTTTGGATTGACCGTTCTTTGGCTGAATGAGTACTGAAGGACTCAGCTGGGACGCCCTTTGCTGCACTTAGAGCAGGCTTTCTAGTAAGCTGAAAGCAAGGGAACAAATCAATGAATTTTGAGGTGGGGCTGTACAGGACAGCAAATGAGCCAACATTATTTGGGTCTCTAGGAAAGGTTCCGCTCTTCTGGCAACAATCACAGGGATTCTTCAGCCCACTCCAGAGCTTTGGAAGTGGTGTGGCATGAGGGACGGTCACTGCAACCATGGAGGCAGGAGGAGGGCGCCTGTCTGCCAGTTAATGCTGTCTCTGAGGCAATCTGTCTCCTTTTCCTTCCACAGTTGCATCTTTAGTCATCAAAGCCAGGGGCATCCCATCCCAGATAGTGATTTACTGCCTTTGCCACCATTCCAGGTCACTATCATTTTAAATTTCCCAGGGCAACAAAAGCAATAGAATTTTTTTTTAAAAAAAAAGAGAGAGTAGATGGCTGGGGTCCTACAAGGAAGAAGGAGGAACCCCTGAGGAATAAACATTCTGCAGCTAATGAAGTGTGAATTCAAATGGCAGGGAAGGGTTAAGTGACCAGCAAGCCACCAACCAGCATTTATTAAGCTGCAGAGTAACTTTGAAACATAATGAGGGTCGCAGTCCATTAAAGTGAGGTAATGAAATGCATGAGTTTTTTTTTTCATGCCCTCATTAATTTCTCTCCTTTAAGAAGGGGGTAGGAAGTGAGCAGGGCTAAGAGATGACAAATATTGAGGCTTATTCCAGAACTATAGTGTTACTGGGGCCATTCTAGGAGATGGTCTCTACAGCCATCCAACACCAAACCGAAGCTCCTAAACTGCAGAGGCTGATTGCTGTGTGCAGAGAAAAGAATTTCCTGAGAATTAAATGTGCTAGTTTATTTCAGCTCCGGGTGTGATTCTAAACTAATCCAGCAGGTGTCTGACTACTGCATTTATCAGACAAAACAGCTTACAAGAAAAATGTTCAACTCTTTTGTGGACAGTAATTGCCTGTTGATCAGAGCTGTTCTCCCTGTAAAATTGCATCCCCTTTCATAACTGAGATGCCAACAGTAACAGCTCTCTCATTCTCCTGGAGAAAAAGTAAAAAAAAAAAAAAAAAAGTCTTGATTTAAACACTTGTCAGCACTGAAGTATATCAAGTACACTACAAGTCAAGCCTTCATGTTATCTAGAAGATATCTTCATTCAGAGAGCCACTTAGCCTGCACTTCAGGCCAGCCTGCAAACCACTAAGGGTTTGCAAAATAAATGGTTTTCAGGCATAGGAATAAGCGAGCAGGAGTTGCCAGGATTATTTTCTTTTAAATTTCATTGGCAAGAGGGTCTTTTTCTGCTTATTTCTATCTTTTGTGTTTTTAACACTCCCTCTGCAGTGTCGGGAACCCAGCCTCCACAGTGGCCACATGCTAGGCCATGAGCCCAAGAGTGGGAATCTTCCTGAGACTTAAAGGCATAATTTCAAGCTTTTCTCTGGAACTGTTAGGGTAAGACACTTGTTTCATAAATGGAAGCTGATATTCTCACCTCATCACATGACTCCAGCAGCTGGAGCTTCCAGGGAAAACAGTGCATATCAGGAGAGTCACAATAAAATTGCAGGCATTAGCAATGCTACAAATGGCGTCATCTCTTTTAAGAGTCCAAGGTTTGTGTTCCTGTATTTTTTCTAATGACATTTTTAATTGGCTGACAATATTGGGCCAAATTGTACCCTGGGTGATCCCAGCACAGCCCTGTTAAGGCCAATGGACCTGCACCAGTGTATCTGAGGGGAGTGTTCGTTTCAGTGTTTTCAACAATATCACCCAGTGAATCTCTCAGCTTCAGAGCTCTGAATAGGAGGGGCATGGTACTGCTAAGCATAGGCCCTTGTCAAGAACCCATTGTGGCACCTATTGACTCAGAGTGGGGGTGGCTCCTGTTGGGGCTGTTGGATAAGGGTGAAGTAGAGAGCAATCCCATGGTTGGAGGCTTGGAGTGTCCCTGGTGAATTTTACTCTGCCTCTTCCACCTAAAGTAGTGGGAATTGGGAAGCAATATTTCTGTAGTTGCTAGTGCTCCACAGTCCTTTCACTCAACCTCCAAGGGACAGGAGATCAAGATGAGCCACCAGTGCCCCCTTCAGGATCGAGAGAGAGATGGCCCATCCCTCCCTGTTCAGGAAATGCAAGGTCTTGGGGGAGACGGAGATAGTATATGAGTGGCAGGGGAGGAGGTGGACATGAAACGGCCACACAGTAAATAGGAGAGGGAAGAAATGTTATACACTTTTTTTTGTTTGTTTTTTAAATTTCTACTGCTTCCTCCCCATGTGCACAGCAGCCTAACTAATGTGGGCTGATTTCCAGAGCCGGTGTGTGCCTGTAAATTCCCCTGGCTTTAGTGGGAGCTGCAGGAGCTCAATACCTCTGAAAATCAGGCCATAAGCCTCCCTCTTACCACACTCTCTGTCTACCTTTCTCTTTTTCAAGCTAGTTCTAAATACAATTCCATCTCCTGTTGTTTCCAGAGTCTGGGAATTAATTGTGGTTAAATACAATTGAAGGCACTGTTGCCCAAGCCTTTTTGCCCTCATGCTCTGTGACAGCACTGGAAATCTGGAGCAGACTTTATCTTGCTGCCCGGGAGTAAAAAATAAATTGTGGAGTTCACCTTGCATTACAGTTGCTAACCTCATTAAGCTCAGAACTGCTGCAGCTCCTCTTTGGTGGTTAGCGTTATTTTGGTCCGGATCACTATGTAATTGTATTAGATCCACTCCACTGCTACTGATAAAGTGCAGCCCTGTGAACAGATGAGAACGGGGTATATAACATTAGATTGGTTGTCACTCTGTGGACTCAAATACCTATTTTTTCCAACATTTTATGTCCCAAGTCCAAGTCTTTCTGTGTATCTCAACAAGACTTCTTTCTCTCTCCCTCTGTGCAGCTTAACTTCCTCCACTGCACACACCTCTCACCCTCTCACACATATGCCATCTTCTCCCCTGTGCTCCCTTTCTTTCCATGACTTGGTATCCACAGCCATTTTTGCTTCCCATTGTGTTGTGTCCTTGACCCATATAGAGCATGAGGCCTTTGCATTCTCCCATATCTGCCTCTCACTAGTCAATCTAGTGAGCACAAATCACAAGAACAAATACTGGACAATGTGGCTGCATTTGAGTCACTTGTTTTGTATTTTGTGTGTTTTAGTAAACAGGTCTATATGCTAAAAGCTGCATTTTGTATATATTAACTCCAGCCCATTGTAGGACAGAACAATCCTCTTCCACTGCTTTTTTTCTATCCTCTGCTCTGCCATCTGTGCCAACCTTGCTTCTGTGCCTTTTTGCTAGGGCACCAAGGTGGAGATGGCGCTACTGCACCTCATCAAAATTTAATCTTTTCTGACATTAGCAACAGCTGCAGTATGGTAGGGAAAACACACACAATACTTTTAGCATGGAGATGAAAAAGATGTCTCCAAATAGGCTCTCTGGGTGAGTTCACTGCCCCAGAAATGGAGAGATGGTGTGAGAAGTGAAAGGAGTATGTAACTGTTGGTTTTCCAAAACTAAGGTAGTGTGTGTCCACAACTCCCACTGGCATCAAAAGAACTTTAAGCCGTTTGCAGGCTTCCAGAGTTAAATCCATATATCTTCACCCTCAACATAATAGCGCAATGTGCACCCACATTCTTATTTCAGCTCTGTGGTTTCTATGTGATGATAATACTGACCTCTTTTGTGAAGTGTTTTGTGATCCTCTGATGACAAGCACTAGATCAGAGCTAGGTGTTGTTTTACATTAAAAAAAAAAAAAAAAAAAAAAAAGAATACTGTGATGATACGCTTACTTGAGTATATCTTTCAACCACTAGATGGTTCTGTGTTCTGTACAGAGTTCCAGTCAGTGTGTGGGCCCTGGTAAATAGAGGAGACAAAGCTGTAACCCAAGCTGTGTGGATGTATTTTTATTTCTGTGTAGTTTGTAGCCATTTTGTTTTTTAAATTCCTACTGTTTACATTAAACCTGATTCTATAGATCATGACTAATACCTAAATTTGAGCAGTAGCTAGTAACAAAGGTAATCCATTCACATATTTCCTAAATGCTACAGGAAAAACAGATCCCACAACTAGCATTTGGAATCTGACTATCACTTTCTTACATGCGAAATCGGGAACAGAGCTACATACAACGTAAATTACAAAAGCCACATGAACAACGAGGAGTCTAATGGCACCTTATGCCCAAATAAATCTGTTAGTCTTTACGATACCACCAGACTCCTTGTTGTTTTTGTGGATACAGACTAACAGGGCTACCCCCTGATAAAAGCCACATTAATCTTCAAAATACCTAAATATTTAAACAGTAAACTTGGTCAGAGTTAAGGCTGCATGTTGGTTGTTCAGGTTGAAGTTGGACTTGGGTGGGCTGAGCACAGTGAAAGGGAAATAGCTGACATTGAGAAGGCCCAATAAAGTGTCATGGAGATGGGATGTTGAATGACACAAATGCTTATTCTCTTGCCTTTTACGATTTGCACTGGCAGAATATGCAGCCTAGCAACCTTAACTTCAAATTTAGAAGTTTTGTAAGGGCACATATATAATACATATGCACTCTAGTCTCAATTATTCCCAAATTCTTGTTATCCTAAACAGGTGCATGGTACCTTGATGTCTATTAATGATATTGAAAATTCCTTTAATTATCTGTACTTAATGTTTCCTGTACCATTCAGATAATTAAGGCTGTACTCTGTGTTTATTTTATATATAACATACACTCACAATGTGTGTCTGTGTGTTTACATCAGTCACTTTAAAATTCCAGGGGAAATTCAGAGCCAAGACATCTTACATGCTATATATCCTCCATTGTGCTACCTGTACAGAGTTCAGGCTCTTGCTGTCACTATGAAAAACAACATAGCGAAGGCCCATCAGCAGTCTTAGTGCCGCACAATTCCCCTTCTCTTTCCAATTTCTGTGTCTTATTTGCTCAGCCCAACATATTTATTACTAGTCTCAGTCCTGCATGGTCAACTGTCTTATGAGCTGTGCAGTGCAAAGAAACAGGGAGAACTTAATAAAGGCAAGTCAGACTGCACAGGATATTCCTCTGTGCTTCTGCAGGAAGAGAGGGACTTTATGGGCATGACTTTGCTGCTCTGCAGCTATGCTAACACCGTACCTGCCAGTATTTCTAGCTGAGGAGCACGGCTGTTATTACTTTGGCAAGGAAGGCTGAGATATTTTCATTATTTAGCGTAGGACATGGTTCCCAGGACACCAGAAGTCATGTTCATAAACTCGAACGGACACCTCATTCCACAGCAGACAGTAAAGCAGGGTAAAAGAATGAGGGACAAAGGAATAAATAGATTAGAAACAGCATCGTACGCTGCTAGATCCAGATTCTGATCTGGCCCAGGTCCTGACTGACTGAAAGCTGTTACTCTAAGTCCACCATACGGCCATCAGTGTGAAGCTAGACTGAGACGTCAGCTCACTTCTGATGGCCTGGGATCTACATAATAAAAATCCCACTACTACAGCTGTTGTTAACTGGCTCCCATGCTACTAGCTGTAGCACAGAGGCCAAGGACAGAAGGAGTCATACTGGCAATCTGCAAGACAGTTTGACCTGTACCTCATCAGCAGATAAACTGAGCACTCCAGTGCTGTCAGTCTGCTAGTTTGGCTTTGGTATCAGGCCTATAACTTTGTTTCCCAACATGAAGCTTTTCTATCGTCAGAGCTAAGGGAAAAAAAAAATGTAATGGGAGTCACAAACATGTTTCACATAGTGGGGCAGGGAGGCAACAGTCAATCCACTGATGCCAGATGTTGTAACAAGTCCATCAGACACAGTTACTGTAGAAGTCATTTATGGGAAGCTGAAACTAGAACATTGTCCCTTGAGGTCCTAACTTTCAGGCTTCAATCACTTGAGCTAAAGAAGGATTCCTCTAACAGTAGCGGTTCTCTATGGACCATTGATGGAGTCTGTTATGGAAAATTCTGTATACATAAAGGAAGACTAATGAAAGACCAGTGGGAATACTAGTGAAAACGGTCCAGTGTTCTTCTAGGGAAATACATTTCTCCTGTTAGAAACTAGGACTTGACCCTATTTCTATCTATTTTATCTATTTAATGAAAACTTCATCAGAGAAAGGAAAGCAGCACAGCAGGGCTGTCAAGTAAATTATAGACTATGTGCATGTTCCTACCCAATGCTCACAAGCTGTTCTGCAGGAACTGCTTTCTCTGCTGAAAGAGATGTACAACACTTGTACATTAAGCCTTGACTGTAGTGCCTAGTACCAGCCAGATCCATGAGAGTCACAAGATAAGGAAATTCCCTGGTGTCAACACATTCCCAGCTGGCTCCACTTCTTCCCCAGAGTGAGAATATAGCAGAGACTAATTGACAGGAAAGTTTCTGAGGACCACCAGCCTTGTGTCTTCATTAGAGCCCAGAGTAAAACTGTGAGCTATCTTGACGAACTGGGGCAAGCAATCCCCTTAGCCAAAGTGCTACTGATGATAAGGAATGCAGATGCATACCATTTAAGTGTGATTGAGAGGAGCAGCATTTCAGGAAAGCTGGGCACCGGATCAACCTACTCTTGAGATACTGAGAGCTTTCAACAGTAATGCTGGCTCTCAGCTTCTAGGACCACAATGTTCCTAGTCACATCATGAATCTCCTAAAGCTCAGTGCTCAGTTGAAGGGGGGGCTTTATCTGTGGAGAGCTTGTAGAAAGAATGGCAGGAAGTTAAAGTCTGAGGGTCGATTCTGGAAGGTGTCAGGTGCCTTCAACAGCCAGTGAAGTCAAGGATCATCTGACCTTTAAGTTGTACAACAAGATGAGCTGTTCTTGCACATAGAATGCCATTACTAGTATTTGTTATTATTCATTTACATAGTGCCATTCAGGTAAGTGATTTAAGTCCTATAATCATGCCTCCCTTGCACCTCTGACACTCAGCAATGTAGCTTTAAGTTTCATTTTAGTGGAGCAGTTTTAGGCCAGATCACTCCCTCAAAGGAGAAACCCATTGGAGGAGGCTAATGGGAGAAGCAGACTGTCATCGAGGAGTTTCTTGTAAATCATCCCCTTTTGAGGGGGCAGGGCTCAGCAGACTTTGGAGAAGCTGAGGTCTCCTAACTCCCAGATTAAGGCATAGGGAAGGGATCTCTTCCCAGACTCAAGGAGGGAGATCTTTGGTGCTTAATTTGGGCCAGGGTTTCCCAGGGCTGAGCTGTGGCACCTCTGGACTCAATAGTATATAGAGCCGGCACTTCTGGGCTTGCTGCGCTAGTTATGAATGTAAAAAAAAAAATAAAAAATTGCTTGAGCCCCAGTACCTCTTTCATTACAAATTAAGCACTAGTCCAAGGACAGTCTTTTGGTTCTGTGTCTTTTACAGGGCCTAACATAATGGTCCACAACTGATGTTCCTAGACACCACTGCAATACCACTAATAATGAATAGAGGCTGACTTGTGGTTCCAATCCCTCTCTCCCCTGCTGGCATCCTCTCCCTCCCCGCTCTGGTAGAATGGCTCCCATGGCCCCATTGGCTGAGCTCCCTGTAGTTACTGGGCAGTAACCAAGGAGATCCAAGGGCAGTCACTCCAGTTTTAGGTTGCATGAACTCGCAAATGGATCTCCATGTGTAAATGCTGAGGCTGGGGAAGGGATAGTGCTACAGTGAGTCTGGTTTCGCATGCCAGTAATACATTTTAATGTTAGAAGGTCTTTTTCTACAAGTCTTTAATATATAACTAAACTATTGTTGTATGTAAAGTAAATAAGGTATTTTAAATGTTTAAGAAGCTTCCCTTAAAATTAAATTAAAATGCAGAGTCCTCCCCCCTCCGCATTTACACATGGAGATCCATTTGCGAGTTCATGCAACCTAAAACTGGAGTGACTGCCCTTGGATCTCCTTGGTTACTGCCCAGTAACTACAGGGAACTCAGCCAATGGGGCCATGGGAGCCATTCTACCAGAGCGGGGAGGGAGAGGATGCCAGCAGGGGAGAGAGGGATTGGAACCACAAGTCAGCCTCTATTCATTATTAGTAGTATTGCAGTGGTGTCTAGGAGTATCAGTCGTGGACCAGGGCCCCCATTGTGTTAGGACCCCAGACCCATGGCCAGGACCCAGGTGGTGTGAGTGCCACTGAAAATCATCTCATGTGCCTCCTTTAGCACCTGGGCCAACCCTGTTCTACACAAAGCCCCAGTAGAGGGGAATCAGCAGGGTGCTAGAGGAGGGGGATACAGTGCAATGGAGATGTGTTTCCATGCAGGTGGGGGATCCCCCCATGGAAAGGATGCACTGGCCCTTTGCTCTTTTGCTGTAAATAATCAGTTATTAGCAATACATTCAATTTTCAACTTGACAACGGGCCTTTAAAACCCCCCAAAGTTTGGGCAGGCAAAAGGGAGCAAAAGACCTTCAGCCATACAGTGACAGCTGTGCCTTAGGCAGATGCAAAATATTTGATTAGAGAATGATTGAATTCCTCAGGTTCTATACAAACAAGATTGCTTTCCTGGAGAGCAGCACCCCTGGCATTTCATTCAGTGACTAAAATAGAGCTTTCTTCTGCTGTTACTGAACCAGCCGCAGTTAGCGAGGTTTGTATATGGCAGCCCTCACCATGGTGTCTGAGTGCTTCCCTCAGTGACTGAACGTATATTTCCCTCTCGTCTCATGGAAGTTATTCACCTTTCCTCTGGCTTTCACCGCAATAGTGTTTTTGCCTCTGACTCCCTGTCTGAGCAATCTGCCAAGCAGATAATAAAACCCTTCAATTTATCCAAAGGATTCCCAAGCACTTTGCATCTATTGTTCCCACAGGTCCTGCAAGGGAATGAAGTCAGCACCTGTTGATTGCTGCTCCATGGCATACTCTGCTGGAACGCTGAGGTTCAGGCTTTATGGTGTCAGAGGGAGTCGGGTGATCCTTCATTTATTACCAGCAAACATGTTGAGGCTGAGCCAGGGCCAAGTCCCTCTTGACTGTCATTTGGGGAGGCAGCTCCGGCCAAAGGTTCAAACCAGCCGTTTAAAAATAATGAACAAGAAAAGAAAATCGCTGCAGTGATGGCAACCTGGCAAGCACTTAAAGAAAAAGGAGCAATAAGTAAACAAGGCAGACTCAGAGTAGCTGGTTTTCACACCATTTCACAAAATCTTGCCATGAAATATCTCATGCCTGGTTTGAGCCATTTACAGTCAAAGTACATAAATAGCTGATGTGAGAAATGCCACTATTCCAGGCTGAGAAAAGGTTTACGGTGATAACTGGGACCTGCAGGCACAGAGGATAGGGAAGATGTGCATACTCCAAAAAGTCTCTGTTACCCACCCTAACAAGTAAAAGGCAGAGCCAGGAACTGGCTGCCGAGGGGGCTCAGGTCTCGGGTAGAGGCTGAAAACTTTCCCCTTTAGGTCATTAGTTCAGAGATGACTCCTGATCAGTGGTGACCTGTCAGTACTATTGGATGACAGCTTGTTGTGTGGACTGAGTGGGTAGTTCTCAGTCTTGATGCCTACTGCACAAGTATCAACATGCTTGTGTTCCCATCATAACTGGTAGTGGCAGTAGCGGTCAAGGATAATAGTAGCCTGGCTGAAAAGGCATGGAGGCAGAACTCCTCTCATCCCTAGTTCTCAGGAGTAAGGATGAGGCCATAGGGAGGAAGCTTGCACTGCTATTGTCTGTGTTTTGTGAATGAATGGAGGATTTCAAGGCCTGATTTCCAGAGGTGTTCAATGCTCACAGCTCCCATTGATTGCAAATGGAGTTGTGAGTGCTCAGCACCTTCTGAAAATCGAGATCCAAATTCAGTTTTAAACAAAGGAGAGCTGAATTCTGCAGGGTCTGTATAAAGCAGCTCACCGGCTCAAACCGTGCAAAGGGAGCTCCAGTGCATGCTAGTTAACCAACCAGGAAGCCCATCCATCATCTTCACTCTGACATCTTTGGGCTGGATGCTGAGCTCAGAGATGCTGCAGTAATTCTGACATTGTCAGAGTCTCTCTGTCTTTACACCAGTGTCACCAAGACCACAATCTGGTCCTAGCTCTTTATTTTAGTTTAGCACCTCTGCTTCTCCTAAATGGTGAGGTCATAAATTTCTGCTCATTCCTCCTGGGGCAGGGAACATAACCAAATCTCGGGGCCTTTGAGGTGACTCATATTAATAAGAGCGAGGTGTTGCCTGATCAGAAAGATCCCTCGAGAAGCATTTATCATTGTCAGCTCTTGAAAGATGATCAGCTGTTAGATTAATCTCCCATAACATATCACTTAGGCCAAAGTGAGTTAGCTAAATTTGTGTCTTAAGAATTTGCAAAGTTCCCATTTTGGCTTAGATACAGAGAAGACTAAAAAAGCTGAGGTTACAAGTAGAGAAATTTTATTGTGTGTGCACTGAAAGGAGCAGCTACCTGGGTTTGTCTACCATATATTTAGTTACTGAGATTTTACTGCCATTAGCAAGGGTTGTCCCCTCCCAAACTGGTCTAACATTCCCTGTCTCGCTTACAATGAGACACTTACATTAAAATCTGCAGCTGGGCCACTGTAGTGAAGATGCTACTACACCAACAGGAGAGCTTCTCCCATCAGCATAGTTAATCCACCTCAACAAGAGGTGGTAGCTAGGACAGTGGGAGAAGCCCTCCCATTGACATAGGGCTGTTCACACAGGGGGCTAGGTCAGTATAACTACCTCTCTTGGGGTTTTCACACCCTTGAGTGACATAGTTATACTGATGTAAGTTTGCAGTGGAGGTATGCCCTCAATTAATCCCATTACTGGTGGTCTGAGAGAGGCACAGAGTACATAGACAACAGATTTGAGAAGAGGATGGCTGGAGAGGCCAGAATTTCAATGCCAGGCATGACTGCTGTGAGTCTCACATCATTCAACAATTACCCCTGCTGTTCAACAGGAAGCAGCACTGATGGGAGACCCACTAAAGGAAAAGACTCTTCAATGTGGGACTGTTCAAGGAGATGAGACTAAGAACAAAGGTACAATTTAGATAGAATTTACAGTCTAGCCCAATGCTGAGCTGCCTTAGGCTCTGGATTTCATATCCTATTTCCAAATGGCTTTTTCCACCCAAAAATTGGCCTTCATCTATAGGAAACAAATGGCAGAATGTGAACAAGATAATTGCTTAATGTGGGGAAGGCCTTAGATCAAAGAAGGAACAAAAATAGGAAAGAAATATAATAGAGATGTGAAAGTAATAGCATCTTAGAATACTGGAGTTTTCCAGTCAGCCATCCAGGCTAATGCTTTCTCTAGATCTATCTGATATTTGCACTTAAATTCCTTCCCTGAAGAGATGATGATCTCATAGCACTTTATAAATATTCATAGATTCTAAGGCCAGAAGGTACCACTGTGATCACCTAGTCTAGTTTTCTATATGACACAGGCCATAGAATTTCCCTGAAATAATTCCTAGAGCAGAGCTTTTAGAAAAATATCCAGTCTTAATTTAAAATTGTCAGTGATGGAGACGCCACCACAGCCCTTGGTGAGTTGTTCCAATGGTTAATTATTGTCACTGTGAAAAATTTACCACTTATTTCCAATCTGAATTTGTCAAACTTCAATACCTAGCTATTGTATCGTGTTATTGCTTTGTCTGCTAGACTGAGCCTTGACCAAACCTCTCTCTGTGAGGTAGGTAAGGAATATTCAAAGATAACTTCATCCACCACCAAAAGGCATCCAACTTCTAGAGTGGAACACAGCAGCTTCTCAACAGCACACAGCAATACCACACAATAGCTTAGCAGAGAATCTGAAAAAAGTGCTTTTGTAATTGCAGTTGTAGAAGGAACATAATTCTCCATTTGGAATGTAGCCAGAACATACTAAGGGTAACAATCCTATTTTCATGGAGTTAATTTGCAACGCCTGTCAGTTATGATGCTATGGGGAAATGCTACAAAATGCAGAGTGTTTTCCGCTCTTCAAACAATGGGTGATCAGTCTCTCTTAGGATGGGGTTCATATTAGGGGAGAGTCTTCTGTCAAGAAAATCTTGCTACAGCTTCCCTAATATCTCCTATTTATAACTATAACTTTCCCACAGGGAGAGGAAGGCTTGCCCAATGGTTAAATGCTAGCCTGGCCCTTTGGTGATCAAGGTTCAATTCCTTATTCTGCTCATACTTCCTGTATGACCCTGAGCAAATCTCATATCTCCTTGGGCCTCAGTTCTCCATTTGTACTTTTATCTTACAGTGGTGTTGTAAGGCTAACCACATTAAAGGTTGTGATGTGCCCTGATGCTATGGTGATGTGGGCCATATAAGTGCCATAGATAAGTTCTTATTTAACCAACATATCCTCCCACAAAGGAAAGGCATTCCCTTGAATGGAGGATGTTGTAGTTTTATGACTGCTGAAATCAACTGACAGACTTTCCCAACATATGAATATTGATAATACAAAAAACATTTTGAATTTGTCACTGACTCTGATGCAAGGGAGAAGATTACCACAGAACCACCTGGTACCTCAGGAAAGATCCATCATTGCTTTGATTAATCACTGAACTGAGCTTTTAGCCCTTGATCAGACTGTCACAATCAGTGAGGTGTGTGTTTGTGTGATATGCCTTATTACAGGTGGCAGGCCTGCCTTCTGCTCTGTACCGGAGATTGGAGAGGAAAAGGCTATTTATATAAAGTTAATTAACTGTTGCTGATGAGCAAGGCAGAAATAGCCAGCAGAAGCAGCATTTCTTATCTGTTTCTTCCCGGATGGAGCACGTGGTTTATAGAGGAGATACTGTCAAAAGAGTATGTTGCTGCTTCCTTAGGACCGAGGTTCTCAAACTGGGGTGGGGGGCGTGCCCCCTTATGGGTGTGGGGAATGTATGCGGGGAGGGGAGGGGGACTGAAAGTTTTAGGAGAAGGATGGCTGCTGGCTGGGGTGGGTACCCTGCTTGGAAGGCAGCACCACTGCCAGCAGCAGCGGAGAAGTGAGGGTGGCAGTATATGTACTTGTGCGGTAGGAGCAGGGAGAGGGTCCCGTAAATGACTACAGACACAAAGAAATGGGGGGTGGGTGCAATCAAATCAGTTTGAGAACCACTGGCTTAGCAGAGTAAAGTGGGCAATGCTAACTCATGGCTGGTGGGTGCCGGCAGGCACAGGGGGCAGCCATTTACATGTCGCCTCTGCTGCATCCGATCTTCACATGCTCCCCCTCTCGCTGTCCTCTTGCTGCTTTGCCCCTTCACCCCTACCCAGCCCAAATGCTCTCCCACATCCCACCCCCGGTGGGGTGCATCCCGTTCCCAGCGCTGGGTGGAGAATCAGACCCTGGTCGAAGCGCTCAGCTCACCAGCAGCCTGGCTGACAGGCGCCTTCCTTCCTCCACTGCCTCTGGCCGGGCCAGCACCCTGGGGCCAGGAAAGCCCAAGACCCCCCTGTCTCGGGGTGCTGGCCGGGAGGAACCGAGCCCTGCATGAAGCCTTCTGCCCCTCAGCTGAGTTCTGGAGTGGTGTAGAGGGGGGAAGTTATTTCAAGCCTGTTCACGCCGTGAACCTACAGGCTCCACAGCAGCCCCCAGGGCAGGCACTTAGGACCCTCTTCCCTGCCATCTCCCATTCCCCTGTCCCCCATCACCACCCTGGGTCTTGCCCCCAGGAAGCAGTAAAGGCTTCTCCGTCCCTTGGGCTCCCTCCCCTTGCTGAAGTCCCTGGAGTCAGGCTCCCTGGGCCTTGATGCAGAATGCATCCTTAAGGCTTAACCCCTTCCTGCACACACTGTACCTGAAGGCAGCTGCGTTATGTCACATTCCAGCAGCAGCCTGGAGGTGTTATCTGCCTTTCGACACTGTGCAGGCAGGCAGGAACAAGCTGCTTCGAGCCACATGGAGGGCTGAGGGGCTGGGGGAAGGCGAGAAGAGATGAGCTCTGCAAAGACACTGGCAAGACATCCCTTCCCACCCCCTGCTCTGCAGCTGAAAACAGCTCCCATCTCTTCCCTCTCTCACAGTGAGAAAAGGCTGCTGCTGGCCACATTCTGGTGTGAACCCTGGCAGAAATCTGGAGGGGCATATGACCCCATGAGGCCCCCCCCACACCTGTTGCCTTGGGAAGACATGGCTTATTACACAGACCTGTTGCATCAGGAAGACATGGTACCAGGAGAGGCAGGTCCATCCCAGAGACCCAGCCAGGCATGGAAGGCAGAGAGCACAGGACAGGAAGGTGAGGATCAGTCATTAGAGCCCCTGTGTGGGAGAGGTGTATGGGAATGTGCGTGTCACCCCTCTCCATGTGAACCATAAAGCTTTATAGATAAGAAGGTAAATAAAAAGAATCCAGCTACTCAGTATTTCTCTTAACAAGGGCTCAGTCAACTTGATGTTAATTAATTTGAATTTTGTCCTGCATAGTTCTGATTACTTGTATTCAAGTGAGTTCAATGGCAATCCATTTTACCAGGTATCTTATATTCAGCATAGGGAAATATGATCACCCAAGTTATTGTAGGGTTGCTGGCTACACAAGCTGATTTGTTATTGTAGGGCTGCTTTGTGAGTTCGGCTCCACATTGTTTTGTGATCGTAGGGTTGCTTTGTGAGTGCCAGACTGTGCACACAGGTTTGTTATTGTATGGCTACTGGTAAGCACTGAGTCTTAGTTACGGGGTGTAAAATTCTCTTTGAGTATTTGGGCCATCCTGGCAAAGAGCAAGAGAGCAGAAGCTGGAAGACTGATTGATGAGCCCAACCTAGGTTAGGGGAGGAAGAGTTGAAGGGGCAGATTCAGCTTTGGAGAGGAGATGGGGGCAAAATAGGGCTGGTGACAGTACATAAACATCTCCTGATGAGGTTTTGATGTATTGTTTTCAGTTGGCCCTCAAAACAATAAATGCAGGGGTTGCTTCCTCCAGGCCTTGATTTTTCTCAGAAACATGAAATAGACTTTTACTTACAAACATCTGAACCAAACATAGATGTACCAGAGAAAATCTACATGAGGGGCAAGTACAGGTGGTGGTCTAGGACTGGCAGCTTGGAGGATGTCCTGATCCATTTGGAAAGTAGTTCAATATGCCACCACTTTTTGCAGGATGAGTGGAGGACTCACATGTCATGACTGAAGAACGTATGATGTGGGGAGAGGGGAAGGTTGCAACATACCAGTCCTCACATTCCTGATGTAGTTAAAGTTGGATAGGTTTTTCCTTATTTGCTTCCGTAAGCTACTGCAATAATATTGGTGAACAGTTAAACAGCTGCCACTATCCACCCTCAAAGGGATTCATTTCAGTGGAGGGCAAAGTGATTACTTTATAGATAAAGGGCAAATAGCTCCATTCAGCTCCCCACAATGGATCTCACACATAGCTTGAGTGTTGCAGCACAATCTGGGCCTTTAAAGACATTCCAGTGTAGACGCCACTGGTTTCTGGTTCTCCTATTAGATCATGGGACTTACAGATCAGGGATCATGTAACTATGGGCCAAGAGCAAGACTTGCTGGGAGCGGGGAAAACAGGATAAAAGGGAATTCCTGATCCTTAGTGGAGAGAGATCAAGAGAATGCTAGTGAGGACAGTTGCTGTCTTAGGCCTGGGAGAAGACCTGGGGGAAAATTGTAGCTTGTTGGCAGCTCTGTACCTAGGCCAGCCAGGCATGGCTGAGAGCAGGAGGATTTCCTGTGGAGAGGGAGCTGGGAATGGAACCTATGTGGGTGTGACTGATAGGAGCTGTAGGAGGTGGCCCTATGAATGATAATACAGGGCAGTTTGTAGTGGAGGGAAGACAGCTTTTCCATAGTATCCAGTCCCAGGTTAAAGACTAGAGTAGGAGGAGATTTCTTGTAGTGACACCTAGAAGCAGTGGGAAAGTCCTATGACTGAGAGGAAGGACTTGGAGGGAAGCTGAAGGCCAAGGATGGATTGACCCTGATATAATGGGTGAATGAACTCTCTGAAAGCAAGGGGGAAGGACTTGCCATTTCCATAGGCCCTAGGCAGAGGGTTTGGCCCACAGAGGTTGCAAAAGCTTGTTTTGGTTTGTTTGGACTTTCCTTACCCTGGAAAGGGAGGATGTTTGCTGTGGCCAGAAGGCCAAATCACCAAACTACCAAAGAACAGCCAGGAAACAGAGGCACCTGATGGCGGAGAGGTAAGTTGTCCCCTTGCAATGGAATTCAACTGTGTGCAGAAAGTGAGCACAAAGCCTATGAACCCTCACTTAGTCCCTAACTGAGATGTCTAGATGGAAAATGTGATGGAAATGCAGAGCGACACTGTTACATTTTAAAATAATACACGGCTCAACATTTAGCTTCTCCAAAATTCTGCATTTTTACAGAAATCTGACTCTTTCCAAAATACTTTGGATGAAAACCCATTTCATGTTCAAATGCTTTGGGGCCAACCTCCTGCCATTATGGAATTCCTTGTCTCTGCTCACAGCCACAACTTACTTCCTGTTGGGAGACGGCTCAACAAGAAAAGGAATTTGTCCCGTTTCTGTATTCATAGCAGAAGTTCTTCCTTCCATTCAGTGCTCAACTCCCCAACACAGGAGTCCTGTACCTGGGCTATGGAGGAAGAGCCATTACTCTTCTTCCATCCTTAATTATGGTTCATTGTGCAACCAGGTGTGAGCTACCTTTCAGCTATAGACAAGCTCCAGTCTCTGAATAGGCCCATTTGCTTATTGTTTAAATGAGAAGATTCAAACAGCAGCAGCTGTAGGAATCTGTTGCTCAAAGGAAATAAGAACATCAATTATGGAAGAGATGGTATGATGGGATAGCCTAATTTTGGCAATTAATTGATCTTTGACTCTGAGCAGTAAATATGCCCACTGGCCTATGATGGAATGTTAGATGGGGTGGGATCTGAGTTACTACAGAAAATTCTTTCCTGCATGTCTGGCTGGCGAACCTTGCCCAGAAGCTCAGGGTTTAGCTGACTGCCCTATTTCAGGTTGGGAAGGAATTTTCCTCTAGCGTGGATTGGCAGAGGCCCTGGCAGGGTTTTCACCTTCCTCTGCAGGATGGGGCAAAAGTCACTGGCTGGAAGATTCTCTACACCTTGAAATCTTTAAACCATGATTTAAGGACTTCAATAGCTCAGACATAGGTTAGAGGTTTATTGCAGGAGTAGGCGGGTAAGATTCTGTGGCCTGCATTGTGTGGGAGGTCAGACTAGATGATCATAATAGTCCCTTCTGACCTTAAAATCTATGAGTTTAACATGTCATGCCTTGCTTCCACTTCTGCAGCCTGTGTTGGAAAGTTGCAACACACAACTCTGGAATTCGTGCCCATAAAAAAGAAACAGTGAGTGAGTGAAAATCAGTCCCCTGGAGAAGGCTTTTGTGTTGTCACCCAAGTCAGTGGTGCCCAACCTTATTTCACAGGAGTGCCAGGTTGGCTCAACCTTGTGTGAGCCAGACAGATTCTACAGATTTTCATAAGATTTTTAAGTCATCTGTATTGACTTATGTTTTAAGTTCAGCTTGTTTTGTATGTATTTAGATAGGTTGTTTCTGTGTTATTGTATCGTATTGTCTATTTACACAGTTGTGTAAACTAAAATGATGTAAACATGACGACAAAATGCTAATGAATCAGCTATTAGCATATTGTGTTGAAGAAGGCTGTGGGTCTTATGAAATGCTCTGGTGGGTTATGTATGGTCTGTGGGCCATAGAAAGGGCACCACCCTCAAAATAGGGCTCAAGTGGGACTGGGGTGTTGCGTGGGTCTTGTACTGGCACTCTGGATGGGGTGGATTTTGTCCCATGAAGATAACACGCATCATCTGACTTCAAAGGAGCAATTGTCGAGGTTTTCAACACTCAGTCTGGAATTTGTCCTTGTTCTCAGTTCCTGAGGGGTTAATTAGGATTTTGTACCTTCCCCCAAGTGTTTTCTCCTGAATGGCGCCTACACACTGTTAGTTATTACAGAGATGTTCCTGAGTGGTGGGCTGCATGTTCTGATTTGTTGCTGTTTGACACTTTGGCCATATATGCTGTATCATAGATAGCAGAGATGGAACAGACTTATCAAATCATCCAGTCCATCTCCCTGCAGATGCAAGATTATTTCATACAGGACGCTACCTAATGTGTTGCCTGGGCTAGTTTGAACCCATCCCAAGCAATAGGAGATTTCACAACTTCCCTAGGAAAACTATTGGGTAGCCTAAATATTTCTCATTAGTTTGTTTTGACAGGTTTGCTCTTGAGTTGGCTGCAAATCTTCAAATTTTCAGGGATCCATTTGTTGATGGGGGGAGGGAGAGAATCTTTTCAGCCCAGCTTGAATGAATACTCAGCTGTGTACACACACGGGTCTGTTTGCTGCAGGGATGCTCATGAGCTTTGGACTGGCAAAGTCGGTTTGTTTTTTCAGGATTACTAGTGAGCCTCTGCGTTATGCCCTCTGGTGTGTTATAATTTGAACATGCTGATGTTCCACAGTTGTTCGTGCAATAAGAGCCACAGAGGCAAGTAATAAAAAGCATTGTTTTGCAACCTAAATCAATGACATGTTATAATCTAACCCTCCCCACACCAAGCCTTAAGTAAAAAATCATGTGCATTTTTGTGTCATTTTTTTAAAAAGAAACAAAAGGGGGTGGATCAAGGAGGAGAGAGACGGACATTTTCCAAAAAGAAACTCTATTGAGCAGTTCCAGTGGATAGCCGTTTGCTTTGTTTCAGCACCAGTGTTGGGCATAAAGTGCTCTCTGAGGTAGCAGGCTAGGGGACTGGTGTGTCCCAAATCAATCTGACAGACGCTTATTTCTCTGGAAGTATTTATTAAGTGGCTGTGAAGCTAGTGAGAGACACCACATGTACCCACTGTGTGCAGTCTCCAGAGCCCAACACAGACAGCGGCAACAGCAAGGCTCCTACGCACTGAGAGTGCGTTTATGGGCCTGATCCAAAGCCTGCTGAATGGGATAAGAGGGGTGGTTGTTTTTTTTTTTTTTTTTTTTTTTTTTTTTTTTAAACTGACCTCAGTAGGCTTTGGATCAGGCAGGGGGAGAAGCGGGGAAGCATGCACTGTTTCTCTCTGAATCTGTTCTAGTGACGAACACAAGATTTCAGTCTCCAGGACTGTAAAGCTGGCAACATCCAGCACCACGGGTGCTTATTTTGGAGGTGATATTTTGTGATTTGATACCTGACCTACTAGGAAACATTATCTAAATTCCAATAGGAGACCACTTAACATCAGATGGGTAGCTATGAACCAGAAACTCATGCACAAGGTAGGATGGATTCAAATCTGGCAGATTTTTCTAGTGACCCCTTGGGCTCTTGCAGCTGTATTTGCCATGGGAATCCTCCCTGGTGGCCTTGCATTCTTATTTCTACAGCCATGGTTCTCTGTTCCAGGAACACCCATGAAGTTGCTGATTCTCTGAGAAAAGCAGCAGAGGGTCAGAGTAGTTGGTGCAAGTCCATACTGCAATCTTGGAAGAGGTGACTGGAAAAACACTTCACTGCAAGCATTTCTGAAGCTCCATATTTATCCACCCAGTAAAGACCAAATCCTACTCCCGTGTTTTCTGGCTCAATGAGCAAAGTGAAAGATAAGGGTATTTTTTATATCTCTGCTGAAAAGATTAATGTCAAAGTGGGAGGATTAGTTCTCTGCAGCGCAGGAGATTAAGTTTGGATTTTGCAAACTTTCCCATTATCAGTTTTCCCTTCTAGACAATCCCCAAGGGGCTTCACTACCCCTCTCTGCCAGCACTGGAGTTCAATGAATGTGTCTCTTATTCAACCATTTTTTTCCCCTTTCACATCCTCTCCATTAAAACAATTTTCACATAGCAGGGCTGTGCCTCATTCTAGGATTTTGTTAGCTTTTGCCAGGTATCCAATTCTCTCTTATATACACTGCCCTCCCACCTAGAGACACACCTAAATCAAAGCTTTTCTTTATATTTAAAAGGGGAAATGTACAAGGTTTTGTCTGTCTTCTCTATCTAAAAGAACAGCCTTACCTCTCAATAAAACAGACTCTATGTCCAGATAAGAGAGCTGCAAATTATATGGTCTCTTTAAAACAGTAGTTCTGCTAGCCTTGCAGGAGTCATACAGCTATGGAAGAGTGAGCTGGAGTCTAATCTGGCTCATGCATCAACAGAATTGTTAATGTTGTTCCAAACCCAAGACAAGTTTGTCCTTAATTACACTTCTGCATGGTACTCTTTGATAACCCACTCACTGTTGCTCATACTAGCATAAGAATGGCCTTACTAGGTCAGACCAATAGTCTGTCTAGCCCAGTATCCTGTCTTCTGAGAGTGGCCAATGACTAAGGTGACCAGACTTCATGTTGTTATTGGAACCGTCCCAATATTAGCTGCTTTGTTTTGTATGTACAACTATACCTTGCACCCCTGAAAAAAAGCATCCCAATTTTTCAAACTTGCTATCTGGTCACTCTGCAAATGACAGATTTTTCAGAGGGAATGAACAGAATAGGGCAATTATCAAGTGATCCTTCCCCTATCATCCATTTCCAGCATCTGGCTGTCAGAGGGTTAGGGACATCCAGAGTGGGAGGGAAATGGCATCCCTAACCATCTTGGCTAATTATTTTTTAAGCCGGTTTTACTTTTGGCCTTCACATCAAGCAATTTCCACAGATTGACTGCGTTGTGTGAAGAAGTACTTCCTTATGTTTGTTTAAAACCTCCTGCCTATTAATTTCTTTGGGTGACATCTGGTGCTTGAGTTATGTGAAGGGGTAAATAACACTTCCTTATTCACTTTCTCCACACCATTCATGAGTTTATAGACCTCTATCATATACTCCCCCAGTCATCTCTTTTCCAAGCCGAAGAGTCAGTTTTTCTCTCTTCTCATATGGAAGCTGTTCCATAGGCATAATCATTTTTGTTGCCTTTCTCTGTAATGTTTCCATTTCTAATATCTTTTTTTGAGATGGGGCAACCAGAACTGCACGCAGTATTCAAGGTGTGGATGCACCATAGATTTATATAGTGGCATCGTGCTATTTGCTGTTTTCTTAGCTATCCCTTTACTAATGTTCCTAACATTCTGTTGGCTTTTTATGACTGTCACTACACATTAAGGGGATATTTTCCGAGAACAATCCACAATGATTCCAGTATCTTTCTTGAGTAGTAACAGCTAATTTAGACCCCATCATTTTGTATGTGGAAAACATAATTCCAACTACAATGTGCCTTACTTTGCATTTACCATCATTGAATTTCATCATCCATATTTTTGCCCAGTCACCTAGATTTATGAGATCCCTTTGTAACTTTTTGCAGTCTGCTTTGGACTTATCTTAAGTAATTTTGTATTGTTTGTAAACTTTGCCACCTCATTGTTTACCCCTTTCTCCAGATCATTTATGAATATGTTGAACTATGGTATCGATCCTTGAGGAAAAGGGAATGTACATGTCACTTGAAATGCATACCTGTACAGTATGTTGGTAAGTTAATAGCCTGGTATGCGCTAGTGAAGTCAAAAACATTTCTTCTAACCTTGTGAGTCCTGTGCCATTTACTGGGAACGGCAACTAGGGAGAAAGGAAGGAGACACAAAGAAATGGGCATTAAGTTGAAAGGAAAATGATTGTAGTGGATACTATATCCAATCAGCTCAAAGCTAATATTTTCTCTCTCTGCTGCCGATACTTAATTTGCTAGTGAAGTGCTGGGATAAGGAAATATTGTGCTCCCAGAATTGTCAAAACAAATGTAAGATTCTCAGGCTGGTATTGAAAATGAGTGATCCCTCTGCAGACAGCTGGGCTAAGGCAATCATGATTGATGTCACTGTGTCTTCTCATGTATAACGTTGTTTCAGTCTACATCAAATAATCCAGAATTCCTGTGCAAGGGAGAGGCCTTTCAGATACAAATACAAGATCTCTGACTCAAACCAAAACATATGCAGAATTAAAATATCTTCAACCAACAAGAGATGACTGTATAATGAATTGATATATAAGCCACACTTAAGAAATTAACAAGTTCTATTAAATGAATTTAATTTTGCTAAATACTAGAATCTAGGAATTAAACCAACCTCTGTGTGTGTTTGCTTGTATATCATGCATGTTGGGAGATCACTAATATGTCATGATATTGAGAGCAGAGGTGCCAAGTTAGGGAAAATGAGCTTTCAATGCCACATGACACAACCACTAACGATTTAGAAGGAGAATTCATAGCCAAACACTGATATGTTCAGGGCTAACCAGGGGGAAATGACACAAGTGTTAGTAAACTAAGCAGTATGTCACCAAAGATGCGCAAGGAATAATTATGTTGTATGGAGGTACCACAGTACTTAATCTCTCTTCTAATCCTAAATGTACTTTAATCATAGTGTCTAGATACTCTGCAGCTGGAAGCCTTAGATAAATGTTTCACTATAATACAACAGCCATTGCATGCCGCCTACAAGAGGAACAGTCATGCCTGGAAGTTATGCATATCACAGCTAAAATATTATCTGGAGTCACAAAATATGAAATATAAGGTCCCTGTATTTATGATACTGCTTTTAAAGGCTGCTGTGCCATTCCCTGAAGGTGCAGTCTTTGCTATAATCAGCGTTGTTTACACTTTCCAGGCAACAATATTCCTCTCCTTCCCCTTTTTTGGATGTGGGGATTCCAGGCCCATTTCACTGCATTAACTCCCCTTCTCTGCCACTCTTGAAAGGCCTGGGTCATGTCGGCGCTTTCTTCAGCCAACCCACATGTACAAGCAGCATGTTATTCCTGCCAGGCCTGTATATGCTGCTCCGGGATGAGCTTAAGGAGTCTTTTGAAACTAACTTGTGGTCTTCCCAAGATCTGAACCACTTAGTTCCAGAGCACCTGCTATTTCCAAGAGCATAAATAAGTTCAGGACTCAAAAACAGAGTTCCTAGTCTGGCAACATCACTACAGGGGGAAACACATTCTTTTCTCTATTTAATCTTTTCTTGAAGTGGGCAACCCAGTTCAGGGAATTCATTTCAACCTGGTATAAATAGTCTGAGCCTCAGTTATAGCTACTTCCATATGTCCCATTCAGAGGAATTCACCCATCATGCTATAGCTTGCAATGCAACAGCTGTGGAATTCCAGCAGATATGCTGAAAAGGGGCAATTGATTTCTGTTGCGACATGTTATTACACGACTCCAGGCAGTAGGCCACAATACTGTTTTGCTTTGAAGCTATTACTGTAAGTTATGGCATTTTTAGTGTATAAGCACTGTATTAAGTCTGGCTAATGTGTGCTAGATGCTGCAGTACTGCAGATCACTGGTGACTGGGCATCCTATGGGACTGGAGTCTTTTCCCTACAGATCAGCACTTTAAATCCAGGCCAGATCAATTCAAATCTAGCCCACTTCAGCTGATGGCTATTCAGTGGTCTATGTGTAACATACTGATGCTCTCAAACTAGTTCATAGCAGAAAACACTACCCACTAGTCCCAGTCATCAAATAGGCTTGCTCCATTGGCCAGCATTAAATTCAGTGGGAAAAATATTTTGTTTTTTAAGAGGTGAGCGAATGCATCAACCTTTATTCAAGGCAAATTTGTCCTGTTTTTAAGGGCTAATGTTGTATAATACACTCAGACACATTTATGTAGTAGTAGCACCTACAGGCTTCCATCAAGATCAAGTCCTTCTTGTGCTAAGTACAGTACTATACAAACACATAAAGAGCTTACAACCTAAATTCACAGAGGGGGTATTTGAGGCACTGAGAGGAGCCTAAGGTCACGAAGGTGGTCAGTGACAATGCCAGAAACAGAACCTAGGTCTCCTGACTCCAAGTCGTCATTTTCAGGACCATGCTGCCTCTCAATAGACCATAGATAATGTGTATATATACAGCCTATCCTGTCAGTTCCTTGCTAATAGTAGTTGAGAAGTGGCCTACGTACAACTGAGTTATGGTGGGTATTAACAAAATGTACGTGTTAATCTATGCAGCTGTCAGGAGAGCGTTTTCTAAAAAAATAAGGCCATGTGTATGCTAATACTCCACTATGCATTCTTGCTGTAAAATGTTTGACCAATGTTTAAATAAGACTGCTTAGCAAGACTGGCAGAAAATAAAACCATTTATGGAGGCTAGCTTTATGTCATAAATGAGATTTACAAGTAGCAAAATTAGTGGAATGGGATTTCTGTTCTGACTGGCCTGAAAGAACACTAGAAATTCATGAAGGCAATCTTGATGCCAACAATCAAATGTTCTAATGGGGCAATGATTTACATTTTTGAGCCAGTCCCATGATCTGAAATGGCTTTGCCAATGCCTGCTTTATATCCCTGTTCTCGTGATCCCAGATGTGGGTTAAAGTCAAGGGCGTGTTCTCCATTTTTAATATCCTTTTTGTTATTTTCCAGGTGCCTTCACTTGTGTCCCTCTACTATTTTTTCCCTTAAAGACATTCCTCAGATATACCTCTGCAATGAGACCCCGATGGAAGAGGCTGCTAAATGTAAATCTCAGATGTTTTGGAATGTTTGCTAAAACAGTTTCCAAAAAAAGAATGGAACAACTTCTCCAGTTGGGACTTTTTTTACTCCCTATCATGCAAGCTGCAGCAATAATATATGGTAATGAAGTGTGATAATCTTATTAGAGCATCCCTGGGCCCTAGAAGGATTTCCTGGATATAACAGGCCCCTGACATTTTTTGCTTTTAGATCATGCTGATTTTCCCCTCCCATGTATACTCAAACACACACGTAGCTCCCAGGGGACCTGTATTGTGAACTCTGACCCCGCTGACTTGACTTGACTTGGAGCCTCCCCCAGAATAGGAAAAACCACATAGTTTCATTCAGTTTCACTAGCATTAATAAAGTTTGAAAAGGAGGTAAAATACAGAATGGATTTGCTTCTGTGCTTAAAGCTGAACACAATAAGGAATCCCTAGGAGATTTTAGACTACACAGCTTCCAAGAATCCAGCAAAGTTTTGGAACCAACCCATCTGGCTAGACCCTCAAATGGATATGCTATCAGACAGCGTATAGACCAGTCCCTTGTACTATAGGTCCTCTTGTATAATCATCTTCTACAGTAAGGAATAATCCATGCAGCATGTGGAGTGGTTACTGCCAGGGCATAGAATATAGACACAAAGCGGTTACTATGCTGGAATGCCCCCCTGTGGCTCCTGTCTTTCAGAGAGGCCTAGGGGCAGCCATGCTCCTCCTGATGGTTGCTGGCATTCTGGCATGCTTTGGGGACAGTGCTACCCACAATTTGGCCTGTACCATCACATTTGGAGGGGGAAAAAATTGGGGGTGGCTCAAGTCTGCATTTTCACTCAAATTGTAATAAGCACATTTCTCATTTTCATACCATTGCATTACTTCTAACAGCCAGTGCTTCAGGTGATCCAGATAGGGAACTAATTTGCTCTAAAGTTAAGCTCAGTGGAACAGTAACTGTCTTGCTATTTATATGTTTGGATTTTTACAAACTGCACTATCCAAAGCTTTGGCCACCCTTAACTATCTTTTAACAATACACCAAATAATTAAACAGACATCAATTCCCCTTAGACCAAATCAAATAATACAGTGACAAAGCAGCGAAAACAAATCAACTTCCCACAACAACTATTTGCATAATGATGTTACTGTAATACAATGAAGCTAGTTAGAGATGAGTCAAAAACAGATCCTTGAGAATAAAATACTTTGTTTTCTTGGGGTTGTGATGAGATGTGTGCCCTTCAAGGGCTCAGTTGGACCAGGTGGGCCCAATCAGTCTTCAAACAGAGTGAGCATTAGGCTGGAGGTAGCTAATTAGAGAGAAGCTTACCTGCAAGAGACAGCTGAGGCTTCTATAAATGGCAGGAAAATGGAAACAGAATAGGTAGCAGGGAAAAGGTTGCAATTACTCCCTGGGAAGACAGCAGCATGTTTGAGGGGCAGCAGAGACAAGTTTCCAAAGGAAGGAGTGAAGAGAGAGTGGGAGGAGTGAGTGAAGAGAGAGAAATCCAAAGGAGTGGGAAAGGTCAGAGGTTTTTAAGGCCTGGCTTGACAAAGCCCTGGCTGGGATGACTTAGTTGAGGTTGGTCCTGCTTTGAGCAGGGGATTGGACTAGATGTCCTCCTGAGGTATCTTCCAACTCTAATCTTCTATGATTCAGCCCAGGGAAACACAGCAAGGTGCAGGGAATGGACCTTAACTGCTGTGTAGAGAATCCCTGAGCCAAAACCCAGGGTAAAGGGTAGGTCCAGGTTCCCCTACCTGCCACTGTAGGAGTAGCACTGTGAGACAGTGAAGAAGATGACTGCCTGAGATTGCTGAAGAGCAGGAACCTTCGAACACTCCCACCAGAAGGGGAAACCTCAATAGTGACCTGGCCAGAGGGCTGAGTCACAAAGAGGACATTTGTTGTTCCTGACAGCCAGAGAGGGCTGCAGAGGAGAAACTGCTGGGGTGGAACAGCAGCTGGGAGGGAAGTTGACCTGACTGAGCTAAACCCCAGAACTACCAGCAGCTGGTACCATTCAGCAGTGAATAGAGCAACCTGTCACCTGATTTGTATTCAGACCAACTCTGCCCCTGCTGTGCTGGTTCTGTAAGAGAGTCTGAACCAGATGGAGCCTCCCCTTTTTTCTGGCTCCAGTTCAGCTGTGGCTCAACAATCATGAGATTCTAGCATCATCACTTCTCATGGGGATTTGGCTGTGAACCCAAGCATCACACATGATATGAAGCTGAGTCAACTGTCTCAGCCCAATTCTACTATAGGCCTGCAGAGCTTATAACATACATACTCCTGCATTCCCGTTGCTGTGCCTGTAGTGAATATGGAGGGAAAGAGAGAGCATTGACCCCCCCCACACACACACTCTTGGCTTTTAGTCTGGCAGCTTTCAGCAGCACTAGACTTATTTCAACACTGAATTTTAAAGCTAAATGCTAACAATAGCTTTATTCTCAGTGATCTTGAATGTCCTCCCCTATGTCTATAAATGCTGTACACTGTCTCTTTAAATCAGCTAGACACTCAATTACATGATGCCCTGCCATTGACTTGTGTAACATGATCTTAATCTTGTGTTCCAAACATTCCCTGATGCACATGTGCAGCTTTAGAAAGTGCTCTATTAACTACTGTGGGAGCGAACATGGCTTCTCTATTATTAAATCAGCAAAGATTAACAAACAGTAGATGTCCTGAACAGCAGCCCAAACCAGATCTCTTATTTGAAGTGGACTTTATAGCCAGACAGGGGAAATATAAGGAGGGCTTTTGCTGATGGAAAAGTGACAGCTCACACTGGGAGATGCTAGAATTTCAGATGCTTGCACAGCTATTGGATTCTAAAGCTAGTGTTCTAGTTTGAGGGTGTGGCCATGCAATTCAGCAGCAACACAGGCAAAGTTTCCCAGCCTTCTTAGTGTATTGAAAGGCCCTTTGTGCTCATGGCATGCAAGCCAAATGTCAGTCTGCCCATCTGGGTGAGTTCCCCTTCATTTCTTCCCTAGAGATTTCAGGAGAAGGGGGGTGGCTGATGGTACATTGTTATGGAGTCTGTTGGTTGTGTACACAGCTTTCAAAACTAACTGCATTCATGAGAGACTGATAGAAGATAGACAAGGGGCCTGCTGCTCTCTTGTGTGTTGTCCGGAAGCATGAAGGTGGGGGAGTGCGGGGAGAGGGAGACTGCAGTGACAGTGAATCAGTAATCTAATTTAGGTCATAAGCATTCCCTACTGGCTGAGCATCAGTCACATCATTAACCCTGATATTGGATCCTGCCTGCCAGTGACACTGTCTTTCAGATCTGGACCATTTTACCACTGACACTTCCTGTGTGCAGTCCAAGCTGGTGCTAGGTTTCCCAGTTATGTTGACCCATACACAGGGGGAAAGATTTTAATTGGTTCTTGTATGGATCAGGATCATAATCAAACATAGTTAAAAATGCTGTTGTTCCTCATGTAAAAAATCCCTGTCTTGTTAATATTTCTTTTTTCCCTTCTAAACACTTTACTCACCCAAAACAAAAGACAGTGGCTATAAAAGGGATTTTTTAAAATATCCTCTTAATCCATTCTATGTGCTGTGCATGTAATCTCTACCAATGACAAGCCTAATGGATCCAATTCATCCCTGGTGTAACTCCATTGCCTGTGATGGGGCTACACAATGGATGAACTTGGCCCAGTATATTTGGCCTATAATCTTACAAGCTTATGCTGGGATCTTTTAGGCTAAACATGGTCTGGCCAGCTTGCTGCTGAGACGGGTGACCTCTAGGGAAAGCTGGTGTTTGCAAGAAGTGGTTCAGTAAGAAGTTCATTTTCCGGTAAACCATTATTGACCCCTCTGCATTAGTTGTGTCATTATGCTACTAGATGAGGAGTTTTATCCCCCACCCCACGGTGGTCCCAGATAAGATGCAAGACTGTGGTCCTTACTATTTGTGGTCATTAAATAGTCCTTGGCATTCTTTTTAAGAGTGGGGAGTCCTGGCCAAATTCCAGTGTGGATAATTGTTTTCTATTTATCTTAATCCTCGTGCACTTTCAGTAGCATTGATTCTTCTTTGCTGTCCTAAACTCCTGTTTTATATTGCTGCATTTCACCCAAAGAGCTGGATGCGCTTTAGAGGTAAGCAAAGGGATCTGAATATAGATTTGTATACACATAGTCAGTCAGGATTCAGTTGTGCTAAGTGCTGAGAGCTCTGGCCCTGATCCAGTAAGGTGATTAAGCATATGCCTTACTCTGAACACAAGTAGTCCCACAGACTTCAGTAGAACCAGGTGCTTCAGTAGATCAGGGACTGAGTGCTCAGTACCTATACTGAGCCCTGACTGAGATACTCAGTAAGGTAAAATGAAACATTTTGGGCACCATCTGGATGAAAGGTGTTCTATAAAGGTAATGTCCTGGTCAAAATCCTAGATCCCTGATTGACTTGTTAAAAGTGTAATATTGTACACGCCACAACAGAGATAATCAGACCTTCAGTTTTTTAGGATTATAAAAGAAGAAATTATCAACTTTATTCTTTTTTAAAAGGGCAATACTTATTGCAATTGGGATCAGAGCCGTCCATAGGGGATCCTCAACCATCCTCCTTCCCAGCATTTCAGGAGGGTTTGGAATTACCATATGAAGATTTCTTCACCAGAGGTCAGATCCTGAAGGCTTTACTCAGGCAAAGCCCTCACTGAAGTCAGTGTGAGGTTGGCTGATTAAGAACCTCGAAGGTTGGATCCTAATAGAATTAATGCAGCGACTGAGCGTCAGGGGACTATGTCTGAGTTGAACTTTAGAAGATCCTGAGGGGTGGTGTTTTTTTTTTTAGTGAATGTTCCTTGATAATCTATTTTCCCCCACATTGTATTCAGTGTGAACTGCTTTTCTATCTCATGTTAAATCTGTACCATCTTCCTCGAAAGCAGTGGTTCTCAACTGTGGTCCACCGCTTGTTGAGGGAAAGCCCCTGGTGGTCCGGGCTGGATTGTTTACCTGCTGCCTCTGCAGGTTCGGCCGATCGTGGCTCCCACTGGCCACTGTTCGCCACTCCAGGCCTATGGGGGCTGTGGAAAGCGGTGGACAGCACAACCCTCAGCTCGCACAACTTCCCGCAGCCCCCATTGGTCTGGAGCAGCGAACTGCGGCCAGTGGGAGCCATGATCAGCCGAACTTGCGGAGGTGGCAGGTAAAGAAACCGGCCTGGCGCACCAGGGGCTTTCGCTGAATAAGTGGCGGACCACAGCTGAGAACCACTGTTCTAAAGTCATCAGTGTGATATAGCACTGAGTCGGGGTGGCCAACCTGAGCCTGAGAAGGAGCCAGAATTTACCAATGTACATTACCAAAGAGCCACAGTAATACATCAGCATCCCCCATCAGCTTTCTCCCTTCTCCCTCATTCCCAGTGCCTACCGCCCATCAGCAGCCCCGCCAATCAGCACCTCCCCCTCCCCGATCAGCTGTTTCGTGGCATGCAGGAGGTTGGGCGGGGGAGGAGCATGTGGCACGGCAGGCTCAGGGGAAGGTGGGATGGGAAGGAGTGGAGTGGGGGGCAGGGCCTGTGGCAGAGCCAGGGGTGGAGCAGTGAGCACCCCCCGGCACATTGGAAAGTTGGCACCTGTAGCTCAGCCCCTGAGTTGGTGCCTATACAAGGAGCCGCATATTAACTTCTGAAGAGCCGCATGTGGCTCTGAGTGTTTCAACAAGACTCATCCTATATATAAATACATATACTCCCACCACCCCCAACACAGGCTTTCATTATGTATTTCTCATGATCGGGTGCTAAGGGAGAGCGCATTAATTTTAGAAGTGTTAAAACAGAGACTTGCGATGAGACGACAATATAAAATCCTCATGGGCCGGATCCTGAACTGGCCTAAATTGCTGTAGCTCCATGGAACTGCAGCAATTTACACCAGCTGAGGATTTAACTCCTATATATGCATGTATAACGAGCAACCTTATGTTATCTGCTTCTAAATTGCACTGTTTATTTCACTATCCAAACATTGACTTGCCTTGTGTAATTTATTTGTCAAAACCTCTGCTAATGGACACTTGGAGGTAATCTTATACCTATTGATCTGGTCATTGGTTTATTGATTATCCTCTGTTCTGTCAAATGATCCTCTCTCATCACTTGTCTTCATTATACTTTGAATTCCGGGAGCAGCTTGTGTTCTTTACACACTGCCCATTATGCTAATGAGAATTATTGATATGGTAATTGTCTAGATGGTGAGCTCAGGAATTGTAGACGACATAATCAACTTGCATGTCTTCAAGTTGTCTATTATGAGTATTCTGGAATAATTAGCATAAATATTGACATGTTGGTAGCGTTAGATAATTAATTTAATTCACATCGAAAGAGCCAGAGATGCTTTTGGAATAAAATAAAACACTCAAATGCTCTGGATTTCTGACTAGTCCCTCCAGAAAATAAAAAGACTCAGAAGGTCAGTGTAAAAAGTTTGACTCGGAGGAAGACTATACAAATATAAAACCAAAGAGCTAGAAAATTTTAGCCACTATCTCTTTTATATATTCCCCAGAGAACAATTATGGGGGAGCAGAGCTCTAATGCTTCCCCCTACTCTGACCACATGGGACAGGCACCCTTCCTCCTGGTGAGCAATCTAGGGTCCTGATCCTTCAAATGCACACATGCCTAGCTTTGCTCCCATGAGTCCTCATTTTGAAGTCAATGAGACTGTTCGTCGTAGTAAAGTTGTGTTTACAGCTCAGGTCCCCGGTTGTCCTTTGTAGGGAATGCCTAGGGATGAGAGGGGCATTTGGGCAGGCAGTACCAGTGACGGAAAGGGGGAAATGAGGCAACTGGGGAAACTGCCTGAGGGATCGTTCTAATCAAACTTAAAAAATAAGATGAGCTAAACAGAGAAAAAAAACTTAAGATAAAAGTTTTTTTCCAAGCAAAAGACAAGAACTGTATATATATATAAAAAATTTAAAACGAAGGACAGATATACGGGGCAGGCTAGTCGATATATCCATTTTAAAAACATATCAAATGGCAAGGTTTAAATAATAAGGGCAGGCCCTGATCCTGCAATAGTATCTGCAGCTACATTGCCTGTCACTCTGGAAAGCCCCATGCACTTCAGGGAGGTTTATACTGGAGGGACTGAGATGAGTATCTGGCCGTATAGCTCTGATTCTGGCTCGTGTTCCAGCTATATTTACAGAAAAAGCCACTAAAACGCTGCAGCTGGGAATTCCCCTAGCACAGGGTGCTGATAGGCTGTTCCCTGGGAGGTGTAGGGCTGGCACATGTCCAGTGGAGGGCATGTTGGGAGCGGGAGGGGTCTGTATTGGAGATGGACGGAGTATTTGGAGCTCCAGCTATTCTGGGCCAGCAGGCTGGCTAACAGAAGGCTGTTGGAAGCTGCTGTAAGTTAATATAGTATAAAGGCGGAAAAGGTAAAGGTGCCTTTGCCCTTCCTCCTAGGCTAAAGCTACTGAGAGGTGAAGCTCTGAACTGGGCCCTATGTGTTTAATATGGGCAGACCATGAATAACTCAGTTAATATAATTACCTAGACACTTCCCCTGTTGTTGGTCTATGTATCAGCTCCTGCTCCTGGTGACATTGTACTGGAGACAATTGCCAGGCCTCCAGCCGTGCTGGGGAAAGCCCTAAACTGAGTGGCCTCCACCAAACCTGTTAACAGTGGAGCATCGACTTTCCTGCACGGACCTGGGTCTGCTGCATTGTGAAGAGTGGGGTGGCATGACTGAGATTGCAAGGCACAAGAGGGGAGAAGGATAGCTCTGTGCAGGGCCAGGCATGCTATCATGCCAAATTTCAGAGAAGCAGCCGTGTTAGTCTGTATCCGCAAAAAGAACAGGTGGCACTTGTGGCACCTTAGAGACTAACAAGTTTATTTCAGCATAAGCTTTTGTAGGCTATAGCCCACTTCATCAGATGCATAGAATGGAACACAGAGTAAGATACATATATAGATATATAGAGAGAACATGAAATGGTGGAAGTTACCATACCAATTCTAAGGGGCCATTTAATTTAAATGAGCTATCAGCAGGAGAAAAAAAACCTTTGTAGTGATAATCAAGATGGCCCATATTAGACAGTTGACAAGAAGGTACGAGGATACGTAACATGAGGAAATAGATTTGTGTAATGACCCAGCCATTCCAAGTCTCTATTTAAGCCTAAATTGATGGTATCCAATTTGCAAATTAATTCCAGTTCAGCAGCTTTTCGTTGGAGTCTGGTTTTGAAGTTTTTCTGCTGTAAAAGACAGAGAGGTGTATGAGGGAGGTTTTTATAATGAGCAGGGATGAGTTTAAGAGTAGCAGCCGTGTTAGTCTGTATCTGTAAAGAAAATGAGGAATACTTGTAGCACCTTAGAGACTAACCAGTTTATGTCAGCATAAGCTTTCGTGGGCTATAACCCACTTCATCGGATGCATAGAATGGAACAAACAGAAGTAAGATGCATTTATACACACAGAAAGAAAAAAAAAGTTGTAAATTACCATACCAATTCTGAGAGGCTGTTTAATTTGGATGGGTCATTATCAGCAGGAGGGAAAAAAAAAAACCTTTCGTAGTGAAAATTTAGTGGATCTATCTATGTCTAATAGTTGATAAGAATCTGTAAAAGAAACTTAACTACGAAAATGCATTCAATTAGTATAATGACAAAGCCACTCATAGTCCCTGTTTAACCCTTGGTTGACAGTGTCCAATTTGCAAATTAATTCCAGTTCATCAGCTTCTTGTTGGAGTCTGTTTTTCTGTTTTAAAATTGACACCTTCAAGTCTTTAATAGAATGGCCAGGGAGACTGAAGTGTTCTCCTACTGGTTTTTGAATGTAATGATTCCTGACGTCAGATTTGTGTCCATTTATTCTTTTACGTAGAGACTGTCCGGTTTGGCCAATGTACATAGCAGTGTCAATTTTATGTTTTGAAAGTTTTGGAGCCACTGGGAATCATCACAGACTTGCAACACTATGCAGTCCCACCAGTCTGTGCTTGTTTCCTGGGCCCAGAATTGGCATTCCATGGCATGAGCCTGCCCCAATGCCACCAGGATGTCCAAATTTCTGTGGCCCATGCATTGAGAGAAGTCTGTGTCCATGTCCTCATCACTCTCATCGCTGTACTGCCTCGCCTTCTTTTGCAGATTCTGGTTCTGCACTAACTGCACCATAATGCATGAGGTGTTTACAATGCTCATAACTGCCGCGGTGATCTGAGCAGGTTCCATTCTTGCGGTGCTATGGCGTCTGTGCGTGCAATCCAGGGAAAAGGGTGCGAAATGATTGTCTGCCGTTGCTTTCACAGAGGGAGAGACGACTGACGACATGTACCCAAAACCACCCGTGACAAATTTTTTGCCTCTTCAGGCATTGGGAGCTCAACCCAGAATTCCAATGTGCAGTGGAGACTGCGGGAACTCTGGGATAGCTACCCACAGTGAACCACTCCAAAAGTTGACGCTAGCCTATAGCTGAACTGCTCCTTACTACTGTGCAGGGAGGCTGTGTATCGCTTCATGAGCCATGACATTAATGGGTAGACTGGGTCCCCAAGGATAACTATAGGCATTTCAACATCCCCAATGGTAATCCAACTGTGAGGACTGCTCTCATTTTGGTTTTCTTGAGCTTTGGGGCAGGGGAAAACAAGTCACAAATCACTGTCACAAAAGTCACAAGTCACTGTTGTCGCCTCCTCGCTTGCTTTTGCAAGTTCTTCACATTCTGCAGGATAATGCGCTAGGTGTTTACAATGCTCACATCAGCAACAGTGAGCTGAGTGGGCTCCATGCTTGCCATGAAATCACTGGGGAAATTTGCAATCGGGGCAAGAGCAGGAGAGCAGAGTGCCAGCGGAAGCGGTGGATGATGATGGCTTCCTGATGCAGATGCCATGAGAATAGATATTTATTAAGAGGGACGAGAGGACTTGCAAAATGGATTCATGGCACCAGAAGAGCAGAGTTGCAGTGGAAGCGGTGGGTGAATGACGATGGTTCACAGTCATACTTCACCATCTTCTGAAAGCAGTATGGCGTCTGCACGGAAAAAAGGCGTGAAAAAATTGTCTGCCGTTGCTTTCTCAGAGGGAGGGGCGACTGACGAGATACGCCCAGGAAAACCCGTGAGAATGTTTTTGCCCCATCATGCACTGAGAGCTAAACCCAGAATTCCAATGGGCAGCGGAGACTGCAGGAACTGTGAATGCACTCTGCTGACTTAGCGCGTTTTGTTGTGGGACACACAATTGAATGTATACAATCTGTTCAGAAAAATTGACTTCTATACATTCAACCTAATTTTGTAGTGTAGACATACCCTGGATCCTCCTATGGGCACTTTTGAACACAAAGAAGGAGCATCTCCAGATACTATTCATAATATTAACTGCTTGCATTCATCAAGTACACAGTGCAACTGTCTGAGGGATAGACTCTTGGAAGTCAAAAACAAGATCTTGGTAGAAGGTTGTATTCCCTGGATAGAGGCATGAGACCAAGTCTGGCTCCTTCTATAGCATAATGAAAGACATCACTTTGTTTAGGTGACCGCAGTTACTGTGAACACCTCTGGAACCCCTGGCATTTAAGGGCCTGACAGGCTTTTCTCACTCGCTCCTTGAAACTTGTAGTGCATTTGGAGAAGATTTCCATTGTATTTGTTCTTACCTGAAGACTGTTCAGTGCTTTCACTTAAATCCATATAAAGATAGCACAGGGATGGGTGGCCTATAAATGCTTACAGTGTGCCCCCTTTACATGCCAAAGTGTCCATTTGATCAACCATCATGTGAGAATGTAGATGGGAAGATTTGACTCTGCTTTCTAAACTGAATAAAGTTGGAGTAGTTGAAAGAGCTTCTGGCTTGCTGTAGCAGTAGTAAAATGAAAACTTTAGACAGCTACAATGATAAGGAATTCTAATGGGCAGACGGATCCATGCCAATATGCTAATGTGCATGTTTAAC
The DNA here is from genome assembly GCA_007922305.1 of Dermatemys mawii. Lineage (NCBI taxonomy): Eukaryota > Metazoa > Chordata > Testudines > Dermatemydidae > Dermatemys > Dermatemys mawii. Next base: position 27,896,138 of record ML677332.1, read on the forward strand.
TTGATAAATGCTAATGATGAAGATGTTTATAGATGTTTTGGGGACCTACATTTATCATTTTGCCATGATATATTAAAAGCAAGATTATTATTATTTTGACTGCATCATAAAGATGTGGGTAAGCACAATGCCAAACCCTCTGACTTGCCTAAGTGGCAACTAGTCATTTATAAAACACTGCAATATATTATTACAAGGTTTTGTTCTTAATTAACATAACCCTGAATTTTTATTTCCATCAATCCCGCCAGCAAGCCTGATGCCTGAGCTCATATAAATGACCAGAATTAATTCCCCCCTCTTCTTTTTCCTCTCCTCCTGCCCCATACTGCCTTCCAAGTGAAGCCAGAAGGTTTAGATTGTATTTAGAGACATTAGTAGATTTTTTTTTCTCCTGAATATCAAACCAGTCTAAATTGCTGGATTATGATGAATTAAACTAAAAGAGTCATGCAAAATCTGCTGGTTAGAAACAGGTTATCAATACCATATTTGAGGCTTGGTCTTCCCAAGAGCTGAGTGCCCTCAATACCCATAGATTTCAAGTTCTCTTGAAGAAGAACATGCCATGGGAGTATTAATGAAGATTTACAGCATTGCCAATGGCAGGTGAAGGCATTTGGCACCTTTCAAGACCAAATCCTTTATGATTAGAGTAACAGATTAGTGCTTTTTCATATTCAAAGTATCCCAAAGGACTTCATATAATTTTGTAGGAAAATGTGGAAGCGAATAACAATAACTTTCACTTATATGGTACCTTTCATCTGGGGATCTCAAAGGACTTTACAAACATTAGAGAATTCAGTCTCACAACACCCTTGGGAGGTAGGTATTATTAACCCCATTTTACAGATAGTGCACAGAGATTAAGTGGCTGGCTCACAGCTTCACAGAAAGTCAGTGGCAGCACTTGACATAGAACCCTGAATTCCTAGCCTTAGGAAATATATCCTGTTTTATGAGAGAGGGGATTACTGAGAAAGACACCTGGTTTATCCTGAGAAATGCCATGATGAGTTCTTTAACTTCCATGAAGATAGCCACTTGAAAAGGCAGAGGGGCCTGGGTTTAATAGCTAATGGTACACCACCCCATTTTAGTGCTGCGTACAAAGCCTAGCCCTGCACTCATAACCTTTCAGAGGCAAAAGTGCTACAACCTGAGCCCCACAGACACCATCATCACTTAATCCCATTTAATAGTATTAAATGGTATTTTACGTCAACACACTGGGATGTTTAGAACAAGGGGATTATGATGACTTCATTGCAGGCGGACACAGAAGCTGCACTTGGGAAAATCCCTCAGGAAAAACCACACGTATCTGTTTAGAATACTAAAGAGAACACTAGAAACTACGGCCAGAAGCATTGATACACACCTCAATGTGCTTTCCCTACATGCCTGACTGTGAAAATTTCCTCTCTATAGCCCTTGACTAAAATTGCACAAAGTTATAATAACTGCATATGTAACTTTCTCATACCCATCCAGCCAATCTGTTTACTAAAGTTGAGAATATAGGCCAATCCGCTCTTTTATATGAGTGTAATGGCCAGTGAAGACAATAGGAGCAGCTCCCATAAAACTGAGAGGAGAATATGGATCTATCTTTATACTGTATGGAGTTCCTTACTATATTTTTGACTGTATTCTCTTATTCCTGATACCCTGTGCTGCTACTGTACATTGAGGATCCCTGTCGGTCCTGAGCATCCTGAAGTATTTACAGGCTTATCCTTACAACATCCTTGTGAGGTAGGGGAGTGGTGTTATCTACCAGTTTCATCAGGAAACTGGTCACACAGGAGGTCTGTGGCGGAGTTGGACATTGAACACAGATTGCATGATCTGTGTACCAGCTCTGTGTCTTAACCAGAAGACACCGTTCATTTTCCATAATTCATAAGCGGTTCATACCATGTTAAGGTGGATCAAACTAGATTGTAGCTCATAAATTGGGGGGGTGTCGGGGAAGAACCTCCAGAAAACGTGTTGATTCCTACATCACTAGAAATCCACTCCTTTAACTGTATTGGACTTGTTCTTGCTCCTATAAAAGCCAATGGGAATTTTGCCCTTGAGTAAATTAGAAGCAGGAAGAGGAGCACTGTACTGAAGGGCTGAAGAGAAAGAAACTCATTCACAGCCCCTGAACCTCTCTTGCCTCCCTTTCTCCTGCTCCCAGGCCACTCTCTCCAATGACCATGGAAATCCTTCTTCTTCGTAAATGTTGAAAGAGGCTCCAGCCCAGCTCACTGTACTGCTGGCCCCATATCCCTGCATGAAACTTCTCTGGCTTTTATGCTTGTTTTTCCCCATGTCTGGCCCGAGCAGCTGATATACACTGTTACTTTCTCTTGCTGGCCTGGGAGAGTTGTTTGGAGCCAGCAGAAGGGTGAACAATGGTCTCATGGTGAGCACAGAGCAGGGAGTATGTAAGTTGTGGCATAGGAGCGGCCTGGCAAAAGGATGGAACTTGCACTTCCTGTAGCATTGACTCAGCCACACCTCCTAGTGGTGGAAACCCCTCCTCATCTCTGACACAGAGAAACATTCATCAGCTGTGGGAATTAACTTGTTGTCAAGTTGACATCCCCTTGGGAATTTCCTATTAAGGGTTAAAGCTGCATTCAAGAGGTTACAAATGCTAAAGAATAGATATTAAAATAGAACTCTTATTTTAAACAATGATGAGTAATCTTTGCAAATAATGTGAAATCCTCATCAATAAATCTCTAGCCCACAAGCTAGTCTGACTCTATTAAACGTGAATTACAAGAACTCGGCCTATACCCAGCAGTATTTTTGAGCTGATTACTTGAAGACAATTTTAGAAATAATTTTGCAGTTTTCTGCTCTTGTAAACCGACTGCTTAGCCAGAAGAATTTGTGCACTCAGCATTCTCTGCGACTATTAAATGTACCCTTTTCACCTTTTGCACGAGGGCTCTTTTGAGCTCTTGGTAGAATTCTTCCACTTCTTTGTCCTCGCTTGCACTTGTGGGAACATAAGCCTGGATGACCTTGAGGGTAGCTTTTGGCTCCATCTGAAGATGCAGCACACTGACAGTTGATGATGTTAGCTGGCATGATATGACTTTCGGAAACCAGTCCTTGCTGACAATGAATCCGACTCGTCCAGCATTTCTAGCACCACCTCCCTTTCCGAGCCTCACAGCGTTTCTATCCTCCCAGTTGTCTTCCAACTCTTTCTTTCATTGGGTTTTGAAGACACCGAGGATGTCACATCTTATCCTTTTCTTCTCCTCCATGAGATGGTTTAACTTTTCCTCCCTCACCAGCGATCTACAGTTGTAAGTGCACACAGCGAGGGTTGTCCTTTTTCATGTCGGCCTGGCACCTGACCTTTTTAGCAGCCTCTTGTAGCTCAGTTTCCACTCCGCCACCATAGAACAGTTCAATGATGCACAAGAAACTGAGGCCCATTTACTCATGTTGTTTTAGCCTTTGACTTTGAGCCATCCCACTGGCTGGGTGGGCAAGCATATTTGCCTCCTCAAGCTTAGCTAGTCTTCAACTTCTGAGGAGAAGAAAAAAGCACTCTCTCCTCTGAAAGAGCAATCCTCCTCCCTGGATTGAGTAGTCTGACATTTTTGTAGCATGGTTAGACCTGCCAGGACATACGCCCTGCCCCCAAAGCTGTCAGAGGACCAGGGTCAGTGCCGCACCACGATGAGGCACTGAGGTAGGATTTTGCAGCGGGAAATGTATGTACTGATAATAAATAAGGAAGTCTGTATGTATACTGAAAATATGTTCTAAAGTCTATCTCAAGGCAGAGTTGACAAACAGGTTTTCTGTGAGATAAAAGATGTTTATTCACTTGTCTCTCTGTCAGCATGTAATTAAGCACTATAAGCCCACACAATGGTAACCCTATTTACATATGAAGTCCAAAGAGGGAATGTGAAATGAACAGGAAGGCAGCAGACCAGAGAATAAGCCACAGGGGGTCATCCTGACCCTGGGTTCAGATAATGAACTTTTGGAGCTATAAGGAGAAGGCCAGGAAGACATCCCTTTATCCTGCACCTAGAAAGTAATCCAGCAGTGCATTTACATTCATGAAAACAAGATTTAAACCTACCCTGGCTGAAACACTGCAAAGGACATTTGGGGTGAGACAAACTTCCTTATCTTGAAGGTTCGCCTGCTAAGTTAAAGATAGTCTCTAGATACCATGTTATAATTTTGTTTTATATGTAACCCTTTTTTTCCCATTTTTCTTACTATCTCTAGAATCTTTGAAGATACGCTTATTGTTTTCACTATGAATATATCTCAGTGCTGTGATATAATACTGGGAGAGGATCCTGAGTTGAATCATACATGCTGATTCCCTTGGGTACAGCAGACCTGGTATTACTGTGAGTGTTAAGTGAAGAAGAGACTGGACACTACAGGGGAACACTTCAAAAGGGTTTAGTGTACAGCTACTGTTAAGCTGCAAGGCAAAGGGAGGGCTGGCTTAGCCCAGAGGACAGTTCTTGGCTGGCTAACAGGTTTGAGGGGGCCAGTTCAATGCCTTAACTAACTGTGGAAAGGAGAAAGAGAATGAACCTTGAGAGACTATTTGCCTTTAGTTCTGTCCCACTTTCTAGGCTGTAGGTGTTAGCATTTCATGCAGGGGTGCTACCAGATGCACAAGGGGTGTGGACTGGTTGCCTCTTGCCCTGCATCCACTCCAGCTGTTCCTTGGGCAATAGGATCGACCCAAAATAAGTTAACAAGAACTTAATTACTATCAATGCTTAGATATTACTACAATGTGTTACTGGAAGAATCCTTATTGTCAACCCCAAGCTCAAAAACATTTCTAGGAGCAGGGGATTTACACAAAACACCCTAAATCACTGGCAATATACACACTATGACCATCATTTCAGCTTAGCTTGTAATTGTATATGAGCCACTTTTCCCTTTGGATGTGAACATGGGTGGCAGCATATTATTTACATGGGATCTTGTGTACATGCATGCATGTGAACACAATGGGAGTGCAACTACGAACCTCGTGCTTAGAATGAGCACTATGTACAGCAGTAGAGTAGCTTGCTGTGGTTTTTGTGTCTGCTGCTATTATTATTACATGCATTTCTGTAACGCCTAGCACTGTAAAGTCTAATCACAGAGACAGTGGGTTTGGTGGGTGAGTGACCGGAAAACAACTGGACAACGGTTCCTTGATGGGAGTTTGAGGCAGGCCCTGGGCCCTGAATAATCCCGGAAGACAGGAGTTGCAATGGCAGCTCCGTGGTCCCTGTGGCAGGGAGAAGATGCACTGGTACCTCTCTCTGCCAATGTGTGCACCAGACAGGGGAGGGTGTAACGACCCCCTCCGATGTGCACCAGGCTGGGGAGCAGGGCTAACTCCCCACGCATGCACCGGGCTAGGAAACGGGGTGCAATGCTAACTCCCCTCACTGTGTGGCCGGCTGGGGTGCAGGAGGAACAGCAGCCTCCGTTCCCCAGCGTGCATGAGCGGGACTCTCCGCCCCAGGTGCGCCACAGGGGAAGAGGGACAGAGGGGCACCGGGCCCAGGAGCCGGGGTGGGCGGACCCGCAGACAGGGTCCCGGCCGGGGCTGCTGCGCTCCGTGGCTGCGCGGGGAGCCCCTCCCCCTGCCCCGCCCCCCTCGGCCCCTCCCCCTTCCCGGGCCCGCAGCGTCGGGGCCGGGGTCGGGCGGAGACTCGCTCGCGCGCGGAGCAGGCGGAGAGGAAAGTTTGCGGAGCGGCCGGCGCGGGGCCATGTGGCTGCTGTGGCTGCTGCTGGGCTCGGCGGGTGAGTGGCGGGGGGCGAGGGGGGCGGCCCCTTGCCCGGGCTCGCGAGGGAGGGGCGGACTGAGCTCTGGGGGGGGGGGGAGGAGGAGGGGTCCGTGGGTACCGCCCCCTCCCTGTGCGCACCGCACTGGGGAGCGGGGTGGGTGTGCAGCGGTGGAGACTCTCCCACCCCCTCGCAGCAGGCTGGGGCGGGGGAGGTGCAGTGGAGGGGAAGTGGAGGCTCCCCTCCCCTCCCCCCCCCCATGCACCAGGCCGGGGCGGGGGAGAAGGGCTGTTGTTTGCAGGGCTTCTCCTTGCTGCGCCGTGTGTGGTCCGGCCACAGGCGAGGAAGGTGTGTGTACGCAGTGGGCAGGGCAGGGGGTTTCCTGGAGCGGCTGCGCTGGGAGCATTGGGTCACCCCCTTAGCTAGCCCTTCTTCCTCCTTTCTGGAGGCATGAAGCCAGCAGGCTAGGTTGCTTCTGCCCCTGAGGAGTTGGGGTTGGCGGCTGAGCTACTTTGGCCCCTGCGCTGCCCTGGTGCGGTCTCCCCGAGCTGTCACTTGTGGCTGCAGCTCTAGTCCTTGGGTTGAGAGCAAGGAGCGGAGGGGAGGGGTCAGGAATGTGTCTCTGGCTTCTGGAAAGTTTGGTCCTTGGATGCAGTAAGGTTAGGAATAAAGCTGCTCCGGTGTCCATGTGGCATGTTATTAGTGGGGCACTATTGCAGGGTAGCCTGGGCCATGCTGTCATGCCACAAGATACCAGCCAACATGGGCACCTTTATAGGTGGCCATGACTGTGTGCGGTACCTTGCAGAACCACCTGGAGGCCCGGTCCCACAGAGCTTACCACCTTGAAAGCCCAAAGGTGTATGGTATGACTAGCAAACACATGATCGGGGTGGATAAAAGTCAGTGATTTAAAAAAATAAAATCCAAAAAGTTGGATTTTTTTGTATTTAAATTGGATATTTTGATAGGTTTTTCTCTCAAAAAGGATTTTATCTAAAGATGGTTTTAATTAAGGTGCATTATAGCTCAAAGCTATCTCATGATGGAATAGGGATTGTAAATTCTAATTCTGTAGTATGAGACAATATGTTCATGTAATGTTTAAGAAAAGTTTTGTAAGTCTTAAGAAAGAGTTCCAATTGTCCATGGATTAGGGACCCAATTTTATGGGATTCCAGGGACTTCTGTATTGATTATTTAGGTTAATCTTTCTGTCTGCCCAATGGGACTCAGTGCTCATTCTAGAAGATAGCATCAGAGATGCTTAGTTTTGCAGTTCTCAAACTGTGAATTTGTGTCTCCAGCGACAACATGCTTATTAACAGCAACAATGTCTTTAAATAAACAAACAACATATAGAGGTGAGAAATAACAAACCTCACCTCTGTTGTCCCTCTGCAAATTTGTGTACACAGAATCAATCCCTTACCTCTCTCTAAAAGTGAAAAATTTCAAAAAGTTCAATGAATAGAGAAGATTGTTAGGGACTGAATAGATCTGGACAAGGAGAAGTAGTCTGGAGATAAATGTGAAAAATGAAGGACATATGCTTGTTTTGTTAAAATATTATATGTTTGCTGTTGAAGAAAAAAATTCATAATACTTGATGATGTTTTAGTTAAATAAAACAATTCAAATGTCTGTCAAATCCACCCTGCACATAGGTTTTACAAAATTGAGACCAAGCAAGATGGACCTGCTGAAAAGGAATTTGGTTCAGTGCATGTATTGCTGATTATAATACGATACTGAAGCTATTTCTTAGGGTGTTACTGTTTTTCCAGGTTTAGAAGTATTGGCAGTACTTGAGCTATAACATCATAAAGATAGAAGGTAGTCAGTGCTTAATTTGTGCCCTGGCACCTCTAGACTCGGCAGTTCATAGCCCCAGCACCTCTGGGCTTGCTGCGTCTGTTATGAATGTTAAAAGAGTGCTTGAGCCATGGTACTTCTTTCACTACAAATTAAGCACAGAAGGTAGAACCTGGTGGAGGTGTGCGTCCTACTCATGTGGCAGCAAACATTAAAGTATGAGTGAGTCACAGACTTTTAATATATTTATCCTCACAGTATCCTTACAGGTGCGATTGTATTGTTCCCATTTTACAGACAGGGATATGAGACAGATTTAGGAGGAGACATTAAAAAGTGCCAAAGGGATTTACACACATGAGTCAGTGGGTCAACATCCTGTTGACTTCTATCTAAATTCTTAGGTGCTTTTAAATATCTCCCCCTAAACGAGTTGCCTCAGGTCACATAGGAAATCCTGTGAGGGAGCAGGGCATTGAGCTTGGATCTCCTGAGTTACACTGCCCTTCATGGTAAGGCAAATGACTTGACAAATGCAGGAAGGGTGAATTTTGACTTGGCATGTTATGGTTCCACCTTCCAGGAATCTATCACCCAGCTGCTTGATGAATTAGTGTAATAATTCAGTATGCCTGTTATAGGTTAAAGTATTGGATTATTGTTTACTAGAAGATCACAGGTTCTAATGGCAAACCTTATTGGGGAGTAGCTCAGAATGCTGTGCTAGAGAAATAGATGAAACATGCACAGAGGATGGGTCAAGTGTCTGACTGTATCTGAAAGACTTGATGTTGAATTAAAAATAAAAGATGAATCTGTAGCTGCTTAATTCATACATGTAGAAATGCTTTTCATGTGGTGGGCATATGTCTGTCAAGGTCTCTATCTTGATTATGCTTTTTGCAGCTCTGCTGCAGGTGTAAATTATTTCTGAAACATAATCTTTCATAATCTAGCAGTCTATTTTGCTAGATGTGTAAGTGGTCTGGCTTCATGTTGCCATCTCTGCTGCTGAATTACTTCTTGGTGATGGGGTGTCTGAAGTGATGACACATAATGGGTGAAATCCAGAAGATCATGTTTAATTTCTCTCAGAGCATCTGTCATCAGAATGAAACTGTTACTTATTAAATTTCATAACTTCCTTGATAAAATGGATTGAAGTGGTTTGCACTTAAATAAAATGGGCAGTTACCAATACCAACCCTGCAGTCAATGCTTGCCCTTGTAAAGGACTCTTTCCCTTTAAGATGAAGCCTTAAAAATGAGGAAAGGAACAATAAAACTTTGTGCTGTTAGAATTCCTGAGACATGTAGCACTTTGTGGCTCATGAGTAGTTTTTGCACAGAGTTACATTTTCTTAATTATTACTCCAACAGTTGATCTTCTAGAAACCTTCACACAATGCCTGGGTGTGTGCATTTAAATTACATTGGCTTTATCCAGTTATACACCATGATACTCTGGTAGTGTTGCTAAAATTTGTCTAATTTAATTTCTCCTAGTAATATGCATATCTCCAAGTACTAAAAGCAGTCATATTCCTAATATAGCCAGTGTGTCAACATGTGAGGCCATGGAGGGTCTGTGCTGCAGAATAAGGGCCTGTTTTGTTCTAATATATTAGAATCAGTCTTCTTTTCTTTGTGTTTCTTTTTCTGCATATTTCTCTTTTTTCCCCCCCTTCTCATCTGCTCTCATACCTGCCTGTACAGGGGCAAATGAGAGTGAACTTTCTTATAGGAGCTAGTTCTTCAGATTTCTGTCTATAGTCTATAAATCTACTATGGTGGCTGTGCAACAATTTCCCTTTGGTTATTTAACCGGAGCCTCTGGCTTATGTTGGTGTAAGATGGTAATAACGTTCAAAGAGCTTTCTAAAAATATTTTTTGGGATCCTTGTAATGTGTTCAGATCTTCTTTTGAAGAGCAAAATATTAGAGCTTTGTGTTTTGTTTTTTTGGTAAGTATTTCTTCCTCTCTCTGTATTGACTTCCCTGCAGTCTTCCCACAGGGAGAATGTCTTTTTTCCTAGCCCCTAGTCTTTTTTTGAATTTTAGTTTTGATAATTGGTTAAAGTGGCTTTTCCATAATTGCCATCTTTTGGGATGCAGGTAAGGGAAGCTTGGAACTTCTGGGGGCATAAAAAGCCAGTACATTTACGAATGGCTGATTTAAGTTCTTGTTCTAGAGAGCTTGCAAGAATGGCTGTAAACTTTGTGTCAGTGAAGATTAGCAAAACAAATCTTAACCTTTAAAGTCATGTACTTGGTCCAAATGTTGCTACTGATCAGGTAAGGCCTTATCTACAGAGGAAAGGTTATGGAGTTTTGGTTTTTTTAGTATAACCTAGGATGTGAATTTAAACCAGTGTAGTCATACTGGTGTAATGCCCTGTGAAGACACTCTTAGGTCTTCTCTACGTGGGAAAGTTTTACTGGTTATACAGCTATAACCTCCGATGTGGACGCTCTTATCCTGGTAGAAAAGTTGTTTTTTCCATTTAGCTTAAAATCCTTCCCAAGTTGCATAGGCGAAACTGAAATAAGCGTCCCCACACGGGATTATACCTGTATAGCTAGTAAACCTTTTCTGTGTAGAGCAGGCCTACATGAAGAATTAACTGTACCTGAATTTTGTTCCTGTCTATTGCTGTGGTGTTCTATCTGGATGTCTTAGGCCTCTTCTAGCAAGTCTGTATGTAAAACCATTGTTTTTTAATCCAGTGTTTCTTCTTCTGCTGAGGAGAACAAATGATCAGAAATTGCATGAACCACTGGTGCTTAGTGTAGGTAAATGTATAGTTCTTTTATCATATTTTTCAGGGTTAAGTGTAAACTTGGAAAAAAACAAGGAAGGAGAATTCTTGTTTTTCATGATAAAAAGCCCTGTAAAGCCTCCTGTACTGTTGATGTGATGCAGGTCTTGGCAATGTGAAAAACCTAAGACAGCTGGAAAGTCAGAATGCCATTCACAGCTGAGATTCCTGTGTGTCCAGTCTTTGATGCCAAGTTCCAATTTTACAACTTCCCTGTTGAACAACCTTTACATATGATATGTATGTTTACTAAAAATGTAGTCAACTGACTGTGTGCTGAGCAGGCCCTGTCTTTAAAATTCTCCTTCTTTAACCATAGCTAATGTTGATGGAATCAGCAGAGTACTGCCAGTGAACAAACTCAAAACATGCATGCACAAATTTTAGCATCGCAGACATTTGTGCACTTGGGAACTCTAAAACACAGACAGAGACTTGCTTAGCAAGTAAAACGTGACATTAATGTGTATTAAACTTAACAGTGCAGATTAATTTAGAACCCTTGTGCACAATTACACAAATGTAAAATATTTGCCTAGATTGGTTTTTGATGTATACTGATTTTCAAGGCACTGAACAGAGATGTGATTTTTTTTTTAAGTGGGAATTTTGTGGTGAGAATCCCATGTAGCGTATGGTAAACTAGCCCTTGCATCTTTATCATATTGCCACATATTCCCCTTCCCCATCAAATATCTAGAATCATCTGTTTGTCTTGAGTAGTGACATTAAAAGATATACAGAAGTCAAAAGTATTCCAGAAAGTCACTTTCAAATAATAACTTGAAGAGGAGTGGGAGTACTTTTGTTAACATTATCCCTATACACTGTCCTGGCTGACAAGGACAAAATCATACATGGTAGTCTCTGAAATTGTGTGTTCTCGTTATTCTGTAAAACATTGGAATGGACTTCAAATTATATTTGCACTCCTTGATGCCATCCTATTAACATTTCTGAGTCTGGTTTTCATGCTTCCCCCCCTCATATTCTGTGTCTTTGCTTGTAAACGAAGGAGCATGCTTAAAATTCACAGAGACTCTGACAGTAACTGTGTACAAGTCAAGAAGCTACCTGCTCAAGCATGCTGGTGGGAAAGAAGGAATAAGTGCTACTACAGAGCGTGAAATATTTGCCAAAGAAATAAATGCAAGCCAAAGGTTGATATGAAGGATGGGAAGTAGCTGAAAGGCAGTGTGCTACTGAGAAGCCCCATTTCAACTGCGTGGGAGGATATTAGAGAGACAAAATGGGTGAGGTAATATCTTTTATTGGACCAGCTTCTGTTGGCGAGAGAGAGAATCTTTCCGTGAGTATTGGAATTTCTATCAGGGTGATGTCCCTAAACATTGCTTGAGGGCCATGCCTTTCATATTAAAGGCCTGACTATTGGGAATCTGAAAACAGAGCCTAGGTTCTGTCTAGCTAGATTGTTATTCCCCTACTTTTCGGGCTGCTGGAAGGGAAAATGAACTTATCTTCTCCATCCTCTTGTCCCCAATAAGAGCCTACTAGCAGCCAGAAAGGATGTGCCTCCCAACTGAGGATGGGTGCCTCTGAATAGCTTCAATCCCTGACTCTACTCTTGCTAATAGACTTTCTAAGCAGCAGTAGATTGAAATTGATGCTATTTTTGTCAATTTCACAGCAGCTTCAGGGAGTTCTGAATAGCAGCAATAATACATAACGTCAATTTCTGCTGATTGGAAAGGCTATCAGCAGCCACAGAAGCATTGGAACTGTGTGTCATTGGACTCAGGATGATTGTGCTACAATGGCTTGCATCCAGCTGCAAAGGATTGTGAGGCTGGAGTTTGCAGCAAGGAATTTTGATAGGAATATGAGGAATAATGTGACAGGGGCACTTGTGCATATGAAAAACAAGGAATAAGGTATATCTGCACTGTAATATGAGAACAAGGGAGCACAAGATGAAATTGCTGACTAGTAACGTTGAGTATATGATGTGTGAAAAAATAACTTCACCACAATCTATTGTCTGATGTAGTGGGAGATTTATCAAGTAAAACATGGTGGTTAAATATTTTTTTAAAAAGCTGGATGATCTTGAGAGAACGCTGTAACATATGTACCTGCGTCTACTGGGGCAAAGGTAATTTAATGTCATGCTTCTGGACATAAACTGAGCACCTGTAAAACCAGGAAGGAAATGCCTGCCTTCATGACTAATACTACAAAATTGGCTAGCGAAGTTGATGGGGAAGGGGCAGACTGTCTCTTGAGGCATCCGGTACTGGCCACTGTGGGATATTGGAGTTGATGGACTGATCTGGTGTGGCATATCCTACATTTCTTACCTTTTCAAAACAGTACAATTGAGATGCGGCTGCAACTCTGTGGCAATTTAGGACTTCTGTATAGGAGGACCTGATGCAAAATTAACCTATTTTGTTACCTATAAACAGATTTTTGTTTTTCTTACCCAACAAATCCCACTAGGATAGCATCTGACTCTAATAAGTTCTTTCTGTGGTTGTGTTGTCTCTTTATGCAGGAATGGAGCACTCTGGCATGCTTGAGAATTCTGTTGCTGGACTGCAATCTGTAGTAATTAGAACAATACTTTGAATTTGAGTGCCTTCTCCATGGCAGGCCAAATGATCACTTCTGTGAGCTAGTGAGTGACCCTCTAGGTTGTCATTATTCAGTTGTTCTGCCAGACACAGATTGAAGCTGATGATGTCCTGGCTATAGTAAGCAAGCAGTTTGCTACATGTGTTTTAATGACATTTTCCAAAGGCTGACTTGGAAGTAACATCAGCATCAGTCACTTGAAGGTGGAAGAGAGAGACTTTTGGCTTCTAAGTTTAAAAACAATACTTGAGTTACCTAAGGAAAATGAATCCCTTTTTCGGCAAAACTGCTATGATCGAACATGCTAAGATAACAATCAAATATGTCAAGTTAAGTCAGTTTTAAATGATGGGTTTCCTTTTAAATGATATATCTGAGGTGAAGTCAGTGATAGAGTTGGAGAAGTCCTGAATGTGTCATTGTGCAAGTCACATAATTGCCAGCTGCCTCAGTTTACCCAGATATAAAATGTATACAGTACTTCCTCTCACCACATGGCAGGCTGTAAAGCTTAATTTATTAAAGCTTGTGAATTGTTTGTAATCATGGATTAAACATGGTATTGTGGTATAATCTGTTGTCTTTCAGCAGAGGCAAAAGGAATGATTTTCAGTTTTTACTAGTATTTTTCCACCTGTGAACTTGTTTTCTTAGGCCTCCCTTTGTAGAGCTACTCCTGTGAAGCTACTTCATAGGAAAATTGTTCTCTAAGAGGGTCTGTCTTGAAATATGGGTTTTCAGATTTCATAAACAATGTTTCTGGAAATCGAGTTCTAGTTTGTTTTATGATGGTTCTGGATGATTTTAAGTGGAAACAAAACTGAACCAGTTGGGAACAGGTCAAACTTGATGCCTTTGTCAGCATGTTGCAGAAGAGCTCAGTCCAGAGACGGAAAAGTCAATTCTCATTTAATATTTGCCAGAATGTTTTATTTCAGTCTGTGTTGCAGGTGGCATGGCACTGCAGTAATCAGGGGTGTGTACACTGTATGTCCATTTTAAGATTAAAGCATGTGAAGTCTGGTCACTAAGGTTCATTTAATCTTCCAGCTCTAGTCTCTGTATAGAGTTTGACTGAATCTTCCTTCATGCCACCTCCTGCTTTGCAGAATTTTCCTAATTTAGAGGGGGAGATGGAAGGACTGTGAACTTAATCAGTATTTGTTGTGGAGTTGTGCATACTGCATGCTGCCACAAAGAGAACCAAGATCACTCAATTCCAGTCCAGTGCCCTATCCAATGGACCATGCTGCAGATTGCAGGACTCCCACATGTCCCTTCTCCCCATGCCAAGGGCTCTATTTTTCCCTCTTTCCTCCTCCCCTCAACTTCAGGGAGCTGCATTCACTCCATTTCTTGATTTGTGTAGGATCTGTGTTTGCTTGGCCAATAAAATTCAAGAGTAGATGTATATGGAAGGAAATCTCTCAGATTATTTTATCTTGTTGAATTTCTTTTTTTCTTCCCTCTTGTATATCAGTACTTACTCGTTCTGATTTATAAGTTCACTCTGTAGGTCATGTTTTGGGCTCTGTGGTAATATCTCTTCAGACCTTGGTAATAGCTCTCTAATAGTCTTCAACAGGAATGGCATTGTCTAATTTAGAGCAAAGGGGGATGGAATTCAGGGCTCCTGGATTCTCTTCCAGGATGAATTGATTTAAATTGCTCTAGTTAAATCTTCTATTCATGATTTAAATCAGCAAGTAGAAAATCTTGATTTAAATCAATTTTAATTGTATTTTGCATGTGTACTACTTAGGGTTTTTTCTAAAGAAAGGTTGATTCTTATTAGTTAATAACTATTAAAATATTGATTTACAACTAATAGTCTTTACACTAAATTTGGTTTTTCTTTTTGCTAGCCAGGAGGATATACACATTTAATCTATATACATTTATCTAAGCAATTCTATAGCTTCCTCATAGACTTTAAGGTCAGAAGAGACCATAATGATCTAATCCAGTGGTTCTTAAAATATTTTACATAGCAACCCTCTGAGTGCGACCGCCACTTATAAATTAAAAACAGTTTTTAATATATTTAATACCGTTTTAAGTGCTGGAGGCAAAGTGGGGCTTAGGGTGGAGGCTGAGAGCTCATGACTCCCCATGTAATAACCTTGCAACCCCCTGAGGGATTCTGACCCACCAGTTTGAGAATCCCTGGTCTAGTCTGACCTTGTGCATATTGCAGGCCACAGAACCTTGCCCACTATTGCTGTAATAGACCTATAACTTCTGGCTGAATCATAGAAGTCCTCAAAGTATGATTTAAAGACTTCACTCCACTGCTCACACTAGTTTAAACCTGAAAGTGACCTTGCCTCATGTTGCAGAGAAGGGTGAAACCCCTCCAGGGTCTCTGCCAGTCTGATCTGGGGAAAATTTCTTCCTGACCCCAAATATGGCAGTCATTTAGCCCCTGAGTATATGGGCAAGACCCAGCAGCCAGATACCTGGGAAAGAGTTCTCTGTAGTAACTCAGAGCCCTCCTCAACTAGTGCCCGATCAGCGGCCATTGGAGATATATTAACTTAATGTATACATTTTTATTATGTTAAGAGATGGATAATGATGCATTATTTACTGGACTTTTTTTTACTTGTGTCAAGCTCTGCTTAGATGGAAATTCAATTAAAAATGTACAAAAACAGCATTTTAATGTCATTACATAAAATTACTGTAAGATTTTTTTTTTAACCATGTACTTTTAATTGCAAACTAATTGAGTTATTAAACAAAGAAGGTATTATCTGCAGTTAGTGAATTGAACTAATTGTTTCTGGTCACCATGTCCTTCAAGATTTTGAAACTAATAGATCTCATCCTCTCGCATATTTTTTCATTCATATATTGATAGAGGGTAAAAGCTTTACTGCTTTTTCAACTCCTAATTGTTTACTTAACTTTGAATGAATGTCACTGAAATGAACTTTTTGAATAAACTGAAAAGAAAATATCTTCTCTGCACCTGCAGAAGAGGCTACTGCTGGTAAAAGCTGATTTAGCACTTAAACTAGTTACTGGTGCTTAGCCAGTGACTTCCACCAAGTCAGTGGTTTGTTTTTCTTTAAAACTTAGCAGCAAAAGTGTCCTGCTTCATGTAATTTTTGTACTTAATTTACATGGTTTTAATGGATAACAGCTGATGTTGAGGCCTAAATTTATTATAATTTCAAATTTAATTTTAATGGATGTAATTTTTTTAAAAAAGTAAACCTGTAGTTAATTTAAATAAAAACATCTGATTTATTTTTATTTTTTAATCAATTTTTATCTATCCTGTTCTCTTCCCATCTTTTCTACTGACTCTGTGCATCCCTGAACAAGTTATTTAATCTCTGACCATCTATGAAATGGGGTAAATAGTTACCTATCATCCTGTGTGTGTGTGTGTTTGTGTCTGTGAGTGAAAAATGAAAGGTACTAGAGCAAGCAAAATTATTAGTTGATCTATTCTGCATAAAATTAGTTATGCAGAATAGATCAACTTTGTTAGACACCACAAACCATATGAACATCTCAAAACAAGGTATGTTACTAGACGCAGCATTTTTAACTCCCGCAGGAAACTTATTGCAGAAAGAATAAAAAACATCAGGGACAATGTACTCCTGTGGTATTATGACAAGTAGAAAAGCTAACAAGTCTCGTATCGAGCACAAATTGGTCAGGTAGCCCAACTCAGAATTATGCAATATTGGGGATTGAGTGGAAGCACGCTGTATTTCTACTAATGTGCTGTCTAATTGGTACCTAAAGTCAGTGCCTTTAAGTAGTGTCCTCCTGTTTTGGAATGGATCTGTAGCTGCAGAATTCTAGACCATCTGGAATGTATTGATTTACTTATTATCCCTCAAGGTAAGCATAATAAATGGCAATGATCTGTGCAGTGGCAAGACACAAATTTGGTTTATCAAGGTCTTAGCATTAGGAAAATGAGAAGCTTTTCAATTGTTTGAAAGCACAGTGCATGGAGAGACCACTTAAATACTGAGATCAAGACCCATACAGAGCTTACAAAATGCATATTATTCTTGATGGAAATCCTGGAGTCCAGCAGCACTCATTATTTAATCAATTATTTTTAAAAGAATGAGTCATTTAAACTCATTGGACACCATTAAACTCACTCACAAAAGCAGCTACAGAAAGTGTTTTGACTGCCCTCCACTCAAACGCTGTGGAAAAAAAAAATTATCAAAACAAAACACTACACTGCTCACACAGTTCTACTCCAGGAAGAGGATGAGGGAGAGAATAAACCATAAATAAAAAATGTTAGGTCCCATCATAACACTACTGGAAGGTGTATGGATATTAGTGTGATGAGGGCACTATAAGAACCTACATAGAACAAAATATAATAGTTTTGCTCTATGTTGCAAAGTATTGCAGGATTTAAATGGTAGTGGATCATTCATTTCACCTATAACTAAGGTGACCAGATATCCTGATTTTATAGGGACAATCCTGATTTTTGGGTGGTCTTCTTATATAGGTTCCTATTACTCCCCAGCCCCGTCCTGATTTTTCACACTTGCTGTCCGGTCTCCCTATCTATAACTGACGTTTTGCCCATTCTGGTCTTGTCCTTTCATAATTTAAATCTGTTACTGAAGTTGCACCAAAGGGTTGAAGTACTCTTTGTTTTTAAAACATATTTGTCTAGCTGTTGTCTTTGTTTTAAATGGAGAGATCTTCCTCTGTTTAAGCTGAGTGTAATTGAATCAGTTTAGTGGACGGTTGATGCAGGACAAGCATGAAATTAAATCCTTGGGTATTTCTGTCATTGAGCTCCAGAAAACAAACTATGAGCTGTTACCATAGAAGGGTGAAGCCTTCTGTTTTCTGTCTGAGCCTAGAGCCATGAACAGAGAATATAAAGTTCAGTAACCAAACCAATTCTTCCCTTCCCCTTCCCCTCCCCCCACCAAAAAAAAAAAAAAGCACAGGCAGGGTTGGGGAGAGGAATTGAAATCCATGCAGTTAGCAACTTGGCAGATCTTCAAGATTGGATTGAACTTTATTCAAGGCAGCCCCAACAAAATGCTGAAGAAAACCCTGTTAAAGGGCTGGCAGGATGACCAAAAGATCCATGCATTGTCCTGTTGCTAGCGCAATCCTGACTGTTTGATCAGTGTCCACAAAGAACATTGCATCAGAAATCTCCCTTGGAGCATGTTAGGGTTTCTGGATTGCTTCAGCAAGTTTGAGGTACTGATGCAGTGGGGCTTTCCACCCCACCTCAAAACCCTAAAGAGGCAGCCCCCCACTTTCATTTTCTACCTTCTCATTGATAGCCATCGCTTTCTAACATAGTCCAGAGTAATTAAAAATAAACAGTTTTAAGATTGTTCTTCCTCCCTGATTGGCACATGTTGACCATTTCTTGCTTTGGCCTACTGTTCTGTAAAATCTTGTTCGTGGATGGGGGGAAAGGGAACTTTTACAGTGTAGTTTCTCTTTCGAGAGATTGTATCCCCACACTGCGTATAATAGAAACTTGGCCAAAATCTTCACATGTTCACTAATTTTGGTCTCCAACTTGAAGGACTGATCTGCGAGAGTTCCTGAGCACCTGATGCTCCCATTGAAGTAACAGTATCTGGAAGTGCTTTAGTCTCTTGGTGCCTTAAATGGGCAAAATTCCACCCAAAATTAGTGGAAACATTGAAAACACTGGCCATGCACTGATGTATGAAAAATCAGTTACTTTGGTTTTTATTTGAAGAGGAGGTGTTTTAACATGCTTCAAGTAAGAGCGGGTATCTTTCTTGTTTTCTTTCTCCATCTCTATTCCTGTTCATGTGATCGGAGTTAAAGACTATTTATTAATGACTGCTACACAAACTTAGAATACAGTGTCTAACCAGAATGGATCTCCTTAAAATTTCTAATGGGATCTTTGAAAATCTGCCAAG
Organism: Dermatemys mawii; assembly: GCA_007922305.1. Taxonomy (NCBI): domain Eukaryota; kingdom Metazoa; phylum Chordata; order Testudines; family Dermatemydidae; genus Dermatemys; species Dermatemys mawii. The sequence goes on from ML677332.1 coordinate 27,915,084, forward strand.
GGCATTTTTAGACTTTCTGATGAATTCTTTAATGGAAGCTCTGGCCTGTTGTTTGGTTAACAGCTGTCAGGTTAGCCTTGGGCCACTTACTTTCCAATTTCCAAGCATTATACATAGAGAAATGTCCGCCTCGTTGGATCTTATTACTTAATTAGCTGAGTCAAACTAAATCTAAAAACTTAAGAAGCCGTTTTGATCACTCTGACTGGGCACTCAAGTCCTAGCTGAGGTTGAATGGAGAGTTGCTTGCTCATATGATTTATTAATTGTTTTCTTGGCTGAAGCTCCTCAATGTGTTCTCATGGGAAACTATGCAGTCAGTCACCATTGTGAGTTATATAGAACATAGTCTAGCTTCATTTTTATCTCTAGTGCATGTATTGCTTGCTTGCTCACCTAAAATCTATGTTAAGCAGCACACGTTGTGTAAACACACTTTCCCTTTTAAAAAGCAATATGTGTAACTTCCTCAGTGTTGAAATATTCAAATCCTAGAGGTTTATTTTAAAGGGATTTGCTGCTGAATGTTTATTGATGATGTGGTTAGTTGATTTTTGGCTCAGTTAAAAGTGTTAACAAAAATGTACTAATCCATAATACAAGTTTTTGATTGCAAGTAGTTGTAAGCAGTTTTACTTTTATTTGAATACTTGGTTGCAAGTTTAGTTTTATGAAATGAGGTTCTTTATGTTCAGTTTCACATATTTTAAAATATTGAAGTTTATTTTCATTGACTGAAAAAATACGAGTCTAAAGACAGAACAGTACTGAATCAGACCTCCTGAGTTCTAATCCTTGCTCTGCTACTGACTCACTGTGTGACTTTGGGCAACTCACTGAACTTCTGCCTTTAGTTTTTTTGCCATTTCTAAAATGGGGATGGTAGAAATGTACTTACCTCACAGGATGATGATGTTTGCAAGACATCTTGAGTTTGGAAGCAAAAATTCCATACAGGTGGAGCCTTCTGTATCATCCAAAATTGAAAGTGTTAAATATAGGCCAAGTTGTTTTGTACTTTTGTAACATGAGCAGTAACTTTTTTGAGTGCCTAACTTCCAGGAGCCTGATTTTCAGAAAGTCGTAAGCTCCATTCCCTGCTCTTACCCCTTTAAGATGATGTGAGCTGGGCACCAGAAACTGAAGCATCCAAAATCACTAGTCACTTAAAAATAAAATAAAATGAAAAACCCAGTACATCAAAACAAAACAAACAAAACAACTTTTGGCCAAGGTATATAGTGAAGAAAAGAACTGGGTTACTATGAATTTTTTGTCAGTATCCTCCTGTATTTACTCTGGTTGAAATGAGCTGTTTGCCTATCCTATTTCAGAGATCCTGTTTCATTGAACTGCTGTAGTAAACTGGTTTGGCTAGACAGTGGTTTCCAAACTTTTTTGATCATGCACCCCTAGCACAAAATATTTTTTGAACACACAATCCCATGGGGGAAGCCCTGCCCCCATCCACTCCCTCCCACTTCCTGCCCCCAACTGCCCCTCTCAGAACTCCCCCTCCTTGTCCCCTGACTGCTCCCTCGTGGGACCCCTTCCCCTGACTGCCCCCCAGAACCTCACCCCCTATCTAAGCCTTCCTGCTCCTTGTGACCTGACTGCCCCCTTCTTGTCCCCTAACTGCTCCCCCGGGGCTGGGGCTGCAGCCGTGGCGGCTGGAGCTGCGGCGCCCTGTGGGTAGTGCGCGCACCTCAGTTTGCAGACCACTGAGCTAGAGAATCTGAGTGAGAGAGAGCCAAGCCATTAAAATTTAACATTGATTACAGCTAGTTTTCCCAAGAATAGAACTGGTAACACTACTACATATTTTATCCATGGAAAATGCATTCAAAAATTAATATTTGTATACAATAGAGCAGTTAAGAAAATGGAAAAAAAATGAATTTTTCACTTTATCTGGTTTGGGGGTTGGAGGCGTGAAGCAGTTCTAAGGTACAGTGTTTGCAGCTGCAGGATAAGAACATACATCAGCATCTAGATCAGTGGTTCAGATCCAGCCCAGGTCATTGTGACTAAAATCCTTTAAAATCTGCTGGCAGTTAAGCTGCCTACATAAAATGACTTGGAGGGGGCAGTTTTGGTGAATAAGGGCTTGGCTACACTTGCTGATGTAGAGCGCTTTGAGTTTAACCAGCCTTTGGAGAGCGCAGTAGGGAAAGCGCTCCAGTCTGTCCACACTGAAAGCTGCAAGCGCACTGGCGTGGCCACATTTGCAGCACTTGAAGCGACGTTGGGAACGGTGTATTATGGACATGTTCATTATGTTCAACATAGAGCTATTTCAGAACTCTCTGATCACTGTAAGTACACTTTCAAGCAATAAGCAAGCAAATGATCATATGGTCTGATATAGTTTTATTTTGTACTATATTTTGAACTGTGTGATATGGTGTCTCTTTAAATAAACAGTATTTTATGTACTTGGAGTATAGATGGTTACCATTCATGTATATCTAGGTACTTTTGTAGCATCTAAGCATCTCACAGACATGAATGAGTTTACACTTGCGGTATTGCTGTGGGATAGGGAAGTGTTACCCATATTTTACAAATGGAGGGAATGCTGAGGCCCTGTCTAGTGATGTGCTCAAGTGCCCATAGTCTGTGACAGAGTTGAGACTCAAGAGATCTGGACTCTGATTTAAGTCAGACTCCAGAAGACCACCATGCTTATTTGAAAGAGATCCTACCATCAAGGTTAGAACATGATGGGTGGGGGTGCCTATGTTAGACTTATTTCTCCTATAGTTCCAATCAGTACAACTCCAGTGGTGGGAAGACCAATGTAGGTCAGCCCGTCTCCATTTTAATTGCCATATTGTCTAATCTTGTTCTGACGTGGACGCATGGTTAAAATACTGGAACTTGTCTGCTGAATTCTTTTACCATTGATGTCGCCGATGGGAGCTCTAATTAGGACGTTTTAGGAAAATAAGTACAGGCATGTCACGTCTTGTGCCAGGGTTCCGTTCTGTGGTTACCTCGTAAAGCGAAAACCGCGTATAGCCAGAACCCATTGACTTCAGTGATGGGCGAAATCGCGCCCCCTACAGGAAGTTTTTTTAAAAAAATTCTCCTTTCTTTTTTCTTTTTTTACCTACCGCATAAAGCGGAAATTGTGTAAGTTAAATACGCCTAAGTCGCGACATGCCTGTAAAGTTTAAGAGATGTCCAGGGCTGTCAATCTAGTTTATCGATTCCTAAATTCATTCTTAACTTGATGTAGAAGGGGGGGGGGGAAGTTGGCTGATATGATGTAAAGTAAATGTTTTTGCTGCTCTTATATCTCTTTCATTGTCTAGTAAAATAAGTCGTTACGTGGCAGTGGAAGGCTCAGACGTGGGTTTGGGTAGATAGCAGATGGTGTGTGTTGTTTCTCCCCATCCCCATAATTGTCCTCATGAATTATGCATTAGTGACAGGAAAGGTGCCTGCATGGTATGAATTACTGACAATACAGTATTTGTATTGCTGGCTGCAGTATTTGACAACCAGTGTTGAATTACTTGGCTTTCCACTGAGCTTGTAGTTGACTTTTTTACTAGCACAAGAAAGATTTGTAACTCACAGGCATGTTGTTCACATTACAGCAGATTTAAAGCATCTTGGAAGAGCGAGATTTGAAACTTCTTGCTATATATGGGGTAATTTGACCACGGGCAAAATGTTGGGGTGTAAGTTTTCCAGGGCTTCAGAGGAAATGCAGCTTCTGGCTTTACCTTTGGCTCAGTTTCTGCTGTCTTTACTGTTGGCAATGTTGTAGTTTCTTTTTCAGGTCTAACGCTAATATAATATGGTAGTCATATTTATTCAGATTTGTACTTGAGAACACCAAGTATTTTACAAATGGTAAAACTGAGAGACAAATTCAAGTGAGTTGTGATTGTGTGCAAGTATGACTGGGTTCTAATCCTACCTCTGGGGGAGAACGGGCAAGTCACTTAATGTCAGCCTCAGTTTACTCCTTCTGTAAATTGATTACTACTTACATATCTGTCAGGACTGCTAAGTATTTAATAGTGTTTATGAAGCTGAAAAACACTGATTTTAATTATGCATTATCACTTAGTTACTGTAGTAATTTGATTGTTAAATCTGTAAGATAGTGGAAACTTTTAAAATTATGGCTTTGTTTCCTTAGCCAGTTTCAATCTGCTTTTCTGGAAAACAGCCTTGACATATAGTACTTGTTCTAATGCCTTCCAGCCCCTTTTTCCTCTCCCACTTTGCACAAGTGCTACAGTAACAGCGAAGATATTTATAAAAAAGAATAGGATAGACATAGCCTCAGGAAGATGGTTCCCTTTGGAGATGTGGAGCAATTTTCATATCAATAGCACATCACCAGACTGGGAGAAAGATTAGAAGGTTAAATTTCAAACAAGCATCAGTTGAAAGCATCATGTCCATATGTAGCAAACTTAAAACATAAATGAGTTTGTCACTTCTCTGTCTGTTTGGCTCATCCGTTGAGATAGAGAAGTTTCTTCTGGATTGTCTCCTCCTCTTTCCTGTTGTGTAAAGTTCTGTCTCTGTAACGTCTGTCTTGTTCATTCTTTGTTTTTATAGACTTGGTTGAATGGGCTGTTTTTGATTTTGTCTGCTCGCACTTTGGAGTGGTTTTCCAAAGTCACAGGCAGGCATGCTATATAGTGTGGAGTGCATTTGTTAACCACAGTAATTTAAAAAACAAAAAACGTGAATATGTTTAAAATTATTTGTTAAAATCAAGGCAACGGACATTAGGAGTTGGGATTATGTGGCTTCTCCTTTCAGTGTTTCTTTAGCAAAGTGGCTCCAGTTTCCCGATGGCGCACACTGGCAGATGGAAGAGTGACTAGTTCTGTCTTGGCTACAGTCTAGATGCCACACACAGAGGCTTTCAAAATAGATACCTAAGAGCATAGGTGGCAGCTGCTCTTTTTTTAGCATAAGGAATCTTCATCCCGAATAAAAATAAAACAAGGAAACATTGCAGAATGACACTCAGCAGTCTCCAATATTCTTATAAATTAGAGTTGGAAAATACCTGTTGTTTTCATCTCTCCACTTCCTTTCCAGGGCTAATGCATTATTCCCTGGAGTGTATAGTCCAGTGCTTTGTCCAGTCCAAATGTAAATGAGTACCACAGAGGACTTTAATATTTGCCATATTGTCTTTTATTCATTCCCTTTTTTTAGACTGAGGCCTAGCTTTGGTTTTGTAAAATAAAGACTGTTTAATACGTATGCACATTCTCCAGCGATGTGAGTGGTTCTCAAATATTGCACTCGATTTAAGTATACGCACGTACTTGCAGGCTGTTTGTAATTAACTGAATCTGATACACTGCCAAGAAAACATGGGAGGAGAATTTTTCACCCCTCACCAGCGTAGTTTCAAGCTGGATTCAATTGTTTAGTAATTTTTAATCAACACTCTAATGTATAATTGAATAATTTTTAGTGAGGTCCTTGGTCTTTATGTGCCTTTCATTTACACTGATTTCAAACTGGTGACCTCAGTGAATTTACTCCTGCTTTACGCTGCAATGAGAAGAGAAGCAGACCACTGATTTCTGAGAATCGGGTTTTAAAAAGTTCTGTAACTGAAGCTTCTTGAACTTTAAAACTGGATTTGTAAAGTCCACAAGTGGATAAACAAATGTTAAAAGGAAAAAAAATCAATTTAGAATGGTCGCTTGCCAAACTGGGGCCTGATTCTTCTACCTCTTTTGTGTGGAGAAAATCCCTTGGATCGTTTCTGAAGTCTCTGAAGCTCCATTTCTATAAAATGGGGACAAGTGGAGATAAATTGGTTCCAAGGAGCCTATTGCTGTTTACCAGAAACTTCTTTTGCTCTGTCTAAACTGCTTCTGAGTCATTGGGGCGGGGGTGGGGGGAAGCTGGACCCAAAGGAGGCCTTTTCTGTTCTCCATAAAATGGTGAGTAATATTCTGGACCCATTGAAGTCAATGGCAAAACTAATCCTGACCACCATTGAAGTCACTGTCTCTTAAAATGACATGCCCATTCTGATGACATTCCTAAATTATCTCCTTTTCCAATTTCTCACTGAAAACTTTGTTGTTTTTTGAATGAAGGGCAAATTGAAAAAAAAAATAGCAATTAACTGCTACTTTTAAGACCTGCCGAGTGTAAAGGCATAGAGCATCAAAAGGCTCATCTGTATAAACAGATCCTGTTCTCTGTTTCACCAGAACAGTTCCATTAGCTTCAAAGGAAGCAAACCATTGTAAAGCTGGTGTGGCAGAACAGAGAGTCAGACCCAAAGTCTTAAAAGAATCACTTGATTTCCATTTCAACTCATCCACAATACCTTGCTTTTCTGTTGCTTTCTTTTCAGGGCCTCGTTCTGTTATGTTATGTTTATTTAGATATGGTACGATCTTGATTTTCATCTTGCAGTGCAAAATTGTTTGTACTAAATAAAAGTGTTTGATCACAGAACATAGCTGTTAGCATAGATTTCTTGTTGGCAAGGTGTCTCTGAAAACCACAATGTGTCTTGTGCTTCAGGAGAAGTTGGCAGTGTCACCTGGCTCTGTCTGTCAGTGTGCATGAATTAGCAGCTTCCTATGCCTGGCCCTGAAAGCAAATGTCACTGCAGGTAACTAAACTTGAACTCTTTGGTTGTGTAGCGTGTTCAGAATGCCCATCCTGATTATACCGTTTAACTCCTTCAGTTTTATGGTTTAATCAACAATTTCCTTATTTATTTTGGTAGGGGGACACCAGCCTTGCTAAAATATTTACTAACATTATTTGTGAATTTGACCCCTTTCAGCTGAGAACATTTTTCACGGCCAGCTTCAAAAAAGTATCTGCTTCAGACAGAAGATTTGTATCCACACCTCCTAGGTGAGTCCCTTATTCACAAGGCTGTGCTGCCATATTTCCTCTCTCTCTGGCACAATGAATGTTCAAGTATTTATACAAAATGGAACAGCCTCAACAAGAGAGTGAGAGCTAACCACCCCAGAATAGCCAGTGGCCTGCTGGTTAGGGCACTCGCCTGGCATGGTGGAGATCTGAGTTCAAGTCTTTGCGCCAGAGTTGAGATTCAAACCTGGGTCTCCCACAGGCCACAAGTGCCCTAACCACTAGGTGCCAAGGGATAAGGCAGCATGTGCGCACACACAGTCCTCCTTTTGTGAAACTGACTGGATTCTTCTGACACATTCCAAATATGTTCAGAACCAAGTACTTGGTCGGATTTTCCAGTTTGCTGGCAGACATGAAATAAACAATTAGTTGGCCAGTTCTACTGTTTAGTTTGATTATTTATGCAGTACCATAGGCGTTCATGGCACTTTGAGGCAGGTAAAACAGATCCTTGTCCTAGGCTTACTGTTGACAGCAAAAGACTGTGTCACCTGAAGAGTGTGAGAAGGGCAGAGGTAATCAAAAGGAGGGAGGTGCAGCATGAGAGGATATAGTGTGTAGCTGGGAGCATGAGAGAGAAGCTGGAGGCTTTCTAAATTTCTTGTTCCTTTTTCTCTTTAAGTTACTAGATCAGGGGCAATCAAATTGTGGCACAAGCTGCATGTGGCTCTTTTACAATTAAAGTGCAGCTTGCAAAGCCCTCAGACCCCCTTGATTCTCTGCCTACCAGATTGGAGCAGGAGCTTAGGGTTTCTGCCCAGTGGCGGGGCAGTGAGGCTAAGGGCTGAGGGAGGGCTCTGTGCACCTGCTGGGGCTTGGGACTTCAGCCCTGGCAGATGCATCCCAGGTCTCCAACTTCTGAAGACTGTCATATGCAGCTTGGAGGGTCAATAAGTTTGGCCACCCTGTACTAGATGCACAAGGGTTTTATTTCAGATCAGTCAAGCAGAGTTCTCAGTGGTAATTCAGATGAGAGAGTGGCTGAATGATGCACAGAAAGAGGGGAGATGGTTCCATGTATAATGGAAGCATGAGAGGAAGTCCTGTTGGGATCCAGGAAATGGGTGGGTGGAAGCCCGCGCACTACTGAAGGACCTCCCCTCAGCCTAAGTGGAGTATCCACAGGACTGGGATACCAAGTGAGTACAGAGGACAACTAAAGATAAAACAGGGACAGGAGTGAGGTCAGAGGGCTAAATGAAGGGAACCTGATGGGGGCACTGAGCAGAGAATCCTGGACAGCACCCACTGTTCCTCTGAGTGCTGGACAGATACAAAGGAAACAATTTGGTGAGAGGTTAGAGTGCATTTGTGGGAGGCAGGAGATAGGGCTGTGGAGTATTGGCAGGAATGGATTTCTGCTGGTCTAATCACAGGATGTGCAACTAGTGGGGTGAAAGCTGCCCTCAGTCTTCATCAGGTAGTATCTTAGATTTGCGATCAGGGTTGTGACTTTGCAAATGGAAAGGAAGCAACTATCTTGAAACACTTAATTGGTCAGTAGATCTAGGCATGGGATAGCGTCACCCTCATCTCTTCAGATTCATGTTGTATTTGCCTACTTCAGTGCTTAATAATACATAAAAAGAGGCAGAGAACAATTTGTGCGTGAAGCATTCCCCCTCCAGCTATGATCTAGTCATTTGTGATTTAGTCAGTTTATAAATTAAGAAACTCTGTATCCTTTAGGAATCCTCTGTAGCAGGGGCTCTCAAACTAGGGATCGGGACCCTTTGGGGTCGTGAGGTTATGATGTGGGGCGGAGGGTTGCAAGCTGTCAGCCTTCACCCCAAACCCTGATTTGAATTCAGCATTTATAATGGTGTTAAATATATACAAACATTTTTTTTAATTTATAAGGGGTGGGGTTGCACTTAGAAGCTTGCTGTGTGAATGGGGTCATGAGTACAAAAGTCTGAGAACCACTGCTCTATGGGAGAACGCCGGGTGCTTGTGGAAAAGCTAACAATAACTTAATAGGTGCTGCTTTTCCATCTAGGTTGGTACTTACCCTGTTCTCCAGCGTGGGGCATCTCCCTTTCATGCGAAGTGCAGTCAGAACTGTAATCCCGGGCATTAAATACCTCATAGCATTTCTCAGAGGAACTGGGTTATTTGTTAGTCCCATTGTCTTGGACAAATTTTAGCTATTGTATTATATCTACTGTACCTAAATTTTCCCCTGTAGTTTCAGTTGGAGAGTCCATAGCAGGAAAGTCAACACCAATGGTTAACAATTTATAAGTATTAACGTCTTGAATCAGGAATGTCTTGGTAGGCTATTCACAGCAAAGCAAAGCAATGACTGCATAAATCTCCCTCCACTGTATGTTATAGACTATATTGCATTTAAATTCAGGGAAATTAATTGCGTAAGAAGCTAAGATGACAGGAAAAACCTATAATAGTTTATCACATTCTGTGGATTTTATGAGTGTTATAAATTTAACTTGTACGAATTGTATTTATTCTGTAGGCTTCACACATTTATCATTTTTTTTTTTTAAATAGGGCTGATGAGTTTTTCAATAAAACAGAAACCCTGTTGTTTAAAAAGGAAGCAAAGGAGATGCCTTCAACATAATGGACAAAAGCAGAGTTCAGATCTCATGAAAATACTCCAGTTACATGGCCACTAATAGCTAAATTATTAATACAGCATTGATTGAGGAAGAAGCTTTGGACCATTGGCTATTCTTTTACATTGGCATGTTAATAGCTGGAATTATAGGAGTGTCATTTCATAGGGGAGCCATTCATAACACAAACAGGCTCTCTTTTCAGATTCAAAGGAGAGAACGTGGACTGGGTTTCTAGTGTTGTTTTAGCAAAGCTCAGTTTTTCTAATTCTTGAATGGAAGGAATTTACATTTGAGAGTGGAGGGGGATAAACAAGGAGTGAGGGACTGAGACAGTATCCTCTTAGGTATCCGGAGCTGAATCCGATGTTGAATTAATTGGTCTAGGATGAGCTTATTAGGTCTCCCTTTTTTTTTAAAAAAAAAAACAAAAAATAACAAAACGCCACATCAGATAATGTAAAATAATGGGTTATCAAATAGGATTGCCTTTATTTCTCATGTTCATGAATCCGGTCTTGGGCAGTGCTACATATTTTTTCCTGTTGGTGTCACAATAGGAGAGCCATCCTGCTAAATTGCTGCGAGAGGGTGTGCCTAAGGATTAGCCTTTACAAAAAGGAAACTGCCCCTTTTGAAAATTACCCTAAAGGGCAGAAAAATATATTTTAAATAAGAACTTGTATCCAGATTCACAGTGAAATATTGCCTGCTTTCCCAGATCCATAGGCTTGTGTTATCTAGATGCAGGGAGACTTTGTCTTTGTAGACAGATACTTTGCATTTCTAAGACTGCCTTCAGTCCTGAAATGCTCTTGTAACTGTTGTTCATGGTGGGAAGGGAGGGGCGAATTGAAGAAAGTTGTTTCTCACTGACTTCTGTTAACCACTGGAACAATTTACCGAGGGTTGTGGTGGATTCTCTATCATGGATGTTTTTTAAAACAAGATAGGATGTTTTTTCTAAAAGCTGTGCTCTAGGAATAATTTGGGGAAAGTTCTGTGGACTGTGTCATGCTAGAACAATGATCACCAACTGGTCAATCCCGATCAACTAGTCGATCCTAGAGGATCTCCCGGTTGATCGCAATCTCTGGCAATGCAGCAGGGTTGCCGCTAAAGCAAGCTTCCTGCCCGCCCCGACACCCCGCTGCTCCCGGAAGTGGCTAGTGTGGCCCCAGAAGTGGGGCGGGGGCAGGGGTCCCCCTCCATGCACTGCCTCCCCTCTGCAAGCACCCTCCCAGTGGCCGGGAACAGAGAGCAGTGGCTAGTGGGAGCTGTGGGGGGGATGCGCAGAGCCATGTGCCCCCCGCCCTCTCCTCCCACTGGCCGCAGGGGTGCCTTGGCTCTTTCCGGGAACGGCGTGCGGCCGAGGTAGGCAAGGAGCCTGCCTTAGCAGCAGCAATACTACAACACCAACCGGGAGCTGCCAGAGGTAAGCGCTTCCTGGCGGGAGGCTGCACTCCAGCCCCCTCCTACACCCCAAACTCCAGAGCTGGCGCCCTGTACCCCTTCCTGCACCCCAACACTCTGTCCCAGCCTGGAGCTTCTTCCTGCACCCAGACTCTCTACCAGAGCTTGTACTCCTCACCTCCTTCTGTGCGCCAGCCCCTTGCCCAGAGCTCTGTCCCACGCTGTGAACCCCTTGGCCCCAGTCCAAAGCTGCACCCCAGCCCAGTGAAAGTGAGTGAGGGTGGGGGAGAGCAAGCAATGGTGGAAGAGGTGTGGAGTGAGCAAGGCAGAGTTTTGGGGGAGGGATGGGGTAGATTCTGGGTTTCGCTTAAATTCAAGAAGTGATCTTGGGCATAAAAAGTTTGGAGACCATCGTGCTAGATGATCACAATGGTCCCTTCTGGCCTTCGAATCTTTGCCCCCTTACATTCAGCACTCTGATATATATGCCTTACCTTTAGCTTTCCTATTCACTTTTTAATTGTTTTGTCTCTCTTTTGAATTGCGTGATCTTTGTTATTTCTAAAGTGACTTAATGTCAGCTACAATAATCTTTTACATTTATAGTGCGGCCTTTTCATCCTAAAGCACTTTCACAAATTACATACAGGGGATCACTTCACCCACCTGTGAAATCTGCAGCTTTCTAAGAAAAAAGCATATACATTTCTCATTTTTGCCAGTGCACAGATCAGAAGCTAAATAACCTTCAGGGCAGTTTCACCTTGCATTGGGCAGTGCAACAGGAGGGACAGTATTTTACTTGCCTTTCTCCATATTTTAGAAAGCAAGATTTATTTTGGTTTCAGAGACTTCCAAGAGCGGGCTCCCGCCCAGGAAGAATGATTGTTTTTCTTGTGCCTGTGAGAAGGGTGTTATTAGCTTGCTCTCTGTCCTTTTCATTCATGAGATGGCGTTTGTGAAAGGAGAGTACATTACCCAGTGTTTCTTTCTGCATTACGTTTGGGGCAGGCTTGCAAGACTCAGTTTATCTCTAATGTATGCAGTACGTTAAGGGGAAAATATTAATGGCAGTATTGTGGGGCTGCAGATAGTGCACAGGGTTAAAACTGGGACACAAAAGTTCTTTCTGGCTGGATCAAAGTGGGCGCAGCCTGGCGATGGCTAAGGCTTACATTTTCAAAGGAGCTTAAATGAGTTAACCAGCCAACTTTAAAACTCATTTAGGCCCCTTTGAAAATGCCAGCCCAAATGGCTGTTTTCTGACAGCTCTTGGGCCAGTGTGATGTGAGTTGGAACTGGATTCAAACCATCTGCTTTTTATGTCTCACAAACAGTCATCAGGTTCACCGCTCTCAGTAGAGGCCAAGGATGGAATGGCCTTCAGAAACTGAACTCCTCCCTCCATGACAGGGATGCTGCCCACTTGTACGGTTGGTGGTAGTGGGGAGGCTTTCGCTGCTGCTGCTCGTGCTGTACCTGGTGTGTTGGTGGTGCATTTTGGTGGCAATGGCTTTCAGTCCAACACTACATTTTATTTTTAAGAAATCTGGGACATAACACCTACTATGCACTGTAAATTTTCACTGTCTGTATACCCTCTAGCATAAGGAAATGTGCATGCGTTTGGAGTAGTGGAGAACCGTAGTTGGAGCCAGTCCTTTGACACATTCTGCTGCATGTAAAGGTTGTTTAGACAGACTTGCTATTTATTTGGAAAATGTTTTACTCTGTCACCTTTTGGAGGATTCCCAGTTTTAGCTGAACTGGCACTGTTGCTAACAATTCTTTGTCAATTATTAAAAATCAGCTTTGGGCACGCTGTACTTTTTATCTTCATCTACTCCTACTTTTTACAGAGCACAGAATAAATAAAACTTCTAGAGAAGTATCATTTTCTTTCTTGATTAAATTAATGCATTCCCTGTCAGTAAAGGAACATGTGGTGGGTGAGATCCACCCTGCTAAATTTGTACCCTGTAATTTTTAGACATTCAGTGTCACTGAACTGCAGAGTGGTGGGAGCCAGTGCTACCTGCTTTGCAATTATATCTGCTAGGTTGGTATTTATGGGAGAGAATAATTGGGGCAATGAGATCACAAATTAGAATTAACTCTTGGTGGCTGGATCCCAAAATTGTTGTTTCATTGGTATGTTAATCAAGTTTCCTAGATTGTAAACTTACTTAGAAACCCCAGTCATTCTGATTCTAGGTGCTGCTGCTGCAATACAAATAATGGCTGTTTAGTTCTTAGGCACCCTGAAATTAGGGGACATTACAAGCTTGTACAACATGGGGACCTAGATCTTGATTGGGGCTGTTGAGTGCTGCTGCAAATACAAATGTTAAATAAAAATATCATCACTCTGACATATATCCCAGTGGAAATAAAATCCATATCTAGTAGAATTTCTGTTTTATTAGATATACAGGAATTCCTCACTTAAAATTGTAGTTATGTTCCTGAAAAATGCGACTTTAAGCAAAATGATGTTAAGTGAATCCAATTTCCCCACAAGAATTAATGTAAATGAGGGAGTTAGGTTCCAGGGAAATGTTTTTTCTCACACACACACACACACTATAAGTTTTAAACAATTTGAGACTGGTACACAGTGGTGATGATTGTGAAGCGTGGTTGAGGTGGAGAAGTCAGAGGGTAGGATATTTCCCAGGGAATGCCTTACTGCTAAATAAATGAACAATTGGCTGAGCCCTCAAGGGGTTAACTCTCACAGTCTACAAGGAGCAGTAAAGGAGGGTGGACAGAGACTCTCATTTCCCCTTTAAGTACCCTGCCTTGTTAATTAGATCAGCAAGCTGAGCCGCAGCTGCTGCCAGCTCTGTGGAGCTGCCTGCTGTATGGAAGATGGGGTGAGCAGGATGCATGAGCAGAGGGGAGGTGGACACCCTGACATTAGCCTGCCTCTTCCTGCCCCCCCGCCCCCAAGCAAGCAGGAGACTCAGGGAGCAGCTCCAAGGCAGAGGGCAGGAACAGTAAATGGCAGTGCGGGGAGGGACAGCTGAACTGCTGGCAATTGATAGCCTGCTGGGCGGACACTGCACAGGGAACTTAGGGGAGCAGGAAGCTGATGAGGGGGCTACTAGTCCACCCTCGTTCCAACCACCCACCATCTAGCTGCAACAGGCTGCTTTTCCTGCAAGCAGTGAACAAAGTAGGCAGCTGGGTGTTAGAAGAGGGCATTGCACAACTTTAAATGAGCATGTTCCCTAACTGATCAGCAACATAACATTGTTAACCAGGACAACTTTAAGTGGGGAGATCCTGTATATATATTAACAGAATGTTGACTCTGGGGGGAGTTCTGCAACTCTTGATCACATGGTGATCCTTCATTCCAAGATTAATAGAATTCTTTCATGGCTCAAACCAAGGCCTACATTGCTGTGTACTATACCCAATGTCTCCTTTGCTCCCATGTGGAGGTGATTCCAGCATCTACTTGAGAACATTAAAACATTTGCTCTTCTTTGCGTTCTAAACCATCTGCTGCACAACTTTGTTTCATTATTCCTCCCTCTGTTATATTGCAAAACACAGCTTTTGTTGAAAATGTCTGAGATCCATATTTTTATATCGCAGTGTACTGCTTACTTTCCTGCTAGCTTTGAAGCTATTTTAATATACAACATACCCGACTTGCTGTAGTCATATTCGTTGGGAAGAGTTGGTCACCTATGCTATGCAAAAAGAGTAGGCTCCTCGTCCCTCCCTCCCACCCAAAGAAAAAACCTTGATGACAACCTCATGTTAATTTCCATATATACAGACTGAAACTACATTCCATTGTAATGGAGATATATAATTTTCTTTCCAATAGGGCTTCTGTTAGAATGAATAAGTGGAGTAGATAAGGTGAAATTAAACTCCTGAGAAGAGAATGAGCCTTCGATTTCAATATAATCCCAGCTGTGTATCTTCATAACAGTGCGTTTCCCATTGACAAAATGCAAATGCCATTCATTTTTCTGTTAGTGATTTGCATACAGAAATCGGGTGAAATCTAATCCAGGCAACAAATTCCGAGTTACTTCATCATTTTTGTTTTTTAACATTGCTCTATAAAGCACATCAAAGAACTCCACTTGAGAAAAAAATATCATGCTTTAGGAAAGGTGGTTATAAACTTATTTTTTAACTTGAAATGATTATTCTCTAGCTGTCTGGCAGTGATTACAGGGATTTCCCAACTTTTGAATAAATAGCTATCTTCCCCCATCCTGTCCCCCTCAATTTAACTTGCTCTAGGGATTGCCTTGCGGTGGGGGTGGGGTACCTAACCAGAACATCAGGACCTTGGGATGTGAATGGAGTGCTTTCTCTTAGTGGACATCCAGAAATCTCTGGTCTGAAGAAACTTTACTGTTGCTTTCAGTAGTCCTGCAGCTCTAAAAGGCTTGTGTCCTGTGATGGTACAGTTAGATTGAATATATTTATGAGCAAAGGTCTCCCAAGTGCCTTTGTGACTGTCAAGTGTAGTCCTTAGCATTCTAAAATGCAACTTCTGGCCTCTCTACATGGTTCAGCACATCTTGGTTATAGGCAGATTTTGGATGGAATGAATGATTAATGGGCTGGAGCCCAAGCCTGCTATTGCTCTTGAGTAAGGCTTTTGAACACCTTGATTTTTGTTCATTTAAAAAAAAAAAATCTGTGAAACCTGCCATAATTATTCCCTTATAAATTACAAAGGAAGATGAACAAAGCTGATTAACTGCACGTTTTCATTGCTGGTGAATCTGGCTGATAAGCAAATTGAGGCCCATCTGCCACAAAGTTCATAAGCATAATTTGCTTATCCAGAACAAACAAATGTTGGACATTTGTGCCTTGATTTTTGCTCACATACTCATAGTTCTGTGCAGATTTGATGGGTTACTTGGTGAGATGTTAGTGCAGTACTCAGCATGGCAACATTTGCACTTCTGATTTAAAGTACCAGGTCATATTAATCTAGAAGAGTTGATGGGTGTGGTGTAGGATGCGTGCAAATGTATACACTGGACCCTCGCTATAGCGTGGGGTTTGGGGATCGCGTTAACCTGGAAGGTGGTTTGCCATGGATCTCAATTTAAATGTTTAAATTTAGGATCCATGGCAACGACCACGCAGTACGCGAACCCACACTATAGCGACACGGGCTATAGCGAGGGTCCGGTGTACTTTCTTTTTTTCTCAGTGTTACTAATTTATTTTATGATAGGATCCAGTGGCTCTACTCAGAATCTCAGTCCTAAATTCCATTCATCTTGTTCTGAAACCTCCTTTTTCTCTCTCCATCCTGATTTTTTAAATTATTTTTTTTCTGAAGTATGGCACTTGGGAATCATAACAGTGCAGGCCATCAGCCAATGTCAGTTCTCCCCTGTCACAGACACTGAAGTTTGTGGCTCTTCTCCTTCTCTTAACCTTTTATCTTGCCTGGGTGATTGTATCCATCCTAACTCCTGATCTCCCTCACTCCAGCTCTCATCCCCTACATTACTCTTGTCCTTAACCTTTCACTCTTCTCAGGCTTTTTCTCCTCACAATACAAACATGCTTTAGTAAGTTTCTCCCATACTAGAAACACTCCACCCCTTGCCCCACTTGCCTCAGCTAGTGCCCTTCTGAACCCTTTCATATCTAAGGTTCTTGAACATACTGTCAGGAGTTCCTATGAGATTGGAGGAGAGGAATGGCTATACTGGGGTAGACCAAAGGTCTATCCAGGCCAGTATCCTCCTGACAGCGGCCAATGGTAGGTGCTCCAGAGGAAATGAACAGAACAGGCAATCACCAAGTCATCCATTTCCTGCTGCCCATTCCCACTTCTGGCAAACAGAGGCTAGGGACACCATCCCTCCCCATCTTGGCTATTAGTCACCTATCGTTCATGAACTTATCTAGTTCTTTGTTGAACCCTGTTATAGTTTTGGCCTTCACAACGTCATGGACAACACTATCATCCTGCCTGTCTATCAGGGCATCATCTATTACTCAGACTTCTCTCTATGTCCTCACATCCAGGCTATAGCTAAATTTTATGGATTCTTTCTGTGTAACACCTCTAAGGGCAAGTCTACACTACAACGCTACATTGGCTCATCTGCACCACTGTAGTGTGTCTGGTAAAGATGCAGTATGCAATGGAAGAGCGCTCTCCCTTTGACATAATTACTCCACTTTGGCAAGAAGTGGAAGCTATGTTGACAGGAGAGTGTCTCCCGCTGATATAGCACCAGAGTGGACAGTGTGAAACTTGTGTTGCTTGGGGTGCGGAGCCTTTTTCACACCTCTACATGACGCAAGTTAGATCAGTTTAAGCGGTAGTATAGCCCTGCTTTAAGATATGGCCATCCCTACAGCTTAAACTCTCACCCAGATTCTCATCATCTTGTGTCTTGATTACTACAACATTCTTCTTCCTTATCTTGACAAATGCAAACTTGCCCCACTGATAACCATTCAGAATACTGCTGCAAAAATAACTTTTCCAGCCCATCCCTTTGACTGTCACTCCTCTCTGAATCCCTCCACTGGCTCCCCCTTCTCTGGTCTATCATACATAAACTGCTTGACTCCTGCCTGCAATTAGCCCACGAAGCCAGCCTCCATTGCCCATTTGCTAAATTTTCAAGCTATCACTTTTCTTCTATGCTGCCCTCACACTTGGGAGCAGCTCCCTGTAACCATCTGCAAAACTACCTCATTAGTCTCCTTCAAAACCCTCCTTCAAGGTTTCCTTTGCTGTGATACCTAAGCCCCCTCCTCCATCCAAGGAAGCAAACTGTGTGACAATGATTAGGCTGTTGGTGTGCTGAGACTACTGCCTATCATGCTTACTGGATCTGTCTGTCTGTCTCTTGTCTTATACTTAGACTGGGAGCTGTTTGTTCAGGGGCTGTCTTTTTTATTCTGTTTGTACAGCACCTAGCACAGTGTAGTACTGGTCCATGACTAGGGCTCCAAGACAGTATTGCAATACAAATAATAAATCAGAGGAGACATTCTTATACCAAGCGTTCATCTGTTTCTGTAAGTAACTGTCTTGCAGTGTTGCTACACTCAGTCGCTGCATTCTACCCTCCAGGTGTTTGCTTTTCAAGTGACCTGTATAACACTGTGGGAAGAAAAGCACTATAGAAATGCTAACTGTTACTAAAACTGTAGCATGTATGTGCCCACTGAGTAAAAGGGGAGCAGGGGAACATTCCTCTGCCTGTACTGGTGTCTCATATCAACACTGCTGCCATGTCGCTTGCATTCTCACTGCTCCTCCTCTGCCTCCCCCAGCTTTTTCATGTGACTGCACAACCAGTTGCTAGTGCTGTTTATATACAGGAGTTCTGTACAGCAGAAAACCTGTGCCAATCAGATCACTACTCCACAGGCCTTGTGATATAGTGTTCCTTATAATAAACACAGAGGGTTGACTGGTCACAATTAGGGTGACCAGACAGCAAGTGTAAAAAAACTGGGACAGGGGTTGGGGGGTAATAGGAGCCAATATAAGAAAAAGACCCCAAAATAGGGACTGTCCGTATAAAATCGGGACGTCTGGTCACCCTAGTCACAATAGTAAAATGTTTCAAAGCATTGATGGAGATTGCAGGAGATTTTTAAATTTAAAAAAATCAGCCAAGAAGTTAAATACAAGTTAAATTGTAATTTAAATGTGTTTAACTTGTACAGTCTTGTAGTTGACACCTGCCATGCTTCTGGAATTCCTTTGCAGCACAGTCCCTTTTCAAGTATTTGTTATATCACACAGCGAGTGGAATCTATTGATGTTTTGGTGGCAGTTGTAGGAATAAAGGTGTAAGCAAAGTACTTTGTTCTGACTGGTCATAACAATAACTGGGCTGTTTCTCATGTGACATAATGAAAATGGACAAATCTTACTGGCTGGTGAGTATATTTGTCCTAGGGTTTGTGTGACTAATTGCTATCAATGAAATCTTGGTACTACTTAGGACATGTCTACACTTAAAATGTTGGATTGGCGCAGTCATATCACTGTAGCACTTTAATGAAGACATTCTATTCTAGCAGGATAGAGCTCTACTGTCAGCATTGTTTATCCATCTCCCTGAAAGGCTGTAACTATGTTGGTGGGAGAAACTCTTCTGCCAACATAGCACAGTCTACACAGGGGGTTAGCTCTGTATAACTACATTGCTTGTGGGCTTTTCACACCACTGAGCGATGTAGTTGTATAGGTCTGTAGTATAGATTGGACCATAGAAATGAATACAAACTTTAAAGCAAGAAAATCTGGTCTACAGCAGCAGTTCAAAGGGCCTGATCCAGCAAGGTGCCCAAGACCTTGTAGGATCAAGCCTCAAAAGAGCAACACACACCATCTTTGTTATAATAGTTTGAAGTAATGTCTCAATCTTTTGCAGTTAAGGAATTGTAAAGCTTACTGTTAACATGTAATTTGTTTTATACATTCTTGAAGGGACACTGCAGTGAAAACAATTTAACACTCTGTCTTTTTCTGTGTTATCCAGAGCACGTACATGACTCAAACAGAATGGGCATTCACCAGTCTTGCTGTTAGCTTGCTTTTCACTCATCTTCAACATTGAAACCTAACATGTCATCTTGGCTTCCTGGCTGCCAGGAATTTACTCACTGCTCATGTGGCTTTGGAGTCCCAGGACTGCAAGCGGTTGGCAGGAGACTGTTAAATAACAAGCTGATATTTATGATTTTGTGCTTACACTAATAAAGCTCATAGTATCCCTAAAGTACATTTAGCATCCAAAGTAGATGAAGTCCAGGTATGCAATTCCAAGTGCAATTCTTGATATAGTTTTCTTTCTCCTATCCTTTTCCTGGATGAGGTATTAAAGTGTGATTTTTTTTGTTTTTGCTTTTTTTAAGGTCAGTATTCATGCAGGCTTTCTCCCTTCCAATTCTGCAGCATGTTTTTACATGTTTATTCAAGCTTGAAATTTATAGAGACACATATACGTCTAAAAAAGATTCATAAATATTCATGTTTTACAAAAGATATTCAACACACAAGACTATAGGTACCTGTTTAGATTGCAAGTTTAAAATGTCCCTGTATGCAAGACGTAATGCTGCGTGTTCAGATTCTATGCTGCATACTGTTGAGTCAGCAGTTTGCAAAATAGCTGTATTTGACTGTTCAAGCAAGATCTGTGAGTTACGTGAAGCAAGAGGAAGACCAAGGACAGGATAAGCTCATTACTTAATGAGGATGGAAAGATAACAGAAAATGCAGCAATAGCTGAAATGTTAAATGTGTGTCATAGTTAACATCCTTTGGTAGGATCCGAGTCTAAAAAAGGGAAAGAACAAGTTGAAGACCTCTAACTTGTGTAAGTAATTTTTAAGTCAGCAGGGCCTGATGAAATAAATCTTAGAACAATAAATGAACTGGCTGTAGAGATTTCTGAGCCATTAGTGGTTATCTGTGAGAACTTATGGAGGTTGAGAGAGATCACAGAGGACTGGAAAAGGGCAAATATACAGTAACTAAACCCGTAAAATCATCCTGGTTAACATTGTTTTGTTATGTTGCTGATCAATTAGGGAACATGCTCATTTAAAGTTGTGCAATGCTCCCTTATAATGTCGTTTGGCAGCCGCCTGCTTTGTCCACTGCTTGCAGGAAGAGCAGCCCGTTGGAGCTAGCTGATGGGGCTTGCTAATTGCTAGTTTATCATTTAGCTGTAAGGCAGTCCCTGGGAAATATCCCATCCTCTGACTTCACCACCTCAGCCAAGCTTCGCAATCATCATCTGTGTGTACCGGTATTTAATTATTTGTTTAAAACTTATACTCTGTGTGTGTGTATATGTGGGTGTCTGTGTGTCTATTATACCTGCCTCCCATGCACCTATATGATAATAAAGTGGTAAGTAACAGTCACTATGAATTCGTCAAGACCAAATCATGTCTAACCAACCTTCTTTGATCGTGCAACATGTGGATGAGGGTAAGCAGCAGATGTAATATAGTTCAGCTTTAGAAAAGCTTTTGATGCTATCTCACATGGGTTTCTCATAAGAAAACTAGAAAAATGTAGTCTAGTTGGAATATAATAGTAGTTGGATATCCATACTAGGAGAGTAGTTGATCAATGGTTCACAGTCAAACTGGAGAGACATATCAAGAGGGGTCTCTCAGGGGTCTTTCCTGTATCCAGTTCTATTCAATATCTATAAATGCTGTATAGTGGCATAGAGAGTACACTTACAAAGTTTGCAGATGATACTAAGCTGGGAGGAGTTGCAAGTACTTTGAAGGACTGGATTAGAACTCAAAATGATCTTGAGAAACTGGAGAAACAGTCTGAAATGGGATGAAATTCAGTAGGACAAATGCACAGTACTAAATGTAGGAGGGAATAATCAACTGCACAAATACTAAATAGGAAATGACTGCCTGGGAAGGAGTTCTGCAGAAAAATATTTGGGGATTATAGTGGTCGCAAACTAAATGAGTCAACAATGTAGTATAGTTGCAAAAAACAAATGAAAAAAACCCAAACGTCATTCTGGGGTGTATTAGCAGGAATGTTGTAAGCGAGACACGAGAAGTAATTCTTCTGCTCTACTCAGCACTGGTGAGGCTTCAACTGCAGTACTGTGTTGAGTTCTGGGCATCACGCTTCATGAAAGATGTGGACAAATTACAGTCCCAGAGGAGAGCAACAAAAATGATTAAAGGTCTAGAAAACATGACCTACAATGAAGATTGAAAACATTTGTTTGTTTTGTCTGAAGAAGAGAAAACTGAAAGGGATATTGTAGCAGTCTTCAAGTACATTGTTATAAAGAGGAGGGTGACAAATTGTTCTCCTTAAATAGCCCAAGAAGTAATGGGCTTGAATTGCAGCAAGGGAGGTTTAGGTTGGACATTAGAAAAAATTTCCTAACTGTCAGGGAAGTTAAGCACTAGACCAAATTCCCTAGGGAGGTGCTGGACTCTTTATCATTGGAGGTTTTTAAGAACAGGTTAGACAAGCACTTGTCAGGGACTGTCTAATACTTAATCCTGCCTCAGGGCAGGGGACTTGTTTAGATAACCTATGGAGATCCCTTCCAGTCCTACATTTCTATGACTCTTCGGAAGTAGATAAGTAGGTACCATGCCATTTCCTATGTGAGGGTGGGTCTGCAGAGACTTAAACTATGGTCCCATCTGCTCTATGAAAGTGTTCTTGAGCCAACCCTCTGTTCTGTTCTCCCTCCCGCACACAAGTTGTTATGTAGTGTATTCTGTTTTGGTTTTAGTCACCCTTCACCTCAAAGATGGCTGGATTTTGGTGAATGAAGATTGAATTGTGTGTGTGGTTTTGTGAAGCACTTTGAGATGAAAGGCACTGGGTGTAAAATGTTTAAGTATTTGATTTAGTGCTCTGTTGGTATCTTGCCTTGTTCCTAAAGTGTTTTGAGATTTCTTGTTTGTGGAGGATAGAAATACAAAACTAAATTCTACTGAGTTTAGCAAGTTTGAATATACGGAGGTAGTTGAATTTTGTCAGTTCAGGCTTCCCTGCTGTTAAGATGCTTGTGCTGTGCTGTTTTGTGTTGCTGTATACTGTAGCATATTGCCAACATCACTTTCACACTCTGTCATGAAATTCAAATTTAAGAAGTTAAACTAAAACATACATTTCTAGCCAAAGAACTTTTTTTTGAAAGGGATATATTTCAGACACTGGTAACATGAATGCCATCAAAGCAAAATTATGTGGGACAGTTATTTGCTTAGGACTCTGATATTCTATAAGGGTGTAAACCAAGCTCTTGGCACTAGCGAACAGTGTTGAGAAAGTTGGAGTGATTTCAGAAAAGGGTGAATCTGCTCTACTGCTTAAGAGGACGTAAGTTTACAGATGCTGCAGCTGAACTTCCAAAAGGTCAGCCTGTAAGGCAGAGCCCTTCCACCTTGAGGTGTTGTAAGCAGCAAAGAGTTAAAAAGAAACAGTGCTTGGGTAGTGTTCCAGTATTTGGGGTGGTATTGGGGAGTAAATAGGTAGCACCCTTCTTGCTGAACTAGTACCCACATGCGATTTTAAAGGGCAGTGTGCTGATGGAGATGCTATCTTTTGGAGATATACAACGGTTGAGACCATTTTGTGGTCATTAAAGCCTTTAGGGGACATATACACAGCAAATAAACACATCTGGCTGGTCCAGGTCAGCTGACTCTTGCTTGCATCGCTAGGACTGTGTAGATGTTTGGGATCCTCTCCCTACGTGGGGTCTCAGAGTTCAGGCTCCAGCCTAAGTCAAACATCTTCACAGCAGTTTTACAGCCCCATGTGCCTCGGTCAGCTGACCTGGGGCAGCTGCAACTGTGCTGTGGGTCTCTTATGCCAGTGTAGATGTACCCTTAATGTCCTGTAAAGCTCTATGTGGTTTGGGCTCTGGCTGCCTGAAGAAATGGCTTTTCTTTCCTGATAATTCGACTGCAGCTGAAGCTAATAGAGGAGTTTGAGGAAAAATCCCTTGGTTTTATTATTGGCAGTCAGGATCCCATTGTGCTAGGGATCCGTATAACTGCATAGGAAAAATTGTTCCTGCCTCAAATTGCTCGCAGTTTGAGGCCTAGTTTCAGCAAGGAACTTAAGTGTGTGCCTAACTTTAAGCATGTAACTTTAAGCATGAGTATCCCCCCGCAAAGTTGATGGGAATAATTACATGCTTAAAGGTGGATACAAGCTTATGAACCTGAATATGGGTATAACTTAAAGGTTTGTAGCCCGGTATGGTTGGGGCCTGTCCTTATTTTGAATTTTTATTCTTGGTTGTGCTACTTTTTCTATAGTAAGAAAAAGAATAGAAAACTTGAGTAGAAAAGTCCGTTTGCTTAAAATCACTGAAGAATCTGGAGAGGTTTGGGAAACAACAAACCCTATAATGCTGAGCTTGCAGCAAGAGTGGGTGGGTGGGTGTTGTGGAACCTTGCTCTGTAATCAGCAGGTGGCTTTTCATTATGAGTGACTTTTATGGGAGAAATCCACAGCAAATATCACCTAGTTATTCAAATCCCCATTACACTCAATGGGTAGAAACCAGGCCAGACTGTCATTCCTGTTTCCCAGGGATAATCTTGCTGTAAGCCCCACTGTCTCCCATTAGTGGAGACTTAGTGTAATGGAGCTGCACATTTCTGAAGTCTCCAGTGACTGCAAGGGATCATGAGCTTTATTCTTCAGGGAGAGTAAGGGCTTAACTCCTTTATCCCTGAGTTCTTTTTTATGACAGCCAAAATGCACTATATATATATATATATTTATATATATATATTTAGGGGTTAAAATCTTTATGCGCACCTCTGAAAGACCCAGTAATCTTCTGGCTGTTTGCCATTCTAGTCACAGTTTTTAGTGATGAGCGTATCACCTCTGAGACTGCAATTAAAATCCTGTGGCTGGCCCATGACAGCTGATTTGAGCTGGGGGGCTTGGGCTATAAGGGGCTGTTTAATTGCAGTGGAGACGCTTGTGCTCAGGCTGGAACCCAAACTCTAGGATGCTGCGAGGTAGAAGGGTTCTGGGGCTTGGGCTGCACCCTGAGCCCAAACATCTGCACCGCAGTTAAGCAGCCTCTTAGTCCAAGCCCCATTTGCCTCGATCATTTTAGTGTAGACATAGCCGAAGAGGCAGCTGAGCCCATTGGATAGGGCAGTAGACTGGGACTCGGGAGACCTGTCCTTGACCTGCTCTGTGACCTCAGGCAAATTTTTATTCCCGTCTTTCAGTTTCCCCTCAACCCTTCCCTGTCTTGCCTATTTAGTTGTAAGTTTTTTTGGGCCCGGGCTGTCTCCTATGTGTATGTACAGTGCCCAGCACAGTGGATATGGATCTCAGTCAGGGAACCTTAATTACTACAGTAACACAAATAAATAATGTGATAGTGACAGCATACACCCCTGATGCTTAAAGGGAAATAAATTAAGGGAGTCAATCTTTCTAACTTTCACTTGAGCAGTGCAGAAGACCCTTTTGCCACGTTTTCATAGTATTTGCACAATGATGCCTGGCTGCTGTAATGTGCAAAGTCAACAGGGTGCCTCCATCGCACAGGATAAGCAGACTTCTTTGAGAGCAGATCACATGCCCATATCTTATGAGGTGCTGAGCACAGTTGACTGCCATTGCAGTGTGACTGGAGTTGAGCACACTCAACTACTATCAGGATTATAGCTCTATGATTGTGCATCTGTCTAGTGCCAGATTTAAGCAGTACTGACTGGTGGCATGTCTTTGAATAGATTTAATTTCTTCATCTTCAAGGCTTGTTAAGTCTCAACTCCTAAGTAAAGTTCGCACACGCTCTATTTTGGCTTTTTGCAGCTGAAACGGGAGTTTCTCTGTTATATCGACAGTACAAACACAAATTGCATCATTTTAAAACAGGAAGGATAGTCTTGTGGCTAAAGCACAGGACTGGGATTCAGGACTTCTAAATTCTGTTCCTTGTTGTGCTACGGATTTGTGTGTGACCTTGCTAAGTCCCTTAAAGTCTCTGTGCCGCAGTTTACAAATATTAAAAATGAGGGTGGCACCTCCTGCCTAGTGGTTTTCTGGTGAATTCCTTACAGGCATCAAAGCACTTTGAGACCCTCGGACGTCAGGTGTGCTAGAATTTTGGCATATTTATCTTTGCTATCTTATAAGGAAGAGACCTGGTTGGATAACTTAAAAGTTATATAGGGGCAGCGTCTGACCTTTCCTTTCTATTGATTTCTCTCCTGTTTGTCAGTGCTGGTAACATTTCTTCCTACAGTCCTAGCAACCACGTCAGGAGCTAGTTTGGTAATTAAAGAAGAAGCCATTTTCCCTCTCCACGCTTTGCCCATTCTGTTTAAAAAGTTTCTCTTGGTTTGGTGTCACCTATTGCTACTATGTAGGCTGTTTACGAACAACTGATGTCCCTCTTTTCCCCCACCACTAAGGAGGCCTCATGTGCTTTGGCCATATGTGTGTTTGTGTGTATCCAAGCAGAAGTAACAGCTGTAGTGGAGACAGCTAAACTCAAGGCTGGGGATTTCAGCAGAAATCCCTAGCTGTGAAACCCAGCCATGCAGTGTTGTGGGATTTAAAATGGGCCCAGTGGTCGTCAGTTCAATCCTTGTACCAAAAAACTCCCTGTCCTAGTCACTCCTCAGAAAGGAGAAGCAGATTCGTTCACTAACTAACATTTTAGTAGCACATTTATTTTAGAAAGATCCTCAAGTGATGTATACATTGTACACACACATTTTTGTATCCAGCTTCGAAACGCAGCCATCTCTGGGGTGGAGCAAGCCAGCTGTTTAAAATAGCAACGCTTTAGGATGATGCTTAAAATAGAAAGTAAAGAATATAGAGTCCTCACCTTATTATTTGTTTATGGTAGTGCTGATGACATGTGGACGCTTTCCAAACATGCAAGAAGGAACAGCTCCCTGCATTGAGGTACTTCCAGGACGGACATTGAAGTGGGTGGAGGATGGGGGAAAGGCAACAACACACAGGGAACAACAAACAGATTTTTTTAAAAAGAGTCAGCAAGATTCCGGCAACCCAGCAGAGATGAGTCTTTAAAATAAATTTAACTGGTGACAAGGGTTATGGCTTAGTGTATGAGCTCAGGAGGTCAGTTGCCTTGGGGGCTATATAGAAAAAGGTCACGAAGCTGACCAACAGGTGACAAAGGTGGGAATATTTGAACTAGAGTTGGGGCACAATGTCACACTCTACTCGTGACGATAAGAAGGGAATATGTTGGACTTTCTGATAAGTAGCAGCCTGATTTTTTTCTTGCTACTTCACTTCCAAATTCTTTATAATTGAGGACGCCCTCTTCAGAAAACCAGATTGCTGCAAAAATGGTAAGATTCAGTGCTTTTATGTGTTTGTTTTGCAAACATTGATTGTCAGAGTATTTGTTTCCATGACCTTAAATTGACTTGTAAGGGTTTTCTGCTTTTGAACGTGTATGACTAGACTTGCTCCATCCTGAGATCATGCAAATGCTAATGATCAAATACAGTGGTTCTCCCAGCTGTGGTCATGTGTGGCCAATTTCTGTGGACAAAAAATTGGGGATGAGGGAATTCCTTAAATCAGAGGTTTTACATCTCTCCTTTCTGTGAACGCATTTCTTATGAGTTGACATTGTTATACCCGTCCATCTGTCTTCACGAGTGGCCCTCATAACTTCTAATGTTGGATGCATCAGAAATGTAATCATTGGACAGTTTAAGTGGTGGTGGGTGGGAGAGAGGGATTAAAATTACTTGGAGATTAGGAGTCTTCAAATAATCACTAGCAAGTGTCCTTTTCTGTGCTTATGACAGATGGTTTATGTGCTGTTGATGGATCCAGAGAGAGCTAGCCTCTCACATCCGTCACTTCTCAGAGCCTGTTTGGAAGTACATTGGGATGCTTGTCTTTTGTTCTGCCAATGCCTCTTTGGCAGCAATGCAGACAAAAGCAAATCCAGCTGGAGTCTGGGCTCTGCAGGGATTTAAGAGACAAGTTGACAAACAAACAGCTGTAGACAAACTCATTGGGTGGTATCAAATGTAATTCTTTAAGAAGAAATGGAAAGGAAAATGAGTTTTTGTTCGTATTTTTATTTTATGTCTATAGTGCTATTAACAAGGGATTTCAGTGTGCTTTAGAAACTTAGTGATTCAGGACCCTGAGCAGTAGGTGTACTTATTTCCATTTTATAGATGGGTAAACTGATGCAGAGAGGTTAAGTGACTTGTACTCAGAAAATCAATGATAGAGTCAGGAGCAGAACTCATTGAAAACTTCTGGTGGTTGGGGGAAGTACTGGATGATTGAAAAACACAAATATAGTGCCAATCTTTAAAAAAGAGAAGAAAGAGAATCCAGGGAACTAGAGGCCAGTCAGCCTCACCTCAGTCCCTGGACAAATCATGGATCAGGTCCTCAAGGAATCCATTTTGAAGTACTTGGAGGAGAGGAAGGTGATCAGGAACAGTCAGCATGGATTTACCAAGGGCAAATCATTCCTGACCAATTTGATTGCCTTCTGTGATGAGATAACTGGCTCTCTGATATGGGGAAAGCAGTAGACGTGATATATCTTAACTTTAGCAAAGCTTTTGATACGGTCTCCCACGGTATTCTTGCCAGCAAGTTAAAAAAAAGTGTAGATTGCATGAATGGACTACAAGGTGGATAGAAAGCTGGCTAAATTGTTGGGCTCAACCCATA
The DNA here is from genome assembly GCA_007922305.1 of Dermatemys mawii. Taxonomy (NCBI): domain Eukaryota; kingdom Metazoa; phylum Chordata; order Testudines; family Dermatemydidae; genus Dermatemys; species Dermatemys mawii. The sequence goes on from ML677332.1 coordinate 27,943,206, forward strand.
GTGATCAATGGCTCGATGTCTAGTTGGCATCCGCTATCAAGCTAAGTGTCCCAGGGGGTCTGTCCTGAGGCCTGTTTTGTTCAACACCTTCATTAATGATTTGGAGGATGGCGTGGATTACACCCTCAGCAAGTTTGCAGATGACACTAAGCTGGGGGGAGAAGTAGATACACTGGAGGTTAGGGTACGGTCCAGAGTGACCTAGACAAATTAGAGGATTAGGCCAAAAGACATCTGTTGAGGTTCAGCAAGGACAAGTCCTGAGTGCTGCACTCAGGATGGAAGAATCCCATGCACTGCTACAGGCTGGGGACTGAAAGGCTAAGCAGCAGTTCTGCAGAAAAGGACCTGGGGATTACAGTGAGTGGGAAGCTGTATGTGAGTCAACAGTGTGCCCTTGTTGCCAAGAAGGCTAACGGCATATTGGGCTGCATTACTAGGAGCATTGCCAACAGATTGAGGGAAGTGATTATTCCCCTCAATTCAGCATGGTTAGGCCACATCTGGACTATTGCTTCCTGTTTTGGGCCCCCCACTGCAGAAAGGAAATGGATAAATTGTAGAGTGTCCAGTGGATGGGACTGAGGGCACATGACTTGTGAGGAGAGGCTGAGGGAACTGGGCTTATTTAGTCTGCAGAAGAGAAGAGTGAGGGGGAATTTGATATCAGCCTTCAGTTACTTGAAGGGCGGTTCCAAAGAGGATGGAGCTAGGCTGTTCTCAGTGGTGGCAGATGACAGAACAAGAAGCAATGGTCACAAGTTGCAGTGGAGACGGTCTAAGTTGGATATTAGATAAAACTATTTCACTAGAAGGGTGGTGAATCACTGGAATGGGTTACCTAGAAGGCTGGTGGAATCTCCATCCTTTGAGTTTTTTAAGGCCCAGCTTGACAAAGCCCTGGCTGGGATGATTTAGTTGTTGTTGTTCCTGCTTTGAACAGGGGAGTTCGACTGGATGACCTGCTGAGGTCTCTTCCAACCCTAATCTAAAAACAGCAATGTAGACCTCTGGGCTCAGGCTGGGCTCAGGAGCCGAAACCCGGTGAGTTTTAGAGCCTGAACCCGAAGATCTACACTGCTATTTTTAGCCCTGTAGCATGAGCCCTGTGAGCTGGAGTCAGATGACATGGGAACTGAGACTTGCTGCTGTGGATATTTTTTTGCAGTGTTACTCCTGAGGGCATTCTGCACCAAAAAAATTTAAAAATTCTGTGCACAATATTTTAAAATTCTGCAAGTTTTATTTTCCAGTAAATAAATGTAGAGACTCCAGCATGGCAATGGGGAGCACAGGCCACTGGTTGCACGAAGGTGGGAGATCACCCTGCGGCCTCCCCACCCCTACTCTGGAACACAGACTCAGTAGTGAGGTTACACTTGACCCTGACACAGCACAAGGTCTGGGCCTGCCCAAGAAACAGCCTGGGATGCTGCCTCTCTGCACCAGACACACCAGGTGTGGGGCAGGCAGATCCAAGTGTGAAGGGGCTCAGTGTGGGGGATCCAGGTGTGGAGTGAGAGGATTCTGTGTGGGACAGACTGGATGCAAGCTGATTTTGGGGAGATCTGGATGCACAGAGGCTCGTTGTGGAGGTTCCAGGTACGGGGCAATGGGACTCTGCAGGGGCTTTCAGTTGAAGGTGTTTGGAGCTCAGCGGGGGAGTCTGCATGCTGGGGGAGTGAGTCTTAGTGGAGTGGGGATCTGGGTGCAGTTGGGAATTAGTGATGTGGATGTCTGGATGTGGGGCTTGTCAAGGTGGAGGTTTGAGTGCAAGGAACTGAGTGGGGGGAGTAGTCTGGGGTTCAGGGGTGGGGATCGGGAGGCATGGGGCTCCAGATCCAGGGGTTGAGGTTCAGTGGCAGAGGGGTTGGGTATGGAGTGCTAGGGGGGTTCTGAGTGTATGGGGTGAGGCTTGGCAGGGGTGTCTGAGTTTGGAAGGTCAGGTTACATGGGAGTTGGGAGGATGGGGGAGCAGCCCCCCATACAGTGATCCGTAACCCCCCCTTCCCCGCAGCTGAGGAGTGATGGGGGCAGGAAGTAGGGGAGGATGCTGGATGCTGAGCTTCCTGCAGCTGGGTGAGGTTTTGGAGGGGTCTGACATAGCCCCAGTCACTCCTGACAAGGGAAGAGGAAGTCCTGTTCTTTCCTGCCTCCAGCCCAGCTGGAACTAGCAGCTGATCCCAGCTCAGGGTAGGAGCCACTGGCCGGGGTGTCCCCAGTCTTGCGTTATTTACCTCTCCACCAGCTGCTCTGGGTGCCTGAAATGATGTATCTGCACTGCTAGGGAGTGGTGTGGGACTGCTCTTGCAGCTTCCTTTTGCTTTCCTGTCGGTCTTTTTTCTACAGGGAAGCCAAGAAATCTGCAGGGGACATGAATTCTGCACACCTGCAGTGGTGCAAAATGTCCCAAGAATAAAAAGTAGACATGCCCTGAGTTTCACCATATATACTGAGTGCAGATATTTTGAAAGAAACCTTAGAAACTGTGACCTACTATAGGTAGATGTTTAAAGATCCTACTGAACTTCTTGCAGCAGCTTGTCCTGATATCCTTGGCCTAAAATGTCGCTTACTCTAGTTATTGCACTGTATCTTTCACCCCTAAGGTGGCTACATTTCAGTGGTGCTATATGTTCTGAAGTTTTTAACGGGCATTGGAACCCTTGAGGCTAAAGGTTACCTGTCAGAAATACGTTTCTGACTGTGATGATAGAAAGTGGAGTGCTCAGAGGTGGGTTGTTTTTTGGGGGAGTGGGGATTGCTGCTGTATTCTTCAAGCTGCTTTTTGCAAGTATTTAATATTTAGATGCCAGCATTTTTGGAAGTACACCAGACTCTGGCTATAGCCCGCGTCACTATAGCGCAGGTTTGCATACAGCACGGTCATTGCCATGGATTTTAAATTGGGATCCATGGCAACATGTCCCCTGCATTAGCGCGGGACTGTGCATGGATCCCGAACCCCGGGTTCTAGTGAGGATCTGGTGTAGCTGTTTGAACCAGACTGGTTTTCCTTGCCCAGTCCCCTTTTAAAATGAAACATGAGGCCCTTTTTATTCAGCCCAGATGATGTGTTTTTTTAAAGTAAGCAATGTGTTGCAGTGAAAATGGGCCATTTTTTGCTTTTCTTCTTTTTTTTTTTTTTTTTTTTAACCGAACATATCCATGCATCTAGTGTTTAGTTTGGATTCAGAATAAGAGAGGCTACAGGTTAAGTATATCCGCTATTGGAAAGCCTACCTTGGCAGACTGAAGGAATTTCTGCCATTGCCAATAGGCTGCACAAAAGCTGACATCTGTATGGATTGTATTTTAAACCCTGGTTCATCCTTACAGGGAGTTAAACTGGGTGATCTAATTTGGTCCTATTGGGATCCAGGAATACTAAAAGGACTTCCCCACAGCCTAAGGGGGAGTATCCACAGGTCCGGGATTCCAAGTGAGTCCAAGGGACAGCTAAAGATAGACAGGGCCACCCAGAGGATTCAGGGGGCATGGGCCAAAGCAATTTTGCACCTTTTTAATTTTTATTGACCCGAAAGCACTCTGGGTCTTTGGCGGCGGCAGCACTGAAAGACCCGCCACTGAAGTGCTGCCGAAGACCCGGAGCGAGCGAAGGACCCGCCGCCAAAGTGCTGCTGAAAACCTGGAGTGCCGACCTGTCCGTAAAAGCGCCGCCGGGTATTATATTTTTGTAGGGGCCCCTGTGGGGCCCTGGGCAAATTACCCCACTTGTCCCTTCTTTTCTCCCTCCCTCCCCCGGGTGGCCCTGATGATAGAACAGGGATAGGAGTGAGGTCATGGGGCTAAACTAAGAGAACCTGATAGGGGCACCGAGCAGAGAACCCCAGACATCACTCACTGCTCCTCGAAGGTGTCAAGGGAGCCAGCGGACACCACCCAGAGGAACTCTGCCTGGATGCGTGAGTGGATGGAGGATCAGAAATAAGCCCTGCAGTCACGGGAGACCCCGTTTGTCAACTTCATCTCCCTGGTCTTGTAGGTGGCCATTTTGGCCAGGGCTAGGAGTTGACAACGCGGTGCCATGGCTTCGTGGGGCACTCCCTTATGAATTGTCCAGCAGGCTGTGCCATGGGTGAGGTGGAAGGCAGTGGGCAAGAGGATCACATTCCCAAGGGTTGAGAAGCAACAACTGGATTGAGAATCTCCTTATGGGCTTTGGGGTTTTTTGAAGAGGAGAGTGAAGAGAGTTTTTAAAGCCAGCAAGCAAAAAGAGAAACATAACTTAAACTATTCCACATGTGGAATTGTTTTGACATCTCGGTGTCCACAATTGGATTCTTTAAAGGTGGAGTAATCTAAATAATGAATATCTAGATAGATTTACTGGTTTAAGATTAGCAGCCATGTTAGTCTGTATCCGTAAATAAGATGATAGAGGCTTGTGGCACCTTAGACTAACCAGTTTGTTTCAGCATAAGCTTTCGTGGGCTACAGCATCTGATGAAGCTTATGCTGAAATAAACTGGTTAGTCTCTAAGGTGCCACAAGTTTCCATCATCTTATTTATAGATACATTTAGTATATGATTTAAATGCTTCAGCTTGTAACCTCTGACTTTTCTAGCAGTTGATAAGGGCTATTTTAGAAAAGAATTGGTTGATGGTCTAGATATTGGACTGGAATTAAGGAGATCTCTATTCTTGTCCTACCCCTGTAACAAAGCTCATGTGTGACTTCAGGCAAATAACGTAATCCCTTGGTATCTCCGTTTCTGCTTTGGTAAGACATGCCAACCTGAAAGGGTGGTTATGAGGATAAGTTCCGTGAGTGCTATAGAACAGTCTATAAATATTTTACTGGGCAATGGGTGGGATGTGATGGCTCTTCTCGGAATGTCCTAGTCTATTCAGGAAAGGACCATTATAGTCTGTTTATTAAAGTGGGATTGTAAGAATGTTCAAAGGTTTTTCTCTCTCAGTGTGATTTCCTTTAGTTAAGAGTGGCTTTGAAATGAGTCTGAGGAACATGGTCAGTTTATTTTCAGGAAAAATATAAATAAAACTAGAAGCAGATGTTGGGTTTTCGACCCTCTCCTCAAGAGGCTCCAGAGTCTGTAAGACCACTGTCTTTGTTTCAAGTATGTTGGAAATGCATCTGACAAGCTTTCTTCCTCTGAAATTCTGGGATCTTTAGAGAGGAAAGATGGGTCTGTGGTCAAGGCAAAGTCTGGGAGTCAGGAGACTTGGGTTCTGTTCTTAGCTTTCCCACAGACTGCCTGTGACAAGTCAATTGCTCTGTTTGTGTCAACACCAGGATTTTAATTTCAAATGGGTACAGCTCCCTGTGTGATTTGAGAATGGTTAGATGACATGGTAGCAAAAAACAGATGAAACTTTTCTATAGCTTCTTCCGATGTAGTCATCCATAGATCTGCACCTTTTGGGAATGGTAGGTCAGAAAATCCTAATGTAGACCAGATTTCTGTGCCTTAATTTCCTCTTCTGTGAAATGAGGATAACACCCCCTCACAGTGATTAACAGCTGTAAAACATTTTGCTCTTTCCATCCCAGGATCTCTTAGAAATACCCATCATTGTTATAATTAAATAGCAACTGGCTACCAAAAAAAGGTTTCCCTTGGTGCAGAGCTGGCCTTCAAGGGTGAGCTCTCTCTATAAAATGTATATTTTAAAAATTCTGCTGAATCTTAAACTGCTGGGTGCTGTACAATAAATCCAAGGAGAACACAGATCAACTACCTTCACAAGAGGAAAAATAGTTCCAGCTATCTTGTTTCATATTTCTTTACCTAGTTAACGAAAACCTTAGTTGGTGTGGTTGTCATAGGTTCTCTTCGGTTGCAGGCATATGTGTTGTATTATTAACACATTGGTGGCTGTTTGCTAATAGGGGGTTGCTGTAATACTGACAGATCGTTTTCACCTTCTGCATTATTGCTAAGCAGATACAGATTGGTGATGAGAGAAATGATTTGAACTGGATTAAGCCAACAATAAAAGTTGACTTGGTGGTTGAGCATAAGAGTGCCAAACTTTTTGTGTCTGTGGGTCTGTCTGGCAGTGCTTTAATGTGGCTGTTTAGTCGCGGCTCCAGCACTGGCAGAGAGCTCTCTCAGCACTGTAATAAAACCACCTCTATGAGGGGGATAGCCCCCAGTGCTGGTGCACTGTCTGCACTGCCACTTTACAGCACAGAAACTTGCATCGCTCAAGGGGGTGTTTTTTCACACCTGTGAGCAAAGAAAGTTTCAATGTTATAAGTGGCAGTGTAGACAAGGCCTATGACAGTGCTCTGTGGCTCTGCCCTAGTCACGTGTTTGTTGCTGGCAACATTTGCCAGCAATGGCTACAGTTGAATTGGTGGTCCACACAATTACTCCTGCAGAATAGCCCAGGGCAAACCATTTTTAATTCTTGTTTAAAACAAATTATTCAGACCTCAACCAGAGTTGAATTGGCTAGTGCCATGCCACTGTCGGCAATGGATGCTTTTCTTGGTTAAGAGAAGGCTAGAGTGAGCAAGCACCAAGCTGAGGGACTCTTTCCAGCATGTGCTAAATAGAAGCATTTTTGCACTGGGAGGTGAGGAGAGTTAAATCTGTTTTACTTGGACAGGAGTGCAATGAAGCAGGGAGTTTGGATGAAATTGGTAAAAACAGAAAAAGAATTGGCAGCTGTGTGGTCTGATTGAGTCTGTTCTGTTCTCAGTGGTTGCTGCTTTTTTTTTATACAGCACTGGAGACAGAGCTAGTAGCAAAGCCTGTAGTTAAAGCTGCCCAATCTGTCCTATTATAAATAGGGCCCTACCAAATTCACAGTCCATTTTACAGTCATAGGATTTAAAAAATAATAAATTTCATTATTTCAGATAGGTAAATCTGAAATTTCATAGTGTTGTAATTGTAGGGGTCCTGGCCCAAAAAGGAGTTGGCAGGCAGGAGTCGCAAGGTTATTGTAGTTGGGGGACCCTAATCGTAAGACTTGATTATCAGTTGCTTATAACTTTGCTGATTTTTTAATGCTTCAGGCTGGAAGGGTGTCTGCTGAAGGCTGAATTTTGGGGAGGAAGTTTCAACAAAAACAGCTCAGCCATTTTCAAGAATAAAATTAAGTAGAAATGCTGGGATTTCAGGAAGAGTCTGATTGGATGAGAAGGTGAGGTAGGGATGATGGATAGAGTCAGGACGTGGCTGGGCAGGGAGCTTGATCAGGGGCAGGGTAGGGAGGAAGACAAGGATGAGGAGAAGGAAATCCTCTGTATCCCATCCTGTACTGTTGCTTGTTGTTCTGTTTCAGACCTGAAATGCAGCTTTGGAGGATTTGCCTTTCTCCTGAGGTGTGGGAGAGGGGAATCCTATCCCAAAATCTTCATTTTTGACCTGTAAACTCCCCACATCATTTTCCTTCATTGGCGTTTAGCTCGCTTCATGATGTTTGCATTTGTGAGCTTCACTGCATAAAAATGCGAGAGCTTCACTGATATTACTGGTTAGAGTGCCTCATGTTAAATGTAGCACTAAACTGCTCCAGTGTGCTTCTATCCTGATCTGTAGTGTTTCTGCCATTCTAGTTCTGAACCCCCTCTCCTTGGCGGACTGCTTTAATATGCCAACTGCCTTACTAACTTGTGAACAGATGTATGCCAGGGGTCTAGATTAGAAAGCTCACTTTTAATTTTGACGAGCAGCACTGTATTTAAAACTGAATTGAAAGGTTAATATTAATTAACTAACATACCGCCTAGCTTCGCGGTGGTAGGAATTTGTTCTGCAGACACAGTACTGATCAGACAAAGGTATGGGGATTTGGGAATCCAGTGTGTTGTGTCTCATGAACTTGATAGACTGGAATATTAGGAAGGAAGAGAGAGATTAAAGCTAACTCTGCTCTAATGGATGGGAGTAAGGGGAAAGGAGGGGAAGACGGCACTTCTGGAAGGTGGGGAAATAGTGAGCCTCTTTCGAAGCATTATGAAGGGGTAGCCTGTTCATTGTCTGTTTAATCTGTCATTGACAGTATTAGCATTGGTTCAGCATGTGTTCTTTATCTATCACAGGAATATACCTTGTGAAGTGAAAGCAGGTCCTGTATATTGGGTGTTTGTCCCCCTCCCCCTTCTGTTGCAGAGAGCCAGCTTTTGCCGGGGAATAACTTCACAAATGAATGCAACATTCCTGGAAACTTCATGTGCAGTAATGGACGCTGTATCCCAGGGGCCTGGCAGTGTGATGGGCTGCCTGACTGCTTCGATGAAAGTGATGAGAAGGAATGCCGTGAGTGTCCCCTGTGGTTTTTCTTGCATGTTTTGTACCGTGAGGCACAGTTAGATATGCATGTGTTATGGTCTGTATCCTTCAAGTGATGACGCATCTGCCTGACTTGTTTGCCTTTTGTTAGTGACAAATAATGTACGGTTACAGTACCTTTTCATCCTGCCACTAGCCTGATCAGAGCCTTCTCCTCTGCATCTCTTGCTGTCTGGAATAGTTCCTGTATCTCACCACCCCCTCAACTCCAGCAAATATCTGAAATAAGGTGGGAACATGTCTCATGCTTCATCTGTGATTCTGAATTTTTTCTCCCTCTGATAGACTGAACTCTTGAAGCAGCTTCATCTGATACATTATCATCTTGCTGGCTTACAGTCGATCTAAAACATCAGACCTGAGTTGCTTAAGCATGTTTTGTGGTTCAGGTGCAGGACTGGGCCTCAGTTCCTCATCCTGTAAAATGTGGAGAACACTTTCTCTTAGCGACTTAAGTGTTAAACTCTTAGTAAGCTGATATCTGCCACATGTGACCCTTCGGCGCCTAGCACAATGTGGCCCTGATTTCAGTTGGAGCCTCTGGGAACTACTGTAGGACCAAAGTGGCTTGGATTCCCTTCTGAGCCAATTAAGGAGCATGCCAAGCAATGCTGGAGTTGTCACTGAGGGGTGGGAAGGAGCTATGACATTCCCTATTATACCAAACTTCCAAGAGCTAAATGTGCTCCCAGCGTACAGATTGCCAGACCAAAATCAGCGTGTTAAAGCTGGTTGAAAGAAGGCATTTTTAAAACTGAAGTATTTATAGTCACTGTCCAGGAGGTTTTGCTATCTATTGCCTGAAAACTGTCATTTCCCCCCAGACTCTTAATGAAAGAGCGCTAGGATGGAGTTAGCATTCATTTGTTCATGAATTGGTAATAGCCAAATGTGTCTTGGTCCACCTCCATTCAAATGCTCTCTTATTATGAAGAATTGGCTGGATCCAGTGTGAGGCAGGCGATAATGAACACAGTAAGAGATAATAAAATTTAAATAGCTGCAAAACCAAAGTTCATAAAACCATTTTTTCCAGACCGATTGGAATGAGACATGCTGATCTAAATTATGCTGCCACTGTGCACTTGGATGTCTGTGGTATTGTTCTCCTTTGGATCTTTTTTCATTTAAATAAGGCAATCCAATTTGATTGGATTAGCCAGGATTTTTGGCTATGTCCCTTTAATCCAGACCAAACAAAGAGGTAATTAGACCATAATTCCGTCTTTCCCCACCTTTATCTTCCACCCGATCTTCGGCATAAATGTAAACTTAGCATGAAGGAGAGCGACTGGGAGAGCAAGAGATTCATATGCTGCCCTGGCCTGCTGCTGACAGGTCACATAAGCCAAAGGAGAAGGGAAGCACTCATAGGTTTAGGGATTCAGATAAATAGATCTTCACACCAGCAGAGATGACACATGAGAGCTTTAACAGAGCATGTTTTCCCTTATCCTAATCTGGTATCTCCTAGTCCAGTGGAAACTGCAGAGATTCTTGCTAAGGAGCTGACTCCATCATTTACCTCAGCCCAGCCACAGTCCCCTCCTCTTTCTATGGCTGTCCCTGCAATGAGGGCAGACATCTGACCTCATTTCTATTGGGTTAGCGGCATCACACCTTTTCACATCTGACACAGACAGGGAGGCCCTCCTTCTGCGCCGCAGAGGGCAGGCGGTACATCATCTGTTGCTTGGGGTTGATTAAGAAGTGCCTTTGATTTGTTGTGCATAATTATCAGCCAGTACTGATATAGGACCCTAAGAGGATTGTATAAAAGGAGGAGGGGTGGGGATGGTGGGCATAACCTGTGACCAGTGGCAGACAGATGGGAGTTCTTTGACTCCCATCATGGAGGGTCCCAAAAACTGTGAGAGACTGAGAATTCATAAGATTATGAAATCTTACATATAAAAATGACCATATCAGAACAGTTCCAGTGCCCATCAGGTAAATTGTTCTGTGTCCAGCAACGGCCAATACCAGATGTTTCAAAGAAAGGTGCAAGAAACCCCAGAGAGGATAATTATGGAAAAAGTGGCCATAGGTTCTTCCCAGCCTCCATCAGAAGGTGGCTTATTCTCTGAAGCATGAGCGTTTCCTCCCTTTTTTATCCTATCTTAATACAGCTGTAGATGGGTCTTATTATCTCAAAAAGCATGTACTCCTGTTCTGATCCTGTTGAGATCCTGGCCCTAATGATAACATGTGGCAGAAAATTCCACAGGATAACTGGTGTGCGCATGTGTGTGTGTGTTATCATATTTTCAAAATATTTCAGTAGGTTGGAAGAAAGGCCGGTTCCCAGAGAATACCAGTATAATTGCCACTGATTTGGTCCCTTTCCTTGACAGAGAGGATTAGAATTGAATGGGCTTGGGAGCCTCAATTATCTTCATGCATCTACAGATGGTGACAGTACCTCTAGGTCAGAGCTGAAACCTCCTAACAGCCAACCTTAGCATTTTGGGGCAGGTTTGAAAATCCACTTACTTTGGTTGGGGAAGGGCATAAAAACATAACTGACTCCTGTCTGCTGTGGTCATTGTCTGCTATGGTCAGAGCTATCTTAAGGACTGTGGAGGAGAGGGTCAGCAAGATATCTTTGGCATCATTCCCCAAAGAATAATACATGTTCTGAGGAAAATGTTTTTGGGTCATTACTAGTCTCCTCTGTTGCTGCAGAAGCAGGTACAGAGAACAGGACCTCTCAGTCAGGTCCAACTTGTTGTGCTGAAGTTCAAGAACAGTCACCAGCATTAAATGTATATACTCAGGCAGAGGTGCTGGAACAATTTTTATAGTGGGGGTGCTAAGCCATTGAACCAAACTATAATCTGTGTATATAATGGCAACCACTTCAAGCAAGGGGGTGCAGCTGCACCCTCAACACCCCTGCTTCCAGTATCTATGCTCTCAGGGCTTGAATTAATACCATTTTAAAGGTGATATAGCTTGAAGGAGAGTGGTCACTCTGGAGAACAACACTAGCAGCACGAAATAGATGGACCAACTAGTTCAGGGGTGGGCAAACTTTTTGGCCCGAGGGCCACATCGGGTTTGTGAAATTATTATATCGAGGGCCTGGTAGGCAAGGTCACGCCCTCAATACAGCCGCCTCCCACTTCCTGCCCCCTGAGAATCCCTGACCCATCCAACCCCCCCACACACACACCTTGCCCCTTCCACAGACCCCTAGCCACCCTCCAAGACCCTACCCAATTCCCCTGTTCCCTGACTGCCCCAACCGCTATCCACCTTCCCCCTCCTTAACCACCACCCCAGAACCCCACCCTCATCCAACCCACCCTGCTCTCTGACTGCCCCCTCCAAAGCCCCCCCCCACCCAACCACCACCCTGGAACCCCCCCCATCCCTCTTACCATAGGTACTCGGGAGGGGCAGGGGGAGCATGCATCCCCAGCTCCCAGACCTCTGCCCGTGCAGGATGGCTCCGGGGGAGGGGCGGAGTACACAGCCCCAGCCCCCGGGAGGGCTCCCCACGCCGCGTGGCTCCAGGGGAGGGATAAGCGTGCAGCCCCAGCCCCCTGGAGTTCTGCTGGCCCCGTGCGGCTCCGGGGGAGGCATGAGCGCGCAGCCCCGACCCACAGAGGTCTCCCTGCCTGGCTCCGGGGGAGGGACCAGCACACAATCCCGGCCCCCAGAGCACTCCCTGCTCGGCGCGGCTCTGGGGACAGGGGAAAGCATGCAGCCCTGGCCTCCAGAGCTGCCCGCGTGGCATGGCTCCGTGAGAGGGGGGGCCCACAGCAGTGCCCCCACTATGCACCTCCCGGGGAGGGGTTGGGGCAGCCTCCCCGGCCGCAGGCCAGATGGGACAGCCTCGCAGGCCGGATGTGGCCCATGGGCTGTAGTTTGCCCACCCCTGAGCTAGTTCAAGCTTAAATCATGCTTAACATGAGCTAGGGAGGTTGGGGCTACACTTGCTCTCTGAGTTTCTCTGTAGTGAAGACAAGTTCCTCAAGGCAGAGTTCTGGAGGACACTAGGCTCTGGTCACCAAATGGTTTTGCTTACATGCTGATAAATTCTAGGGTCTCTTTATTCTTTTTCTTTAACTAGTTAACTATAGAACCCGGAGTAACCAACAACTTTATAATAATGCAATTGCTCAGAATATTCCACCCCGTCCATGTTCCCATGAATGTACTGAATTATTAGCCAAATGTCAGAGAAGTAAAAATTAGAAGGGGGAAAAAAAGCTGAATTAAATCAGTAAGCTAAAATGTACATGCTTTGCTCTCTCCTTCTAGTTCTTTAGTCCCTTTTCTCTATCCCGCCATATGTGACCTACTCTGTTAATCAGATCACTTTCAACATTTCTGCCTATGGTTTCCTTTTTTGTTCCCTCTCCTCTAAAAAGCAACACCTTTCTTTTCATTCTTTTCCCCTTCAACCCATCCTGTGCAGTCCACTCCTTTGCTATGTCTAATTGTTTCTTGCTCTTTTCCCTCAGTCCTCACTGGCCTGAGCTGTGATCATTCTATGGTCCTCTCTGTTATGTCTATAATTATATTTAGCACATATGTAGTAAGCAATTGTCACAGCACTTCTATGAGGGTGAAGGGTATTATCCCATTTAACAGGAGGAGAAACCGGGGGAGACACAGACATATGAAGCAATTCACCTGTAGTGGAAGACCTTATCAGAACTTGGGACTCATACTCAGTTCATTAGATTAGTGTTTTGCAACTTTTTTCGATACAAGGGACCAGCTTGCTGCCATCCTAAACTGTGTCAGGGAGGTCTTGGGGACTGGCGCTGCTCTACAAACCAGTCGTCGAGAAACACTATGCTAGGTCATGTTGCCTCTTATTACTGAGCTGCTGCTCCTTGTGATGAGACATCTCACTATCTTTTCATTAGTCATTGGCTGAGCTGCAGGCTGTTAGCCAGGAAAGAGGTTTGCAGTGGCCCATAGCATCCGTGACTGCCTGAGCATTTCCAACTCTTTGTAGTTGAAGATCAGTCTCCCTCTTCCCCTGCCCCCCATATGATGGAGAATTCCCTATAGTTTATTCTGCAAGGCTGTCAGGCCACTCCTTTACTTGTAGGAAGATGATGGCTTAAAAGGGAAATTGCCATAACAAACGTGTAAAACCAATAACAAGGGTAGCATCCTCCGGGTTGTTTTCAGACCCATATACTCATCATAATGGTTAACTGAGATTCCTTTTGTTAAGTTCAGAATCTCAAAATCTAGGATGAGCTGGGGGAGCTTGGGGCTGTTACCTCTGTGGCTCCCAAAGTTCTCTCTGGTCATGTCAGCAGAGTGTGTTGCTTATGTGCTCTGAGTATAAACAGAGGGCTTCAGTCTCTGGGATTGTCAGTCTGACACTGTCCACCTCATGCACAAGTAATTTTCAAAAGTATATATGGGAGGGCTTGGGGATGTGGAAAAGTTGGGAAGTTGCAGAGAAGAAAATGGAACCAACGGAGAAAAAAAAGCAGGTTAGAAAGATGTTCGTGTTTTCTAGACTGTTTTGAGAGAGAAACAATGGAAACCTCTAATGTTGATTCTGTTTCAGTGGAGATATTATTTCAGAGCCAAATCCATGTCCCACCGATGTCAATGGGAGCCTTGCAGTTAACTTCTGTGGAACCAGGGTGCAGTCCTTCAAGTGGCTGCGCATACCCAGTACCCACAAGTGTGCATGTGCCCAGCACTCAGGAGCCAGAGTGATCAGTAGACGTGCTTTCTTTCCAAGACCATAGTTCCTTCTGCAGTCTTTATTTCCTGTGATGTTTTCCTTTTGTTCTTTGTTTAAGATTTTGTACTTTCTAAAATGTAATAAAATGTGAGCATTGAAAATGGCTTTTGTCAGCTAATGAGCAACAGCTAGTAGAGGGATGGCATGTTGTTGCCTTCCTGTCAGCTAACGAGCAGCAGATGGTAAAGATTTGGAGCATGGCACATCATCTGAGTTAACTGCCTGACATGACAGGAGCCAAAATTAGGGATGTACCAAATATGCAAATTGCACCTTCTCCTTCATTCCTCTTACCAGAGAGCCATTTATTTTCTGCCAGGTCTGTGTAGGGAGCTCTTTTTCTGCGAACCAACAGTGACACCCAGTGACAAGTCACTCTAATCCAAGCGGTGTTTGAGGGGTAGAAGGACTTAAAGGTTTTAGTCTGGAAAGCAACTGTGAAAAAATGTCCTTGGGTTCTGCGTGTGTGTTCGTGATTCCAGATCACACGAGTCTGTAAGTAAAAAGTGTTTACTACTACTGCAAATTCAACCTAGGATCTGAAAGTCAAGTTGAGTTTATGCATTGTCACCAGTAATAAAGGTTCTGCAATTGCAACTTGGTTAACTAAGTTAGATGGATGATAGACGGTGCAGAATAGAGCACAGACAGCACATGCTTAGGTAAGCGGGCCTCTGCAGGTAGTAAAAAATATTGTCATGACTTCTGAACACACTCAGGAAGCAGAGTTAGAGGTGAGTGTGAAGATATCTTTTGAGAGCACACTTTACAAGTATGAATTGATTTAAACTGCTGTGGGGAATAAAGTACCCTGGTTTAGTTGTTTTATACATTTTTCTGTAATTTCTCTACAGGTTTATTCAGTAATGCTATATAATGCGTATACACACACTTAGCATGTATATAATACTTCAGTGCCATTTGTGGAGAGAAAAGCAGCTGCACAGGCCCCTGGAGAGTACCCTGTTGCAGAAGGCCACTTGGAACTGTAGATTCCCCCTTCAAAAAGCCCTCCATTGGTGGGTAGGGGAGATGGCTGGGGCCCTGGGAATTTCCTCACTTTCCTAACCACACCAGGCATAAAGCTGCCCCCACCAGCACCAGAACAGGGGATGTGCAAACTGCACTTGCCCGTCTCTGCACTGATACATGGATGGATCGGAGGGGTCCAGGGCTTTGTGCACGTGTTTGATCCCTCCCTATGCAGCTGTGCATCTGGAGTTACTGCACTGATGTAGGTGGACTTCTGCGAGACAAGAAGCAGGCCACAAGTCCGCTATGCTGTTGGACAGCAAGCTGGAGTTAGAGCTAGAGTTGAATGCTCTGTTTTCTGACTCTCCATTACACAAATCACAGAACAAACTTATGCCAAAACAAGAACCTAAGCAGCTACTTTCACCCTCTCTACAAAATCTTTTCTTCCTTTTTCCACCTGTGCCAGAGACAGTTTGGGTTATTTAAAGATAGGAAAGGACGAAGGCTATTGCTTTCTCTAGACTTCTTATAAAGCAGTCCGACCCATGGCTTTCTTGTCTGCTGAGGATAAATATCCAGTTTGTCAACTGGCCATGTTAATAAAGATAAAATAAAATTGGTCCTTGTAGAGAAAACAAATACTGGCATCTCTGTAAGCTATTTAATGTCGGTGTGTTACCGTGATACAGTTGTTATGGCTGAAGTTATTTTGCTCAGATTTAGCCACTCTGCAGAGTCAGAGGCTAATGAATGGCTTTCATGTACAGGAACAAAGGGCACAGAATAGCTCAGGCTGCTCTCTTAAATACTAGGCTGTCGGATAGACATGCAGAGCTCAGTGCACTGGAAGAATGAAGTGCAGTATTTCGCTAATAAGAAATGTCTGCCTAAATCAGTGGAATCATCAGGAAGCCCCAAGGATTGTCTAACCCAGCTGAGATCTTCCTAAAATTCAGCAGCAGTCCAAGAACTCCAATCAGACTAATCCTACCCATCTGTAAAGATTACTGACTCCACACTGTTTAATATAGTGATGGCAAAAATTATGCTTCTTGGAACATCACTTAGCTTTTGCTACTTAACAACATCAGTTTCTGCTTTATATATTTGTGTACATATGTAAATGATAATATACACACAGACTGCTGTGATTAAGATGGAGCTTGGAACCATTCTCGGGGCTGTACTGCCGTATTTAAAGATGGGAGGGCACCTACAGCCTGCTCCATTGTGCTGCAAACTAGCTGCAGCCCTGGCACTCTTGGCAGGTTGCCAGTGCAGCTTTTGCTTAGGTTAGGTTTGGACTCTCACTTTCTAGCTAGTAAACTAGTGCAATCTGAACTTTAGCTGTACCTAGATTTCCCTCTGGGTACCAGTGCTTTAGGAGTCCTACTTCCAAATGCATATGGTGATCTGATTCACTTCAGCCCACTTGGTGCAAGGAATCTACTTACTGGAGCTGCCCTCCTGTGGCTGCTGTATAAACATTAGTCTCAGGAACAGACATGTGCATTTTTCCTTCACAGTGAGTCATAGGACAGTTCTGTGGTTGTCATGAATTGAGTAGTGTGCCTGATTACCCTCCACTGGGTGGAATCAGCACTGCTCGGGTGTTATAAGCATACAGCTGAAAGAGTGCCAAAGTGACTTGACCTAAATCACTTTGAAAAATGAAGCTTAAGCTTCTAAACCAGGCCTGCACAACATGCGGCCCGGGGGCCACATGTGGCCCGCATGGGCTCACTGTGCGGCCCGTGGGGGGTAAGTAGGGGTGGGGCAAGCCAAGCGGTAGGGTGGGGGGAAGCAGATGGGGGCGGGGTGAGGGCGGGGCTTTTCGGCCCGCGGCTGGGTGTTTTGCAGTAATATGGCCCTCTCTGCTTTCCGAGTTGTGCAGGCCTGTTCTAAACTATTTAAACACATTTGAAAATTTCATCCTATCCTGCTAACAGCTTAAGAAAATTCTCCCTTAACTCAAAAGTAATAGGGCCTTTGCCTTTGGGAAAGGAGGAGGCAGCTTTCCGGTCTATCCCCGCTATCTCAGCAATTCTGAGTGGTCACTGAATGCAGCATAACAACAACTGTGGAGTCTTAGGTGGTCATGGACTTGTTTCATCGCTGAATGCTGACACAGAAGAGGACATAATCACTGTCGCCAAGGAGCCTACAGTCTGAAAAGACAAGACAGCAGATAAGCTACACATTTTTGAACAACCTAAAACTGTAATTGTAACAGACTGCAGGATTTAAACCAAGAGCATTCCCACTACTACAGATGAATGCCGACAGGTTACGTGGAACAGGTATTATCTGAGGGGTGGGGGAACACTAGATTTACTGAGGAAGGAAGTGGCAGGTACAAAGGACAAGTGTAATGGCACGCAAATTAATACAGAAAAAGGGCATCATGGACTAGGCATGAGTAGAGATGGATTAAAAAAAGGAGGAGGAGATGACCAGCTTTTAGTGTATGGAACATGCCAGTCCCACTGAAACTAGTGTTTCCTGACTTGGGAATGAATTTATTTTAGAAAATAAACTCCAGTTTAACATAGTTTCCATCCCAAACTACAACCCTCCCTGGGTCCTTCCTAAGGTCTTCGAATCTGGCACATGCTTCTAATAAAACCTGTCACTAAGTGAACTTTTCTTGATTGTTTTTTTTTAAATTTATTTTTGCCCATGAATGTAGAAGGAGACAGTCAAGCAGTAATGCCAGAATTAAGGAAGAGATTGGCGTATTTAAGCACTCAAGATTTCAGGGTCCATGCTAGCAAAAATTAATTTAGGTGCAGTCATAATGGATGATGTCTTAGTGGCCCAGGCTGAGTGCGTGTAGCCAAATATTAGCTTTTTAAAAAGTTTATAAGACCAAGCAAGATGGCTTCAACACGGCTGAAAATGAGACTCTTTGTTTTCATAGAGCTGGAATGTGTAGCCAAAAGTGATGAGTTGCTCTAGAGGTTTTAGGCCCATTGAAGTGATGATAGCACATGTAAGATGATGGACATATAAAACATTACACTGATGACATCTAGTTCCACCATCACTACTTCCTCTTGCCCTTCTGCTGTCCCAGGATACCTGTGGACTTAGGAAGCATTACAGCAATATGCTTGAAATGGCAAGTACCATTCCAGATGTGCCTGCATGTTCCCAGAACCTTTTGAGAGAGGTTCATGCATTTCTTAAATTGAAGGAAACCTGGGGCTGTTTCTGTATATTGGAAAGGGGGCCACAAATGCTGCTGAACCGTTGTCTGCAAGTTATCAATCTGTCATACTGCTGCTGTTTAGCTTATAGCACTTCATTCAGAGCACTGACTTCAGACCTGTAAGAATGTTTAGAAACGACGTTCTCATTAATAGCACAATAAATCTTTTGGCTCTAGTCTGGTCTATCAAGATGGCCAGATTTCTTCCTGAACTTTACAGTCCGGTGTCTGTGTGCAGCTCTGCCTCCTTGTTCTTTACACAGCAGGCACCAACGTAACCTTTTAAAAGCCAATCGATATATTAACTTTAAAAAGTTCAAGCAGTTGATCAGGGATTTTAGCTTGAAGTTCCATCTCAAGTGCCTGTGATGAAACAAAAGGGCTTGTATCAGGGGAGATCTGTAAGGGGACAAAGAAGCATATTCTATCCCCTGACTACAGGAGAAACTAAAGGCTCTTGTTCGAGTCTGGCAAGAACCCCATGGATTTCAAAAGGAGCAGGCTAGTGGAGCCCGGTGATCTTGTTTGTATTGCACTAAATATATGGAGATACACCTATCTCATAGAACTGGAAGGACCTTGAAAGGTCATTGAGTCCAGCTCCCTGCCTACACTAGCAGGACCACATACTGTCCGTGACAGATTTTTTGCCCCAGATCCCTAAATGGCCCCCTCAAGGATTGAGCTCACAACCCTGGATTTAGCAGGCTACTGCTCAAACCACTGAGTTATCCCTCCCCCTTCTGAAAAAGGAGTGAGGGAGTGCTGCTGGGAAATAAAAACTAAAATGCTTGGGGATTTAGTTCAGCGGATCCATTTCTTCAGGCTGTAATGTTCTGTGATGAGTCCATTCAGGGGCCTGCAGGCCTGTTCTTACAATATGGGCTTGGATCTATGTTATATATTTTTCCTAGGAAAAATCTGTGGCTTGCCATTTGAAAGAATAGGCCATAAAAGGATCCAGTGATTGGGGTTGGGGATGGAGGGGATGAGTCATGTAACATGAATGGTGTTTTAAATATGGAAAGTGCAGGGAGCTCAGGCAGATTTATTACCTTCTCCTCCTGTCCCATGAGACATGGTGTCAGCTAGATCCCAGTTGGAAAGATGACTTTTAAAGCAGACTTTCCCTCCACTTGGAAGCAGTTTTGAGGTTAAACACCTTTGTCTGGGAAAGTCATGTGGTTCTGTCCAGCTATCATCTAGATTTGATAGAGACAGACAATTACATTCTGTCTCTATTCCTTCCTGTTCCATGCTTCCAGCAGATCAGTCTGTGTTTAATGATACTTACAGTAGTATTTCATTAGAACGTACCTTCTGTCTGATGCTCTCAAAGCACTTTACAGACATTAAGGAATTTACCCTTGCAGTGCCCTTGTGAGGTAGGTTAATGTCCTCATTTTACAGATGAGCAAACTGAGACCTCTGGCAGGTGAAGACTGGCCAAATGTCAGATTAAGTCTGTGCCAGAGCCAAAAGTAGCACTCAGCTCTCCTGCCTACTAGCCTAGTGCCTTCAGCACTGACATGTTGTTACCATTTCATTAGCCTTATATCTCATTTCTACCAGATGCTTGTTGTTCGAATTGCTCCACTTAAATTCACAGAGTCTCAAAATGGCCCTTTTAGTCCAGCCTAGGTTTGCATCTTTTACTGTGGCTATTAATTAGCCTCTGGTCTAAGTCTCTAAGGCAGGGGTGGGCAAACTTTTCGGTGCGAGGGCCACATCGGGTTTGCGAAATTATATCGAGGGCCGGGTAGGGAAGGCCCCGCCCCCAATCCAGCCCCCTCCCACTTCCCGCCCCCTGAGAATCCCTGACCCATCCAACCCTCCCGCCTTGTCCCCTGACTGCCCCTTCCACATATCCCTAACCACCCCCCAGAACCCAACTCCCTACCCAATTCCCCTGTTCCTCCCCCACCCCCTGACTGCCAGAACCCGTATCCACCTTCCTACCCCCCAACCAACCCACCCTACTCCCTGACTGCCCCCTCCAAAGCCCCCCTCACCACCCTGGAACCCCCGCATTCCCCCTTACCATAGCTGCTGTGGGGTGGGGAGGGAGAGCATGCAGCCCTGGCACCCAGAGCTCTGCCCGCATGGGGTGGCTCCCGGAGAGGGGCCAGCGTGCAGTCCAGGCCCCCAGAGCGCTCCCCGTGTGGCTCCGGGGGAGGGGCCAGCGGGCAGCCCCGGCCCCCAGAGTGCTGCCCCTGCGGCGCGGCTCTGGGGGAGGGGCCAATGCGCAGCCCCGGCTCCCAGAGCGCTGCTCCTGCGGCACGGCTGTGGGGGAGGGGCAAGCGCTGCCCCTGAGGCGCGGCTCGGGAGGGGGGCACAGTCTCTCACCGTGAGCCGGATGGGACGATCTCGGGGGCCGGATGTGGCCCGCGGGCTGTAGTTTGCCCACCCCTGCTCTAAGGCTTTGGTAGCACCAGCTGCCTAGCTGAGGCGGCTGGCGTAAGAGCCTAGGTTTTCAATGGAACTATAGGAGAATTTGAGCTGGAAGCGGGGAATCATGGATCGTAGCAAAAGGTTAAATTCTGCCTTCCAGTAGATAGGAGCTGCTCTTGATGTTATCTGGCTCGCACAGCCTCTAGAGACTAGAGGTTTTGGGTGGGCAGACGCGAAACGGGGTGGGGTGGATAGGGTGTGGGAGTCCCGGGGGTCTGTCTGGGGGCAGGGTAGTCAGGAGACAAGGAGCGGGGGGAAGGGTTGGATGGGTAAAGGATTCTAAGGGGGGCAGTCGGGGTGGGAAGTGGGAGGGGGTCAGATGGGGGCAGTGCCAGGCTGTATGGGGAGGCACAGCCCTCCATACTTGGCCCTCCATACAATTTTGCAACCCCAATGTGGCCCTCGGGCCAAATCTTTTGGCCACCCCTGCCTGAGTGACTTTTTTGTATTAGAGTTTTTAGTATAGAGTTGTTGGGGGTTTACCTCCCAGCCCCCCACATCCTGTCTCTCTGGAGCCATGGTATGCCGCGGTCCCCAGGGTTTAAAAACTGTGTGGGCTGCACGAAGTGCATGCTGAAGTGCATCCACTCTTCTTGTGTTTACGGTGCCTAGGAGAGGGACACCAAAAAGATTGCTGTAAGATCTGCCACAAGTTCCACCCTAGAACTCTTAAGGAAAGGGAGCAGCGGCTTAAGCGGATTACCCAGCAGGCCAGAGATGATGTGGCCTTTGGTAGAGATGTACTCCAATCAGTGGAGAGCTCCAACCCCACCTCCTGAACTCGACTTGGGAGTCACCTGATTGGAATGGACATGAACAAGCGCGCAAAGAGAAAAAAAATGGTTACTCACGTCTTGTAACTGTTCTTCCAGATGTGGTGGTCATGTCCATTCCAATACCTACCCTCTTCCCTGCTCTCAGAATAGCCAGGAAGAACGAACTGAAGGGGTTGCGGGTCAGCAGGGCTCTGTATTGAGCGCCATGAAGGCACAACTTCAGGTGGCACCCAGCCGACCCGACGGATGCTGCTAGGGGAAAAATCTTCCAGCCGTCATGTACGTGTGCATGCACACGCCTCTAATTGAAATGGACATGAGCACCAAATCTCGAAGAACAACAGTTATGAGAGATGAGTAACCGTGTTTTCCTGCTGTTCCCTGCGCTAATCACTAGGCAAAAACAGGTTGCTGAACTGTATTAACTAACGCACTATGCTCTGAGCAGAATGTGGATCTACTAGAGCAATGTCTTAAGGCCAGATCCCATTACACCACTGTAAATCCAGAGAGACTCCATTGTCTTCAGTGAAGTCACTCTGGAATTACGGTGGTGTGATAGATCTGATTTTGGGTTTGTCTCTTAATACTTAAATCCTTTTAGCAACACAGGCACAAAATTGTTTTCTCTTTTCCTCATTCAAAGGAAACTGAGCTCTTTTTTTTTTTTTTTTTTTGTGGCTGTGAGTCTTTTTCTCCTTTCTAAATTCTTTTCCTTTTACATCTGTGTGCTGTAGGTGAGTGGGGTGTCTGATTAGGGGCAGATGCTGATTTATTCCTACCAGTATAATATTAATATTACACTGGTAGGAATAAATTAATTAATAATAATGATGATTCCTTAATTACACCCTAGAAAAAATACACAGCCTAAAATAGGTTTCCATTTCAGACACATTTTCTGTTGTGTTCCTCTAGTAATAATTGCTTAAAGATCTGTGTGTGTATCTACACAGTTTGAATGGTTAGACAAGGATCAAGGTGAGGGAATAAAAACAGATAACCTAGAGAGCTTTCTGAAGAACACTGGTCACCAAAAGGTTTTGCTCACATGCTGGTACATGGCCCTGTTTTGAACAAAAGTGAATTGAGATTCAGATGATCACTTTTGTACTGTGCGCAAATATACAGTGTAACAGACTTTGTGTCTGAACTGAGTACTGAGGCATGGGGCCAGGCTGGCAGACTTATTTTCCAGAGAGGCCCTGCTAGTGTGTCCCTACTCTGCCTTCAGGGGACCACCTTTAAGGCAGAAGATGATGCATTCCCACACCCACGCACTGTGCTGTGACTGCTGCTGGTGGCGGCAGTTTTTGGTGGTGACTGGTTATCCACTGGGAAATGGACTGAAACGACCAAACCCACTTATATAGGACCCACTAATTCACTACCTGGATGCAACTTTCTGTCACAGCTGAACTGGTTTGGGTTTTGAAGCAGCAATCTAGAGGTGAAAGGTGCCGTATCCCATTGCCAGGCCTGAGTATGCCATGTCATAGCCTGAAATTGAGTCGTCTTCCTTGTCTTCCAGTTGTGCTAATCACTGTACTTCAGAGCGTGGAGTGAGAGTGAAAGAGAGAGCAGTATAACTCTTTCACAGAGTAGTTGCTGTGCTGCTGCTTCACCTCCTGGTTGCATCAAGCCGTTTGAACTTCCAGTCCTGCCCTAGGTTCACCATGATGCCCCATGGTGACTTCAGTGGAATGTCAGAGCAGTTAGAGTTAGGATGAACTGGCAGAAAGGTGGTTAAGAAAATATCAGTAGCTGTGAATTGATGCAGCATCTGCACAGGATACAGAATCAGTTGAGAGAGTTGCTGCTGTTGCACAGAAGGTATTGAGATTTGATTAGTCAAATATATCATCATTATTGTAGGATGGAGACCTGATTGTGAAGCAGCATACCACTACTTTGCATGATTGCTACCTGGGGAGGTTCTGAGGCAACAGTCTGAGTGGAAAGATGCTGATACTGAAATATGTGTCGTTCACTTTCAGCTACGGATAGCCTCAAAATGTCTGCTGCTTACCTGGCTACGTGATTAGCCATGTTTCCCCAGCTCTCATCTGAAAATGACTATGGAGTTAGAGAGTGCTCTTTAAATTATTTCCTTAATTAAAAATAGGAAATCTGCCTGTTCTGTGTCATATACTGTCATAGATGCAAAATGCTAGTGACATGGTTCGGGAATTAAAGCTCAGTAAGCAAGTTTTCTTCTTTGAGGTTTTGTTTGCGAAGCTCAGCACAACAAGAAAAAACACCACTTGTAATAAATAGGTTTTAAAATAAGCCCTGTTCTAGCCCACTGTCTAGGTTCTCAAAAGCCTTTCTCTTTACGATTTCCCAGCAGTGTGCTGTTGGCCAATATTTGGATTCCCTCTGCGAGGCTGCTTGGACCTTTTGTACCCAGCCCTTGTTTGTTACTCCTCTCTCTTTACATCTTACTTGCTGGTACTTAGGTAGCAAATCTGATCTCCTGGTTGATGGGTTGCGACATTACACACAATTATGCAGTACCAAAGCATCGGTGCTTCCAGTAATGAGAATCCATTGCAAGGCTGTCCATTTCCAATCATGTTTTGGGACCCTCTGATTGAGCTTGGGGGCTTGATAATTTTGTTAATACAGCCATGTATAATTAGGCTAGTATGTTCTATGTGCCATGTCTCTAGTTCCATGCTGTAGGGAATTGTTCTTCTCTATGCTGAAAAATCATAAAACAAATTAAACTTTTAAAAAGGGAATGTATTATCTTCTGAGGTCTTCTACTCGTGTCCTAAAGCTAGTAATATAATGTTCTTTTAATCAGTGCTGCAGAGTGATGCCTGCAAGCCATCATTTCTGTGTTGGAATAGACAACCCAATTCTATGGAAATGACTATAAAAGCTATAAAGTGGCTTTGCGTTTTGGTGGCAATTGGCCTCTGTGCAGCAGGGCAGCATAAAGCTGTCAAAATAGGACTCAACTGGGACTTAACTTGGGCATAGGCTTTGTGCCAACTGTCTGCACAGGGGTGAATTTCACCCTTCATTAGTGAATCAGCATATAGTTTCATTTTAGAGATCAACTTATGCCGTGGTGAAGCGCTCTTTCCAAACTAATTTAATCAGTTACCTTTCTGTTGGATTTTGAGAGACAGGTGGTGCTTTTTGGCAACAGGGGATTTATTCTCAGTCGTTAATGGTGGCCAAAAGGGGATCTGAAGTGCATGTTTGGATGGTGGAAGGGTGCACTTGTTCTGTTCTTCCCAGTGCCCATGGTGCTGCAGCTCACTCTCAGTTCTCATGTAACTTTCTGTGCATATTCTGTTTCAGCTGATATGTGTATAAATTAATATAATTTACCGCTCTTGTGCCACATCTGCCATGACACAATGTCAGATGGGGTCTGGACAAGAGGAAATCCCTCCAATTTCA
This sequence comes from Dermatemys mawii, assembly GCA_007922305.1. Classification (NCBI taxonomy): domain Eukaryota; kingdom Metazoa; phylum Chordata; order Testudines; family Dermatemydidae; genus Dermatemys; species Dermatemys mawii. Next base: position 27,968,057 of record ML677332.1, read on the forward strand.
AGCAAAGGCACATAGATGTGCCAGAAAAATATCAGTTAGTTAAATTCCAGCTTATTGCTTTTCTTTGTACTTGATGTAATTATGTAAAAGCAGTCATGCTATTTTTCTGGAGTGGAAATTTAAATACCCTGCTTTGGGTGATCTGTTTCAAGAGGGGAAAAATAAAATAAGTAAGGATCTCTGTATGTCCTGTGTAACTTAGAACAGGGGTCGGCAGCCTTTCAGAAGTGGTGTGTTGAGTCTTCATTTATGCACTCAGAGCATAAGGCTATTAAGATATGTAGCTTTAATGCAATATGGAAAGAGTTCTGAGGACATAAAATATTTTTCAATTGAGATTTTTCCTCTACCAAAGTTAGTATGTTTAACTATGGCAGTAACTCCAAGATAATTTATCACCTATTTTCTTCAGAGCAATGGCCTATTATTTTTGAGTGGACCTTGGATTCTGTTCAGGAAAGAAATGGTAGTTGGTGAATATCTGAAGTGATACATCTTAACTTATACTTCATAATCCTAATCGAGAACTACTAATACTGTAAAAAGAATGTGCAGGACAAGGACAGCATGACTTAATTTTGAATGATACTAAATCAAGTAATAGTTGCTGTGACTGCTCTTAAAACAATTTATATAATATCTGCTGAGTGACATCAGGGAAGATTTCATTGCAGCTGTGTTGACTTTATCGCTGCAAGAGATAATCTCTGAATTGATACCAAAGTTCTGGCTTCTTTGCTCCCTCACCTGTCTTACTTATTTCCTTTCCTTTTTCCTTCCCCACTGTTGCACTCCTTGTGCCTCCTTTGCTGCCTTCTCACAACACTTTCTGACCATCCCGTAGTTAAACTTTGCTAGTCTTGAGAGACAGATTCATTTTGGGCATAAAGGCATTGCCTATCCCCATCGCACTCTGATCTCCAATTCAGGGCATAGTCATAAAATCCATATGCTGCAAATGCATAGATATCCACATGTGATGTTGGGGTTAGAACTGGGGACTTTCTGCTCCAAGAAAACAGACCATTACTATCGGGGCCAAAGGAGAGTCTCCATTAGCTGTACAATTTAAGTCTTCTCTCTGAGGCTAGTGACTAGAAGACAGTATGTATTCTGTTATCATCACACACATTTGAGCTAGTCTGATTGCATGCAGGTACACGCTAGTGAGTGTATGAATTGGATCAGTGATTGGCTGTGACTTATAAGAACCTTCTGAAGGGGCCAGAATCGACTAATACAGCTTCAGGGAAATGCTAGCTGCATGCCAACGTGAAACATTAGAAGGGAAGTAGTAAAGGAATTTGAGCAAACGTTAAATCTTCTTACAGGACCTCTCGGAAGGTGTTTTTTGGGGAGGGATTGTTCTTTGGTGGTGGTAATCACAGGTGGGAAACTTAGTTTAGAAGTGGTCTGTGCCATAACAAGTGTCTGCCCAATTGACCATGGAAATATGTTTCTTCCCTGGCTTTTTGATTGTGCATTGATTGTATTCTACACCAGTTGATTGCTGTCTTCTTCGTTGGAAGTATTTCCATTTTAGAGTATATCGATAATTTGTACAGCTCTTTGAAATCTTTGGGAAAGCAGGGCAGGATAGAAATATGAAATGTTTTGACCTGACTAGAATACATCTATACGTGGCTTCTACTTGGTGGAATCAAAGCTGCTCAACTGAGCCATAAACGCTATGATGCTAACAGTTAAATGGGTCTTCTCTTGAGCTCATTTAGTAGAAGCTGAGGCTTTTTGAACCTATGGTTGAGTTATGTTTTTGCTCTTGCCATTATGATGTGAGAGGCCATGTTATGCAGAAACTTAACAAATGTGAAGCCCTAAGTAGCCAGGGATTTATTACAATATAATTGTTCTTAAATCCGGTTTGCTGTGTACATTTTCACACTGAGTATTCATTATTTATGGTTTGTGTCGATGCTGTCAAAACACAGACAGACATGGTCTTTGTCCTACAGTGCTTACAATCAAAGAAAAGCCACATGATAGGGGAATAAGGGACATCTTTCAGTCAATGTATTACACGTATACATACTTTGTTAATTGAACCCTTAAGATTGCAAAGTCAAGCTCTTAAAAGTTAGGAAATGCCATAGTTAAGGTTGCCTGTTTGGTCTTAATTCAGACCCGTTGCACTTGTGCATTATGATATGGTCTTTAATTATATGATCATGTACTGTTTTTTCCCCTGGACCACTGTCTCAGTGCACTAGTGAGCAGCTATTCAATATTTTGGTTTATCTTCATTATTCAGGTATATCTGTGGGCCTTATTTGCTGCATATTATTCACACCGTGCTCTGAAGACAGAATTACTAATTTCTTCCTGGGCACCTCTTCGATTCTCATCACTACAGTATATCTGAGAGCTTCATAAACATTAAAGAATTAATTTTCACCGCACCCCTGTGAGGTGATGTGGTCATATTATTCCCATTTTATGATGGGGAACTGAGGCATAGAGATATTGAGGTAAAAAGTATTCACCAATTCTGAGTGCCCAAATTATTTAGCTTTTACTGTATTCAAAGCACAGGTCCCATTGTCTTCAATTGCAGCTCTGGGTGCTCAGCACTCCTGCAAATCAGACACTGGGTCTCAAATTAGGGATCCAGAAACTTGGGAACTATCTATGAAAACTTTGGTTTAAATAATTTGACTGGTGTCGCATAGGAACCTTGTGGCACAGGTAAGAATAGAAATCAAGTTCTCTAGGACAACATTCCACTGCCTTAAGTAGGAAACCATCCTTTCTCTTCTCGCAGGCCTCAGCCTCATTCACTACACACCTTCCAGCGTCTGTAAGAAAGGAGGCAGGGGTGCCACAGACAATAACTTTCTTCAGTATACAACGCCGATTGATCCCCAAAGCAGGTTCATCTTGTGCACTGAGGCAGGGGTCTTGTAGGAAAAAATAGTATGTGATCATGTAATTAAAGATTGTATCATAAGGCATATGCACAAGGGACTGAATTAAGGTTGTACAGACAGCCTTAATTGTGGCATTTCTTAACTTTTTAGTAGTTGATTTTACAATCTTAATCTTTTATCAAAATGTTGTGTGTGATTTCCTAGGGGGGTGTGTGTGTGTGTTTTTTTAAAAACAAACAAAACAAAAACAAAACCACATTCCATCACATGACATCCTATTGACACCCACTTGAGTCATCAGCAGGATTAAAATCTTTAGAGCTGCCACATGGATCTCTGCAACTTGTGCTAATGGAGTAACTGATAGAGGATGACAACCTACTACTGCTTTGTGGACAAGAACTGTGGAGGGAGGTGCTATCACAGATTATCTGTTGTGGATACATATTTTGCCAGTGGGTTTCACAGATATTTTCATGCTCTAAGAGTCCTCCCCTCCTCAGTGTGGCCCCTTTTTCTCCATCTCTTCAAACCTGTCTGTAGTCTCACCCCTCTGGACTGCCTATCCCAATCTCCCCGCTTCTGCCCAGACTCTTTGCCTAGCTAGCCCTAGTTCCCCATTTCCTGTTCCTCATCTAATCGTTCTCTCCCTGACCCTGATCTCTAGCACCCCTTTGCTTGGTTATCTGTCCCCATCCCCACAGAATCCCAGTCCCAATCTCTATCCCCAGACTCCTTGTCCAATATTGCTGTCCTTCTCCTACCCTAGTTCCTTGTCCCACCCTTTGCCCAGCTAGTTCCTGTCTCCTCCCACACCCTGACTACCAGTTTCCCTCCCCTCTCTCCTCTTGCCAGCCTCCAGGCCCAATCTTCCCTCCTCACCACCTCTGGCTCTTGTCTCTTCTGCATTTGAATCAGGCATCTCCCTCCTCCACCTTTCGTAAGCCCAGTAGACAGTTTGTCCTGGGCACCTGAGAGACAGGCTCACTGCTCTCCTTTCAGGTCTGTGGACCCAGCATGGTCCTCAGTAGGTCTAGAGCTCCACTTGCTGGGAAAGTCCAGTCCAGACAGCACTGTGCAGACAGAATCTTTGGTGTTTTTAGCTGCAAAACTCTAATGGGTCTCCACAGTTTGAACATGCTCAGTATTTATTTTTTTTTCAAGGTCTTATAACTTGGCCACATTTGATCAGATTTTCACAAAGACAGCAAAAAATATCCCTGACACAAAGGTCCTCCATCACCCACCAAATTTCATGTCTCTGTTCTAGAGCTTTTTTTGAGAGAAATTGCTAGAATTTTTAACCTGGGCAAAAGAACATATTTTTCTCCTAACTGTTTTGTCCACCCCCATCCCTACTTCCAAATAACCTCCACCCTCAAAATAAAATAACGAAAAAAATCATACTGCGGCAGATACCTTGCATGGAAAAGTTTGTCCTTGAAATTATTTAATCTTGACAAAATTATAAGAACTGAAAGCAGGGTCTTGTAGTGGGGAGTGTCTGGTCAGCCCTGTGTTTAGATCCTTCCAATAAGATGATGTTTTAATCTCCTGCAAATTGTTTCCCTAATTTTGCCTTTCTTTGTGTTTCTTGTCTTGCAGCAAAAGCCAAATCCAAATGTGGCTCCACGTTCTTCCCCTGTGCTAGCGGGATCCATTGTATCATTGGCCGTTTCCGGTGTAATGGCTTTGAGGACTGTCCAGATGGCAGTGATGAAGAAAACTGTAGTAAGTACCAAGTACCTGCACATAGAGAAACATCTTGTTTGTTTCAACAAATCAATACTGCACAAGCAGGAAACGTTCAGTTCTTTAACCCTGATTGCGATGTACACGTTCTGTTTATTACTTAAATCATCTTGTGGTTTTTTTGCTTTGTAACTGCAGGGCCTCTTGGTAGCAACAGGAGATTTATAGTGTTAATAAGTCAGAAACCTACCTCATCAGAAAGTATAAACTCTACTCCTGAGGGCATTCTGCACCAAAAAATTTAAAATTCCTCAAATTTTGTGTGTGAAATAAACGTGGAGGCTTCAGCATGGGATTGGGGAGCACAGGTCACTGGCTTCACAGATGTGGGAGATCACTGTGCTTGGATTCAGCAGTGAGACTGCACCCAACCCTGACACAGGCACAAGATGCGGGCCTGCCCCAGAAGCATCCCAGGGGCCTGTCCCTCTGTGTGGGGAGGCAAGCTTAGCAAGGAGAGGCTTCATGTGGGAGGATCCAGGTGTGTGTTGACAGGATTGTGGAGGGGGGGCAATCTGGGTGCGGGCAGCTCAGTTTGGAATCTGGATGCTCAGGGGCTGGTTTGGGGGTTCTGGATGCGATGGTAATGGGACTCTGCAGGGGGATCCAGGCAAAGATGGTAGGGGCTCAACGGCAGAGAGGGGGGCCTGGGTCACAGGTCCTGCCTAGAAAGTCTTTATATTCTTAGGTACTAAAGCATTATTGTTTATAGTTGATCCACATTAAACATCAAACCTAACCAACCGCTCTTTGCACCCTCCAAACACTCAATACTGAGCTTTGTCTTTTTTTATAAGCCAACCCAGGTCTGCCTGCTGCTGCTTGCCACGGGTATGCTCCCCAGTTTTATTACTGGTGCCCTTGTTAAACTTGACAGTTCGGTTACAATCAGGCAGCAGGTGGTGGGGTAGGGCTCCGCATTAGTGTTTGTCGAGCTTTAACTTTCTGTACAGATAAGTTTCACTGAATAAAAAAGAGTGGATCAAAGAAAGAAATTGCTCCCTGTCTCTCTCTGGGTGACTTCCATGATCTGGGCATAGTTTATCTTCTCTCATTCCTCTCTTTGTCATCTTTTGTCTCCTCTCCTGCTCTGCTGGTCCCTGGATTACACACCTGCTGACTTCACTAATACAGCCCTGCAGAGCCAGTATGGCTGCGGGAGAGCTCGTCTACCTTGCACATCATCAACAGAATTGTCAGCTAAGTTCTGACTGCTGACTCTTTATTTACTGGTGGGGATGGAAGGACAAAGAGCCTGGGAGCTGGCTGTTAGGAAAACAATATAGTTATTTGATTTGAAAGAGTGAAATTCACCCCTGTATGGAAAACCAACGCACAGCCTATATGTCACTTAAGTGTGACTTAAAAGCTTGAAATGGGACTTAAAAGCTTGTGTACCTTGGGTGAATTTCCCCCAGATTGGGCAAGCTTGACAGAAAAATAGAAAGTGACAGAAAAATAATATATCTTCCTGTGTTTGATTTGAGCCTTTCTCCCCATCAGTGGGTCTCAGGGAAGTCACAGCCGAGTTAGTTTTAATGCATTTTAACTTGTTATAAAACCTTTGCATGTGCCTGGTATAGACCCTTTTGTATCAGTAACTACAGCAAGGATACAGCATAGCAGTAAGGAAAGGTTCTGTTCTATTAGGCAGGTCTGCTGCTATTAACCGGAGTTGGTAAATACGCTGATGAGCTCTGGAGCTGCAGGTGGCAGCTTTCAGCAAGCGCTTGCTCACTCTTGCCAGAGCAGGCTGGATTTTTTTTTTCTCTTAATGACATTTAAAGGTCAAGAGGAGGACAACAGACAGCAGCTTTCTCAGATAACAAAAGGAGCAATTTTTACCATGATACATCACTGTCCGCTGTGGGGAGGGACATTCCCTTTTCATCTCTGTGCTCCCCCCACACTGAGGTGTTTCAACATCTCTGACCTTTCTTTAAGATGCCTTCTGTTGATGGTCTGTGGTGACTGTTTTGGGCCCTGGGAGAATGTTGTGGGGAGACGGCACCCCATTGAGAGAGAATGAAGTTTAGAGAAGAGGGATTAAAGTCTAAGGAAATGATTTGTGATCTTTGGGTTATTCTTGAACAAACGGGACTGGAAGGAGCTTTGGACCATGGTGCCTTGAATAATAAATCCTTTGAGGTGATGGAATGAGATGTTAGAGTGCACATTTTAAAAATACATCAGCTCAACACATATGTAATTGGTTATGAATTACATAATTTCCTGCGTGCATGCAATATGTAGCTCTGAGTGTGCCTTACAAATGATCATAGGGATCCTTTGATCTTCTACCCTTCCACAGATGTGGTTAAAGATAATACCTTCAATATGCTTAAAATACGCCTCTCCCGCTCAGGTTTCAGAGGGATAGCCGTGTTAGTCCATATCAGTAAAAACAACCAGGAGTCCTTGTTGCCATATCCACTTTGAATTGGGCCTCACTAGCACTACAAAAAGAAATTTTCCCTCTGTTGATATTCACCCCTTGTCAACTGTTAGGAATTGGTCACGTTAGCACTGACTTGGTAAGGCAACTTCCATCTTTTCATCTGCTGTATATTTATACCTGCCTACTGTATTTTCCATTCCATACATTTGATGAAGTGGGTTATATCCCGCAAAAGCTTGTGTCTAAATACATTTATTAGTCTCTAATGTGTCACAAGGACTCATCATTGTTTTTACCTTCTGCTCAGTTTCTCTGGGAGCAGTCCTACTGTAGACCCTGGTGTCCACTATGAAATCTACAAGCCATGCATTTAGCTTAAAGGCAATGCAGAGTTGGCACTTTCATTATAAATAAATGTTGCAGGGTTACAGGGTTGTATATATGTCATTTACTCAGCTCTGTGTGGTGTCTGTTTTATATGCGGGGGATTATATGAACAGAGGTCTTTAAACGGTGCTTCATTGCAGAGATTCAGAAGATGTACTGTTTGGGAGGCTCTTTTGGTTAGTTTTAAAGGGGGCGGGAAGCAGGTAGCCTGTTAGTCTTTGAGAACTCTAATCTCCTTGGTAATTGTGGAAGTTCCACACTTGGAAACAAACAAGGCTTATAAAAAGGCCCTGTCAATTACTTTTTAAAGTTTAACTTTGAATATTGCATTCCATTTGAATCCCCTTGTTTCCAGAAACTGGAGGGAGTTCAGAAAAGAGCGACAAAAATGAGTAAGGGACTGAAGGGATTCATTTATGAGGAGACATTAAAAGAGCTAAATAATGTCTAGCTTGGCTAAGCAATGAGCAAGAAGGAAGGTATGGTCACATGTGCTGTATGGGAAGGGTGCAAACACCCTTCAGGGAGAGAGATTATTTAGTGTGATGCTCAGGGTATAGCTAGGAGTAGAACGATGAAAGTAAGAAAGTGGAAACTCTCAGATTTCCCTGATATTTATCCTGACAATGAGATGTATTAGACTGTGGAATAGTCTCCTAAGGGAAGAGGCGAAAATCTTACAGCTTGAGACTTTACAAATGAGACTGGACAGAACAGTAAATGTGCTATGACTAACAATGCTAGGTTAGAAGAGGAAGGTGGATGATGGCACGTTTCTGCTTCTATGAATCTACTTAAATTATAAAATCTTTGACCATATACAGCCTTTTTGTTGGATGCTTGTACAGCGCCTAGTGCACTGGGGTCCTTGCTTGTGACTGGTTCTCCTAACCGCTATCACAATATAAATATTGCAGGTACAAAAACTTACAAGAACATTATTAAGATTGTGAAGTCAAGCCCTGAAAAGTTAGAAAATGTCAAAATTAAGATTGTCTGTGCAACCCTAATTCAGACATAAGCATTATGAGACACGCTCTCTGCTCTCAGTTTCAGGGTCAGACCAAGACCCGGCATGGCCCAGAGCAGCTGGGAACTGTAATAGCATGGAAAGTCCTGCTCATCCCCAGTCTAGAGCATGCCCATTCTTGATGGAATCTTTGGGAAACTAAGCTGTGAATTTCTAGTAAGTCTCTACTGAGCACTGGCGAATTTCACTTTTTCAAAGGCTTATAACTTGTCTATTTTCACAGAGATGGCAAAAGGCACATCTTTGATACAAAGTTCACCACCTGCTAAGTTTCAAGTACCTGCTACACAGCCTGAGGTTCTAGAGCTTTTATAAGAAACGGTCACGTGAATTTTTTAACTTGGGAAAAATATTTTCCCCTAATCTCGTTCTCGGAAATGGCTGAACCATTTTGGCTAAAAATTTCCAAATAAAATAAAATAAAAATATTACAGCCTGAGGCATAAGAAGCATCCTGGCATAAGAAACATCTGCTCAAATGGTTAAAGTTGGGCAAAGTTTTAGATGTACCTGTTTTGTTTATAATGGGAAGTGTTGGGCAACCTTAATAATAGGCGAGCGGCCCTGCCTAAAATAGGAGCAATGTTTACACATGTAAGAGTGAATGACAGAGTTTGAAGAGAAGGCCTGTCAGAGCTGTGGGTGGACCAGCTCTCTGATAATTGTAATGAGTATTCATGAATTGAAACTTCCAGCTCCCATCATTTAGAAATACTTAATTTACTTGACTGTCATGTTACTCCCACAGGCTCAGCAAACAGACCAAATGTTGAGTTGTGACCTATCTTTGTAGGAGCCCTTAGGGAGTAGTTCTGTCTGGATGAGAGCTAGTTTCTAATGAAAGATCACACTTCTGTTTTCACAGCGGCAAATCCCTTGCTGTGCTCTACTGCCCGATTCCACTGTAAAAACGGCCTTTGCATCGATAAAAGCTTTGTATGCGACAGTCAAAATAACTGCCAGGACAACAGTGATGAAGAAAGCTGTGAAAGCCCTCAAGGTAGGCACAGGGTTTTTTGATTGCACGTTGAAGGGTTAAGCAAAGCCTAACTACTGAGGACCAGACTGAGAAAAAAATATGACACTCCTGGCTTAGCCAGTGTTGTGAATAACAGTTCTGTCTTCCCCATGCAAATAATCTTATGGCTATGTTTGTTGCAACTCTCCAGTTTGCAGTTCATTATCTGAGCTTTCAAAAGCCTCCAATAGCACCTTTTATCTGAGAATATCAAAGAGCATACAAGGCCTGATCCAATTCACATTGAAGTCAGGAGGAGTCAGTGGGAGCTAGATTGGGCCCAAAGAGAGAAATAAGAGAACCTCTCAACTTCCAGCATTCTTCTCATTTCACAGATGAGTAAACCTGTCTACCCATAATACTATAGACTCATAGCACAATCACATTCCATTTTGCAAGACACTTTTCATAGTAGGACTTTTTTTCCCTCACTCTTCAGAAGGCTGAACCTTTTTTGCTCAGAATTTCAAGGAGAAAACAATTCACCTTCAGGTGGAGACCAAGCCTGAAAAATTTCAGGCTAAAAAAAGTGAAAGTTTCAAAAATGATAGCTAGTTGAAAATGGAGAGGGTGGAGGTTAGAAAGGAAAACAAGTTATGCAGATATAACTCTGGTCTGCTGCTCCTGCTGTTCATGACTCAGCTGAAATATTATAGGAAAGTAACAAGACAGTGTATTCTGGGAGTGTTGTTTTTTATTATTTGTTCAGTAGTTTGCCACTTGTTTTGGCTGTGTAGGCTCAATAAACTGTGATCATATGGGCATGTCTGTGGCCAAAGCAGGGGACTTGGAACTGGAAGTCCTGCATTCTGTTCCCAGCACACAGAGTAACTCAGTGTGACCTAGGACATGCTTTGTGCCTCCTTCCATCTGTAACATAGGAATGATCATTTTTCCTACCTTGCAGGGTGGTTGAGACCTAATTAATCTCTGTCCAATCTTGTGACTTCCTCTAATATTTTTCACTTATGTAGTGCCTTCTATGTTTAGAATTTAAAAAAAACCCCTTATAATGCAGTCTCTAACACTCTCCAGTTTTGCATTTTCCTCCTGTAAATGTGTATATGGCGTCTTATAAAACATGGGGGGAAAAACAAGACGTGAATAACTTAGCTGGACAAATACAAAACATCTGAAGTGCTATCTGGTGTGAGAAGTTGTGCGGGCTATAACTGGTGGGAAGATCAGGAGAGTGAAGGTTTTGTAAAAGATGTGGGGCTGATTTGCAGGAGAAAGAAGTGCGGCTGGTCCACAGAGACCTAAGAGGCTGTTCCTACCACAGAGGTGAGTGGCATGCAAGGGGGCAGGGAGTCAGTAAAACTGAAATGAGAACAATTTTTTTTAATAGTGGCTGACAGTACTGATAAGCCGATACTCTAAAGGCGGGGGGGGGGGCGGGGGAAATCCCAAACGGAAAAATACCTTTGAGAAATGCGAGGAAAAAAAAGTGCCACTCTCATTTTCCTTTTCAGAAGCCAACGTAAGGAAAAAGCACTATTGTAACAATATCACCAAACTTTATTTTAAAGTATCTTCCTTTCCTTCTTTACCTATGAAAAATTCTTTCCTTTTGTTCAAGGTTTGAGCATAAAAAGGGTCAATTGATACTCCTAGCACAAAGAGGGTTCAGTGAATTGGCAACCTGCAAACACACTTTTGAACAGAAGAAGCCTGAGAGAGGCGGGTTTAGAGTCTTCCTGCTGGACTAATGAAACATTGTGATCTAATCCTCCTCTTAGAGACTCATAGTCACTTGTGTGCTGCTTCTGTGATAATGCCGCTGTTAGTTTGCCAAAAGGTGTGTTGTTTATCACCGTAGGCAGGGTTTAAATTTTTAGAGATTATTTCCCAGAGTCCCACATGCACCTTTGCTCTCATTTTGGGCTTCAGTTGCAGGGTGGGGGTCTCGGGGATACTGCTCTGTGGGCCAGGGAGCACACTGGGACTCCTGCGTGTTGGAAAATGTTTACCAGAACTCTGCTCCGAATGTCTCCAGCTGGATTTAAGCCCTGACCGCAGGCCTACAGCAGACTAATCAGGTTAATTTGTGTGGGGGCTATTGTGCCGTTGGAGATTTAAAGCAGCAGCATTCTTTCCACACTTGGGGTGGCTGCTTCCTCTGCAGATTTATTGGCTGGATTGTCTCCAGGTTGTGCGTGTTGTCATGACAATGTGCTTTTGGAAGAGACGTGTTGGACCCAGGAGAAGAAAAGAGCCGTATTTCATGAGGATGTTACTTTTGTCTTTATCTTTGCTCCTCTGGAAAAGGCAGATTAAGGGGAGGGTTAAATCAAGTCATTCTGTCTTATTCTGTACTCAACTGAGCCCCCATACAGAGAAATTGTACTCTCACAGTACACTGTGATTACACTGTGACCAAAATAGCAATTGGAATAGTGTAACGAGCTATAAAACAATTAGGTGCTTTCACAGTTCCAAAGAGCAATGGAATCAGAGCACAGAACTGGGAGTAAGGAATTCCTGAATTCAAATCTGGACTCTGACAGACTTCTGGGGCATTGGACAAATCAGCGTAGCTCTATTTCCATATTTGTCAGTGACACAATGCTTGCTTACCTGCCTGTCACAGATGTGGAGGTATAAGGTATGTAATGGGCCAAGTGTTCTATGGGAACATAAATGAAGAGTCGCTGTCTCCAAATTCACTATTATGTTTACACTGGACTTTAAATTACACTGGACTAGATAAATTTAATATAAATTAGTTATTTAAAGTACTTAGAACATTTGTAAAAGCTAGTTTGGGCACTCTGCACCTTTACTCTGAAAGTAAAGAACAGATGTCTGTAACCAGGATCAATGGTGCATGGAGTGTCCACACTAGCCTTTATGAACATGTGAAGTACCTTGATTTAGGGGCAGCCAGGGGATTCTGCACTCTGCTCTGCCCCAAGTGCCACCCCTACAGCTCCCATTGGCTGGGAACTATGGCCAATGGTAACAGTAGGGGCAGCGCCTGCAGGCGGGGCAGAGTGCAGAACTGCTTGGCCATGCCTCCGCGTAGGGGTTGGAGAAGGGGTACATGCCGCTGCTTCTGAGAGATGCATGAGGTAAGCACTGCCTGGAGCTTCCACTCCTGCCCTAGCCCTGATCCCCCGCCTCCCGTCCTTCGAACCCCTTGGTCCCAGCCTAGAGCACCCTCCTGCACCCCCAGCCAGAGCCCTCACCCCATCCCGCAGCCCTATCCCCAATTTCATGAGCATTCATGACCCGCCATACAATTTCTATACTCAGATGTGGCCAAAAAGTTTACCCATTCCTGTATTATTCCATTTAACAGATTGGGAAATTGAGGCACGAAGAACTTGAGTGAATTGCTCAAGACCACAATTTGTGGCAGTCAGGAGTAGAGATCAGCCTATACTTCATAGCGATGTTGTAAGACTTAATGGCTCCTTCTCCATGAAGGAATAAAGGCCCTTTCACTGGGGGTTGGTCACTGTCAGTGAAATGTAACCAACCCCTTAGTGAAGAACATATCACTCTAGTACTGGCATAGAGGGCTTCAAAATGAGCCATCAATGGTAGGTAACAACTTTGTTAGGTCTTTGTATGCAGTTTGAAGTCAACCTAAAGGTGTGGGGTTACCAAGTTTTAATTTTCACCTTGATAGTGGATGGATGTGTCTGAGGGCGAGGGGAGGGAAGGGAGAGAGAAACCCCTAGATTCTGTTGTAGAAACAGGACAAAGATTAATTTGTCCTTCTGTAGTCAAGTATTTTTCCCCCCCTATAAACGAATGCTGCACATTTTTAAGGCTTTCAAATCATAGATGAAGCAGCAGTTTAAAATATCTAAAACATTTTGGTTTAAAAGCAAGTTAAATGATTTTGTACTCATTCATGACAGTAATTGTTTGCAGATTTTGTAGCTGCCATGGTAATGTTTTTAGAGCTGTTCCTTTAATCTCCACCTATTAATGCTTCTCCCTGTGGCATCTCTTTACATTTCAGTACTGTAGTAGGCTGAGTGAGTTTGTGACCAGGTTACTAGAGCTTGCTCTCATTCTAGAGTCAAGTATTACTCCCAAAGTGTCTGAATCATAGATGGAATTAGAATGAACATCCACTGAGTCTCTCTACAGCTAATGCAGAATTGCTCTTTATAGGATATTATTCTGGAAGTTTGGTTCAGTCTAGTTTTAACAGTTCCAAGTATTGGGATGACCCCTCTCCCACTGCCAAAAATATGTCTCTGTCAGGAAATTTTCTTGGATATTCTGCCTAAAGTTTCCTTTTCTTAATTTTCTCCTATTACTCTAAGATCTAGCCCATATATCAAACTAATAAATGGTCATCACTGTTTATAACATCTGTTCTGTGGACACTCCTGGAGCCTTTCAGGGGACTTCCTGTTTAAAAAAAAAAAAAAAGACTCTTGATACATTTAAAAGCCTTTCTTATTTGCTTTAACCCCTTTGGCTAGCACAAACTCATTTTTGCTTTTATGCTGCTCTTATTTCTTCCTGCAAGCCTGAACTAACTCTGAATGATGCTTTAGCAGCAAGAGTGCTGGTAATATCCCCACAACTCTAGTTGTTGTTAGTTTAATGATAGCATTGTTGCTCAACTACAGGCTGGGTGGTCTGAAAGCCTCATTAATTGTTGGTTCAGGGAGCCTACTACCATATATTCAGGTCGTTCTCTTCATACATTCGTTGGTGATACAAGTTGCTACTTATTCAGCAAAGTTCTGCTCAGATTCAACATCTTGTTTGCAGGGAAAGCACTTCTGTTCGTAAACAAGTTTTCTAGTTTTTTAAGATTAAGGTAAAAAGGCTCCAGTCATTTACCTTGATTTTTGTAGTAGGTTAGTCGCAAAGCGGCGATAATAATCAGGGATCCTTGTTCTATCCAATAGATGACATAACCTGTCAAAGATGGGACATAACAGAATCACACATTTATACTCAAAATTTATTTGGCCACATAATCTCATCATGGCCACATACCGGTAGGTACGTTCTTAAGATTGTATATTTCCAGAGTATTTCATTTGGGATCTTAAAGACTTCATTTTGTGAAATAAATATTTGGAAGTATATCAACTGACTCTTTACTAAAGAGGATGAGATGTATCTGCTTCCCACTGCCAAAAGCCTACTGAGTTCCAAAAATTGAAATCTGATCCAGCTGCCAAAATCCCTAATGAAATCTTCCCACCCTGTGGTTGTGTACTGTCAATACAAAAATCTGCAGCACACTAAAAAGAGAAAAATTTGGAGCTGTGTGAAATAGACGGAGTTCAGGCTCAGTAATACAAGGAAATCTATAATGACTACTGAAGAACTAGGTGCCACAGGGTTTGTGGGGCCTTGCCTGCCATCCCTTCGGGAAATGTAGGTGCATCCCAAAGGTTAACTCACTCTTCAGAAATGTGTTGGAGCCAGGCAATAAGTCATCTCAGGCAGTGGGGGGATTTGGCAGGATTCCAAGAAAGGAAATTCAGGGGAAATCCTCACAGGTTCCTCAAATATTTTCCTCTTCAATTTTTACTGACGCAAGCACAGAGATCAATCCTGAAACACTTGATACCGTAAATATTCCCACTGATTTGAGTGGCTCACAGTAGTAAGCTCTCGGTCCAGCTGTGAGACTTTGCAGGGTCAGGCTCAAATGCAGAATGGATGCCAAAGCTGTCTGCCAAATGGAGCAGACATACCCTGATTTGGAATGAAATGCCCTAATATTTAATTTATTAAAGGCAAATAGCTCCCAGCACATCCCGCCCCATGTCAAGCCTCGTAACTGATCCTCCACACGTGGCAAATAGAAAACCTCCTTAAATTCCCAATTCTGTAGTATCGCTTAGTCTTCCCAAAGTCTTGCAGCCTGAATCTGTCTGCTTCTGGCTATGTACGTTTCCTTTTATTGAGTCTGTCTTTGACTCATTATTTACATAGGCTGTAAACTGAAACTTAACGTGCAATTATTGTTCGTTGGCTTAGTCTTAAATGCAGCCTACATCTGGAACTTAATAGTCAAAGGCAGACTAAATAAAAATCAGAAACTTAAGAACAGATACAAATAAAACGTTACTGAATGCTTAATTAAATAAAAGCTCCATTCGTGCATGTTTAGTAGTTTCAGAACCCTTGCTTGTAACAGCTGGTGCAGGAAAATAGCTTTCTCAAAGTTATGTTCACTGTGAATAATTTTCTGGGTAATCTCCTTCTCTTCCTCTACTCTCTCCCTTCTTACTCCCCACAAAATGACTTATTTGAGGGGATTCTAATGGGAGTAAAAAGGAAATTCATTCACGCAGGAGCTAACAAGATAAGATATGCTGTACAAGGTAGCACTAGAAGGCATTTCAGATGATTCCTGTGATGAGTTCATCTGTGAATTTATTATTTTTAGGCATAGTGCAGGTCCCTGTGGCTGCACCCCAGGGCTAGTACATGGTTTCTAAAACTGATTATTGAGCCACTTGGTTTGGACATCAGATAATTGCAGGTCCTTTATTATCAGTTATCCAGCCTTGCTCGATCAGAAGAAGGGTAACTTCTGAGTGCTGGCCTGAGAAAAGCTCTGATTTTAATCAGAGAACCTCCTTAGATGGAGGGGTGTGTGTTTGGAATTACATCATGTCTCTCTGTGCTGCTATGTCTTGCAGTTCCCTCACTGTACAAAGGTATGAGATTATTTTGTTACAGTAAGAACAAGCATGCACACTGAATAATCGTTTTGCGTTTGTCAGTTAACCCATCTAATGTCTGCTGTGGCCTTTAACATTGTGCTAGAATGTTAGCCTGTGACTGTTTATGATGCCTTTTATCTGGAATGTATCAGTAGTTAAGTGGCTATCTGAGGGCATCAGAGGTTCAAAATAGACATAAAGGTCTCATTAAGGTGGCTTATGGGTAGGACCTTTTGTTTTCAGTTTTTATTTTATTTTTCCTGGGAATGTATTGATGTTTATTACCACAGCAACAAAATCAGTGCAAAAAATGAATAATTTTTCTGAGTAAATATCGGGTGTTATTTTGGTGGACAGAAAGATTGGGAGGAAAATATTCAGTAGAATAATGCTTTGAATTCTGTTTATCAGTGTGGTTTGCTGCAAAACTAAAACAGAACTCAGAACACAATGCCACCTCTGAGTTTAAGAAAACAATATATCTCTATTCTCCAAATAAAACTTTTATATATGGATAAACAGTTTACTGTTATAGACTTAGAACTATTAGCCTGTAAATATTAACATTTAATAATTGAGCCACATATTTGCAGCACATACACTCAACTGCATCCTTTTCTCCTGTTTTTTTTGAGCTTTAAATACTTTCTTGTGTTCTGAAATGTATTTTGGTACAGGTTTTCATTTTCTTCTCATTTTAGTGGGTCAGATCTTTAAACTGTTCTCTGCTAATAGCTTGAAATGTGTGCATGGTAGATGACGTTATTGACATGAATAGTGACCGTATAGATCATGTTGCAACCAGGGTCCTATGGTTGCACCAGGCCTTGTACAGAGGAGTGGTGTCTATGGAAAGATTGTAGTTTGCTGGTTATGATTATGCTGTCTGTATGTGTGCATCAGTTTTGTATTTGAAGTTATGAATATTGGCTATGTATTTATATCTCAATGTGTTTTGATTCTAAGTAGCCTCAGTGAAGCATTTGGTCAGGTTCTTAAGAAAGGACTATTCTCAGTAAGTGCCCAATCAAGAAACACTTAACTGACAATGGACTTTGGGAGACCTAATCCACATCGGAGCTTTCCCGGGAACGTTCAAACTAACATGTAAACAATGGCGTCGGCCTGCAAAAAGCTGAATCGTTCATGGACATGTGACTTGCCCAAGTGGCTACAAACTCCATCTTGTTGCTGTGATTTTGCACAGGAGAACAAAGGGGTTTCCACCCCCGAGAGAGAATAGAATATGAACGGCCCTGAAAACCCTCCATTTTGTCTTCAGCTGGCTTAAGAGAGAGCCTCTCCACCTCCAAGAGATGCCTGAAAGAAATTGGGACAAAGGACAGTAACTACGGGGGTGTGAGTGGTTGCTGGAATTAGAGTAGGAGATCAGTCTGTGCAAGAAGCTTACTGGAACATCTCTAAGGATGAGCTTTACCTGTGTGCAGTTTCTTAATGTATTGGGCTTAGACTTGTGTGTTTTGTTTCATTTTGCTTGGTAACTTATGTGACGGAGTCAGACCAGAAGGATATAGGAGAGTGCTGGAAGGCAGGTATATTAGTCTCAGGATGTGCAGGTCCTTGTTCCCTGGATAGCCAAACAAAGGCTACTCCAGGCCAATCAAGACACCTGGAGCCAATTAAGAACCTTCTAGAAAGGAGTAGAAACAGCTAGCCTAATTGGGACACCTGAAGCCAATCAGGGACTGGCTGAAACCAGATAAAAACCTCCCAGTTAGTCAGATGGGCTGTGGGTGTCAGGAGCTGTGGAAGGAAGTTATGCTGTTGGTGAGACTGAGTGTTGGACAACATATCATACTGAAGGAAGGAGGCCCTGAGGTAAGGGTGAAGTGAAGTTTGAAGAAGCAGGGACTGCTGTGGGGAAGTAGCCCAGGGAATTGTATTGTGTTTTGTGGCTAAAAGGTCAGCCATCTTAGCTGATACTATTAGGGTCCCTGGGCTGGAGTCCGGAGTAGAGGGCGGGCCCGAGCTCCCCGCTTTTTTCATCTTCCATACTGGCCTGTGATGAAGGTAACTCACTAGGTGGTGACTCTTGCCAATTATACTGAGAAAGGAAGGTCACTCTGGGGCCTAGATGAGTTTCTGAGGCCCCTAAATCTGCCAGGAAGCGCAGGACCCACAAGTACAGACTTGGAGCTTTGTCACACTTACTTTGTTCTGTCTGTTATTACTTGGAACCAGCTAAATTCTACTTTTTTATACTTAATAAAATCACTTTTGCTTATTATTGAACCTAGAGTTAGTGACTAATACCTGGGGGAGCAAACAGCTGTGCATATCTCTCTATCTGTGTTATAGAGGGCAGACAATTTATGAGTTTACCTTGTGTAAGCCTTATACAGAGTAAAACAGATTTATTCGGGGTTTAGGCTCCCAGAAAGACTGACTACTGGCTGCTGGGAAAGTCCCTGTTAACTGGGAAGCCCCTGGACTAGGTGATTCTTAGTTTCTGTCAACTGCAGGGGGTATGACCCAACCTCTTGGCATGTGCTGGAGCTGACTGGTCTGTCTAGCTCAGCAAGACTGGAGTGAAGGGGGCGGTTCTCAGTGATATCCCAGCACATCTAGTGACAGTCTTGAGGGAGTTTCTGTGACCCAACCTGTCACAGGTGAGTGTGAGATTCGTCAGTACATTCAGATACATGCACACTTCAGAGCTTGCCTGCGTGCCTGTTTGATTATTGTGTGCATATTCTTGACTAATAGCCTTAATTATGATGATAATAATGTAAGATTGTCACGGATGTGACTTCCAGCGACCTCCATGACATTGGGGATCCCGCAGCAGCCCAGCCTGCACGGACGGTGTGGGGACCCTCCCGTGAGTGGTGGGACCTCCACAACTGACTAGTTGGCGGCAGGGACCCCTGAATATATCTGATCTGATGCAGTTGCCAGTGTTCTTTACAAAAATAAAAAAAGTGTGTATGTGTATAATGTGTGTGTAGAGTGAGAGCACAAGCTAGCAAGCAGGTACTTCTCCCTCTCACACTTCCACAGGAGTTGGGTTGTTTGGGGGGGGGGGGGGTTTCTGTGGTGTTGGTCAAGTGGAGACATCACAATCTTTGCCAGCAGTTTTAGCTGAGAGAACAAGGGTAAACAAATTAGCATTGAATTCCTCCAGGGCAGTGTGGAGGTGGGAAAGGTTCCACTGCTGCTATCCCTGCTGGACTTGTTTTGTAGACAGTTTTAATTCCTCAGGCTGTTAGTTCGGGCCTTTTCCCAGCACTAAATATACCGAAAATTAAATATTGTCAGTGGCTTTTAATCAGTGTTGAAAATGATTTGCATTAGTGCATTATTGAACTTTTTCTCAGGTGCAGTGATGGATTTTGCAGCCAAGGCTGAAATAATGGTACTATTTTTGTGACTGGCTTAAGGACAGGGAATAGTAACCCTGTACCCAATTACGTATTGATACTTTTCCTTTTGATTAATGGGTTATCATGGGAGCTGGGGATATAGACCATAAATGGTATATTTCTTATCAGGCAGAAATAAAATATAAATGTAAACAATTCTTTCTAGGTATTTTAACTTCATCTCTTTAGTGACACATACTGTGACAAAGCTCCAAGTTTGTACTAGTGGGTCCTGCGCTTCCTGGCAGATTTAGGGGCCTCAGAAACTCATCTAGGCCCCAGAGTGACCTTCCTTTCTCAGTATAATTGGCAAGAGTCACCACCTAGTGAGTTACCTTCATCACAGGCCAGTATGGAAGATGGAAAAGGGCGGGGGGGAGCCCGGGCCCGCCCTCTACTCCGGGCTCCAGCCCAGGGACCCTAATAGTATCAGCTAAGATGGCTGACCTTCTATCCACAAAACACAATACAATTCCCTGGGCTACTTCCCCACAGCAGTCCCTGCTTCTTCAAACTCCACTTCACCCTTACCTCAGGGCCTCCTTCCTTCTGGATGATATGTTGTCCACCACTCAGTCTCACCAACAGCACAACCTCCTTCCACAGCTCCTGACACCCACACCCACCTGACTAACTGGGAGGTTTTTATCTGGTTTCAGCCAGTCCCTGATTGGCTTCAGGTGTCCCAATTAGGCTAGCTGTTTCTACTCCTTTCTAGAAGGTTCTTAATTGGCTCCAGGTGTCTTGATTGGCCTGGAGTAGCCTTTGTTTGGCTATCCAGGGAACAGGGACCTGTACATCCTGAGACTAATATACCTGCCTTCCAGCACTCTCCTATATCCTTCTGGTCTGACTCCGTCACAATACATAATTTACAGTTTCATGAAGATATGATTACATGATTATAATATTTCCTATATGTAATTCCAGTTTCCAGAACCATGTGGTCAGATGCTAAAGGCTTGTCTTCCTATGGTTTAAAATAAAATAATTTCTTTTCCATCATCCTCATGATTCATTAAGTTCTCTGTTGCACTTGTCACGAGCCCTATGAGGTGCCCTTTCAGGATTTGCAACAGTGTGAAGTTGTTTGAAATGTACCAGAGTCCTGGCTCATTAAACTGCAGTAACTTTTCTTGAGGATCGTTATAATTTGGTTGTGAAAATGACTGCTGTTGGAGAGCAGTAAGTGCACGCTTCAGTCTTTATATTATCATTGGAATGAGTCCAGCTATTGAAGGCACAAATAAGGTTAATTTTGATTTGCTATAGAACAGAGCGGATTCCAGAAAGGCAGAATAGATCATCTTGATCCAGATGATCCATGTAGAATTATGAGAGCACAGTTTTTGCATATACATAAAATGTGGTTGCTTTTCCACAAGTCTTCGTCATCAGTGCTTCAAAAATCCACTTGCTGTTGGCAAAAGGGATGTGTCCATGGGGGCAGTTCAGCCATTGTTTTCAAGGCTCCATTTAAAAAAAAAAAAAAGTATTTCACTTATGATTACTAAGATAATGCTTCAGAAGTGAGCCATGCGTGAATTAGTTTGATGTCTTGCTGAGTCCAGACAGAGAGCTCCATTGTTTTTGCTGCTGCTCATACTTTCATCACACAGCAGCAGAGTGAAATTTTATGCACTTGATTTTACTACTGATTATCAGAACCCAGTGCGCAGCGGTACAGATGTCAAGAATCCTGTCAAATTTAGTCTGCTGATGGGTATCCAAAAAGTGGAAGCTGGGGAAGGAGTTAATGCTCAGTTTAAACCAGGCCTAGTCCTAGTCCATTTAAAGTTGTAGTTTGATACAGATTTTAATCAAATGCACACATGGGGAAACTTCTAAAGCTAGCTTATCAGTTTAGCTTGTGTCTGTACATTTACAGTGCTGCTTTCACTGTGTTGGTAGAGTTAAAGTGCTGTGGCATGGATGCAGTTCTACTGTTATAAAGATTCCTTGTATCAGTAGAGTTTATTCCCATAAGGGAATGCAGAAAATGAGCTATACTGATATGACGACATGTAGAAAGTTTAGATATAACTGCACGCAGGAAGTGGCAGAGTGTACTGGTGTAACTATTTTGGTTAAAAACAAACAGTCCTCCTAACCCAAGATAGTTAAACCAGTATGTAAAATGTATGTTGACCAGTCTTTAAATGGTGAATTCTCTCTTCACTCCCCCCTGCACCTTCTGAATTCTCCTCTGAGCCAGGTTAGCAGTTATGTTTATCTTTCTTCAGGTGAAGCAAATAGGATTTTAGGATTTGTCTTTTTACATCCAGGTCATTCTTAAGTTACTGTACCAATGTCTTCTGTTCTGAGGAGCGTAAATCACTGAGAGGGGCGATTCTAAAACCAGAGTCAGTTACTTGTTGAAGTGCCAGGGAAAGGTATTTCATACAACCTTATCTAAAATTAGCAGATGTCACTCAATAACCAAACAAATTATTAACAACAGAAAGTTTGATCCCTGACTTAGGTTCTGCCATGATTCATCCCCATTCAAGTATTTACAGAAAAGCTATAAATCTGTCAGAGATGGGGCTTATCAAATCTTAGCTCTCTTCTTTGCCTCTTCCATTGAATTTGGGCTGCTTCTGCTATGCATATGGGACTTCTCTCACACACACACAGAGAAGCAGCACACCAGATTTTCCCAATGGCTGCTGGACATAATGGGTAAGGAGCTCTGAGTCCTTGGATCTGTGTGGCGTTCCTTGGCTTACAAAAGCAACTCATACTCCTGTGTCATGTTACCAGATAGTCTATGCTAATTTGGTATAAAGAATTGTATTAAAAATACATATTCATGAGATGTTAAAAACATAAAGCAATTATATGGCTTGCAATTAAATAAACATCAACATGAAATGGAAATTAGAGACTAAATAATTAATTTTCCATTTACTTGGAGTCTCTAAACAGTAACACCTGGAAAGCAAAGAGAGGGAGGACTGTAGGTGGCTTAAAGTAGTAGTGTTTTTTGTCCCAAGATATCTATGTTCAAACAAGACTGCGTCACAATGTATCTGTTGTATTTTCCTGCTTGGGGAACGGCTGGATAGGTGTGAGGCACTGTGTATGGAAGTCTCATTATACAGTAGCCCTACTGCCTGTTTGGAGTGTATTTGCTCGGGCCAAGAATTGGAATAACAGCATATGGTATAAACGTAGTCTAGAGCACTGAGCACAAAATAGTCTAGGATATGCAGGACCTCTTGGATTCTACACCTGTTTCTACCACTCATATTAAACTACATACTTCTAGGGTGGTGGGAGGATTTCAAATTGCTTTACAATCATATCTGAAGATAAAAAGTGCTCCTTGCCAGTATTAATATTGCATGTTGCATTGACATACACCTACAGATCTGTGTGGGGTCTAAGTCTGGATTAGAAGAGGATATAGTTCAGAAATGACCTCTGGAGGAGAAGTCTGAACAGTTGCTGCCCATATTATCCCTAGCTTATGGCAGTGCCATCAGCACTATAGCTCAGTGAACACAAAACAAGCTTCTGAAAAAAGGCAGAAATACACTAAAGGATTTGAGATTGTGCCTTTGTTAGATGTTAGGAATGCAGTGAGCTCTGCTGAACCTACGGAGAATCAAACTTGTTTATACCAGATTATTCAGCTTTATTCGTAGATCGTTGTTTCCTTGAACCTTGTAGATGCTGAGTAACTAGTTAACATCAGCCTCTTCTTAGAGGTTGTCCAGGAGACTAGTGCCAGGCCTACCTGAAACACATGTTGTGGGAAAACCTGTTGGACTTCTCTTGCAATTTATCACGCTTTAGCCTCATCCTGAACTGTTATGATGGAGAGGTCTAGAGCTGACAGTTTTCTCTAGAGAGCCCCTCTCTGAGCCCATGAGGATTTGACCACTTAAGGCTGCCACCGTTCGTGTCCTCATTAACTGTAGTTGTCATAGAGGGCAGGGCTATTTCTGAACAAAGACCCTTGGCTGAAGCTAAAGGGCTTCAGAGGTAGAGGACTGTACTTGGAATCAAATGGGAAGCCAGTGTAATGTATGGGGCACCAGTGATGCTAGAAGCCCCAGAACTAGAGGTGCTGCAAGAAAAAGATACAGGGCCCTCTGTAGGTGGAGAGAGAGAACTGCAGAGACTCACCTGCAAGCACGTTTAATTTGCTTATTTTTCACTCACTCCAGGATAGTCTCTTGAAGTGGCATTATTGGGAATTTCTCTCTGTTGTCCATAAGAAGGTTTATTAAATTGGTCATGCAGCTAAATATGTGAAAAGGTAGAAGAGTGTAAGACTTAATGAAAGGGAATATTGTGGCGAATGTTAGACACTCTAGTCTAATAGTCAGTGAGCTCTGATTGAGTAGTTGAGCCCAAGATGAAGAACAGTAAAAACAGACATTGAAGGCCAGTGAAAGATTCCAATCCAGAGTCTCCAACTCCACTGGAAGTTGATTCCACCATCCCGTTGGAGCTGATTCAGTCTGGAGCAGAGCTGGTGGATTGGACTGAAGGACCAGAGCTAACCTCAGTGGACCAGAACAGTTTGTATCTGACTGTGCAAGCTGATAGGGAGACCCTGCATGAATCTGATCTCTGCAGAATTATACCGGATTTGGGAGTGGTAGATAGAGTTTTGCTTGAAGCAAGGATTTTGAGGTTCAAAAGCCAGCCAGTGAGTAACAGACTCTGGGTTCTGCTATATCTTGTATATGGGTTTTTTGTTTTTTCTTAATTTAATTTTAGTACTTGATATTTGTCTTTTTCCAAATACAACTCTATTTCCAATATCTCTTGTGTGTGCCTAATGAGTGGGAAAAGGAACAGTATAAAAGATGACATGAGCATTACGTTCAAGTGATTAGAACATATATGTGAATTAAGGTTGTTGGTGGGGGATGAAGCCAAACATTCTCTTTATTTTGAACGGGTCCCCTACTTGTAACCTAGACAGCCCATTTTACTGCTACTGCACAGCAGAAGGGTCACAATATCATGTTTTTTGGCCTGTACCAACTAGGAGACAGTCTGCTTTGTGGTGGATAACTGCCGTGTCCTCTAGGCCTATGTTTTCAAGTCCAGATTCTTGCCTATTGCATAGAACTCATCAAAGGAAACAACTGATTGATGTAACCCCTGCATAAGACAGTGTTGAAAACTTCCCCTCTTTCTATCCTTCCTTACTCCTGGTGTCAGCTTATGGATTCTAGACAGGAGATGATTAGATAGCGATACTGAGATTGATCTTTAGCTGTGTTTGGTAATTACATGAAAATATCCAGAGAGAAGTTTCCCAGCCAAACTGGATATAATTCAAGATCCTTTAAATAAGGGAATTCTTTGGGTAGAGGTGCTTGAGAAAACACCCTGAAGTGTTATCGCCAGCATCTGTGGTGGAGCAAGAATGCAGCATGATGCCTTTGCAAGCTGTTGTAAGGGGTAATGTAGCCTTACAAAGGAAACAAAGCAACATGGAAAATCCTGTGCATTTATAGTAATTTATTTCCCAGAGAAAACCAAGGAAGACTTTTGCCCTATTTGTTACTTTTCTGCCAGTGCCCTGACAATGTGTTCCTCCTTCACAGAAAGTTTACTGTATATTTTGGGGAGAAGGGAATATTGTAATGGGTAAATAATGAAGGAAAACAGTCCCAGGAGACTATTGTTTGGTAAATTCCCCGGTGCATGTTCATTACATATTCACGGATTAGTACTTGAACAGCTGTTGAGTCAGCGAAATATCACACAAACTGCATGTCTAAATAAATCAACTGACAAGCCTATCTATCTATTTAGCCTATCCATTATCACTGAAGTATTTGAGCATGCACCTCCAAAGTAATGAAGACTAGAAACAATAATCTCTGCCTTTTTCTCCTTCCCAGCATGTAGGAGAAACAGCCTGATTAATTTATAAAGCTTTTGGGTTCTGCCTATGTGGAAAATGAATAAAAGGAAAGCTGAGTCGAAGGCTTGCCTCGCTTATTTCTATCACTTTTTCATTCCTAGTTTCACTCCACTTCTTTCTTATAATAAATCATGGTGTGTTTCTTCCTCATACCTTCATTGACTGCTTCCTGTCTTATTTCATTTTCTTTCCTAGTTCCTATATTATGCTTTCTTCATATATTTTTTTCTCTCTCCTGGAATTACTAAAACAGGCCTTCTGTATGCTCAGTGCACAAAGCAGCCACTTCCAGAGTTTGTTCATCTGTATGCAGCTAAACTAGGGCCCTTCTACTCGTACATCATTATTCTTATACTTAAGTAGTATCACTAAGGGTGTAAGTGGTCTAGGTTAAAAAAAAATGCATGTGGCAGAATCTATTTTCCTCTCAAATAACAGATTTGGAGAACGCTCAAATCACCCCATACAACTTACTGTTTCTGGCCATGGTGTGTCTGCTCTTGTCTGCATGCCAGCTGGTGGCTGGACACTAGAAGTCATGCCCAATTATCTGAACTCTCAGCCACTGGAATTGGGCTGTGTATGCATCCTTTATCTCCTCTCTGCATAGACTCATATCTCAAGACCTTAAAGCTGCTGCTTGCAAATCCCGATCAGGTGAGCCTAAGAAGCTGTCTCTGACCCAGCTGTGCTAAGCCAGTCTCAGCAGGAGTTTCCTCTCTGCATACTTCATTTCATGATCTGTATTCCGTATGTTTTACTCTCTTGATTTACTATATGTGTCATGGATGATTCCAGCAATCCTAGTAATTCTGTATATATGGTTAACTTGGTGGAAATAACTTCCTGATGCTTTTGGGTTGCATTTTGTCAGCAGTGTCTTCCTGTATGAGACCAGAACCAAACAAAGATAAGGGAGAGGAGGAGGGCTTTGAAAGGAGTTACTGCATTAAAACATCTGCTGGCAGTGGACGTTTGAACAGGTATTGGCATAGCGATCTCTGGGATTTACCATCACCTCTTCCTTTGCAAACAGCAGGTAGCTCAAGTCGAAGCAGTTCAGTGTAATGTAGCAGACTGAACTTTCAGTCTTTGGCCTAGATCATCCCCTGGAATGGTTCTCGGGGGAGAAAAGCTGAGTAAAAGTTGCAGGGTCTTCCCCTGAACTGGTGGGCTGTGTCTCGGTACCATTCCTAGCCCCTGATGATTTTCCCTTTTTCCAGTTCCCTAGCTGCCATGGTCTCCAGATGTCTATGGAACAACACCCCCAAGATGTCTTGTCTTGTCACAGGGAATTACCAAGAGACTAGAGGGAAGACAGTGCATTCTCTCCTTCCAGCTTTGTCATTTGTCCTCTGTCATTCCAAGTTTTCATCGCCTCCACCTAGACTCTACAAAGCAGCATCTGGAGGGATAGGAAATAGTGCCACAAGCAGCTGAACCTCCCTTCTGTATAGGAGTGTGGGAGATCTTCATACTGTGTCCCTTCTGTGCATGGATCTAGAGGTGCGAATGAAAAACAAAAAAGTTACTATCGGTGGGACTTTTAAAGGACCTATTAAGCATCAGTAGGACTTCTATGATTCTGTGACTTGTCCCTAAATTATTTAGGGT
Organism: Dermatemys mawii; assembly: GCA_007922305.1. Taxonomy (NCBI): domain Eukaryota; kingdom Metazoa; phylum Chordata; order Testudines; family Dermatemydidae; genus Dermatemys; species Dermatemys mawii. Next base: position 27,995,079 of record ML677332.1, read on the forward strand.
AAGATTTTCAGAACGGCCTGTGTTTTTAAAAAAGTAAAAACAAGACAGAAAATTCAGGGCTGCAGATTGAAGAATTAATGCAAAGTGGATGCAAGATTTCTAAATATTATAAAATACAAACAAAAGATGTGTAAAGATTTTTGTTAAGCTTTGCTGTCCTGTTTTGAAGGAGGCTTGTTTAAGTAGCAGTCACTCAGTTTTTCATGTTTTAATTCCCTGGGTTTTACAGAATCATTAAAATTAGGGCAGGGAATGACTTGTGAAATCTCTAGTCCATTTCCTGCCAATTCAGCATCATTCCCCACAGGATGCTGTTCTCCAGTGCTTTACCCAGGCTAAATTTCAGTGCCTCAGGTAATGGGGATTCCACTAAATCCCTTGGGAGATTATTCTACCTTCTAAGAGATGATGTTAATAAGTTTCCATATTCTGGTATCTCATTTTCCTTTAAAGTTTATACAGCTTTGGACTAATTTAAATATTTTTTTTCTCCTTGGAGTTTGTGCTGCTTAGAGCTCTGTAGTACTGGGCATTTACAACAAGTATGTTAAAAACAAGTCTTTACCTACATCTGCCTTCTGTTCTGTATGCAAACAGAATCCCCTAAGTTTGACCCCACCTAGAGTGGGTTTATCTGAACACTTCTGGGCAAAGATTAATGCGGAAATTAAAGAGCACATTACACTCCACCACTCTCCAGTTTCTCTTTTTCTGTAACCATGCTGTCTGTCTACCATGTCCGTTTAATTTGTACCCTACATTAAATAAAAATGCCACCCTTATTATGCACCATTAAACCACCCCTAAATTGTGTTTTTATGGAATTTGTCTGGGCTAGTCACTGTCCAGAGGTTTTATTAAGCCTTACTGAATTACTTGTCCTTGCAGAAAGGTCCTAACTGATCTAAAAAGATGATGATGGTAACCGAATGTATCTTGACAATGGGTAATTTTCTCGGTAAGATATCAAGGTAAAATTAGTATGTTTTTGAAAATGGTCCGTCCTTGTGTTGCTAGTAATATTAGATTATTGCAACAGAGATGTTTGAAATACTGAATTTGCCTCTACTATTTTGTATGTGGCTCAGTCAAGATAGGGAAGCCTGGGCTAGTCAGTTTCCCTCCTCTGCTTCTCATCACTTTCATTTTGAGTCTCTGTACTAGCACAGTGCTGTTTTGTTTCATTTCACAAGATTCCAGGGAGATGTTTAAGTTGAATATGTTTTCATTTAATTTATTTAATAACACTATTCATTTTAAACTACCGGGCTTCACCCTAGATCTTAAAGCACTTTTGAAAAAGATCTTAAGTCACCTTTTTCCATTCGGGGATGGAGACAGTGGGGCACAGAGATGTCACTCACTTCAGGTCATGCATCAGGTCAGTGACTGAGAAAGGTCTTACGATTCCTCTTTCAGTGCCCTGTCCGCTGGCCCGCACTGACTTTATGAAAACTTCTGTTGTTACTGGCTCTTGTAATTCCTAAACTCTAACCCTACCTCAGAGAGTCTACTTCAATGTTTGTGCATTTTCAGTGATTAAACTGATGCTTGCAGTCTTTAGATTCCTGTCCTGCCCCACACAAAACTTTGGAAGCAAGTTCAACAGACTTGAGGAAGCAGGCAGCCTGTGGTTACCAACATTTAAATCTATGGGGCTTGGGTGCATGGATTTAACTTAATTATGAATGCTGACCACACTGAGAGATGATTTGATACAATAACTCTTTTTTGCCTTTAGGCGGTAGGTGGCTGTCTCTTGTTGGCACTGGAAGAGCTCCATCTTGTGGCTGGTCACTGTGTATGAGAGTGCAGGCTATGAAAGCAGCTCAGGGCATTTATTTCCCTACTCACTTTCAAACCCTCCTGAAAGATTTCAGGAAGTTAAATGTGTGTCTTAGTTCCCAGGTGTTAGGCAGATGTTCAAAGAACAGATCTTGGGGTGGAGGAAGTAGGGGGAGTCACCTTTTTTCCCAAAGACACTTTTGGTGCATTTGTCATGGCTTTAAATCATGTTTTATTACTGCTTGTACTGTGCTTAAAGTCTGTTTGCTTACTGACTTGACTCAGTCCTGTTTCAAGCATAGATTTAGCTAACATCAATTTTGTGAACCCATCTGTATAAGAAAGTAAAATACAGCTTCAAGTGTAGCCTTTGACACTGATGTTTATGCTGCTCCCTTCCAGGTTCCATTTGCAGAGCTGTCACGTGCAGGGGAACAATTTAAAGCCTGGAGTCATTTTGGGAAAAAAAAAAAAAGTACGGTCTATTAGGTATCTTGATTTGCTTATAAAAGATGCTGGGTTTTTTTAAGTACTGTTATTTGAAGAAAAAAAAAGTGACTCTGCTTGACAGGAAAATGTGTATTCAGAGCCATGAAAATGCCAGATGCTACCGGCTTCCATATCACCCACATATTGTCTTTTGGGCTTGCACTCAGGGTTTCCCACCTGTCCCAGGTTTTTTTGTACCTGTAAGTATTCCCATAAGCAACAGGAGGAAGCTTGTAAGAGGCAGGAAAACCTCCTGAATGTCATTTTAGACCAATTTCATTTTGAGACATAGAGTGTCACATGGTGAGGTGAGGTGATAATCAGCTTGCCTAGGAAGACAAACTGTAAAAGCGGTTGCTTTATTCTTCTTACCCTGCTCAGTAAGAAGCAACTGCTGGGGGTGCAGAGAAGCTCTGCCCATGGAAGAGCGTGGATGATTTCTGTGCTAGGGACCGAGGGAACACAGTGAGGATTTGTGAGTGATCGTGGTGGATTTTTCATGTTGACTTGTGTATATCCCTACCATTGTAAATCTGCAGGAAGCCACCAAGGCTACGCTTGCCTCAGGTTGGAGTAGTTCCTAGTGGAGCTCCATTTCGGTGCTGGGAATGTGATCCAGGTCGTGTTCTTCCCCCACCCTCAGGAGTAGTGATATTTCCTTTTTCTTCTGTCCTCGCTTCAGTTCCCTGCATTCTGTGCTTCGTGTGGATACGCTAACACTTTAAGAAGAGTCTACCAATATTTTTTTAAAATTGTCGTTATTACTAGCATAAGCACATTGAAATGGTGAGCCCAAGCTTATTAACATTAAATGTAAAGAGATAGCAGGAGGAGCTGAGCATATTTTTTTTTAAAAAAAATTGGCCAAAATGTTCTAAATCCATTGGAGTTTTGCTTTTCCTGCATCTACTACTCAAATTAAAACTTACATTCACTGATTTCCAGTGTCAAAGTATATTCATTTATTCTCTCGCTCATTCATCTGCTCAGTCTGCCATTCATTCACCATTAGTTTTTAAGCAGACCAGAAGTTCCTCCGTCTCACTAACATATTCAGTGAAAACCTTTCATTTGCCTCTCAACAAGAGTGCCTTGAAGTAGCAGGCACTTGTTAGGTGGCCTTCATTTGCTGAATGATGGAGGCCTCCAGTGAATTGAGAGAATATATTAACTAGCTAAGAGTGCAGCGAGGAGAGATTATTGCCTGGATTGGTAAATTTGAAGCCACTTAGTTCTCCCCTTTCTCTCTAATTAGAGAAGATATTCTTGGTTCTTCACATTGATTCAAGTCTTAAATTGTTCTGATGGGGGTGTGTGAAGGACATCTTTCTGTGACACGCATAGATACACTTTTGCATTAGTGGACACACAAGCTTTCAAAGTTCTAGAAAGTGACATTTTGGGGTCACCTTTCACTGCAGCAGTTTTGCATGTTGTTTTTGGTGTTGGGGTTGGGGGAGGGGCTGCTGTTTCAGTTCAGGTGCCTTTGCCATATATCCTTTGATGTAACCCTTAAAGTAGATGTAAACAAATGAGGGAGCTGCACTGGGGAGGAGGGGCAGATGAGAGAGCACAGCTTTCCCTACCCAGGGATAGCAGGGCATGCTCCTCTGTTTTTAGCCGAGGGCTAGCTACATGTCCCAATCCCATCTTACTACTAATTTGATGCCCCCTTTGGCCCAAGTAATTCCAAAGGGCCTATGTCCCATGGACTGTATAACACTGACTCCCTACACTATGGGAGACAAGACTGCCCAACTGAAAGATAGTGGCACCTTAGAAGTGTACATCTAAATATTAACTAGAGTAGACCGCTGCTTCCCATACATTTAATAACAAAGTGTAGCTTATGGGTTCTAAATGTCCTGGCACACAGCTCAGCTAGGGTCAAGATGAACCATTGAGACACACAGGGCCAATTACTCTGGGTTAAGGAGAAGCACAACAGTAAGCCATGTTGTAAACACCATGGTCTCATTAGTTGCTTCTTGGATGTCCTTTCTCTGAGATCTCATCTCATCTCCCATCACTCTTCTTTGGTTGCACATCTATGTGTTCATACCTTTCAAAGATGGTCCTCTTATCTTTGAACCACTTATAGATATTGTACTAAATGAATCAATTTACTGTGGAAAGCTTTTCCTCAGTTAAAGGTTAGTTTGAACTGAGGGACAAAGCTGTTCATTGAAAATTAGAATCCCTCACCTCACCCCCTTTTGCTGTTCTCTGTGGCTAAAGCGCGCACTATCAGTTGCCCAGCAGACACTGTGAGAAAAGCAGGCATAGCCAGTGAGCATATCTGGTTCTTTCTCCATCCATCAGCTCACGGTAGTGTAATGTGCCACTGCAGCTACTGCACTTGGCTCACTTTTAGTGTACTGTAACTAAAACACATTTTAAAATCCAGTACTTCCCTCAGTTTTGTTCCCTCTGCTCTGAAATATGTAGTCACCTGAGGTGTGTTTTGTCTCCAGTTGCTTTTTCCCAAGTTCCATAGCTCAAGCTATAAGAGTATCTGGGTCAGAACAGCCGAAGTCCTGAAGGCTAGCTAGGAAGCCCAAGAGCCTCAGATGTAAAAATGATGTTGATTTCACCAGGCGACCCTTTCCAAAGTAATTCTTGTGTTTCCTCTGGATAGTTTTCTGGAAGAGTTGTGTCTGAGGGAATGATAGCAACATACTCAGTAGTGCATAAGATTGAGGGGCAAGGATTCCAGGCTTTGATAGTAACTTCCACTCTGGCTTTGGGCAAATCATTTAACCCCTTCGTGACTGTTTTAAAGAAACAAGTTGCCGCCTACTTCATAGTGGCTGCGATTAGGAGAGTTAATCAGTTAATGTTTGCAGAGCATTCTGAAGGTATAAAGTGACATTTGAGTTCTAAGTAATTAATCTGTCATTCATATGGTCCTCATGGTAGATCTGTGGATCAATAAAACACCTACAAGATAGATGAGTATCATTAGTGCTTAGACAACACTCCTTTTATGCACACACATTTCTGTACAACCTTTCATTACACACAGTTTTGTGATTGTACAGCTTTTATACAAGAATCATTGAAAAAGCAGCCGTTTCTGGGGTGAAACATCTGTTTAGGTGCAGTTGGTTAGGACAGGAAGTGAAGCATGTGTTACTGACTTTAAACTACAGGAGGAATAGGTCAGCACAGTGTTACTCGGGCTGGAATTGGGTCAGGGCACTGTGACTATCAGCTCCACTCTTGCAAAAAGTGCCATAACAACATTAACAAGTGGTCAAGACCTTGGTTTAAAATTTCATTCCTGGCTTGCAATGGTTTATCTCACATGATTCTGTAAATGTCTTTTTTTTTTTTTTTAACTTGAACGCCTAGACAGTTGACATGAGAATAACAGAGTCTAACTAAAGCAGTGCACCTTCCAAATCTGGAATAAGATAAAAGTATACTGTTAAAACAAACAGCAATGTTGCTTTGATTTATAATTAATCTGTAAAGTCTTAGTCTTGTCAGTATAAAACAAATGGAACCTGACTATCTGACAGTGGCATCTGCTACTTGAGATGAAGGGTCCTGCACTGTGTTGTTTGCATTCCACTGAAACATGATAGCTTACTTTTGCATAATTGCTAGCTTTCTGGGCCTCTCATGAAGAAAAGATGCTGTGGAGATAAGCTATCCTACCTTAAATTATTTAATTCTTGAAAATCGCAGTAAATGTATTCAGGAACTCAGAGTTCTGGCAATATTTTTAAAATTGGTTTGTCATCTCCCGAAATATACATAACTTGTGGCACTTTGTGTTTAGATAAGTGTGGGATTTGTGTGAGCGTCTAAAGTGATATTTGGGAAGCCGTGTGATTCTTCACCTCCAAAGAGCAAAGTTCATGCTTGTCAGTTGTAAATGCTTGTGGTACACTGTGATAACAAAAGAGAAGAATGTGTGTGTGTGTACACACATACCTGGAACATCCTTCAGTGGGTGGAGGGAAATAACTGTGATGCTTTCTGCAGGCAGATCCTCTGTTGGATAAGCAATATAACAAGTCTTGTTAAAGTACCCTAAGTAATCTTTTCAGAAAGTGTATTTTATTAGAATGTATCTAATCAGACTTTAAAAATAAATATGTAAAGTGTTGGAGGTAGTGAGAGGGTTACTGGGGGTGGGGAGGAATAGAGAACGGATAGATAACCAACACATATCATCTAGTGGGTAGGAATTCACACTGTGGTTTCTATGACAACATATAGATCGAGCCAAATCTGTCTTCAGAGCGCTGGGTGAGTAGAATGAATTCTCAGTTACTTCCAGATATGCAGGCATAACTGATGCTGCAGCAGGACAGTATTGTTTGTAGCTCTTGTTTGTAAATAGGGTGGTGAGAACAAGGTAAAGAAGTGCATTAAGATTTGCATCTGGAGAGCAGTACAATCTGTTGAGGGTTACAATATCTGTTGCGTGATGTCAGTATGCTGGATTAGAATTTTTGTTTTATCTTATACGTCTGATGGTTTTATGGAGGGATGCACATAAGATGGTCTTGCAGGCTGTGTATACACACTTGTCCAGTCCTCTTCTGAAAACAAATCCCTTCTGACTTTTGACAGCAACAGGAACTAAAATTTCAGTGGTACTTTGAATGGACACCTCATCGAAGATCTGACTTAGACACATTTCTCTTTCAAAAGGATCTTTAGTAGGGCTGTCGAGCGATTAAAAAATTAATCATGTAATTAATTGCACTGTGAATAATATACCATTTATTTAAATATTTTGGATGTTTTCTACATTTTCAAATATATTGATTTCAATTACAACACACAATGTATAGTGCTCACTTGAGATTTATTTTTGATTACGAATATTTGTGCTCTAAAAAACAAAAGAAATGGTGTTTTTAATTCACTTCATACACGTACAGTAATTCAATCTCTTTATTATGAAAGTTGAACTCAAAAAACATAGCAAAAATGCAAAAAATAACTCCGTTCAAAAATAAAACAGAGTAAAACTTTTGAGCCTATAAGTGCACTCAGTCCTACTACTTATTCAGTCAGCCAATCAGACAAAAAGTTTGTTTACATTTGCAGGAAATGTTGCTGCCAGTGTCTTGCTTACAATGTCACCTGAAAGTGAGAACAGGTTTTCACATGGCATTGCTGTAGCCAGCGTTACAAGATATTTACGTGCCAGATGCATTAAAGATTCATATGTCCCTTATTCTTCAACCACCATTCCAAAGGACGTGCATCCATGCTAATGAGAGGTTCTGCTCGATAACGAGCGAAAGCAGTTCAGACTGATGCATGTTCACTTTCATCATCTGAATCAGCTGCCACCAGCAGAAGGTTGATTTTCTTTTTTGGTGGTTCGGGTTCTGTAGTTTCCGCATTGGAGTGTTGCTCTTTTAAGACTTCTGAAAGCATGCTGTCCCTCTCAGATTTTGGACGGTCCTTCAGATTCTTAAACCTTGGGTCGAGTGCTGGAGCTGTGTTTAGAAATCTCACATTGGTACCTTCTTTGTGTTTTGACAAATCTGGAGTGAAAGCATTCTTAAAACGAACATGTGCTGGGTCATCATCTGAGACTGGTTGCTATAACATGAAATATATGGCAGAATATATGGAGTTACATAACAAAAAAAAACACCTACATTTGTAAGTTGCACTTTCACAATATAAAGTTTACAATATGGTATTGTGTGAGGTGACTTGAAAAATACTATTTCTTGTATCATTTTTCAAGTGCAAATATCTGTAATAAAAAATGGAGTGAGCACTTTATGCCTTGTATTCTGTGTTGTAATTGAAATTAATACATTTGAAAATGTAGAAAAAATTCAAAAATATTTAATAGATTTCAATTGATATTCTATTATTTAACAGTGGGATTAAAAATGCGATTAATCACACTTCATTTTTTTTAGTTAATCGTGTGAGTTAACTGCTATTAATCGACAGCTCTCATCTTTAGCCTTGTTTAGATCCTGGGTTCTCAACAAGGGAGCAGGAGGTCCTTCTGGGAGGAGGCTTCTGGCTAGAGGGGATGGGTGGTGCTCTGTATGGAAAAGGTTGAAAACTGCTGGTTCAGATTAACGAGTCTCTACTCTCTTTACTCTGTGCGTGTGTGTGCGCATGCAGCTCAAATCAAATGTAAGTGGAGACAAGTAACACATGCACATGGAGAATAATGCCTTTTAGCATTGTGTTCTCAACCTATTCAAAAAGCTCACTATATGTAGCTAGCAATGACTATATAATTGTGTTAATATTGAAATCTGTCAGTGTTTTTCCAGTCTCTCTATCCATTAAGCCTTTATACAGAGTGTGAAGAGGGTAGCTTTAAGCTTTGAACAAAATGCAGTAATTTAATGATTGTTTTCAGCTCAGTGTAATCTCTACAACCTCTTCTTTCAATGGCAGTGTTTGATTTAAACATTCCACTGCTGTCCTCAAGGATATTAAAAATCCTCTCCCCTCCAGCCCCTGAAATTCACCCAAATGAGTCATACTAGATTTGCCTATGCAATAAGCTGCTGCTTCAGCACTGACCCTTCACATGAACCTCAGCAGTCTTCCCAAAGCAGCATCAGGAGAGATGAACTTTATGTGAAATGATGTACATTAATATTAAATGCTCAGTGATGATTGTTGCCTTTCCTGTGACTAGTTGAGCATTGGATCGCCCTTATGCTGATCTCTGGAAAAATGGATGCTGAGAGGATCTCCACCCTGACTTCATCTATAAGTGGATTCTTTTCCCTCATTTTGGTCATATGTTATGCATTGACTTCTGCAATGCAGCCTGTTTTATGGATCTTGGCAGTCAATGCTTCATGCCCTGTCCCCTCCAATTAGATGATTGCATTGACTGTTGTAACTTCTCAAAATATTTCTCACATTTCACCCCAAAGTTGCAAATAGGCCTTTCTCATCACATGCCACAAATTGGAATATGCCTATTTTCCTCTGCAAATCAGCCCGTTTTCAAGCAAAACCCAGAGCTATTCCAAATACAAGGTGCCTTTGAAATTTGAGTGAGACCTTTCACAGGATGAAGCTCAGAATTGGAAATTTCATATTTGAATATCAAAATTTTGCATGTTTTGCTGTGAAAATAGACGTCTATCTCGCAGAGGACTGAAATTTAAGGTGTGTGAAATAACTTGAACCAAAACTGAATAATTTTATGCAGAATATTTCCCCAGCTTTGTGCAGTTATAGCTCTATTAAAGGAGCAATCTTGGGCTCTGTGATTGGATCTAGCATTCTAATACATTGTGGGGACTCCTGACATAGGTAAAATACTAATGATGTACCATACCTTTTTAACGCATTAGAGTAATGCACACATGAGTGCATGTGCAATCTACAGACCAACTTACATAAGACACCAGTGGTCTTATGTAAGTTGGTCTGTAGATTGCATTTTCAGGGTGTCAGAGCAAAGGGAGTATAGTCCAGCTCTGCAGTCGTGAAGAACTCTGGACTAGTACTGTTGATAGACTGTCAGTATTACGTGACAGATCACCATTGTTTCATTGCGTGACTATGTCTTCCTTCCCCATTATTACACTTAAAGATGGGGAGGTCTGTAGGCTCTGTCTCCAAAATGATGAGGCAGAGTGTTGCATGCTGAGGTGCCTTAAACAACATGTTGTATAATTAAATGTGTACTTCACTTAGCTGTTTGCTAAATAAACCTCTGATGTAAATTTAGTGCTTGTGAAAGGTACCACTGATAATTTTTGAAAATGATGTAATCTGTTTATAGGCAGCTTGGGTGCTACCAATTTAAGCATCCATCATGCCCACTTCCAATTCATATCCCCCTGAGCCATCAAGTCCCTCAGTAGTGTTCTGGATTATTAATATTGGTTCCCCTTGTATGTTGGATATTGATCTGTAGCTGTGGGGTCAGCTGTTTGTGTGTTCAGTGCCCGCTGTTTCCAAGGGAAGATGTTTCTATATCTTATTGGATTTTTATTTATCAGGATTTAGAGGGAGGCTGACGTGCTCTCCTCAATGGATTGCGCATGTCAAGGAAACCTGCTGTCCATGGATAATTTTTAGGTATTGTTATTAATATTGAATATACTGTCAAATGTTTTATTTTCATGGACTGATTTCAACATCATGTCAGATGACATTCAGCTTGTAGTATCTGAATCCTTTGGAACCATCAATTCTTTGTGTGCGGACTTTGGGATTAGGTACCCATGCAAATTATATGGGTTCTGTTGTTTTTGCTTGCCATCCTTTTTTAAAAAGGCAAGGATGCTGTCATCTAAAGCACTGATGATTTTTTAAGGCATTTTATGTTTTCCCCAGCCCTGAAAAATGAAGTCCTCTGCCCATAGCTAATTTACGGGTGCAAGCAATGCAGGTTCCTTCATGCTGTCCTGCGTGTGTATCCAATGTAAGAGAGGTGATCAGTCTCTGAGGAATTGTCTAGAAGAACAGTTAATGTGTGGGAAGCTGGGGTGTAAATCTACTAGTTTGCCGCACACTAAATGTCTTATGGAAGAAAGGCTCTCTAGCATGCTTTGATCTACTCCATTTGAAACACCAGCAAGAACGGCATTTGTGACCTCTCCTCTAGTAAGTGCATTGAAACCACCAACCCATTTCACTTAGGCCAGCAAACATCAGTTGGATGGTAATTTTTTAGTCACTACTGACTTTGCTTGGTATAGAACTAGTCACCTAGACTTGAGAGGCCTCAAATCCCATAAGGCACAAGATGTAACACATCATTTCACTTATTTGTTCTTAATTTTCTTGGCCATGAATACTTCAACATTTGACACGGTGTACTTTGTAATCCTCCTCCTTTAAGGAAAGCGAGAATCCCAACTGCTTGTGCCATTACTCTTTCTTTTTGCTGTTGACATAGACTCCAAGGCAGAGTATCTGTGTTAAATTCATAAGCTGCTTTGTTTTACTGATATTGTAATGGTTCTAATGATCCCTCTGTCGCAGAGCCTTTGTGTGACAAATGAGTGCTATTCTTAGGGCTGCACAGAGCCAGGCCTTATGAATACGACTTCCACAGAAAGCAGTGAGCCAGTGAGACGAGGTGTCTAACATCTAGTGCGCTTTGACACAGTGCTTCAAATGGCTTGCTGGCTGAATCCTCCAACGTGCCTCATTGTTGAAGTGTTTCAGTGTTCATAAAAGAAGATTCCTGCTGGAAGCAAATAACTTAGTGTAGCTGCAGATGCTTATCTTTGGAAATTTATAACTCCGTTATAAGTACAGGGGCTTTATGGCATAAGAGGGGTCAGGAAGAAATTGAAAGCACTACCATAGGACTTGGAATTGATTCAAGTCTCCCCTGCTCTGCTATGGATAACCGCTGTAACTGTGGGCAAGTTGTTTAATCCCTCTGTTCCTTAGTCTTTCTGTAGAATTCAAATTATACTTTCCTACCTCCCAGGGTGGTGTTGGGATTAATACATTAAATATTTGTGAGGTACTTAAATAAAAGGGGCCATATAAATACCTTCAATTGATAGATTACCCTACCATAGTAGGCCATGGCGAAAATGGTTCATTATAGGGTTAATTTTACATCATCTTCTGAAGGGCTTGGCTGTGGCTGCTGTCATAGCGAGGATACACCAGGCTTGTTGGCTCCGTAGTCTCACACAGTCCTCCTGGAGCTGGAGCTATGTGTAAAGTTGAATAGCTAGGGCCCTATCAAATTCATGGTTCATTTTGGTCAGTTTCATGGTCATAGGATTTTAAAAATCATAAATTGTGTGGTTTCAGATATTTACATCTGAAATTTCACAGTGTTGTAACTGTGGGAGTCCTGACCCAAAAAGAGGCCAGAGTGGGGGTTGTAAGGCTATTGTAGGGGAGTTGTGGTATTGCCACTCTTACTTTTGTGCTGCTGGTGGTGATGTAGTGTTTTTGGTTATCTTTTGTTATAATGAGGAAGCTTGCCTTCACTTCCCTGCCATTTCTTTCTTTCAGCTGCTAACTGTGAACAGTAATTAATTTTTTCAGAGAGAAGAGGATCTACATACTCCCTATTTTTGTTGTCTGGTTTGATCCTCAAAATTTGGTCCCTTTAAATATCACTTGGCTCACAGTGTGGGCTGTTACCTTTTTTAATGCCTGAAAAGCAAGCCAGTTTGAATTTATCCAGCACCATTAGATGTCTCCCTTTCAAATGTATTAGTTTAAGTGCTCATAAAATGCAAGGTTTATGTTTAAAAAGATAAACACTCATTCTGGTCTCTGCAGGAGTATATCTCCGGAGCAGAGGGCTTAGTTTGCCTGAAGAAGCAGCTTCAGGGTACAGTATCACTGGAACCACACCCACAGGACACTAGTTGTGGACTGAGGTGTTTTGGGTTCAGTGATCAGCTCAGCTTTCCCGTGTGACTTTGGACAAGTCATTCTTGGAATGTCTATGCTACTAACTTAAGTTAAACTGTACGGAGCTCTCGTGGAGGTGGAGTTATGTCAGTGTAGCAGGGTGCTTACATCAGCAGGAGCAAGGCTGTAGTGCAGACACTGACATAACGAGGTAGACATAAGCTGCCTTACATCAGTCTAACTGTAGTGTAGACTTGACCGTAATCTATTCTGTGCCTCTGTTCCCTATGTATACAACCAGGATAATACTCCCCTCACAGCCTAAAATCCTGTAATAATTGTGGGGTGCTCAGATATTTACACTCATGAGGACCATAAAAGTGTCTAGATGGAATGATTTTGAGTTAATACAGCCCTTCATTCTTCTAAGGGGGACCATTTAGTACAATGGAGTCTTTTGGGAGTAGAAGGGTGTCTTTCAACTGAGCTCTTATCAAGTATTCCTGTATGCAAGATCCCCTGAAGCAGAGGTCTTTAGATAAGAACGTGGTGCACTCCACACAGACACTATTGATGATGCTGTTCGTAAGAATAGATAATTGCTCCCATGTCCTTAGCTAAAATTCACATTTTGTGCCAAGTGCCAGTTGTCTTTGTGGTCATGCCTCTTCACTCCAGAGATGCATGACAGTGAGTGCTGACTGCATATTACTTGCGAAGCACTTTGGGATCCTTAGGATTGAAAGCTGCTTTATTATTTATTTAAGCACCAGCAATGTACATGGTGCTGAACAGGTCACAGATAAAGAGTCTCTGGCCATGCAGCATAAAATGTGAGACAAAGTCACTGGAAGACCCAGAGAAGAGTACGAGAGTGTTAATACGCATGAGCTGTGGTGGTGGTTTGGATTGACACACATTGGAGAGAAGGACATTAATCTAAATGTAATTGCTAAATCTGAGCCATGAGAATTTGCTTGAATGTAATTTTAGACCCTTCAGAATACTGTTTTTTATAGAACACACTGTTGGAAATAAACAACTGTATTGACTGAAAATCCTAGAAGATAACAAATGTGAAATGAATGTAAAAACTGTTGAGATTAGAGGATTCTTGCAAAACTAACTCCCATGTTTTGCTCTTTAAATATAATATGTCTGTACATTGTTTTCTTTCATTTCGAGCAAAATATGAAAAGATACACTTCCTGGTCCTTTTTCATATTTACACCTTGTCAAATGACATGAGTGCGGGCGAGTGTGTTGCTGTGTATTAATGCAAGAAAATAATCCACTTGTTGATTTGCTTCTGTGCTGTGCGTTCATATAAATGAAGGGAAGTTTAGTCAACTGCAAATCCCATCTTCTGTGTTACTTTTGGTTTTATACACCTATGAAGAATAAATTTAATAATCAGAAACTAAAATAGGACTGTCTGTCTCCTGACTGCCTAAAGAATAAGCATCCCACTTTGTAAGTACATTTAGGTACAATATCATAAATAACATCTTACATTTGTTTGACACCTTTCATCCCCAGGAATGCCCAAATGCTTTACGGACTATGTATGTATAACACCAGCTTTCTAGCAACAGCTGGGATAGGAAATCAGCAATCAAAGAGGAATGGGACACTACCATCCATGTGGGAGATGGAATTGGGACTAAGGACGTTGGGACAAACCCTATTATATAAAATATGCCATTGAATCTGTAATATCCAGGAAGAGGAGACTGGATCTTGGGTTTTAATTACCTCATCCAAAGTAAGCTGCATGATACTAAATTTCTCAGCCTTTAAGGTTGAAGTGCTGAGATGACGGTGTTCTGGTTTAAGCTTATGGTTCCAGTGAGTCTAGATGTTTCATGCTTATTTCCCCAAACCACTCCCTCTGATGTAGTTTTCTTATTACCCCGATTCATATTGGAAATTCATATTGGAAATTTTCTTTAATGGAAAATCTTAATCAAATACAGTGGTCCAACAAGAGAAGAAAGTCTCCTGCTTAAGATAATTGGGTTAGTTAAAGGCTATGAGCAAGCAAGTAGTTTTTCTGAATCTAATCCCATTTTTATCAAAGCTATTCTTGGCTTGCATATCACTGCGTTTTAAAAAAGGACTTGCATTTATGGAGCACCGAACAGATTTCAAGTGGCAATGGAGAGGGCAGAGCAGACATACCAAGATTTTTGATGGGTAAAACAGCATTGGAATCTTCATATTTTTTTTTAAAGTGAATTATGTAACCAATAAGAGACATCATTGTCTGGTGACTTGCAGAAGACTTCAGTTGGTCTAAGTAGTAACTTCTGTCAGTCTTCGCTCCTCCAGTGATAATTACTTTTTGTTAAATTTGTTCATACATTTGGGTCAATTGGCTTACATTTTACAAAATGCAGGATCTTTAATCACTATTCAGGGTGTTAATATTTCGTCTCATCTGAAAGACTTCTAGAGATGGGTGAAGGGGACATGGGCTCTTATAGATTGAACGTGTTGTACACTTTGTGGTGATCTAAGATAGAGGCACCTACAAGATAGGAAGATACTTTCTTAACTGAACTGTTAAGAACATAAGAACCGCCATACTGGGTCAGACCAAAGGTCCATCTATCCCAGTAGCCTGTCTTCTGACAGTGACCAATGCCAGGTACCCCAGAGGGACTGAACAGAACAAGTAATCATCAAGTGATCCATCCCCTGTCACCCATTCCCAGCTTCTGGCAAACGAGAGGCTAGGGTTTCCATCTCTGTCCACCCTGGCTGTTAGCCATTGATTGACCTATCCTCCATGAATTTATCTAGTTCTTTTTTGAACCCTCTTATAGTCTTGGCCTTCACAACATCCTCTGGCAAAGAGTTCCACAGATTGACTGTGCGTTATGTGAAGAAATACTTCCTTTGGTTGGTTTAAACCTGAACTAAAACTGTTCATGTTGATTAGTTGATTCAACAGGTCCTCCTTACAGTTTGATGTACCTGGGCATCCAAAAATGATACTATGTCTGACACCTCAAATAACTAATTTTAAAAGCATAGTTCTAAACAGCAACTGGGAGTCACCAAATTTTTCCTCTGAAAATCTGACTACAGTTTCCAAGCTTTGGCATAAAATGAAATAATTTTATATATAAAACGTGAATCATCTAAGCAATACCGTTTATTGCCAGCACCGCACCGCTTCCCGCAGCCCCCATTGGACCGGGACGGCGAACTGCGGCCAGTGGGAGCCACGATCGGCAAACTGCCAGGTAAATAAAGCAGCAGGACCCACTAAAGGTGCTTACCCTGCGATCCCGTGTGCCAGCGTTGCCGATCCCTGACGTAGGGTGACAAGGTTCTGCATTCAGTGCTGGCCAGTAAACTTCTGTTCAGTTACTTGGGTAACATGAGAATGATTTTCTTTAGTTCACAAACTTCATTACTGATCACTCTAAAAGTTATTGATAAATTCTGCTCAAATAAATGTGATGGCAACATTATCTCTACTGCTTTTAATCATCAAAGCAAGCAATGGTCAAGCTGAAAATCCAATAAAAAGGGGTCAGGAAGTTTCAGGGGACAGTGGGGGAAGCATATTACCTTAAAATGTGTTATTTTCTAAGTAGAAAAGGCCAAAATGAAAAAAACCCTGAGAGGTTGGAACAACTATTAAAATTTATATTAGTTAAGGAGCAATAAACCAGCTGTCCCTTTATTGCACTTCTGCATGGCAGATACACTTCCAAATGACTGGTGATTTACCAGATGAGCTTCAATACTGAGCCCTACAATAATTAGTTCAGCAAAAACTGAAACAATGTCATAATCACGCAGAGGTTTAAAGTGGGACATGACAGCGTTTTTTGCTTAACTGCTTTATTGCCACAGTCCTGTATTTTTCAGTGTTCTGTCTAGATACACATTCTAAGCTCTTTAGCCTGTGTAAGAAAACCTGGGAAAGCCAAGGCAACCTGTGCCTTAAGAATCTGCCAGCTTGTTTATCACTCAGGGTGAGAATTTGTTAATTTGTAACCTACCTATCTAGTGTGTTAGTCCTCTGTTTTTGTTTATGTACTAAAGTAACCTGCCTTGTTCTGTTTGCTATCCCTTTAGCCACTTAAAATTCACCTTCTGTAGTTAAGAAACTTATTTTTTGTTTATAATACATAGTTTATTTAATTTCTAACTGGGGAAGGGGAGGCAAGAATCCATGCAAATCTCTCTTCATGTTGAGGAAGAGCGTGGATTTTTCTATACAGTGCAAGACAGTATTATTTTGGGTCTGCCTCCCACTAGAGGTATGTGCATGAGTGCTGGAGGAGTCCTCTCACACAGAGCTGACTTCAGTCTGTGTCTGCAGCAGGGTATGTCCCTACTTGCGTGTGTGTGTTGCAAGAAGCCAGAGTGTCTAATTCTGCAAAGCAGGGAAAGGGAACCCTGGCTGGTTGAGCAAAAGAGGATCAGTGAAATCCCAGTACATCAGGTGGCATCCCAGAAGGGGGTCCAACCCACCACAATGCCATTACAGAAATTCCCTGCATTGGGTACCACACAGAGTCATTCTCATGCTGTCTGGCAAGCAGTGTGTCTTCTGCATCACCCTTAGACAAATGCAACATGCTCTGTTCTTCATGCTGATCTGCTGTAATAACTTAGTGAGGAGCAGCTGTATCTGTAGCCCTACCATTTACTTGTCCTCATTTCTTTTGACCCCACTTCTTACCCATCTCTAGGAGAAAAGCTTAAGGCATACAATTGTTTATAGCCTTTATGTGGGAGGGATGCCTAAGAGGCAAAGAAGGCTCCTTGGAACTCCACTTTCTCTATCCATTTCCCCCACATTCTTGCACAGATGCTAGGCATGTTTTATCACAAAGAGAACAGTGAAGAAAGAAGGTTGGGTGAAGTGTACAGAATGGGTCTAAAATGGGGCATAGCTGAATGGAGTCTTGATATAGGGAAAATAGGGCTGTGTAGAACATTTGTATACATGGGAAGTTTTTTAATGAAAGAAAACACTTTAGTAGTGAGTAGTGTCTTGTAGACTGCCCTGATACCTAGAGCAAACTTGCAGTAAGATGAGTTTATGCCTCAGCTTAAATACTTTTCAACTAACAATCGTTGGATGTCCTGATCAGATCCAGAAGAGAGAAGTCAGGTTCTCTTCAGTTGGCAAGACAGGCTTTGACAAAGCTCAGTCAGCCTTTGGTAGCCATGTCCATTGGGCCTGAGTTGTTTTGTAGCTCTGGTGAATTGAAAATAATTTAGTGGAGTGTGGGCTTGCAAGGTCAGGATCAGATTCTGATGGAAAATTATTTTATTTCAGCAGCACAGTGTATTAAAAATTCATTGGCATTGGTCAGAAAATGAAACATGTCTGCTTGGCAGTGTAAGCTCAACAAAACGCCTGGAGCTAGACTCCAGTATTAGTCTGTTTAAACCAGTTCCAAATGACAGTCAATTCAACGATATTTCTAGATGAGGCAGGATGGGGATCTTGTTTGACAAATCTCAGTGTCACTCATTCTGAAAATAAGAACAAATGTCTGAGGGGTTTAAATCCCTATTGCATGAAAGAGCATTGTAGCCTTTGAAGTGGTGTAAGTGAGATTAGAATCAGGCTTTTAGTGTCTTTTGCATGGGAGACTGATGACTGGTAAGGTGTATATTAGCAAGCTTGTCTGGGGTGGAGGGGGGACTTCCTAGAGCCAGCTCTGCCAACGTGAGCTCTGGTTCCCCATGCCTGCTGCCATTCTGCTTTCAAGTCTGTACTCACAAGCCTGTATAACCAGAATGCTGTGGGACAAAATCAGAATGTTCCTCGGGGAAGAGTGTTTAAAGAATCAACTGCTAACCTCGGTTATGAAAGTTAAGCCTGAAGCCAGAGAGAATGGTAAAAATTTATAGAATATAAAAAGTGAATGTTACTTTAAAAAAATCAACCCAATATTGATGGAATTGGCTTGAGTTCTCAGCTTTCCTTTCACAAGTCCCAATTCTGTCTGGCTTTTCTCACAGACTTGCTTTATCGGTGTTCTCTTCACTCCCTGCATTCAGGTTGCAGTACAGCTGGTTGACAGATGAGGGGGAATTACATTTGTTTTTCTTTGAACACACTGTATTAATTAAAATGCCTCCCACTGGGCTTGCACTTCTCTATAAGTAGCACATATTTCATTAACATTTGCTTTTTAAAACCAACAGGATCATAAACTTAAGATTGCTTTAGCTTAGATGCTTTCCAAATTTAGTATGCATAATATAGCTCAGAGGCAGAGCAGTAAATATGGGCACATGACTTTAAAAAAAACACCACACACATTTGTGGTGCGCCCAAATGGGAGGGGGGTGTTTGTAAATAATGGGCTTAGGTTTTACCAGCAAAGTGAACTGTCAAGAACAGACCAAAGAATTAAAGCTATAATTAAAAACGAACCAAGTTACAAAAGAGTGGATTTGAAGTGGGTTCTTTTACCCTGCAGACATGTGCACTGATATGATCTGAGTGCAATAAGGCTGGGCTGCCATGACATTTCTTGCTGTGGTGCGTTCAGTTACTTATTACAGTATCTACAAACGAGGCTTCCTTTAGGACAAACTTTGGTTTTCAAGTGGGGGGTGGAAAAGTCCTTGAGCTACAGAATCCCCCCTGTGAAGCTGGAAGGGAATGTCCTTTAGGATAGAAATTCCCTTGATGGACAGGTGGAAGCAGACATTTGAAGGCTCAAGAGCTTTGTTTTTATAGCAGGAGAGGTTGGAATTCAGAAGGAGGAAACAGATTGATGCCATAAGAACCAGGGAGGAGGAGGGGGAAGAGGAAGAGGAGGTTTCCAGTGCTAGTTGGTTTGCAGTAACTCATTGAGAGAGGAATTTTTAGGGATGTGGAGAGAGCACTTCAGAAACCTGCATTCAGTTGTAGGCTAGAGCCTAGGCAAGGTGCCAACTGTCCTTACCAGCTTCCAACAAATTTGTTAATATCAATATAACTAATTGTTTTCACTGTTAACTAAACCTGAACAGTCTATGGTGGAGGAATGCAACAAACATGTCCCAGCTGGAAAGGGGGAGTTCGTGTACAGGGTTTCAAACATTTACCTTACTCTTACTAGCCCACGTACTAAGTCTATAGTGAATGCTTACAGATTTTTGACTGCAGCATTTCTGTGCATGCATTGGCAAAGTAGTATACTTCACTAAATTTCATGAAGCTTTTGTCTGTTGGATATTGCACTAAAAATCCTTTCCCCTTTATTTAAAAGTAATTCTGGAAGTATTGGCCATGGGCTATGTAATTATAGTGCAATGTAAATGCTCGTTTTATCAGGATGCATAATTCATGAAATTAAGTACTTTATATTAATTCCGGTTAGCAGAGAAACAAACAGAACAAACAGTGATTGAAGACAGACTTAGACTCAGGATTTCAGCCAAGAAACTACCTCAGTGAGAAGTCTAAAGGAGTGTTCACAGCTAATGTGGATAACAGCTAACACTGAACGTGTGACAGAAATGCAGACCTTGTTCATTTTGAAAGGTTAATGGCATGGAGGTGTCAAGTAAATATCCTAAAAAGGGAACCTTGGCTTGAGCTGTTGTTCAGCAGACCCATGTTTGACCAATGTTCATCCTTGAGCAAGGGACTTCCACCTATTCTCACTCTCCCAGCTGGTAATATTGAGACATAGTGGGGTGAACCCAGACTCCAGGGATGAGAGTAACTGTCTTACTGCTTAGCTATCCCTGCCTATTGGCTAGGTATAGATATGAACCTGAGATTGTCACCCATGGAGGGGAAAGATGTGGTGAGGACAGCTATCTTGAGTGGGGAGAGGAGGAAAGAAGTGAGGATTGGAATTCCAAAATGATGACCTGAGAGTAAAGGTAAAGACTCAGGTAGGAATTAGGGTGGGGATTTGACTAGTTTAGGGCCATGGGTCCAATGAAGACCCATACTGTGTCTAGGGTCGTGGTTTTCATTCTTTTTTCCTTTTGTGGACTCCTCAAATAGAGGTGTTGATCCCTTTGGAAATCTTACACATAGTCTGCAGACCCCCAGAGGTCAGCGAATCACAGTTCTATGGTAATGAAAACCTTTCATGGACCCCTTAGACATGGTCCATGGACGCCAGGTCCAACCACTGGCCTAGGAATCCACTGCAAGTGAAGCCAAAAAAAAAAAAGGGGGTGCTGTAAAACACTTAGTGAAGAACAAAGTAGAATCCTAAGTGTTATGGAAGTGCTGTGTTACAAGTGTTCTGAGAAAGATGTGGCGATTGAAGACAGGGTGGGTAGCATGTGAAATCATCCTCAATTTCTCTACCTGTCGTCGTATTCTCAAACTGATTTCAGTTATCCCCCTAGATCAAGCATGGGCAAACTTTTTGGCCCGAGGACCACATCGAGGTTTAAAATTGTTTGGAGGGCCGGATAGGATAGGGTAGCGAAGCCTGGCCCCACCTCCTAAGACCCCCTCCCACTTCCCACCCTCCTCAGAACCCTCAACCCATCCAACCTCTCCTGCTCCCTGTCCCATGACCACCCTCTCCCGAGACCCTTCCCCCACCCCTAACCAACCCTTGGGACTGTTCCCCCCCATCTAAGCTCCCCTGCTCCTTGTCCCCTGACCCCCGCTCCAGACACTCCCCCACCCTAACTGCCCCCCCGAATCCCACCCCCTACCCAAGCCCCCAAGCCCCCTGAGAAACCTCCAGGACTCCCTGCCCCTTATCCAAGGGCCTGGCCCAGTCCCGACCCCCTTTCCACGCCACTCAGGCGCACTGGAGCAAGACACGCTGCCCTGCGGGAGCACGCTGTCCCGCTCCCTTACCAAGCCACCGGAGCCAGCCACGCTGCTGCAGCACTACCCAGCAGTAGAGGCAGGCCAGAGAGCTAGCGGTGTGGCACACTGAGGCTGCAGGGGAGGGAAGGGCACAACAGTGGAGGGGCCAGAGCAGCCTCCCAAGCCGGGAGCTCAGGGGCTGGTCAGGAAGGGCCCATAGGTCATAGTTTGCCCACCCTTGTCCTAGATGAAGTCTATTGTGACTCAGCCTTAAAAGTTTCATGATTTAATTCCAAAGGGCAGAGAGCCCTTCCTTTGCTCCAGTTCTGAAAGTCACTTTCAAAAACATGGGGATCTTCTCAGTCTGTGAAACCCAATTTATTGGCAAACTCCCTTCAGGAAAAACTAGAGAGAGACTGTAAAAAGCTATTATGTATTATGCTCTGTATCTAAACAGAGTATAAGACCCCCGTGTAGTTCTGAAGATTCACTGGAATATCTTGCATTGAATGTGAGGAGAAGGTTGCTGTACTGGAGACTTTTCGTTGTGATTTGCTCTTTTGATACAATATTTACATTTTAAAAATCAATCAGTCCATATGGCCCCTATTGCTTCTGCCTAACTAGAGTTGGCAGCTGTAGTGGAATAGCTGAACACTTGGCAAGTGCATTTCTGAATGACCCTTGCCTTCCTGAGGTTCTGTCCAGAGCCAGCATCGCAATAACCGTTTGAGAAGTGTCTTAGGGATTCATGGCCTGAAATCTTAGTGAAGTAACAGAATGAATACATAAAGGAAACAGTCTGCCAGGTTCAGGGACTGGATATCAGTAGGGCCCTACCAGTTTCATAGCCATAAAAAACATGTCAGACTGTGAAATAAGCCCTTCCCCATGAAATCTGATCTCCCTGTGCTGCTGGGAGTGCCCCATCCGGGGCTTCTAGCTGCTAGGCCAGGCCAGGCCAGGCTGGGGAGGGACAGGATTTGTCGTTCCCCTGCACAGCCGTATCTTGATGGGGGAGACCAGACCTACTTCCAGAGGCAGGGCAGAAGTGAGGGTGCTATGACTTCTGCCTGGGCTCAAGGCTTCCACAACTCGGGGCTTCTGCCACCCATGGCTCATGGCAGGGCTCAGGACTTCTGCCTCCCATGGCTCCTGCCACAACCCAGGGTGCCCATCTGCCATTGGCTGGGGCTAGCAGCTAGGAGCTCCCAGCGGGGGCACTCCCAGCAGCACAGGGCGATCAGA
The DNA here is from genome assembly GCA_007922305.1 of Dermatemys mawii. Classification (NCBI taxonomy): domain Eukaryota; kingdom Metazoa; phylum Chordata; order Testudines; family Dermatemydidae; genus Dermatemys; species Dermatemys mawii. The sequence continues at coordinate 28,017,670 of ML677332.1, forward strand.
CACACCTGGACCTCTGGGAACCTCCTGCTGCAAGATGCTACAGAGCTGTTGGCTTCACAGCCTCCTACCACTGCAGGAAGCTGGGCTCTGAAAGCCTCACAGATGTGAGGGTGTCAGTCCCGTGACCCTCCCCCAACACACACACAACAGCTTTGCGACACTGCTCCCATTTCCCTTTTGGGTTGAAACTCCTTCCCCCCCAGTTACAACACTGTGAAATTTCAGATGTAAACATCTGAAATCATGAAACTGACCAATTATAAAACTCTCTGCCAATGAAATTGACTGGAATGGACTGTGAATTTGGTAGGATTGCAGGTATCAGTGATGTGGGTCTGACGTTGCTGATAGCCAAGCCCAGAACTCCTTTTATTCTCAGTTTGGGGAAGAGAACACCTTGGCGTTGCCCCCCAGGCTTTTTGTTCTCCCCCAAATCCCTTATGTGATGAGGCAGCTTCGCAGAGAGACTACCATGGGAGTTGCTAATTCCTAAGAAAATGCCCGTGCTGTGTGTCTGAAAGGAAACATTCCAAAATTAGACTTCTGTTGCTCCCTTGCACTCATTTGGAACACCAAAATAAACTGTCTCCCAGCTCCCCTCTCTCTTCTAGTTGGTTTCATACTGACTCCTCAGTGCCACAGCCCTGACTACCTCATGGAAGGTGCTTCTGTCTCTTGGCTCCTGTGCCGAGGCAGTCTGGAATCAATGGCTGAAAGCGATGATTCTTGTCAGAAGTGCAGGTCAGAAGTGGAAGGTGACAAATGGACTTGAGGATGCTCAACATCTTTGAAAATCATGCCACATTTTTACTGAGGTAGATTTAGGGTGGCCAGATGTCCTAATTTTATAGGGACAGTCCTGATATTTGGAGCTTTTTCTTATATAGGTGCCAATTACCCCCCCACCCCCGTCCCAATTTTTCACACTTGCTGTCTGGTCACCCTAGGTAGATTGAAATAACTGTTTTGGAGCCAAACAGGGTTACACATTCTCCCTGTTCCCTATGTTAATGGGTAAATGGATATTCTTCAATGTAGCATTTCCTTTTCTTAGATAAAAGTTATCCTGTAATTGACCTGTTCCTTATTTATTTGCAAATAATATTCAAACATGCAAGAGGACATAGCATCATGGTACAGAGAATGTGTTGTTCAGCTGCACCAATAGGGGATAAGCTCCTGGATACAGCATCTTGCCAAATGAGATTTTAGGTAAAATTGAGGTCAACTCAGTAACCTTTCTTAGTTCCAAGGGGAAGTAAGTTCATTTAAATTGCAGCACTAATTAAATCTGCTGATCTGCTTAACCAATCTGATATTTAATTAAGGCGGCAGAATGGTATTGGAATAGTGAAAGTGAGTGGCACAATCAACCTTGCTGGAATATGAAGTTTTTTTAGTTCCTTTACATTCATTTTTCCTTACATTTTGTTCTAAAATGTTTCTGGGCATATACGCACAAATTATTAGAAAATATGCAGTAGAATTATACTGATACATATGGCTTCCTAAAGGGTGTTCAAAGTGTTTTGATCCTTGCAACAGAAAACAGACTACTTTGAATGTAATCGGAGGAGTTCAGAGCACTTCACACCAAACCACGTATTCCATATATGTAATATGCACATGTGCTATAGTATTGTCAACCACTAAAGAAACACTCACAGATGGCATATAATAGACATTTAATGTAAATGATCTTAGATTAGTTTGTAAAGCACTTTGGGATTATAGAGGCACTGTTTCAATGTAGGTTGTTGAAAATTCAAAAGCATTCTTTTTATGTTTCTTCCCTTTTTAAATTGGACAGTACGAAAAACAAGTAAGGACTTTACTCGATGGATTGCAAATTACTCAGGAGACTGAAATCTGGCTCTCAGACACTTCACCTACCCTAATCTATTCAGTACCTCCTAGTTAGTAATACACTCAGCTCATAGGCGCAATAGCCCTTAGACTACTGGTATAGAACAAATACCACCCATTCATTCGTGTTACTGGTAAGGGATCGCTAATCATACCTTTTTACATGCAATTGTACTCAGTGCCTTTTTGGCACCCTCATCCTCTTGGCTTCAATGAGTGTTCTTTTTATTATCTTTTTAATTACTCCCCGATCCATCCCTGGGAATGTACTATTTGCTTTGCTCTCAGTAGCATTAAAATGAGCAATCCCCTTTAGCCATTAAGGGTTCATCTTCATGATAATAACCATTTTAGGGAACCTGGCTATGACATGTTCCCTAACATGGTGAAAACACAGTTCTGTCTTACAGGTGAGTCCCATCTGCTCTAAATTTTATCATCTCTCCAGTAACATTGCTGAGTCCAAGTATCTAGCATCATTCAGTCCAATACAGAAGTTAGGTAAAATTTTGTGTTAAATGTCTGGGGATACCTGTGTTACGATTCCCTAACATGATGGCTATGTTAAGCCTTTCAAAGCTGTTACATATCTGAAGGCATGGCTTACATTATCCTTAAACCCGTAGTCTTTTGGATTCTTCATTCTTCACCTGCTTTGATCAAAAGAAAAGGTAGCAGTGATAGCATCCTCTTCTCATCTGTTAAGAAGTTATAAGACTATTATAAGACTGTTAGCTTGAGCCTCAGTGGTAATTTTATGACAGAAATGTGTGTTATCTTAGATATTTATCCTTGCTGTGCTTTCCTTGGATAAGGTACTTTGGTCCTCTGGAGCATACAGGTTAAGCCAAGGAAAAGTGAGCTCATCCCCACTGAATGGTGGTAGTTTTCTCATGATATCAATTAACAGACACTAGGCTGTTCAGAAGAGCTTCATTTTTAAAGTAAGACTTCAGAAAAGGTAATGACTTCTTTATTGCTGCTTCTGTTCTCCATGTCCCACCAGTTCCGTATAGTGCAGCCTTGCAAAATTGTCATGAAAAATCTACCAGTTCAGCTACATTATCTCACCATGGGGGTGATGGAAAAATGAATATTTTACTTGCCAGCCCTACAACCACCACTAGCTTTCCTGTCAAAAATGTCTTGGCTGACTAGACTCTTGGAAGGCTGCTATATTGCATCTTTGGCAGAAGAAAACGTTTGAGTGATAAAACCAAAAAGAGAACTGGATAAATTAATGGAGGTTAAGTCCATTAATGGCTATTAGCCAGGCTGGGTAAGGAATGGTGTCCCTAGCCTCTGTTTGTCAGAGAGTGGTGATGGATGGCAGGAGAGAGATCACTTGATCATTACCTGTTAGGTTCACTCATTCTGGGGCACCTGGCATTGGCTGCTGTCGGTAAACAGGATATTGGGCTGGATGGACCTTTGGTCTGACCCAGCATGGCCATTTGTATGTTGTGGTGTTCTTATGTAAAATGATGCTCCAAAGCTTTAAGATGAGGCTTTATGACAAAGACGGATTGACTTGCTTTTTGTGAGAAATTATTTTATTGGAACTAAACGCTTATGTTGCTATCATTGGCAGATGTTAAGGGCATAGGTTTAGATTAAATACCCTTTATATTGAGCCAGTTCACATGTGTCCACGTGGCATGGACTCGTGAGAGATCCTCTTAATGCTTGGTTTGCTGAAGACATGCTGGGTATGCACTGGGCCTCTTTGTTGGAGCATAAATTGTATGCTGGAAACTGCTAGCCAAGGCCACAGATCATCTATGAATAACTGATATGTGGTTCAGAAAACAGTTTTTGATGTAGAGAATGAATTTCTCTCTTACAGGGATTGGTGGGGGAAAGCTTTACTTCACCACTTTAACCTCCTTCCTTCTCCCTGATCTCACACACCTCTTCTGACTGTGTTACTTAGCCTTTTTTATTTTTCTAGTTAGCCACCCACTCTCTCATTTATGAACTCTGTACAGATCTTAGGCTTTGCACTGCAGTTCTTACCCCTAATCTTGTTGAATCAGCTTTGATAACTGTTACATAGTGAGAGGAGGTGTTGCTGGTGACAACAGTATTGAAATGGAAGTCATGTTGAAATGCACCCACCCTTTCACCTGGCTCTACTGTTCAGATTCTGGGAACCAGGTAGTCTTATGGAGACCAGATCCCTGGGCTTGTATCTTCTTGAAGACAGATTTCACTTCTAGACAAGATATGTAAAAGGCACCCAGGCATTTTGTCTTGGATGCAGGCATAGCATTATAGCTTTCATGTGAGCCTTTGACTTTTTTTCTGAAAAGGGCCTCTCTCCAGACTGGTACAAAAAATGAAATGACTTGAAAATTGTCTTCAGAGTAGTTCCTCCCCCTCCCCACACCCGACTCACCATCCAACCACAGGGATATACCCAGCATTGACCCATCCATAGTGTGAAAGATTAATAAGGAAACATTGTGATGGCATTTACTCAAAACCATCTCATGCATTTTTACACAAGGAGAATGATTTAATGAGACTTTCACACAATTATATATTCATGGATCTTGAGGAATGTAGAGGGGGCGGGTTGCCATAAATACACCTATTAATGGGTGCTCCACTACTTTAGATTTTGTCTTCCTGTTTAGCACATGATTCTATCACCAGCAAAAACAAAATTCCCTTAGAAATGATGATTAGAGCTGATATTCTGATTCTAATCTGATATTCATGATTTGTATTTTTGTATTTTCTTGGCCTGTTGCCTGACAGTGTTGCTTATCCAAAGAATTCAGAATTGCAAATGAAAAGTTCAAATCAAGCTACAAATAATAAAATTGTAGCTGCTTCTGATTTTCCCTATAGTCTCCCCAGGGTTTCTGCATTCCTGTGTCAGCTTTCACACAGCAGGAGAGCTAGATGTTTTACAATATAGTATAAACTTGTGTTGTATAGCATCAATCATACAAACCACATCTCAAAACTCAGTACAAAATCATACACAGTAACAGAGGCAGAGCTGGTAGCACCATCTACAGTTAATTTTGCCCAACACTTCTCATTTGCTTATAACTTTATGAAAACCAAAATTCTTAAAACATAGCTGTGCCGGTTTGTCTGAAACTGACTTTTTATTTGAAAGTTTCGTGAAAAGCAGGTCTGTCATTTTTCAGAATGAGGTTAGAGGAAAATATTTTCTTTTGCTCAGATTTCAAAAGAAAATTATTTTAACCATTTAGATGCAAAGCTCTGTGCGTTCTATGCTTGGGGCAGGTCAAAAAGTTTGCCCTGGTATCAGGGTTGTGCCTTTAGCTGTTCTCTTAAAAAAAAAAATGCCTCCCCCCACCCCCCCAGCCCTTCAATAAACAATAAACCTTTGAAACATTTTAGTTGGTACATAGTAGAGACTTTCTAGAGTTTGGTAGCTAAATGTTTCAAAGATTCTGTTGGACTGGACATGCTCCAACTGGGAATCACAAAGAGAGAAAAGGAATTTCTACGTAGTTGCTCCTCCTGGTTGCTGCGATGCCAGGCCAGGAACTGAGAGCAGGATGATTGTGTCTCATAAAAACGGCCATACTGGGTCAGCCCAGTGGCCCATTCAGCCCAGTATCCTGACTTCCAACAGTGGCTGGAGCGAGATGCTTCAGAGGGATAAACAGAAGAGGGCAATTATTGAGTGATCCATCTCCTCTCATGCAGTCCCAGCTTCTGGCAGAGGGTTAGGAGTTGTCAACATGGGCAGTGATGCTAATAGTCATTGATGGGCCAATCCTTCAGGAATTTATCTAGTTCTTTTTTTAACTCGATTATAGTTTTGGCCTTCACAACATCCCCTGTCCATGAGTTCCACAGGATGACTATGTTGTGTGAAGAAGTAATTCCTTTTGTTTGTTTTTAATCTTCTGCCTATTCATTTCAACAGGTGACCCCTGGTTCTAGTGTTTCATGAAGGGGTAAATAACACTTTCTCCATTCATGATTTTATTCCTGATCTCCTGTGCTGTCTCTGCTCCTCATGCTGGATCTAGAAATTGTACTCTAGGAATTATTTTGGAGAAGCTTTATGGTGTGTGTTATAGAGGAGGGCAGATCACAGTGGTCTCTTCTGGTTTTAGAGTCTATGAACACAGGCAGCATACAAGAGAAAGTTGCCTCAGTTGAATGCAGCAAAGACAAGAGCGGGACCTTCTGTGGCGGGACAGGAGAGTGGAGAGAGTACACTGGGCTAAGAGCCTGAAAAATGGACATTAGGACTGAGACTTTGCGGGGTAGGTGAATACCATGTGACTAGCTGGACAAAAAGATTGAGGCAGAGCCAAGATGGAGGTTGGGAAGGGTTAAAGTTAGGATTAGAGTTAGGGTGAAGGTTGGGGTGAGGAAGAAGAGTGATATTGGAGGTAAAGATGGAGTGGGAGGAGAACTGAGACTGGAACAAGGGCCTGGGAGAGACTGGGATGAAGAGTTGGGATGTGGAAAGAGACAGGACAGGGACAGGCTGGAGGGGATAAGGGCAGAATAGTCTGACCATTAAAACCAGAGCCGGTGCAAGGATATTTCGCACCCTTGGCGAAACTTCCACCTTGCTCGCCCCCGCCCCTTTCCACTTGGGGAGCCCTGCAGCACCCTCCCCTCTAGAATCTAAAATAAATCTCAAGATTCCTGAGCCTTGCTATTCTTCTGCTGTCAGCAAATACCTTGAAACCCACCACCAAAGTGTCTGATTCTCCTGTAATCCTGGTCCTCACCTACTATTGCGGTCAGTTACTCCATTAGCTCAGGTGGCAGAGATCTGTGCCGTGGATCTCTAAAGGTTCCAGTCCGGCTGATGAAAAGAACATTGTGAAGGTTGCGAAGTCAAGTTCTCAAAAGTTGAGAAATGCCAGAATTAAGGTCAGCCTTGTAACCTTAATTTGCCCCCCTTTGTGTATAGATTATGTTATGATCTTTAATTACATGATCACACTCTTTTTCACTCCAGGACCCCTGTCTCATTCGGTACACATGGTGTTTTAGGGATGAGTCAGGGTTGTGTGGTGAAGCAAGCTGTTGTCTAACGACCCCTTCCTCATTTTGTTATAGAAGTTGGAAGGCATGTAGTCAGTGAGGCAGAGGATTGCAGGAAAAGAAAGGACAAGGAGCAAGCAAAGGCCGCAGAGACCATGGCCAACATTTTCTAAAGAGTGCTTTAGGGTGACCCAAATTTGAGGTGCCCAACTTGAAACTCCTTACAAGGAACCTGATTTTCAAAATGTGCGTACTCAGCGCTTTCTGAAAAATCAGGACCTTCTTTTAAAAGGTCTTGAGTTGAGAGACCAAAAGCATTAGTCACCTCTGAAGGCTTAGGCACAGGTCTGTGGAATAAGCTGGACACCTTTAAAGAAAAAGGGCAGCTTTCAACTGGATCCAGAAAAAAGTGTGGCACCACTATACATGTTTGAGCTTAGGAGGTCACGTCACATTTCTGAACATGTTGGGTAGATGGTGGACGGGCGGCAAGCAGATATCTTGAAACAAACAAACAGGACTAACAAATACTGTACTTTTTACAATAAATATAGTATTTATGAAAACAATCTTCTATTTTAAATGGTGAAATTTACAACACTGTATGTCCCATATTACCATAAGCTATTAAGAGAGTATTTTGGTGTACAGCACAGTCTGAGGTAAAGCACTATGCTTGCAACGACTTGGTTTGAAAAAAATTAATTTTCAATTAAGCTTGAAGGACAAAATGCAAAATTAACTAACTTGCAATTAATTTCAGTAGTAATTATGTAAAAATTCCAGGCATGTAGAAGACGAGGAGTGTGGCATAATTAGTTGTGGGGGAATTTTTTTTTACTGCTATAATTACAGTGATGAATATGCATGAGACTCTTTGGGAAGTAAAGCACAGCAAGCAATTGTATTTAATTAAACTTTTAGCTATCTTAGCTATGGAGGCGGCTCTTTGTTTGAATCCCATCAAAACTATTACAGAACTCCCAGAAAAGAAGTTGTAAACCAAAGTATGAAAATGGCATTTTATGATCCATTTTTCATAGCAGAGATCTTCAGAGTTATCTATCGTTTCCTGATCCCTGGGTAACTATTATGGTTTAGTTTGCCAGCTCTTGAAACCTTCATGCAAGTCTTGATGAAAGCAAACTGCATCTTTTATTGCTGGGGTATTTAAAATATTTTGAAGAGAAGAGTGGTATTGTGCAGATGAGAACAAGATTTGAGAACAGTCCTGATCTTACCTATGTAAGTCAAGAATAACTCCCTTGTAGTTTACGGGTGTGAGGTCAGAATCAGGCCCTGAGTCTCCAGAACTCTTTGATGGAAACCTTATCAGTGCAAAACATGCAGGAGTTTGTCTGAACAATTAAAATGGGCTAAATCGGAAAGGGAGAGAGAACAAAGTCATGAAAGCGCTCCAATTCCAAATGTTTCCTGTGTTCTACCTAGTCCAGAAACCCATGTGATTCTGACTCTCCTTTCCTGATGTGCATGTCCAATCAATTTTTAAACTGAAGGATAGACATTTGGGTGAAAGGCAAATGCTTTTATGCTGTAAGCCGTGTTTCCAGACTCATGCTTCCCCTTGGATATATGGATTTTACACAGCATGTGAAAAATATCATGAAATGTTCTGTGGGTTTTAGTGCTTAGACACTAGAGGATAATTAACAAATTGCCTCAAAAGTCTCTTTTGTTTTGTACATGATGGATGTTACAGTATCCCATATCAGTGTGTGTAGAGAAAAGAGCATGGTCTGATAGTCTGAGCACAGGACTAGGAGCTAGGAGCTCCAGAGTTATAATCTTCTCTGACACTGCTTTGGTCTTGGGCAAGTCACTTTACTTATCTGTTTCAAATAGGTGTAACCCTTCTGCCCATCAGAGTTGGCAGCAACAAGGGCCGGGTTCAGTATCCAGGGGTTCCATTCCAATAGCACAATACAAAAACCGGCTCGAGCCCCCACCCAGTGACCTGGGACAACCATATACCACCCCTCTGGGCGTCTGTAAGAGACAATACTTCCCCTCTCGCAAGCACAGAGTCTGAGTGTACCAAAGCCTTTTAATAACAGGGAGAAACAATGTGGCATTATATTAGGGAAACACCACAACCAAGGTTAATAAACCAAACCATGAACCAGAAGCCCCCCTCCCAGCAACTAGGCCGTGGCCTTCCCTTTGGCTCTTGAGTTCCACAACCCCAAAAAGTCACTCAATAGTCCCAAAAGTCCAACAGCCCAAGAGTCTCTGTCCTTGGTCCGTGCAGAGTTCAAAAGTCAATTGGCAGAGTCTTACCTCCAGCCTGGGTGGAGATGGAGGGTAGGGCACGGGGCACCTTATGTGGTCCGAGGCCGACTGCGCCGCCTCTCCGTGAGGTTCCGCTGCAGCTCTCACCGCAATCGGCTCTGCTCCACTCCGCTGGCTGTCCTACGAACCGCTCTGCCCGTTGATCCGCTAGCTGCTCTGCTAGCCGACACACAGACAGCTCTGCCGCGCCGGTCACTCTGCCCGCAGCACCCACGCCTCTGCTAGGTGACAGACAGACAGCTCTGCCGTGCCGGTCACTCTGCCCGCAGCACCAACGCCTCCGCTAGTCGACAGACAGCTCTGCTGCACCAGTCACTCCGCTAGCCGTCCTGCTAGCCAACACACAGACTGCTCTGCTGCACCAGCCACTCTGCACTTTTTCCAGGTCCCCCCTACTTAAGACAGCACTCAGTGATTTCTTTAGCTCTTAAGTGATTTCAGCTCACAGTAGGGGAGCCTTAGTACAGGTGCACCAGTGAGCCCAAAGCAATTGTCAGCTCAGCAGCCTGGAACCAGGCTCCTAATGGAAGCAAAATTCAATTCTGACATTCCACAGTGGAGAGAGGCCAGGTGCAATAGGCCTGGGAGGCCCTCAGACAGAGCCCTCACCAAAAGGTATAGGTGCTTGTCCATCACCTCTCTCAATCTCACAGTGTTCTGAAAACGCATGGCCCTTGCCCAGTGAGTGCTACCTAGATGATGGCGAGTCCCTCCATCATAACAAGGGCCAAGTACATGTCCATAGTCCTTCATTCACATAATCACAGTAACATCACTTTATCATTCCTGCCCCAATAACATAGAAACTGGGGCTCCCTCATCAGCCGAAGTGGCCATGTGGGCTGCTGTGGGCTCAGGCTAGGCGCAGTGGGTGTGTCTATGCAAATTGATCAGCCCCAGACTTATTTTGCAAGGCTCACTGCAATTCCCATAGTTCGCCACCAGATGTCAGAATATATCTCATTCCTGACACTGCTTACATAGGGATAATATTTACCTACCTTGCAGGGTTGTTAAAGTCATTTGTTAGTTCCTTTAAATAGCTATTTTGTAGTTCTTTTCTTCTAACACAGTTATGCACATTATGTAGGACTTGAAGTAAATTTTTCATATGTATTTCTACTCAAACATGTTTGGAATAGCATAAAACTTAAAAAACAAAAACAAAATTAAAAACTACACATTTATTTTAATCTTTTCCTGAGAAGCCATTTGTTACCGATCTGTCTGTCTTATACACATCCATAGGTAGCCAAAAACATTTCCTTGTGCCCCACAAAGGGCAGCCAGCTACTGTTAAGCATATAAATCAATATCTTTTTAACTTCCTAAATTGCATAGTCATCCAATTTTTGTTTAAATACAGTAATACAACTTGATTTCACCTATTCACCCTTTTCTTTGTCAAATACATCTATAAATTCTTCTTACATATATTCCCTCCTAAACTTAAACCTATGCCCTTTAGTTCTGCTCTGACCAGTAACCTTAAAATAAGTTATCCAGCTTAATTTTATAATAACCCATAGCTGTTTAAAGTACTTCAGTCATGTCACCTATTAATCATCTTTTCTCAAGGCTAAATAAATCCCACTTTTGTCACTCTCTTGATATTTAAGCCCTTTTTTTCCATTCATTGACTTTGTTTCTCTGTGTTGTACTCTCTCCAACCTAATTCTGTCTCGCTTCAAATAAGCTGACAAAAACTGGATACTACTTCAACTGTGGCCTCACCAGGGCTTTATAAAACAATAGCACAATGTGTTTGGACTTGTGTAACACTGCACGTTTTATAAGCCAGCATCCTATTAACCTTCTTTACTGCTGCTACACAGGATCAAGAATTTGTCAATATGAGATCATTTTCCTCTAACATATCAGCTAATGCAGTGCTTTTTAAACTCTGCTTAGCTGTACTAATTATTATTTGTCTGCAGTCTCTCAATGCAGAATAAAAAGCATAAGTAGGCTACCAAAATCTCTTCATTTGCCCTCATATACAGTAATTATCTTGACATAGTGATTAACAATCATGATTCCTGCCTCTGAATATTGTTTTTGAAGTACACTGTTCTTTTTCTGCATTGTGCACAAGTACTTTCCCTGTCTAGAATAATATATAATTTGATATGACTAGTTCAGTCAGTTAGCAGTAGTCAAAAGGGAAATAAACGTTTCCATGATTTCTCTACAATAAACAAGCTCTCCATCTTTAGAGCAAATCCTACATGTCCACTTCCACCTGCCATTATTCATGCCTGATTTAAAAAAAAAAAAAAAATCTTGTGCCAAGTGCAACAGTTTCCTCCATTGTGTAATTAAAGCAATTTTTTGCTTAATTTATTTATGTGAAAACTTGCTGAACTGAGACCAAATCTTTTTATAATATGTATGTCAAAGGGGAATGAAGATTCTGGATAGACTCCCAGATACTGTAATATCTTGATTTACTGTCTGAAATGCTAGCAAATGCCACCTACAAAAGAAATCAAATTTTCTTTGCACAGTACTGAAATAGATGATCTCTTTATTCCTTTGTGCACTCTTAATTTGCTTGTAAGGGTTTAGAGTTTATGGATTTGCCAATGGGATATAAACTTTTTACTTGAAATTGGCATTAGAGCAAGATCATGTAACAAGTGACATCAAATCCAAACAAGACCTAAATATGGAGGTCATTGGTAGACATAGAGGTCTTTTGTCACTGGTGGTGAGGACTAGTGTGAAACTAGTGAGGGGGTGTCAAAATTATTTGGAGGATAGGGGCAAATTCTGTGCCTAACTACAGTCTGTGGGCTACAATATACATTCTAAACTTCATCCCCTCTCCTTCCCCCATGTGCAGTGGGCCACACAAGTGCATTGTGGTGGCTGTACGTGACTCATAGGTCACATGTATGACACCCCTGGAATTATAGCTCAGGACTGCTATTAATCGATACAGCTTTTCATATCTTGAAGGGGTTCAAATTCAGCCCAGATTAGTGATGACTGAAAGTTTGAGCTTTTCTGGTAGGCTGTAATAAATGAATTTGGCAACTGGATTGAGGCAGTAGTCCAATGGACCAATGGACAGTAGTCCACTTTGTCATCCTTGTTGGTAGTTTCAGCGGGGAAACTGAGGACTGAATGGGTCATGAAGACAGAACTGTCCTTTCCCCCAAGAACCATTATCACCCAGAACGAGACTGAGGCAGCCAGTATTGACGTGTGGATATGTAGGAGTTCAGTCTCCAGTGCACTTCATCTGGGACTTTGTCTCACACCTTTCACCAAAAGTAAAGTTATACTGTCAATGGGGACGTGGTCCAAGACTGGGGCTCTACGGTGCTACAATAATGCAATTAATATTAGTCAACTTTATCTAGTTTTAATCAATGAAAAAAGGAACCCAGAAGTTGTCTGAACCTGGCCTCCGTTTCTCTAATAGTGCAAAGACCCATAGATTAACATTTATCTGGTATTTAGGAAAATGATAGCAGTGACAACTTCCTCTAATATTCTATCAATATTAGTTATACACATTTACTAGTGATGGGTTAATGGCACTCTATTTCACCACTAGCAAGTAATCCACGAAGTATTTGCATTTATGTAATAATATCAGAGCTTATCCTCTGAGATTCAGTTAATAGTGTTGGTCAAGTACATCGTGGGAGAGCAGGTAAAAGAGGTGTGTCATACAGATTACTGTGACCCATCCATGTGTTGGCATAGCAGAGTGCTCCAAACCAAAACTGGTGGGTATCATGTATAATCTGTGCCATTCCTGTAGATACATGCATGTATGTGTGCAATCTGTGTCACTTAATCAGATCCCTCGAGCACCTGTTTAAAGTCAATGATACTTAATAACAATGGCTGGAGCTGAACGGGGACAGCAATTGGAGGATTTAGTGCTACTTAAGTCCTCTTTATTTTTTTTCAGTTTCCTTACCTGGTAGCAGCTTCCTAATCCTCCATTGCGGGATACAGAAAGAAAACACGTAAACTGCTCAAACAGCACCTGTTCCTGACTACTGGCTTGCTTCTTCCAGGGAAATCATCATGCATGCTGGTCTGCCACATCGCATGTTTGATAGCTGACCCTCTCTCTATTGAAGTAAATATAGCCTTCTCACTCCATGAGCCTGCTCAGCATCATGCTGGGCCTGCACTTTCTGGAGAGAAGGTCTTGAGATTTAAAAACCCAAATTCCACTGCAGTAAAACATGGCTATTGAGCAAAATGCTGGGACCAGAATTTTTCCTGGAAGGGCCAAAGGACTGGCAAGTGAATTGAAACAGATTCACTTCTTTCAGGTGCACAAAATGATTTTATTGACCCAGTATATTTCAGATCTTGGCAATGAAATTGCAACCAATTGATTAGCATATGGTCTCTTCACTAATAAAAAATAAATGTCTTTACGAAGAAATAAATATTTCATTGGTAAAATCCTACTCAAGACAAGGAAAGAGGTAGCTTTAACCTTGATATAACTAGTGAAGATATGTAGCCTTCATGTCTGCAGAGGAAAGCATAAAAATGAGACCCCAGCATATCCTAAAAACTCAAACTGTAAGGCAAATAAAATTAATCCAAAATATTTTATTAAAAAACTCATGGCTGGTTTAAAATCTCATGGCTTTTCAGAGCTCAGTTTACTATTTTCAGCTATCTGGGATTGGCAACACTCTTGTCTTCACTCGGATTTTAAAACACAGCTATTTTGTGTTAACAATCTCATTGCAAAAAGACATTCATCTGATGAAGTGGGTCTTCGCCCATGAAAACTTATGCTCCAAAATATCTGTTGGTCTATAACGTGCTACAAGACTCTTTGTTGCTATTGCAAAAAGATGCACCTATTTGTACTAGTGAAGACACAGCATATGGGGAAAGAAGGGCTTGCTGGCTAAACTACCAGTGCTGGATCTCAGGACACCTGGATTCTTTTTCTGACTCTGCCACAAATTTTGTATGCGACTTTAGGCGACTCGCTTAATTGGCTGTCTCCCTCGCTTTTCCATCCGTAAAATGAAAATAATGTTCACCTGCTTCACAGGAGGTTTGTGACCATTCATCTCTGCAAAGCAATTGGATATCTTCTGAAGGAAGGTGCTGTCAGTGCAAAGTATTATACTTTTTCACTTCCTGTCTCCAGGGCAGATGATGATAACCTCGAACTACTGGTTACCATAGCAGCAGTGGAACTAATAAGAATGTTTCAGGCAGCAGATGCCCAGGCTCCCAGGATCTGTGGTGCCAGGACAGCATAGGGTCCATAGCAGCCCTGCCATATGGACTGTGCTTCCAGACTCCTAGGCCAGCTGGCTTCCAACTGCCTCCTCAGGAGCATGGTGAAGCTGCAGTGAACCGTGGAAGCCCTGAGGTCCCCAGGCTGAAGGAAGTCTGTATGGTGGGGCTGCTCCAGAGCCAGAGACCGTGGCAATCATGAGATGCCTAGCGGCCTACCAGGAGGCAAGGTCGGGTTCCATCAGGACCCCGTCTGTGATTAAATTTCATCAAACCCATGAAGTTTCCGGGAGATGCTTTGGGTTTGCCAAATTGGCAGTTTCCAATGATGCTGTTTTGTCAGAGAATATCTGGCCAGTTATTAATTTGTGTTACAGCTCCTAGTAAAAAATAATGTGTTTGAATGAGCTTCAGGGGAAGTTTAACGGAGGCAGAATGCATAGCAGCCTAATGAGGAATTTGAACAGTGTGTAAAGTTAAACACCCCTAACACTTGTAAAAATTTCCAAGGATTCTTTTTAAAAAAAAATCACAAGTGCTAGGGACCTGTGTGTGACAGATATGGCAATTTCTGGCAATATCCTGGACACACTTTACTGAAAGAAGTTAAACCTTA
The DNA here is from genome assembly GCA_007922305.1 of Dermatemys mawii. Classification (NCBI taxonomy): domain Eukaryota; kingdom Metazoa; phylum Chordata; order Testudines; family Dermatemydidae; genus Dermatemys; species Dermatemys mawii. The sequence goes on from ML677332.1 coordinate 28,032,698, forward strand.
TTGAATTAAGTTTAAGTATCTTAGGAGTTCATTGTATTAAAATACAAATGTTTGTTTCACAGCTATTTCTTTGAAGGTCATAACGATCTCAAGTTCAGTCTCCTCACTAAAGACTTTACATACAAACCCACAATAAAAATATGAATTTTTAAAGTTGTGTGTTTTCTAGGAAGTCGTAGGGGGGGGAAAGCGGAGTGTATGCAAAGGTAAACCTTCCAGTTATGCAGAAGCTCAGCCTTCTGAAGCTTCACCCTGAATACGGGAACCTTTTGTCTGGTGATCAACTGTTATGTGAGGGCAAATCAAAGATCCAAGCTTTATAAGAAGTGACTCTCAGATTACTGGCGGTTCTTGTTCTGAGGCAAAGTGGTTCTGAACTTGTATCCACCGAAAAACCCCTTGGTGAGGTCTGAAGAGCTGTTTGCTTGCCAAGGCCCTTTTTGGAGTTGGGCTGATCTCTAGTAAGCTTGTCATTCATGTGTTTTCTTTGTAATGCTTTAACCCTAAAAATAAATGTGCTTGTTTAGAAAGAGCTGTATAGTACTTTATAATTGTGGGCAGTTATGCTGCTTGTAGCCTCTAAGGAAGTCCCCTGCTGAGGCAGTCTGCCATGCTGGGGAATTTACAGTATCGACAGGGAACTACAGCCTAGAAATACCCAGTGAGGTGGGAGAGAGCTAACTCTCCACCCCAGAGAGGAGATGGCGACAGAGCCAAAAGCCTAAGAGTGGGTGCCTTTGCTGGACCACAGAAGGGGAATACAAGTACAGTCACCCTGAACTATGACCCTGTGTTTCACGTCTCCTCTGACAGATGACACTTCAGTACTTCCTGCAGCTATACTGGAAAATCAGTTCAGAGGGAAGTGTGTCATGTACTGACTTATCTGCACTTAGAGATTTCCCAACACTGGCCAAGCCCCATTCTACTTAATAAGTAGGCTCTGACAAGATAGCACAGATTGAGGGGCTACTGTAGTCATATAGCTAAAACTTTTGAACTCCTCCTAGGGTAAAAATAATCCAGACGAATCATAGGAAACACAGCAAAGAGGAAAAATTGCAAGTGAAAACCAGTGTCTTTTCCAGAGAATCACAAACTTTAAAACATTTTCCACATCAGTCATGTTTTCTAGTTTTCATGTGGGAAGCATTTCCCATTCAGTGCTAAAAATGTTGTTCTTGGTTTCAGGCCTTCTTTGGGCAGTGACATAGCCCATTTGTATGCACCAATATGTGGAAATTGTGCTTTGTTCTTTTACATTGCTCTCTTAGATTAACACAAGGGCATGTTAATGTTTTTAAGGCTGTGCACACCACCCTTTTCTCTGATCATGGAGGCTTTGCTAAACACAGGGCTATCTTAAAGCTGCCCTAAGGACAGATTTAGCATTGTTATTGCTTTTTATGTATTCCCTTTTTCTTTTAAAATATAAATTGATGTGAGATTTTTTAAAAAAAAACTTATGCTATTTACTCGTGTATAATTTAACACCCAGATAGAATAAACTCATAAAATATGATGCCAACTGGTTATTAAGATTAACTCTCATGTGAGGATAACATACGTTGCCTAGTGGTACATTAAAATACATAAATTAGTCTTCATCGCAGTAGGTATGAATATGGAATGACCACACACAGTCAAAGGAGAAGGGTGTGTATTTCTCAGTGATGACAGTAATGCAAGGTATGGTTTTAAACATACTAAGCTCACTTTGCCCCGGTGGCGAGTGCAGGGAGTGCATTTTGCTCAGGCATCACTACATAAGCATCGCTGAGGGCACCAGGTGGATTGCCAAAACCTTTGTTGTTGTCTCATGCCAAGCTGGCAGGGCTATTAGCTAGAGGAAAAACCATCATTTTACTTGCAAACTGAGCACATCTAACATGAAATCAGAGCAACTTAATGAATATGGAACCTCATGATGCCATTTATACAGTTACTTTTCCTCATAGATCTCCATCTAAACTCCATCTGGGCTTGACTCAGGAATCAGCCCAACTCCATCTGGTTGCCCGGTCTGCCGCTCTCCCTGCCCAGCCATGCACTCTTGCTGGGCAGTACACCGAAGGACCCAGCACCCTTGTTGGAATGGTATTTGACACTGATTTGCACCACTAAATCCCTGATCCAGGAAACCTTTCTGCCTGCAGAAATCAGCAATACAGAGACACCAACTATGGCCCTCTGTATCTTAACCAGTGAACGACTGAGATTAAATACGACTGACTGGACCACTTAGAGGATGGGCTAGATGACCTACTAGGCCTTGTCTCTCTCCAGTTCCGATTTTGATTTTTACCCATGATTCTGATGTACTATGGGTTTCTAAATCATCAGAACATTATCTTTAGAGAGGGAAACCATGCAGGCTGCTTGTCTGACAGGATCTATTTCTCTTCACATTTCTAGACAGAAATAGGGTTCATAAAAGTAATATACCAGTCACAGAAGATAGACTTTTTGCTAGCAGTTTTTCATGGGGACTGTTTCTTAACATACAATTCTTGAATGATTAGACTACATTTAAAAGCTGATTAAAAATACACTCCACAATATATCTAAATCACACACGAGCTGCAGTATTTCTAGCCAAGCACAGCTGACTCAGCAGGCTCAGTAAACCCTTCCACTGTAACTCTTCAAGCCTTATTATCCCTCTTATGTACCAACTGTCCATACTGCTAACACAACATCTGGGAAGTACTTAATTTGCAATTTCTAGCTAATGCCATGTATGTCTACTCCTCACCCACTCCCAGCCCAAAATAAAACAAGGAAATGTGTGATTTAAAGGAAACTCTGTTATTCCTGCACAATAGCTGATTCCATCTGAACTGTATACGTTTAGATAGGTTCATGGATTTTATAGATTTAGACCATTAAGAATAAATCAAGCATCTGTGCTTTTGAGATTTGCACTTGTTTGATGAAAACAGATGAAGAGTGCACAATTTCTCATCTTCCCTCAAGTTTGAGTACTTTACCTTTTTTATTGGAATAGGGTTTTTTTTAATTCTGTTTTGTTTAGAAACCTGCCCGCTTACCCCCAAGATTTACAATGATTACAAGGAAAATTAGCTAAAAACACCAACTTTCCACAGAGGTTTAGATTGTAAGCCAGCAGCATCACAGATCTGGTGACTTTCTTCCCTTTTGCTTTAAATCCACTCTTTTGCTGATTTGGGCAAGTTGTTTCTTTATTTTCTCTCACAATTTGTCTCATTCTATGTTAGACCCTTTAAATTAGACCAGGCAAAGCACTGAAAATTATATTGTGGGGAGTGTGACCCAGTGTGACTGGGGCAGTCCTTAATGAAAATGCCAAGGTCCAGACAGGCTGTAAAAGGGAGAGCAGACATTCCTGAAACTGGTGGTTAACAGTGAAGTTAGGCTCGCTAGCCAGTCACAAACTGCCCTCCTGATCCCACACACTGGTTATGAAAAATCTAAAAAAGAAACAGGGTTGTTCCTAGTCATTTGGATGCCCTGTGCATCCCCAGGCCTCTCCCCCACCCGGTTCTGGCAGGCAGGGGCTGTGGGAAGCCACTTTTGGGGGGCCCCCAAGCTCAGAGTGGCCTAGTGGATTAGTGGGGGTGGTCCTTTCCCCAACTCGAGCGACATAGCTGGGGCAGGTGCAAGGGAAGCAGAGTGGGCTGGGGCCGCGTCGCTCCGCTTTCTGCCACCAGTGAGTGCGGAGGACGATCTTTTCCCTGCACTCATCAGCGGCGGGAAGCAGAGCAAAGTGGCTGGGAGCTGGAGAGGTAGAACGGCCTGGGGCTGAGTTGCTCTGTTTCCCGCTACTGCCAGTGAGTGTGGGATTGCTGGGGAAAGCGTGGAATGGGGGTGGGCCAGGTGCGGAGCAGTGGGGAAGCCTACTAGGCAGGATGGAGGGAGTTGTTTGGGGCCCCACGCCCCCCTAGGGACAGCCCTGTCTCCTGCAGTGAGCACATCCCATGGGGGCGGGGAGGATTGAGGGGCGGCCAAGGGATAGGGCTAGTCGCCGGGGCTGGGGCTGCTGCATTGCAGCACACACAGCTGGCTAGGGCACCATGAAATTTGGGGAATTCGGTGCCTCAAATTTCATGGCGTCCTATGCCATGTATGCCTAAGCATAGCCCTGAAAAGAAATCTCACAGCCCCCTTTACTGCATTCCAGTTCTCTGGCTCCCAGTCAGCGCACAGGTTCAGTACAGTAAGAAGTTATTTAAAACTCTGCTTACTATACAAAATATTCTTCTGACCCCAAAGGGCCAGCCACATTACCAGGTCAATATTAGGTTGGATCTTACCCAAAATACCACACCGCCAGCCAATCCTTTAGTGTCTAATAATAAAGGTTTATTATAAAGAAAAAAAGAAGGACCAAGAAGAGAGCTGTTAAATGATAAAGCACTCCGATATATATATATATATATATATATATATATATATATATATATATATATATATATATAAAGACTTCAGAATCCATATATCAAGCTCTTAGCAATATTGAGTTTGTTGTCTTGAAAGTCCCTCTGGAACACATCCACAGCTTGGATGGGTCATTCAGTCCTTTGTTCAGAGCTTCATTTGTAGAAAAGTTATTCCAGAGGTAAGCAGGAATGAAGACAAAATGGAGATGATGCACCTGCCCTTTATGTTCCTTTTGCTATGTGGCTTGTATTTCCTGTGTCCCAAACATAAGCTTCACCACACATGGAAAAGCCTTAGAGTTCTTTGTCCATAGGCATGCCCCACATGCCTTGCTGACTCATCTAGTGCAGCCCCTACCTTCTCTCAATGGGTCAGTTGTATAGCTGATGACCCTTGATGGATCATCAAGCAGGTTAGGCAGTGCTGATGCCAGTTGTCTGGGAGTTTTACCCAGAAGTACAGCACAAGTTGGCAAATACAGATATGCCCTACATACCCATAACTCACAATACAAAGGTGGTAGAAGTATATAAACAAGATCATCATACTTGGCAAATCATAACATTTTCACAGATACCATCATGGCAATCTAGTCAGATTGCTAGCAGTTTTATAATATTGGTATCAACAATATCATCATTTGCTCCCATATTCCATACAGTGTCACAGGGAGCATAACTCTTGCACAGTGTCTTGCCCGGACAGAGAGCAGGGAACAAAATACAACCTCCAAGCTCGTATGTACCTCAGCGTTCCATTACTTTCATTAACTTGTTCAAAAGAGATGATGAGGCGCTTGTACATCAGTTTGCCTCTGCTCCCCAAAGGAATTTAGTGAAAAATCCATGTGAACGTTCTGTCTTTATTTACTCCAAGGAACAGAGCTGCTGCATATGTGGGAGACTCAACTAGAGACCATCTGGGTTTTGTTGGCTGGAAGCACAACTTTTTTCTTTCCGTTAACACATTCCTCCCCTCAAATCCCTCTCTTTTTTCCTCCCCCTTCATGGAACTTTCTCTTCTCTGGCACCATTTTGCTGCCTTATGACTTGTACTGGGGCATTTCTTATATAGATGAGATCCAACTATATCAGGGGTGGGCAAACTTTTTGACCCGAGGGCCAGATCGGGGTTGCGAAAATGTATGAAGGGCCAGGTATGGAAGGCGGTGCCTCCCCAAACAGCCTGGTTCCCACCCAATATCTTCCCCCTCCCACTTCCCGCCCCCTAACTGCCCTCCTCATAACCCACAACCCATCCAACTCTCCCTACTCCCTGTCCTCTGACCGCCTCCTCCCAAGAACCCCATCCCCAGTCACCTCCCCAGGACCCTACCTCCTATCCAACACACCACCCCTGCTTCCTTTCCTCTGGCTGCCCCCTCAGAATTCCCAACCCTCCCATTCCTTGTCCCCTGACCACCACCCCCGAGGCCCCCCCCGACCCTAATCGCCCCCAGAACCTCACCCACTATCCAACCCCCCTGTCCCCTGATTGCCCTGACCTCAATCCACACCCCCGCCCTCTGACAGGCCTCCCGGGACTCCCACACCTATCCAACCCAAACCCCCTCACCCCCACTTTCCCTGTTCCCGACAGCTCCTAGGCCTCTGCCCCTTATCTAATGCCCCAGACCTCTTACCGCTCAGAGCAGCATGTCTGGCTCCAGCCAGACACATGGCCATGCTGATCTGTCCCCCCAGAGTGCTTCTCGTGCAGCGGCAAGGCTCTGGGTGTCGGAGGGGCTAGCCTCCTTAGCTGGGAACTCAGGGGCCGGGCAGGGCGGTCTCGCAGGCCGGTTGTGGCCCGCAGGCCATAGTTTGCCCTCCCACCCCTGAACTATATCCTGGAGTTGGTGCAGACCCTTTTGGCTAATTGCTTGTCTTCTTTTGTCTTAGTTTTCATGAGTACAAAATACTCTTGAACACACATTTTTCAAAATGGGGTACAGATCAGCCCTCCAGATAAACAGCTCCGTGTTACAGTGATGTTTTTGTCATCTCCCTGCAGTTGTAGAACACTAGCTGCGGCTTGATCCAGACAACACAGAGGTAATGTCTGTAGGTTGGTTTCAGCTGCCAACAGTGTTGTAGAACTTATATTTATAACACAGATGCACAAGTTAGGTGTGATGTTAGACTCTACGATGCAACTTGCTATGACCGGGAGTATTTTCAGGTCCTACAAGAAGAGAACAGCTTTTTCTCTCTGAGCCAGAGACCTTGCCCCATTCACCAAGTCTGTCACCGTCAGGTTAGAAAGCAGCAGAGCATTTTGAGACCACCTGTTGCAAAACTGATGTAGGTAACTTGTTGGTAAAAATATTGGAAACTCCCCTAGAGCTTTGGCTACACTAGGCTCTTGCTGGTAGAGTCATTTTAGAAATGTCTCTAGTGCAGACAAGGCTTTTTAGTATAAGGAATGTACAAGAATCCATGTCCAAGGCAGCCTCCTTGACAATTTCAACATGCACAGCATTTTTGGAAGAGAAAAAGAGACAGGAATAGAAGCAACTAAACTCCTCTAAGTTATCAGTGAAGAACATTATTAGGAGAACGTTCTTCCTCTTTGTTTTGTGCAGCGTTTCCATTCTGCCAGTATTAATCAGATCACCAGCCACCAGAATATCAGATGTCCAGGAAGCGCTGCTCATATTGACAGCAGGACAGTCCTCCCTCTTTTTCAGTAACACTTTAATTTCCTCTTTGGCCTTCATCCAGTTGCAAAACCTGGGCCCTTGTTTCCATGCTTGATAGCAAATCCTGGCTTTGCAAGCTTTTACATCACCCTCAAGTTAATTTTAGAACTTTGGTTGCCATGGTTGCAGCTGAGTATTTTTTAATTCTCTACTTGTTTGCTGCTCTGCCTTTTTTTCTTTAAACGTTTAAATTGGGATGCAAGGAGTGCGTTGAACAATGGTCCAACCTTGTCTGAGATTGAAAGGAGGACATGTGAGAGGTGAGACTCTTGAACTTCAATCTGATGAGTCAGCATCTGCTCATTCAGTACTGCCCAGCAGCTGCAGAAACCGTCACAAGCTCTGTTCTTGTATTGCACAGTCAGGGCAAGAGGGTTTTAAATCTTAGGTAGGTAAAATGCTAGCACAGAATACTGGACTGGGTAAAGAGCTTCTATTCTCTTTCTCCTGATCCCATCTTCTTTTTAAGCGCATGAAGGCACAAATCCCTGTTCTGACATTCCCTATGCTGGAAATATAAGTGAGGGGAAAGCATACTGCACAGACCTTTCGTTAAAATCTTAGGGCACCTTCTGACCTGAATTAGACCTTCTTAAAGAAAAACAATGTAGTGACATTATGGTACCACACTGACCTGACCTGTTTGTATTTTAAAAACAAAAACCTGAATACAGAAATTAAAATAGGCCACGCCAGAATAACGAGCCATTTGACAGTCCAATCGACATGTGATTTGTTTTAATGGAACATGAAACCATACAAAGATGAGAAATTTGTGGGTTTGGGCCCTTAATCCTTAAATGAAACGTGTAGGCGCTACTGCCGTACAAATAATAAATAACGTGCTAACAGTCTGCATGTCTGTGTTTGAATTTCGTCTTTTGTCTCCTTTAACCTTCTGAGGCTGCAACCCCACTTTTGAATGGTTTGGAATTTTAATGTGTTGCTACAGTGGTGTCTTTGTTGGAGATGGACCATGACTTGTGTTCATTAAGGCTACAGATGTCGGTTCAGATTTCACGTTTCAAAAGCTTTCTCCCTGATGAAGTGTGAAAAAGCCAAGCTCGAGTAGAGGCTTGTGAAAGATAGAATAATAGCCCTTCCTCCCAGCATCTGACAGGCTTAATGCCGTTACTCTCAGATCTTTTTTAAAACTTTGAGAGAGCGAATTTGTTCCCTGTCAATAAAATAGTCCACTGAGCGCAACTTGTAACGTTTTCCTGATCAGCCTTTTCCTAAATTATTTACGAAGTTTCTTACACTCAGAAGCTTCTAGTTTTCACATTTAGCTATTCCCAGGTAATAAGGTTTAATAGGCATTAGTGGCATTAATGAACTGTTTATGCATTGTGCTATCAGAATACATAAATCTTGTTAACAAAAAAATATGAATCTGAGTTAAATCAGTCTGCCCTCTCTTTTTCTGTCAAATACAAGAAACAGAAGAGCAGACATTGCTTTGTAAACCTCCTTCGGTAGTAAGTACATGTCTTTTTTTCACTGAAAAAGATGTCTGCATTACCAAGAAACTTAGTTCAGCGACTTCTGCAGTGTGTAAACATTTACCAAAAGTTATTAGAGCAGAACTAAAGAGACACACATTTTTCTAAATCACTGTCTGCCAGGGTCCTTATTTCCGCCTTCTGCCTGTCACATTGTGCACTGTTCCTAAAAATTCACAAAGCAGACGCTGCCAGCCATCCCACTGTTCTGGTTACGGAAGTTATGTGGTAACAGAAAGGGACATGTACGGGAAACAGCATTGCATCTACAGTCTCTCACCGGAAAGCTTTCTCCTCAAATTAAAGGCTTTGGTAAGACAATACGTTAATTAAATTAAAAACAAACAAGTGACTTAGGTGCATCTTTTCTGAGAGCATGTATGGCTTCCTCTTATTGAAAGAGCTCCTGGGAAAAGTATTCTAGATGGCGAGATCTGTCGTTAGCCTCTCCAGAAATACTTTTGAAGTATGCATATAAATATAATATAGCAATAACATTTTTTCTTCTGCAAAATGTGTTTTTTGACAAAAGAAGAAAAACCTCATCAGAAATGTCTTGCATATATTATATGATCCATCTTACTAGGAAGAAAACATGCTATAATAGCTTTCATAGCACAGCTATGGAAAGGTCTTTTTTTTGTTTTTTTTAAGTGGTACAGTCTTCCCCTCTGACGAATTGTTCTGAAAATTGATCTTTAAGGGATACTTATTGTTTCTAATCTTGGTTTGAACAGTACAGACATGGCAGGATCACGTGATAGGACTTCCTCATCTTTTTCCTTCTGGATTTATCAACTAAGCATGCTACAGTCATACATCAGGAAGCTTAGATGTAAGATTATTCTGTTTAAATAGCACCGAAATGGTGAAAGAACACCAGTAAGTTTCCATCGTGTTAGGTCTTCTCAAGCTAACAGAGAAAAGTTAAACTATTGACTCTTTACAGTCTTGGGACCCACTATTGTCCGCACCACAGGATGTGAGAATAGGGCCCCTTGACAGTAGCTGTTGCTTTTCAGACTGAATCCTGATCTTCACAAGTGGAGTAGGCAATAAGCAATGCATACCTGTTCCTGCAAAAGGAGAAAGATTCTGAAGTTTTCTGCCAGATGTTTTCGAGGGGAGGCAGGGAGGAATGCCTTTCTCTGAAGCATCAGACATTGATTGACCAGTGCTCAAGACAGAGTTCTGATCTGGTATGTGTAGCTCTCAATTACTGTGGTTATAATTGCTTCCATGGAAGTACAAGAAACTGGATGGGAACACAGGAAAATTAATTGTGATTAATCACACTTATAACAATAGAATACCAACTGAAATTTATTAAATATTTTTGATGATTTTCTACATGTTCAATATTGATTTCAATTACAACACAGAATACAAAGTGCACAATATTTATATTATATTTGATTACAAATATTTGCACTGTAAAATGATAAAAGAAATATTTTTCAGTTCACCTCGTACAAGTACTGAAGTTCAATCTCTTTATTGTGGAAGTGTAACTTACAAATGCAGTTTTTTCTTGATTACATAACTGCACTCAAAAATGAAACAGTGTAAAACTTTAGAGCCTACAAATTCACTTAGTCCTACTTCTTATTCTGCCAATCACTAAGACAGACAGGTTTGTTGATATTTACGGGAGATTATGCTGCCCGCTTCTTATTTATAGTGAGAACAGGTGTTCACATGGTACTTTTGAAGCTCGTGTTACAAGGTATTTACATGCCAGGTATGCTAAATATTCATATGCTCCTTCCATGCTTTGGCCACCATTCCAGAGGACATGCGGATGATGCTTGTTAAAAAAAAGTGATGCGTCAATTAAATTTTTGACTGAACTCCTTGATGGGAGGATTGTTTGTTCCTGCTCTGTTTTACCCGCATTCTGCATATATTTTGTGTTATAGCAGTCTCGGATGATGACCCAGAGCATGTTTGTTTTAAGAACACTAACAGCAGATTTGACAAAATGCAAAGAAGGGTCTGATGTGAGATTTCTAAAAATAGCTCCAGCACTGAACCCAAGGTTTGAGAATCTGAAGTGCCGTCCAAAATCTGAGAGGGATGAGGTGTGGAGCATGCTTTCAGAAATCTTAGAAGAGCAACACTCCAATGCGGAAACTACGGAACCCGAACCACCAAAAAAGAAAATCAGCCTTCTGCTGGTGGCATCTGACACAGATGATTAAATGAACGTGTGTCAGTTCGCACTGCTTTGGATCATTATCAAGCAGAACCCATCATTAGCATGGATGCATGTCTTCTGGAATGGTGGTTGAAGCACGAAGGGACATACAAATCTTCAGCGCTTCTGGAATGTAAATATCTTACAGTGCCGGCTACAAGAGTGACATGCGAAGAGCTGTTCTCACTTTCAGTTGACATTGTAAACAGGAGGCAGACAGCATCATCTTTAAATTGTAGCCAGCCTTGTTTGTCTGAGAGATTGGCTGACCAAGAAGTAGAACTGAGTGGACTTGTAGGCTCTAATGTTTTATGTTGTTTTATTTTTGAATGCAGTTTATTTTGTACATAATTCTACATTTTTAAGCTTAACTTTCACAATAGAGATTGCACTACTTGTATGAGTTAAATTGAAAAATAGATTTTTTGTTTTTATAGTGCAAATATTCGTAATAAAAAATAAATATAAAGTGCACACTGTACACCTTGTATTCTGTGTTGTAACTGAAATTAATAAATTTGAAAATGTAGAAAACATCCAAAAATATTTAAAATAAATGGTATTCTATTGTTGTTTAACAGCATGATTAATCTCAATTAATTGTTTTAATCACGCGATTAATCACAATTTTTTAATCGCTTGCCAGCCCTATTAAAAACTATTATCATGTCTCTCCCTCCCTCTCATCCCCCAAGTCTTCTCTTCTCCAGACTAAACAAACCCAGTTTTTTTCAATCTTTCCTTATAAGTCATGTTTTTAGATCTTTATTTTTGTTACACTTCTCTGGATTTCCTCCAAGTTGTCCAATCTTTCCTGAAATATGGTGTCCGGAACCAGACACGATACTCCAGTTGAGGCCTAATAAGCACAAAGTTGTCCAGAAGAATTACTTATTGTGTCATTCCTGCTAATACATCCCAGAATGATGTTTGCTTTTTTTGCAACAGAGTTACACTGTTCACTCATATTTAGCTTGTGATCCACTATGACACCTTCCTCCCTCCCCTGCCCTGATCCCTTTTCGCAGCACTTCTTCCTAGGCAATCATTTCCCATTTTGTATGTGTGCAACTGATTTGTTCATGTTGTTATCTTAAGATTTATGTATCCATTTAGGATGCCTGTGTTTGCAGAGAAGTTGACGTATAATGCACTGCACCCATTTTTCTCCTTTTATTAAAGGTATTGGACTACCCTGCTTCAAAGCAATCCCCTGGTAACTGATTAGTCTCTGTTCTGCTCTGATGTCCTCTTCTCACCCAACTTCCACAAATGGCCAATTGAGCTGAATGAAGTTTGAATGCTAAACGGTAACATAAACACTGGGACCTCATAATGTATATAGCTTCCTCTCATGTAGACACCACAAGATAACAGAATTTGGCGTTGATTCTGGGTTTATAGTTTTCTTAAATCTGTTGCAAATAACCTATAAATATTTAGGACATAAATATCATCTGGATTATCCATGATCTAGAAATAAGTACAAAAACCAGGTTGTTGTAATTTTCTTTATTCACCTGGAAACTAAACAAAGAAACTCAGAAGGACTTTTTTTATTGAAGAATGACCGTGCTGGCTGACAGAGGAAGACCAAGTTGGAGTTGAGGCATGTTAACTGATTATCACTGTTTTCCCCAGTCTGGCCCATCCGTATGTAATGTGACATGAACTCAGCCATTTAGTGGGTACATTCTGGAGTGGATTACAGAAAAAGCATCAATATGTGATGAGCTGTAAATACATGTACTAATGCAGGTAAATTCCTTTGCTCCTTCTTTCTGCTTTGCTTTCTTGCTTGACTTGCTTTGAGATTCTTCACATGAAGGATCTCGAGTTCATTTTACTGAAGTGAACCAAGAAAGAATATTGGTTAGTAATTTTGAGGTTTCTAAAGCTTTCAGTCCAGCACATTTGTGTGGAGAACAGGGATTTTCCCAACACCTCCCCTTCTCCCCCAGTTTTGTGAACTAGTTACATGCAGTTTTGCCAATTTAGTGATTGGAAATTTGATTTGAAATTGAAACATTAATACACACTTTAAAAACATATAAAATATATAATAAACTAAGTGCATCTGAAAAAGTATAATAGATTTGAGAAGTATGAACATAGACTAACTAATAATAATAATAATTTCAAATTATGATTTATAAGTAAAGTCTAAATGAGATCTCCCTGATAGCTAGTGATTGGCTAGGGGGAAAGGCTTCAGGACCAGATTTTATTTACATTCACACCTAATCCGCATCAGTATCCAGAAAACAGAGCTGTGTTGCCCAAGTGATAGATTTTGACTGGGGTTCGGTTACAAATCACTTCAATGTGGAAGGGTGAAGGATAATGAAATGTTATTCTTATTGTACAAGTAAAGGGCATTAGAACTGTACTTAGCCTATACTGATTGAGGGCATCAAGAACGAGGGTGGGGACCGGTGTTTTGCTTGATGGTCTGCCTAAGTAACAAGTACTGTTTGATCTGCCCCTCCCCACTCTTTAAAGTCAGAACTGATTAGGCTCCATAGATAGTCTTTTGTTTTGTTAAGTGACCACTACCGCTGAAATCACTGATAATCAGATCTAAGTGCCGAAATCACTGAGGGTCGGGTGGAACCTCAGGAGACCAACTCTCAGAGATCACAGCGGCAGGTGGCAGCAGAAGGTGATGGCACAGAGCCATTGGCAACAGAGCGATGGAGTGAACGGTGGCACAATGAACAACAGTGGCCATAGCGAACAGTGAGCAGCTGGAGGAAAAGCAAGGTGCTTTCTTGCCCCCCACCTAGGAGATGAAGTCATGTGAAAGCACCTCTGAACTCTGGGTCTCCACTGACCAAGGACAACACTGGTGAGTGGGGTGCGGTGGAGGGAAAAGTGAGGGGGACATTAAACATTTGTTGGACTATATTTTAGTGACTTTGCTCCAGAATGCTAGATTTGTAAGTGGGAATTGAGACTTATATAAAAATGTTCTCTAGTAGGCCAAAGTTTTTAAAATACATTATTTGCCAAGGTTATTATCTCACGTTGTTGCTATCTGGAGAAGTCATTATGTTGAGGAGTTTCTGTACTAAACATTTTTATTATTATAATTAATTTTTACATAAGAATGGCCATATACTGAGTCAGACCAATATAGCTTTTGTATCCTACATCCTGCCAGCTTCTGGCAAACAAGTTAGGAACACTCAGAGCATGGTGTTGCATCCCTCCCCTCGCTAATAGCCACTGATGGATCTATTCTCCAGGAATTTATCTAGTTATTTTTTTAATCCTGTTATAGTTTTGGTCTTCACAACATTCCCTGGCAAAGAGTTCCATGGGTTGACTTTGCTGTGTGAAGAGATACTTCTTTAAAAAACAAACAAACAAAAAAAAACTGCTGCCCATTCATTTCATTGGGTGATTGCTAGTTCTTGTGTTATGTGAAGGATTAAATAACATTTCCTTATTCACTTTCTTCACACCAGTCAAATTTATATAGACATCTATCATGTCATCCCCACTTAGTTGTCTCTTTTCTAAGATGAAAATTCCCAATCATTTTAATCTCTCATCCTGTTTCATACCCCTAATCATTTTAGTTGACCGTCTCTGTACCTTTTCCAATTCCAATATATATTTTTTGGGGATGGGGTGACCAGATCTGCACACAGTATTCAAGGTGTGCACCTATCATGGATTTATATAGAGGCAATATGATATTTTATGTCTTATTATCCCTTTTTTAATGATTCCCAACATTCTGTTTGCCTTTTTGACTGCCTGTGCACATTGAGTGGATATTTTCAGAGAACCATCCACAATTATTCCAACATCTCTTTCTTGAGTGTTAACAGCTAATTTAGACCCCAGCATTTTGTATGTTTAGTTGAGATTGTTTTCTAGATAGATAGATTTGTGTGCATTACTTTGCATTTATCAACATTGAATTTCATCTGCCTTTTTGTTGCCCAGTCACCCAGTTTTGTGAGATCCCTTTGTAACTCTTCGCATTCTGCTTTGGACTTGAATCTTGAATAGTTTTGTATCATCTGCAAATTTTGCCACCTCACTATTTACCCATTTTTCCAGATCATTTATGAATATGTTGAACAGTAATGGTCCCAGTAATGATCTCTCAGGGATACCACTATTTATCTCTCTCCATTCTGAAAACTGATAATTTATCCCTACCCTTTGTTTTCTATCTTTTAACCAGTTTCCGAGGACTTTTCCTCTTATCCCATGATGGCGTACTTTTCAAAAGTCAATTTAAAAAAAAAAATATTTGTTTTAGAAATCTAGAACTCTTATGTGTTTTGGTGTAATTTGCATTATCCTTATGTTAAATTTACATTATCCCAACAAAACATTTAAGTTATTGATATCTCTTTTATATGTTGCAGGTCAAAGTGAAAATGAAAAGACGAAAAAGTAGTGAAACAGTTTTTCCACTCAGAGGCCTCAGAAACCAACCAAGGTGATGAAGAACATACCAAGAATATATCGACATGTCATCTGAAGGTTTAAGTGGCATATCTACATCCAACCAGCCCAAAGCACAAATACAGCTACCTGCTGTCTCCAAAACCTAAAGACAGTTCCCGATGTTTGTGTGTCAAAGTGTTCCCATTTATTGAAGTTACAAAAGATGGCTATTAGTGCACCTCTTGCAAAAAAGCTTATGAAGAAGGAAAGCTTTCCAATGCTGTAATTGGTAAAAGTGGAGGAGCTTGGTTTGTTGTTAATGGCTTTGGAAAGTCTCTATCAAGATGGGATGGATCTAAGTAGTGAGGCTGGTTGATTACCTTTGCTACTACGTTTAGAGAAGACTATTGCCATTCTCCCTCTTGTACGTCTGCTGTTGAAACCACTTGGGTCATTAAACAATGCCATCCAGGCATCTGCTACAACAGTAATAGATCATTATCAGAGAGCTATCTATTGAAAAAGTACTGGAAGAAGCAAAGACTTTAGTCCAGAAGTTGACTAATGAAGGCATTTATATTGACTGCTTAAGTGAAGAGCACAAGAAATGTGTGTTAAAACAACTGAAAAAGTATACAGACTTGATTCTTAAAAATCTACAACAGCGACTTCTAGATTCTACTCAACCTCTATGTATCTTTTACAGATCCTTGTCCTATAAAACACGGACAGTTGCGTGGAGTGAGGCACTACCAGCAATGGGGCTGCCATGTGCTCAGGACAGAATAGAGAATTTGAACACAGAGTGGAATATCATACAACGAATTAATGCAGCTTTGACTTAAACTTCTTTTTTTATCATCACTAGTGGCTCAACCCAATCTTTGTGCTGTTTTCTGGGATGAAAGAAGTAGGAATTTATCTCTTGCTACTCCCAGTCAGAAGAGCTATAGTTGAGCGTTCATAATCATCATTGAATAGAATTTTGTGTTCTGAAAGACGTTGCCTTCTGCCTGATCATGTGAATGAACTAATGAGCATATCAACTGAAGGAGTGGAAGTACCAGATGCACGAAAAGCCACCAAAGATGAACGCATTGCATTCAAGAAGTTCATTAACAGATTTGTGCAAAAATATAACAACAAACCAAGAAGGATGTAGATATAGTGCTTCATAGAAAGCTTGAGTAGCCAACTTTAATTTGTATGATGATTTTAAAACGTGAGTTAAATCTAATAAAATGGTCATGAAACATTTTTAAGTTTTTCCTATGGTGCCATACAACCCGTCTTTATCCTCATGGTCTCACCCCTCATCGGCCATGACCCCCCCCCCTGTAAATTTTAACACCCCACCAACCCCAATTTCAGTTCCTGGGAAAAACAGTGGTGGAGAGGCATAAAATGTAGACGGGCCACAACATTGGCAGCATTGGTAAAGATGTTCTGACAATGGATATCATGGAAACTAGAAATGATACCACAGCAGGACTTGGATTGTTATTGGCCCACAGAGGAATTTTCTGGTTTGAAGTAATAATGATCTTGTCAGTGAACCAGATTTATTTGCTTTAAGAGAAATAGTTCTTCAAATTCAGATAATGGCAGGAAATTATGTTCCCTCATCTCAGGCATTCTCTTTTTTGGGGGGGGGAATGGGGGGGGAATGCATTATTTAACACTGAGATATTTGAAAGTAAAGAATGGGACATTTTAAATTCCATTCTCTGAGTAATGGGAAATTATTTTAAATGTTTCTGTCAAGTGTGTGTTTTGCATTTATCATCTAAGTGAATTACCAATAAGAAATTTGAAACACCAAGAGAAATAGGCCAAATATCCTGAGGCTGAGATTTAAGGAGAGCTTTCCTGAGATTTCATAAAACACTTCAAATCTTTGTGAAATTGTATATATGTCTTGGGTTTGGTTTGTTTCACTGCTAGTGAAATCATAACTGGCAAAGTTTAGAACACTAGGTGGCCAGCAGTTTTGCTAGTGTAGGCAGATAAATGGAACAAGAATTGTCTGTCAGCATTTGCTGTCTTGATGCTCTATAGCCAGGAATGCGGGGTTGGATGGATGGCTTTTCTGCATTTCTCCTCTTTACCCTAGCCTTTTATTTTTGCTTGAGATAGAGGAGTTATTGCTGTATAAAAAGAGGTGTGCTCTAAAAGACAACAGTCTGAAGTCTTCACAAAATATTACTGAAAGGCAGTGTGTTCCTGTAGTTAGGACACTTGTTTCCATTCCTGACTCTGCTGCTGACTTTGGACGAGTCCCTTCACCTCTTTGAGCATCTGTTCCCTTCCCACGTGTATTTATTTGGATTGTAAGCTTTTCAGAACAGGGATGGTCTCTTAGGATGCATTTCTACAGTGCGCAGAACAATGGGGCCCCAAGCAAGACTGGTGCCTCTAGGCAGTACTGTAATACATATAACAATAGTGTTTAGGGTGACAGAAGTCCCATTTTGGCTGGGAGAGTCCCTTTTTTAAGCCCTGTCATGGCCCTTCCAACTTCTTTGGCAGAAGTGGCCGTTTTCTCCTTTGCTCTTGCCAGCTTGACCATGGACAGAGAATCTGGTTACTGTTTGTAAAGCACCACGTAAACTTACAGTGCTATCGAAGGTTGTTTATTTTTTAGCATTAACAATAGGCCTTTTCCATCTCTAATCTGTCTGATTCAGTTCACACTGTTTGTTGAATACACTTTCAAAGTACTGTACCTACATGTCCACACACAGTCCTCACCTTAACCCTGAAAAATCTCCTGTGTTGCTTAGGTGTGGGTATGGAGTTGACAACAAAAGCATGTGCACTGTAACAAGGTGAATGATTCCAAGACAGTCTCCAGTGCATAGTGCGTGAGCACATCTGTGCATCTGAGGGGATCTGTGCGCTTCTGTAAGCCAATATCTGTTTTGTTCATGCATGGTTTTTAATAAGCTAGTTTTCCACAGTTCCAAGGAAGGAAGAAAATTCATTTGGAAGCCAGTCAGGTAGCATATCACATGGTACATTAACAGAAAATGCAGCTGATGACAAGCACCAAACTTTTCGTTGAGAAAAATCCTAAGTTTTCCCCCTCCTTTTCTGTGTCTTGCAGAGACTGGCAGTGGCCAAGATTATGTGACCTCGGAAAACCAGCTGCTCTATTATCCCAGCATCACTTATGCTATAATTGGCAGCTCGGTTATCTTTGTGTTGGTGGTCGCCTTCCTCGCCTTGGTTTTGCACCACCAACGAAAACGCAACAACCTCATGAGCCTGCCTGTGCATCGGCTGCAGCACCCTGTCCTCCTGTCTCGGCTGGTGGTCCTTGATCATCCACACCATTGCAGCATCACCTACAATGTCAACAATGGAATTCAATACATGTCTAACCAGACCTGTCACAGGCCACTAGATCTGGATTCTCCACCATCATATTCAGAGGCTGTGTTAGACCAAAGGTATGTATGGGAATTAAGACTCCCCAAAGTTATGCTAGCAATTACAATTCCTAGACTCTGTGGGTCACCATGCTTCCTATGTGTTTTCATCATAGCATTTATGGTCATTGTTTTATTTGACAGGGTACAAATATTCCCTATGTTCTAATACTATAATTGTACTGTACTGTAATGCCCTGTAATTAGGTTTGGAAGGATTAGAATATATTGGTAAATATCATTTTCACTGTACACACACACACTGACAAAAATTATCAAAACTAACAGATAGGCAAAGTAAAAATATGCTGCTAGAGAACTTAGAGTTTAATTTAAGTATCTTTACTTCGTATATTTTTAAATGTGATGTTGACCATTTTTTTTTAATGATTATAAAACTTCAACTCTTTGAATCTCATTGTCTGCTGTCGTTAAATAATTGGCCCTGCCCCCATAGTTTTCTGTAGCACTCCCAATGAAGTCAAGTAGTCTCCCTTGATTAAGGACTGCAGGATTTATCCAAAGGTCAATTGTCTTCTTAGCAAAAATTAAATCAAAATTATGTGTTTTGTTGTAATTTGCATTATCCTTATGTTAAATTTGCATTATCCAAAAATTAAATCTAAAAAATTGTATCTGACAAGGTCTTCAGTGCTAAAGGCATTAAGTGTAATAACCCAGATACATGGCACTAGTCTGCTTCCAAAGGTATTAGAGAAGTAAGACTTCTGCACTTCTTTAGAAGTCCAGAAAACAAAATATATATATATATGTGACGGTTTCCGTCACAGAAATGCCCTTGGGAGCGTCACCTGACGTGCTGGAATTACCTCTGAGCCATTTTCCCTGCCAGCTTGGGACTTCCAGAGCCCTGTCTTTTTGAGCCAGACATACTAGCCTGCTGCAACACAGACCCAGGGTCCGGGTTATGCCCCCAAAGCTTCAGGCTGTAAATGAAAACAGCTCTGCAGGTTACCTGACTCCAGTATCCAAACACCCAGCTCTCAATGGAATTTAAACCCCAAGTGAATCTGTTTTACTCTATATAAACCCTACAGTATAAAGCCTCCTAAATTGACCGCCCTCTGTAACATTCATAGAGATATGCACAGCTATTTGCTCCCCCCAGGTATTAATCACTCTGAGTTCATTAATAAACAAAAGTGATTTTATTAAGTATAGAAAGTAGGATTTAAGTGGTTTCAAGTAATAACACACATAACAAAGTCACCACGCAAAAACACGCAAGTCAAAGCCTAGCACATTAAGAAACTGATTACAGGTAATATCTCACCCTGAGAGATATTCTTCTTTCACAGACTAGACTCCTTCCTAGTCTGTTCCCAATCTTTTCCCCTGGTACAGTCCTTGTTAGTTCCAGTAGACATTTTAGGTGATAAACAGGGACTTTCTCATGACTGGCCCCCCTCTCTGTCTTGCTTCACCCCTTTTTATAGCCTTTGCACACGGCGGGAATCTTTTGTGTCTCTGGGTCACCACCCCTCATTCTAAATGGAGAAGTACCAGATGTAAGATGGATTTCATTATCAGGTGACATGTCACATGTCACTGTAAGACCTCAGCCTCCATTCTACCTGGGTTGGCCCACACATACACAGGAAGGTTTGCAAGTAAATAGAGCCATTTACAGTTCATTGATTCTGAAGCACCTTAATGGCTTCCACTTAATATGTTTACATCAGTAACACAGGTTTATATCTTATTCTCCTAACTTCAGATATAGAAACAATGCATGCTTAAACAAAAAGGATGAACACACTCAGTAGATTATAAGCTTTGTAATGACACCTTACAAGAGACCTTTTGCATAAAGCATATTCCAGTTGCATCATATTCACATTCATAAGCATATTTTTATAAAGTATATGGCATGCAACATCACAATATATATCTGTGAACCTCCCAAAAGCATGTGAATTTGAGTATGCCTTTTCTTTTCAACAAGCCTGTTGCCTTTTCTGAGTAGTACTATTTGCCTATTTTTTTCCATAGTAACACCATTGACTTTATTTGTAGAGACTGATACACAGCCCCAGATTTTTCACCTCTGTTTGTAAATTTATAAATGAATTTGATACCTGTAAATGATGACCAGCTGGAAGCTCCTGGGCCTGAAGTCGTTTGTTTATGAACAGAACAGATACGGCAGTACAGGCATCCTCCGCACTGCCTTTCCAATGTTCTTCAGCATTGCCTCTGAGGTCTAGGGATGACAGAGTAATTCTGTGTTCATGCTCTTTCCTGTCTCTCCTCTGAAACTGGCAACAGTGTTTGCTGTTGTGGTGGTAACTTGTAATGGTGACACATTTCTATTGGAAATAGCTGTCGAGATTTTCATGTAACTTTGACTGATAACTACCAGGAACCCTAGACTAAAATATATATATCTGTCTTTGACTTGAAGTATTCCTAAACACTTTTAAACTGTAACTGTTATACAGGAAGCTCCTTCACCCCACTGCTGAGTTGAAGCCATCTTTGGGGTGAACCATGGCAGCTGTTTAACAGTGCACAGTATATAACAGTTTAGGGTGGGAAGTGATTACCCTGTGAAAAATGAAGCAGCAAAAAAAATGTAGGGAGGCAGAATGTAACTATGCCATTGGAACTTGACCAGGACACAAGTTTAACATCCCTGCTGTTGGTGGTAGATAGGCCTTGGCCTGGCCCCTCTGCACAGGGATGAATTTCCACGTTTGCAAAGTACTTTTAAATCCTCAGATGTTGCTATAGAACTGTTATTGTTTTTATATTTTTTTTCCTTATGTTGGGATGGAAAGTCGTAACCTGTTAGAACAAAGTTCTGTAGCTCGTTATACTTCCGTCTGTGCCATTGTCTTCAGTAACCTTGTTCTTCTCTTATATTTTCAGCAGACCCCCTTGGTTTGATCTTCCTCCACCCCCTTACTGCTCAGATTCTGAATCCCCCAGTCAGACAGCTCTCCCTCCTTACCGATCTCGGACAGGAAGCTTGATGAGCACAGATACTCCAATGGCAGGAAGCCCCTTGAGCACAGGCAGCAGTCGGACAAGAGGTGTCAGTAACAGTATGGATCGTCGCAGAATGCTTCATGAGAGAACACCTGAGCAAAATGACTCTCTAATCAGTCCTGTTGCTGAAAGAGAAATGTAACTGGGGTACTGAAAAGGTTATATGGGTTAGTCTGCTGTGGCTTGTTACCATCAGAGATGGGTCTGAGCTGTGATGTTCAGAATGGGATTTGATTTGAATCCAAATCCAAACTTCTCCAAGTTTCACAGGTGCTCTGTTTTGGTGTTTGGGCTCATCACAGACAAAGACCAGAGTCATGAGTTGATGATCCAGGTTCACATCTGAATTGCCCAGAGTTGGTAGAGGAGGAGTTAAATCTGGCATTCTGGTTCAGACATGCTGAATACTTAAGATTTTGTGATTTAATGTATTTCAAGGTGTACTTTACTGTATATGTATGTATGTATATATGTGCATGTGTAATATCTGTAGGTATTCCACACAAAAAACTTTAAAAAAAACATTGTTACCAAGTCAAGGATGCAAAATATAGGAAACAATAGAATTCGGGTTGTCTGGGCAACCTTAATTTGACCCCCTTTTGTGTGTGCATTAAGGTACAATCTTTAATTACATGATCACACACTAATTTTTTTCCACAGGATCCCTGCTTCTTGGTGTGCACAGGATGGATTGTGCTCCATTAGTGAGCAGCTATTCAATAGTTTGTTTTAGCCTCATTGTTCAATTTGTGGCCCTAGGCCTTATTTATTGCGCACTACTCAAACCCTGCTCTGCAGACAGAATTAATAATTTCCTCATGGTTTTTCTGTGACACTTATCATTATAGCATCTAAGAAGCTTCACAAACATTAATGAAGTTATTTTCACAACAACTCTGAGTTGAAGTGGTGATATCCCCATTTTACAGATGGGAAATGAGGCCCAGAGAGATTAAGGTCAAAAGTGTTCACAAATTTTGGGTGCCCAATTTGAGACACCTTGAACCTGATTTTTAGAGCACTTAACATTCTATAGCACTTTATATGTTCAAACATACCTCCCATTGTCCTTAGTCCCAGCTGTGAGTGCTCAGCACTCCTGAAGGTCAGACCCCAGGGGCTGAAGTCGGGCACCAGAAACTGAGGAACACACAGTAAGTGGCCACTCCTGAAAAGTTTGGTTTAAGTGACTTGCCCAGTGCCACATAGGAACTCAGTGGCAAGGGAGGATAGAATTTCGGTTTTCCATGGCAACTTTCAACTGCCGTAACCATAAGACCATCCTTTCTCTTCTGCAGTTACCTGTTTCATCCACTACACACCTTCCAGCTTCTGCTGTAAATGAGGCAGAAATCCTACAGACCAGTCGCTCTTACTACACAACCCTGATTTATCCCCAGAGCAAGTGTATGCTGTCCACTGAATGAGGCAGGAGTCCTGTAGAAAAAATAATGTGTGATCATGTAGTTTAAGACTGTAACATCATGCATCTGCCCAAAGACTCCAAACTAAAGTTGTGCACACAACCTTAATTCTGGCATGCCCTCACTTTTGAGTACTTGATTAGCAAACTTAATGTTTTTAATGTAATTTTTTGTGTGCAATTTCATAGGTTTTTTTAAAAAGCAACTGAAGAAACAAATTCCAGTATGTAACATCATATTAACAGCTAGCATAGGTCATCAGCAGGGCTGGAACCTTTAGATCCACTGCATAGACTTCTGCCACTTGAGCTAATGGAATAACTGATAGCAGTAGTAAGTTGTCGTCCTAGCAGGGGATGTAATACACTTTGCCAGTGGGTCTCACAGGTATTTGTTGACAGTAGAGGGATGGTGAGACTCAGGAACCGGGAGCTTCATTCCAGGCTTTTGAGGGGAGTGTCCTCTAGTGGCTACAAACCCCTCTGGCAATTCCTCACATGCAGTGTCTTTTGTCCCATCATCTCCAGCCTGTCCCGGTTCTGTCTTTTCTCCACCCCAGCTCCTAATCTCAGTTGCATTCTCGTCACCTAGCCAGTCTCCACTCCTCAGGCTTCTCATGCCCAAACAGTCCTAGTCTCCCTATCCTGGCTGTCAGTCCCAGTGTTCCCCCCCGCCTCCCTTGCCCATTTCTGGCTGCTCATCCAGTTTCTCTTCACCCTGCCAGGGATCCTCCTCCATCTTCACCTTTCTTCACCCAATACACAGCTCTTGTCCCAGACTTTCCCCTCTCCCTGGTTCCTTGTCTGTCTCTTTGCCTTGCCAGTCCCATTTCTCTCCCCACACCTCAGGTCCTCGTCAGATCAGTTTTCCCCGCACTTCGCCTCAGCTCCCTGTTGTCTTGCCCAGCCCATCTGTCTCCCTCCCTGATCCTGTTTCTCTTGTCCTCTCTGCATTTTAGTCAGGTAGGCTCCTTCCTCCACACTGCCTGAGCTCCAGGTTCACTGATAGTGTAGAAGAGACTGGCTCCCTGCTTTCTGTTCCAATGCCCAGCCCCATCTCTCCCTCTCTGTACCCTACCTCCCTGCCTGCAGTAGCCAAGTCCTGCTTTTCCCGTATCCCTCAGTTCCTGGGCTGGAGCATGCTCAGTGTGAACAAAATCTTTGGAAATTTTACCTTTGAAGCTAGGACAAGTCTCTAAGTGAACTGAGGTTTTCATGTTTGGATGTTTTTTTCGACATGAAAAGCAAAAGGCCACT
Source organism: Dermatemys mawii (assembly GCA_007922305.1). NCBI lineage: Eukaryota > Metazoa > Chordata > Testudines > Dermatemydidae > Dermatemys > Dermatemys mawii. The sequence goes on from ML677332.1 coordinate 28,057,053, forward strand.
TTCTGACAAGTTTCAAATCCCTGCTCCAACACGAGGGCACTAAAACTTCTCAACCAAGTGGTTGTAAGAATTGTTTTAACATGGCAAAACAATCTGTTTTTCCTAATTTTGTTCTCTGAAATTGCTGGACCATTTTGGCTGAAACATTAAAAACAGAAATCAGCTACTGGGAAAACTCATGGAAAATTTCAGCCTGAATGGCTAGAGTTTGGAAAAGCTATAAACAAACTGAAGACAGGGTCTTATAATGAAAAGTATTGTGAACCATAATAATAGGCATTCTGCCAGCACTGCCTGTAAGATATATATCCATGCATACACACATGGCTTTTTATATAACAAAAGGGGTGTGTGTGCATATATATGTAGATATGTATTTCACTGGCATAGATATCTTTCGAAACAATACTTAAATTTCATACTAAAAAATATTGGTGTCATGTGGAAAACCATTTATTTTCTACATTTGCTATTATTCATAGTTTCCCTGGTTGAAATACAAGTTTCTGCGTAAAAACAAAAGCACAGTGGAATTAAACAAGGTATTAATTCAACACAGTATTTCTTCCATTTTATGTTCTCATTCTTGGAATATTTCCATCTGAAATGTCTGGACCATAAGTGAAATAGTGTTCAAATGTAATTGTGAAAAGCAGTGTTGGTAGGTACAGGGAGTCAGGGTGGAAGGAAGAAAGATAAGCTGTCCCTATTGCTGCTACTTTAAATGTCACTATATTCCTATGGTTTATTTTTGTGTACAGTAGAGATGACACTGCCCTTTTTCATATCCAGACAGAAATTAGCCCTGAAATATAGCCATATCCGTTTCTTCATATAGAGCCTGATACACCATTGCCTTACTCTAGATTTATGCCAATACACATAGGCATAAAATAGGAATAATTGAGGTGAAACAGCTTAAGGTTTTCAGACCACAACTCCAAACTCATCATGGGCAAACTTACTTAGTTTATGGTCCCAACGTGCATATGAATGAGCATTAGTCATCGTCCATTTACCTATGTGTATCGTAGACATCAGTTCTGTGCTTATCACTAATATCGTGGAGCCAGAAATTTTGATGAATTCTACAAACGTAGGTGGATTTAAAAGTGAGTCGGTGCAGTGGAGAGCATCACTGATATCTCTGCTTGCCCCTTAAGTTCATTGTCAGCAGTACTTCCATATGGTCCCTGCGCAGCCCATCTTTCTTAGGCCACTCAGATCTGTTGGTTACTTTGTTACCCACTGTCTGTGTGCAAGAGAGACGTGTGGGTGCTAAATGGGGTGTCACTCCAATCTGTTAGCAACCCCAGACAATCTCCTCAGAAGCTCTGCCAGCCTTTACTTCACCTCACGGGTTAACATTAGGTGCACCCCAAGGCCACTAAAGAGTATTCCCCTCTAGTAGCCAGCCCACATCACTGGGTACTCACAGAAATTACCAGGTTTAGTATCTCCAAAGAGACAGTGTACAAACCAGCCTATTTGATTTACCTGAGGAGTCACATTTTATTTAATGTACAACATTGAGGTGAATTTATAATATGACAAAGGATAAGTGTATTAATAAAGACCAAAGATTTAATTGATACTGAGTAAAGACAGTGGAAACAGAATTGGTTACAAGTAAACCAAAGTATACAACGCTTCTAAGAAACTAAATATAACTTTAGCAGTCTAGACTCCTTTGTCTAAAATCATTTCTCACCCACAAAGACTTTCTGCAGTGCTTCTGATTTTTCAGTCAAATCGGGATTCAGATTTTTCATGAATCACCTCTCCTCCACAAAGGGTGTCCCGTAGTGAAATGGATAACAGTGTCCTTTTGCTTTTCCTTATATTCCCCAAAGTTCGGTGTCTTCATTTCTTAAGTCAGGATGACCCCCCTGGGGTTCAGACCCTGGCTTGTTCTCCAGGATGATGCCATGCTGTTTTCTCACCCTCTTGTTAACTGGTTCCTCCTGTTTATCTGAGATGCAAAGGTGTAATGCCCACTGTGTTTGGCTTATCCTGCTTAATTTGTATAGAAGACCGAGGCAGACATGGTAAAACAACATTCCTTTGTCTAGGAAAGGCTTGTTTATCAATCCTGCCTGGTTACAGAGTTTAAACATATTTTTAGAGCATACAACTTTTTAAATACCACCCATACATACATCACACAGTGACCAGTAGGATGTGAGCTTTCATTTGATATCTCCCATGGCCTTCCTTACAGATAAATACGACAGCTTTGTGTTAAATGTAGTGAGTTTGTGAAGCCTGACAGGAGTTGCTGTTACAGAACACTGACCTCTTTGTCAGTTGGCATTGAGGGGCTCTAAGGGCTGGTCTTCACTAGGGCGGGGGATTGACTGCAGATACGCAACTTCAGCTATGTGAATCACGTAGCTGAAGTTGGCGTATCTGCAGCCGACTTACCTCCCGTCCTCACGGCAGTCGGCAGCGCGCTCCCCTGTCGACTCCGGCTTACTCCTCGGGGGGAGCTGGAGTTCCAGAGTCGACGGGGCCAGCACTAGCAATCGATTTCTCGCGTCCTCACAAGACGCGAGAAATCGCTAAAACATCGACCGCTGCCCGCGGTAGTGAGGACGTACCCTAAGATTCACACCATCCTGAACTGTAGAGCTGAGGAATGCTGCTTAAATATTACCTATTTGTACCACACACAAACATAGGGCCCGATTCACCTTTAGCAGAAGTTCATGCAATATAGTTATGCCCCCTGCACAAGGCTGAGTGGACAGTCAAGTGTGCTGTCCTTATAGCCCACTAGAGAGCTAAATATTATGTTTGGTAGGTAGCTAATATCCAATCCTTATTTTATAAATAAATAAATGGAGGCACAAAACAGAGTTGGCAAAATTGGAGATTAAATTCAGTTCCTGTCTCCGAGACTGGCTCTGTAACCAATAACCATGTATCCCAAACAGCAGGCTATAGTGAGGGTGTAACTGTAATATTTTTTACAAGTCCCCTCAAGGTACTGGGTGGAATTCAGCCTTAGGGCTTAAATGGGAGTCACATGGTACATATCCCTCGTGCACGCCTTCTGCACGGGCTGAATTTCACCATGTGTGAATAGGTATTCCCAGACATCAGAAACGAATGCAAAAAGCCATGCCTTGGAAGCACTGTCTCCCAGTTCACATGTACCAAGTGGACATCATGTCCTCTGCTCCTTCGTTCCACTATATCAGTCACTGTCATATATAAGTAAGATATTCTTTCGGGGTATGTATATTCATGTAAATTTGAATTGAAGCTGATCCATCTGGACTTTTTAAAAAAAATGCATTCTAGGGGTGTGCGCTTCTTTCCCTTTCAGCTAAGGGTGTATTATCTCTGTATAGGAAAGAAGTGTTTTAAAAGTGGGGATTGGGCATTGAAATTGGGTTGTAAAAGGAGATTGTGCCTTTCCAGTTCAGTGTTGGAATTTTTTGGTAACAAGACACGTTAGACTAACTTGTGTGGGAGCAGTTTGTGCATTGTTGCACTTTTGGTTATTTGTCAGATTTTTGAAGGATACAAGGCTAGGAATACATCTCATCTCCATCTTGGTGGTTCTTTATTTGTGGAAATGTAGCGTTACTCTCTACAGTATGGGAATTTATTCCCTTATGGGAACTAATGAACTTTGAGTCCTGAAACCTCAGCACTTCATTCTAGGAAACAACATTAAAAAGTGAAGTAAGACGTTTTGCTGTTACACATTTTCATAGTGCTAAGAATGAGTTTGCTAACCACCTCTTATTTAGAAAATGCTATAGTATTTCACAGGAATTATCTGTAATGTGACACCTTCCAGAAGTGTTACTACAGTGCATAATTCAGTGATCTTTTTAGAAGGGATGGTAGCAATTATTGCATTGATGAAATTGAAATCTGAAGCTCCTTGATCAGTTCAATATGTAAAGCTGAAGTCAAAAACAGTTATGCAGTACCGTGTGAAAGAAATTTTTCTCCCCGTGCCCAATAAAACAGGACTTTACTATGATGATCCACTTTGCAGCTATTCTTGACCCTAAACCTTGGTATCCATACTCAAGGAGCTTTCGCTTACATATTGCACCAGAACAAATGAACTCCTCTTTAAGGCCTGATCTTGTATGACTGAAGACTATGGGGGTTTTGCTATGGGGTCCAAATCTGATCATCTTACTTGCATTGAGTAGATCCATTGGTACTGCGGTACTAGTCCAGGGGTCTCCAAAATTTTTTGACTGCGCACCCCCTAGTAGAAATTTTTTTTTGAGCAGGCACCCCCATGGGAGAAGCCCCGCCCCCATCCATCCACTTCCCCCCCAACTGCCCCCCCTTGAACTCCCCCTCCTTGTCCCCTAACTGCCCCCCCCTGGGGCAGGTCCCCGCTGCAGCGCCTGGCTCCTAGGGCCCATCTCCGCCATGGCGCTCGGCTCCTGGGGCCGGGCCTCAGCTGCGGCGGCTGGGTCCCGGGCCCAGGTGTCAGCCATGGCACGTGGCGCTCGCTCCCGGAGCCAGGTCTCAGCCACGGCATCCAGCTCCCAGGGTTGCAGCCGTGGGGCGCGGCTCTTCTGGCCAGGGCTGCAGCCGTGGCGCGTGGCATCTGGCTCCAGGGTCTCAGCCGCGGCTCCCAGCTCCTGGGTCTCAGCCGCGGTGCGCGCTTCCGGCTCCCGGGTCTCAGCTGCGGCTCCTAGGTCTCAGCCAGGTTGCATAGCTCCCAGCTCACGGAGCTGCAGCCGCGGTGCGTGGCTCGTCTGGCCAGAGCTGCGGCACACGGCTCCCGGGGCCAGGTCTCAGCCACGGCGCGCAGCTCCTCCGGCCGGGGCTGCTGCGGCTCTTGCAGAGGAGCTGCCGGGCCATGCACCCCCGGGAGTGGTCTCGCGCACCCCCGTTTAAAGACCACTGTACTAGTCTACTCAGAGGAATTAGAGTATTAGAATAATGTCATTTATTTCAGTGGAACTGCTTGAGGAGTAAAGGATCAGAATGGGCCCAATGAACACAGGGTTTGGGCTCAGAGGGCATGTATTTCAGAAGTTCTGAGCATCAACAAGACCCATTGAAGTCACTGGGTGCTGCAGATACAGCACCTTGAAATTTAGCCCATGATTCAATATGTTTATAATAATCTGAAGTAAGATATAAAACATATTGCAATTAACCTCTGGTGTTGTGTTAATAGAAAACTAGAGTAGTGTTTTTAAAAGAGTGCCTATGAATAACTTTCTCCATTCTTATCAATGCTGAAACACACAACAGCGCTGATTGCATCAGGATTCTAAATAACTGGCTTAGTTCTTTATCTCCTTTTCAGTCAGATCAGTTTTATTTACAACATTGTACTTAGATGTAGCAAATGGGGTCCTTGTGATGAATTTAGAAGTTGGGTGGGGGAAAGAAGGAGAGGATTCCCATTTGAATTAATACCGCCGCATGATGTTCTTGGGCTCTTTACTTTTAGACATCTTAGAAAAAACAAATGGCTTTAGCAGATAAGGAAAAACTATTACTGATGAAAAGAGCAGAGGGACATTTTTTATTCTGAATGCAATTATTAATAAAAATAATTAGTTAAAAATTAGTGTTTACCATATGATCACCATTTTAAAACTACAGTATTAGCTCCTCCTTTATTTATATTTAAATATTCACTAATAATTGCATTCAGAATAATACCGTGGTTCGTTGCTCCAGGCCAATGGGGGCTGCAGGAAGCAGTGGTCAGCACATCCCTCGTCCTGCACCGTTTCCCGCATCCCCCATTGGTCTGGAGCAGTGAACTGCAGCCATGGGAGCCGCGATCATCCAAACCTGCGGACGCAGCAGGTAAACAAACCGGCTCGGCCTGCCAGGCAGTTTAGAGTGAGGATCGTACATCTGATTGCAGGGTTGTGGCTTAGTTTCTTCAGGCTTAGTTTTCATCCTATTCCGCTTGGTTTTGATCTTGCTTTTCTTTCTATAGAAAGATTTTATATGAGAACCTACCAAAAAAAAAAAAGCAAATTGAAACCACACCTAATTTATTACTATAAACTGGAATTTTTAAAATGTATTCTATATTCTTGAATAAAGTTAGAGATTCACTTGTCAACTATGTAAAAACTCTGACCAGTTTGTCCCCCCGAGTGTGAAGTCCATCATTCTTGATTATATTCTGTCAGATGTAGCCTACTTTTTCAGTCTCATTTCATGTTCTCTTATGTTTCTATTGTTAAACATTGACTCTGTTAAACATGTTTGTTGTTAAATGTTGGCCTTTCTAAACTTTTTTGTAAAAAAAAAAAAAAA
>ML677332.1:28063425-28078289 GCA_007922305.1 Dermatemys mawii
TTTGTTTTGCTTTTCTTTGTCTTTCTGCGTCGCCTTTTTGATCTATGCTTCATTTCACAACAAGGTGTCCAAAGCAAGTGGTAGTTTTGTCATTATTATTGTTTGTATTGTAACACCCTAGAGGCCTCACTCAAGATCAGTGCCTCGTGCTGGGTGGCTATAGAAACACATAGCAAAAGACAGGTACCTGGGGGTAGCCATGTTAGTCTGTATTCACAGAAACAAGGAGGAATCTGGTGGCACCTTAAAGACTAACAGATTTATTTGGGCATATGTTTTCATGGATAAAATCCCCACTTCTTCAGATGCATGAAATGAAAATTACAGGTACTGGCACAGGAAGAGAAGGGGGTTACCTTACAAGTGGAGAACCAGTGTTGACAAGGCCAATTCACTCAGGGTGGATGTGGTCCACTCCCAATGCTTGAGGAGGAGGTGTCAATACCAAGAGAGGGAAAATTGCTTTTATAGTGAGCCAGCCACTCCCAGGTCCTATTCAAGCCCAAATTAATGGTGTTAAGTTTGCAAATTAATTGTAGCTCTGCAGTTTCTCTTCGAAGTCTGTTTCTGAAGTATTTTTGTTGATGGATAGCTACTTTTAAATCTGTTATTGAATGTCCAGGAAGATTGAAGTGTTCTCCTAGGGGCTTTTGTATGTTACCATTCCTGATGTCTGATTTATGTCCATTTATTCTTTTACGTAGAGACTGTCTGGTTTGGCCAACGTACATGGCAAAGGGGCATTGCTGGCACATGATGGCATATATCACATTAGTAGATGTGCAGGTAAATGAGCCCCTGATGGTGTGGCTGATGTGGTTGAGTCCTATGATGGTGTCGCTAGAGTAGATATGGGGACAGAGTAGGCATCAAGGTGTGTCACAGGGATTGGTTCCTGGGTTAGTGTTTCTGTGGTGTAGTGTAGTTGCTAGTGAGTATTTTCTTCAGGTTGGGGGCTGTCTGTAAGCGAGGACTGGCCTGCCTCCCAGGGTCTATGAGAGTGAGGGATTGTTTTCCAGGATAGGTTGTAGATCATTGATGATGTGCTGGAGAGGTTTTAGCTGGGGGCTATACATGATGGCCAGTGGTGTTCTGTTATTTTCCTTGTTGGGCCTGTCCTGTAGTAGGTGACTTCTGGGTACACATTCGCTCTGTCAATCTGTTTTCTCACTTCCCCAGGTGGATATTGTAGTTTTAAGAATGCTTGATAAAGATCTTGTAGTTGTTTGTCTCTGTCTGAGGGATTGGAGCAAATGCGGTTATATCTTAGGGCTTGGCTGTAGACAGTGGATCGTGTGACGTTGTCCTGGATGAAAGCTGGAGGCATGTAGGTAAATATAGTGGTTAGTAGGTTGCCGGTATAGAGTGGTGTTTATGTGACCATCACTTATCTGCACTGTCGTGTCCAGAAAGTGGATCTCTTTTGCGGACTGGTCCAGGCTGAGGTTGATGTTGGGTTGGAAATTGTTGAAACCCAGGTGGAATTCTTCAAGGGTCTCCTTCCCCTGGGACCATATGATGAAGATGTCATCAATGTAGTGCAAGTAGAGGAAGGGTGCTAAGGGACGAGAGCTGAGGAAGTGTTGTTCTAAGTCAGCCATAAAAATGTTGGCATATGCAGGTACTCATAACAGTGCTGCTGACTTGAAGGTAGAAGTTATCCCTAAATCTGAAATGGTTGTGCATGAGGACAAAGTCACAAAACTCAGTCAGCAGGTGTGCCGTAGCCTCTCAGGGATACTGTTTCTGACAGCTTGTAGTCCATCCTCCTGTGGAATATTGGTATAAAGAGCTTCTACATCCATGGTGGCCAGGATGGCATTTTCAGGAAGATCACCAATGCATTGTAGTTTCCTCAGGAAGTCGGTCATGTCTCAAAGATAGCTAGGAGTGCTGGTAGCATAGGGTCTGAGAAGAGAGTCCAAATAGTCAGCTAATCCTGCTGTAAGAGTGCCAAAGCCTGAGACGATGGGGCATCAAGGATTTCCAGGTTTATGGATTTTGGGTAGCAGACAGAATACCGCTGGTCAGGGTTCTGGGGGTGTGTCTGTGTAGATTTATTCCTGTGCTGTAGCAAGGAGTTTCTTGAGCAGATGGTGTAGTTTCTTTTGGTATTCCTCAGTGGGATCAGAGAATAGTGGCCTGTAGATGTGGTGTTGAAGAGTTGCCTGGCAGTCTCCTGTTCACAATCCGACCTGTTCATGATGACAACAGCACCTCCTTTGCCAGTGCCTTTGATTATAATGTCAGAGTTGTTTCTGAAGCTGGTGACGGTGTTGCATTCTGTACAACTGAGGTTACGGGGCAAGTGATGCTGTTTGTTCATAATTTTACTCAGTGCACATCTGCAGAAGCAGTCTATGTAGAAGCCCAGTCTGTCATTTCAACCGTCAGGAGAAGTCCATGCAGAATTCTTCTTGTAGTGTTGGTAGGGGGGTTTCTGTGGGTCAGAGCACTGACAAAGGAAGTGCTGTAGTTGTTATGAACAGGAGGCTGCCAGGCCTCCAACACCACATTCTACAGGCCACTATCCTCCAATCCCACTGAAGAGTTCCAAAAGAAACTGCAGAGCTACAATTCATTTGCAAACTTAACATCATTAATTTGGGCTTGAATAGGGACTCGGAGTGGCTGGCTCACTACAAAAGCACTTGTAACTCCGTTCTCTTCATGTGCTAGTATATCTATGCCTGTATCTGTAATTTTTCATTCTGAGGAAGTGGGTTTTTAACCCACGAAAACTTACGCCTAAATAAATGTTAGTTTTAAGGTGCCAAACAGACTCCTCATTTTTATAGCAAAAGACTGTCCCTTTTAATTGTCTCTCCTCATTCTCTCTAATTAAGGGTAGAATTTTTAAACACTCTTTATCAAGTTCTATTTACAAATAAGCAATGCTACACTGATTGTCCAAGAAACTTAGATTATACCTAGTCTTTTTCCTGGGGAATTGCAGTAAGGGGACTAGGTCTATGCTGGCTGGCTCAGTTATCTCAAGGCTTGTACCCACTAGCGCTTATGTCTGTATAACTAGCGTCACCCAGGGGTATGGAAAAGCTACCCCCCTTAGCAAAGTGAGTTACAGCAACCTAAGCATGTGGTGGACAGCACTATGTTGGCGGGAGACGCTGTCCAGCTGACATACCTACCACTGCTTGGGGATAGGGCGACCAGACAGCAAGTATGAAAAATCGGGACAGGTATGGGGGCGTAAGAGGAGCCTATATAAGAAAAAGACCTCAAAATCGGGACTGTCCCTGTAAAATCAGGACATCTGGTCACCCTACTTGGGGAGGGGGAGTAACTGCCAATGGGAGAGCTCTCTCACATCGGCATAGTGTGTCTGCACTAGCAGCACTACGTTGGTGCAGCTACAGCTGCGCCGCTGTAGTGATTCTAGTGGGAAAAGCTTATCTAGGCACAGGCCACTATATAAGCAATCATATTGGACTCCTGTTTTTCTGCAAATGTCACCTTGGCCTATCATAGCCAAATCTCATTTTTATCATTATTCTAATTAACTAGGTCCTCTTTTATTCCCACCCAAATAGTTGGACAAAAAGCTTTACACTGGATTGTTACATGACTCCAAAACTAAACACCTGCGGGTTCAAAATCCCTCCCCACTAACAACAGTAAAGGCAAAATAGTCTGACATTGCCACAGCATATCATCAGAGCCACAGAGCTGGCTGACTCACTCGCATCCCAGCAAGAGCAGAGCTTGAGAGATGTTGATTTGGAAGACAGCCACTTATGAAAACAAAAGACATACTCTCTAGCTGAGCTCTCTGGTTAATCATTTTTATTCTTGCTGGTTCACATTAAAACATCTTAATTTTTATGCCTTAAAATATAAACACATTATTCAGCAGCAATCTCTGCAGGTGGTGTCTCTTTCCATATTGATTGTAAGCAGCTTCCTGTTCATTCAGCATAGATTAGCAGTCAGAGAGGTGAAAGGTCCTCCCAAATATGCACTACAGTCCAGAAAGGTGATTTATTGATTACATGTAATTGAAGTAAAGGCATCTTGGTAGGAAAATTCACAGCCCTTTATTAAGCGTCCTCTTCAAAACAGAGTCCAGGGTGTGGGTGTGTTTTTTATTGCATTCAGTGCCTGGGAAAAGTGCTGGATTGGCATCCTTAGAGAGTGAAAATCCCCTGTTTATCCACACAGCTCAGCCTGGACAACAGCAGTGAAAGCTGCTCCACCTATCCTCACCAATGTCCCTTACACCTGACCTGGAGGACTGTTAACATTAATTTAGCTGGAATAAATGGACCAAAGGTGTTAATGTAATCCAGTCCCTGTCCATCATCAAACAGTGTTAAACAAGATTTGGGGTATACTATATAGAGACCTCAGCCTGTTTAGTACCATGGTGCAAACAGTTAAAAATCCTTTTAGCCTTTTTATGAAAGATAGACAAGAAGGAAAAAGAGTTAAAGACTTTTAAATGTAAATTATTATGTAAACCTTTCATTTTAGCAACACCCCTTTTTCTCTTTAGCTGGAGAGCTTTTAGAAGAAAAAACTCCCAGGTTTAACAATCTCTTAGATGGTATCAAAGATGGTAGTAACTGTCCTGGGAGGTGGGGGGAGAGGGAAGAGATTGGCTGAGATGGGCTAGAGTTGTTTTTTAAATCCAATCCTATTTCATTGCAGGTTATGTTTGGCATTTAGCTGGAGCTGATGAAGTGGTGGTGTCATCTGGGCCCCTCTCTCTGGCCCAGCCTGGTCAGGACATCTCTCAGGATCAGGATGAGAAAGGCCCAGAGTCCCAGGAGACGATGGGGTGGCTGCTCACTCCAGTAGCCAAATTTGTTCCCCCAAACTCCCTTTAAGGACCCACAAATGGAATGGCAGGTGGAATAGCCTATCCAGTCATTATTTTGCTCACCAACTAGGCCTAGTTTTTGATGCACCAATATTGGTTCGCTGATTTCTGGCTTCATGCTTATTTACCAGGCATGACCTTAACACAATTCTTAAATTAAATCAGTAGGCCTTTCTGTTTGGATTAATTCAGTCTGTGTCTCCTTTTCATACTTGATCCAATCAACATTTGTTGTTATAGGTTACTGTGACATTTGATGCACTCTCATGTACTTTTTACAGTTGAGCTTACAATTAGGGTATATTTGTAGGCCCAGTTATTACAACAGGATCACCATTAGGAAGGAAAGAGTAGATAGTGCAATTTCTTTGGCTCCTCAATCCTTAGCACTTTTGCTGAGGTGGACGAAGAGAGGTCAGTCAAGGCTACCTGTATTGGTGCTATTCTAGGATGTGGACATGTAGTTTCTAAAAAATAGATCTAAGACAACCAACGCTTTTCACATTTGAATCCAGAGCCATTGTAGGAGATCCTTTTACTAATAACTAACCTAAGGGCTTGGTTACACTGGCACTTTATAGCGCTATAAAGCCCCCACGAGCGCTATAACCTCCTCCCCATCCACACTGGCAAGGCACGTAGAGCGCTATAACTGCAGAGTTATAGCGCTCCTGGTAATCCACCTCCGCATGGGGAATAAGGGCTGTAGCGCAGCTGCTGTAGTGCTACAGCAAGAATGTGGACACCCACTGCGCTACAAGTGATCTCTTGAGATGCCTAGAGCCATTTAAGGCAATTGACGTCTCTTCCCTTTGTTTTGAACTCGGCTGGAGGAATGCGGAAGTACCTCTTTAGAGTTTCTCTCTTAACTCGGCAGATAAGCAATGCAAATGTTTAAGGAGGGAGCCTGTGTGAAAACAAAGCCTTCTGTGAACGGAGGCTCACTGACAGGCTTTCAGAAGAACGGAAAAACCACTGTCTCTCTCCCTTCGCATACACACAACACGTCCCCCCTCACCCCCGTCGTTTCAAAAGCACGTTGCACCCAGCTGAATGCTGGGATACCTGCCCTAATGTGCTGCTCTTAATGCCGCATTAAGTGCCCCAAATGTGGCCATGCTATACCTCTGGTGCTTCTGAGTGTGGACATACAATAGCGCTATACATATTACTGTATAAGGGGACCGCTATAACCAATAGCGCTATAATCTTGTAAGTGTAACCATACCCTAAGAAAGATTCCAAGCAGTGACCTTGAGGCACAGAGCTCCATATCCCTTTGCTTGATACTGCAAGCTATAAATCCTTCCTGTGTGTGACTGATCTCTAACAATGAAGTTACAGCAGCCGGTTACTCAATGTAATAACAGCATGTGTTATAGTCCCTTTCCACCCAAAATGGTTTGCTGTTGAGATGCCACATCATTTGTTATCCAGTGAATGACTTGTCTGTTGCATTTAACTGTGAATACCTGCTGTTTCCTTGACACGAACAAACACATTGCAGTTAGAGTGATGAAGAAAGATGCCACTTTGTTTGACAGCATAGATTTTTCTACCAGTTTGTTTGTGACGTAGATAGCCTAGAAAACGCTGTTTGTCTAACGAAGCATCTCAAATATTCCCTGCCTCTATTGACATGGAAGAAAAATTCTAAAGTTGCTTAATTGATATTGATATAATTCTTCAGTGATTTTGGACTAACCACACATGGAGTTATGCGAATGGTACAGAGACTTTTCACAGACTGCAGATTAATTATGTGCTCCCGTTGTTGCTGAACTCTTGATATGCAGTGTATTAACATGTGTGTTTGCCTAATATATTCCGGAGAGAATTGTGTTCCCTTTGCAGCTGTGCCTGTGTGCTGCTGTTCCTTGTTTTAGTTCACAATATAGATACAGAACTGTAGCCGACAATAGAGATCGAATTCACAATGGGAAAGTAATTAAAGGAGGAAGATAAACTCGATATTGGGACCACTTCCTCTCCCATATACTGGCCTATTTGGGAGCAATTTATCCTATCTTTCATTAGTCATCTTTTTCTAGCTTTTGTAATTCTACCTGTTATATAACCAGGAGTGAATTCTACAGCACTAACAATGTTTTATGCATTCACAAGCTATGTAAATGCTGTCAATATTTTGGCTGTTCTATTGGAGGTTTTGATTGTAACATTATACTGCAAAGTCAAATAGTGTACTTCTCTGTGTTTACTAACATGCCCACCATTATCAGTAGAGTGGAAGCATTAGGGTAAGCAATTAATTATCCCAAATGGATTTGGATAATGCCATGCTTTGGAAATAATGGAGTCAACTCAAACACTCTGTAAGGTGTTCTATGTTAGATATCCAGATGGGATATATATCATACAATGGTATGTTAATTAAATTCACACCTGAATTTGTATGTGGGAAATTGCCTGTCTGCTCAACCATATTTATCTAAGTGATCATAGGTCTTGCTGGAAAAAGTGTTCGTTCATTGTTTTGCTTGGTGATTGTTTATGCTCCTAAAAAGTATTTCATATGTCAGTTTCTTTTATCCAACTTTTCTCCATATAAATATTTAGTAAAACACCAACAGTTTTAGCTTTACCCAACCTGGACCTGTGTGCGATGTAGCATCAGGTTTTTTGCATCACATTTGTGTTCTGGTGAAACTTTAGGAAGCTCCAGCCTTCCTAAGAAAAAATACACAAAGGAAAAGAAAATGAAGGAAGTTCACAAAAAGAAATCTTAAAGGATGGAAAAGATAACACAAAGGACTCATAATTCTTTGCTATGCCGACTCCCATGTTCCTAACTATGCTCCATTCCCTAGCTTGTACATGTTCTACAGTATTACTTTTCCCCATCACCCCCATGTTCTACTCATTCCTGCACCTAAGTATACTCTTCAGCATTGAGTCCCCGCCATCACACACACACACATTTCCCCCCACCTCCTCTGTGTTACCCAGACCTGTGCTTTAGAATTACAGAAACACCATTGCATTCTCAAGTTTTCTGTGCTAATCAGACAGGCTAGCACTGCAATATTTATTACAGGAGTTCTGAAATTCCAGGTACTTAAACCATGCTTGTATATTTGATTGTATGTTTTAACCAGGACAAAACAGTAAATGAACCACATTTCATAAGAAGAAGTTGCTGTTAAGAACAAACTTTGAATGAAATATCCTTATTCATAGACTGATAGATTGTAGAGCCAGAAGGGGCCATTATACTCATCTAGTCCAACCACCTACATCAGACAGGATACAGCAATCAGCTAGTGAGTCTTGCATCAAGCCTAACGATTTGGGTGAGCTACAAATGTATCTTTTTTGAAAGACATGAAATCTTGCTTTTAAGACTTCCTGTGGATGGAGAATGAACCACATCCCTTTATAATCTGTTTCAACGGTGGATTACTTGCTTTTAAAAATGTGCATTGTGTTTCCATTTGAGCTTTGCCTGGAATTTCCAGTCACTGGATGGTATGTCTTCGTTAGCTAGATTAGAGCACCCTTTAGTCTCCAACATCTTCCCCCTTTGTAAGTAATTAAAGATTGTGGTTATATTACTTCACAGCCATCTCCTTAATAAACTGAATAGAATGAGCTCCTTTGGCCTGTAATTACAAAGCTTGTTTTTCAGGCCACAAATCATTCTTGTGACTCTTCTCGAACCACATTTCAATTTTTCCACAAAAGGGATAAAATGAGGAATACTTGTAGCACCTTGGAGACTAACCAATAGCCCACGAAAGCTTTCGTTGAAATAAACTGGTTAGTCTCTAAGTTGCTACAAGTGTTCCTCATTTTATTTATGGATACAGACTAACACGGCTGCTATTCTTAAACAAAAGGGATAGTTATCCTTTGCCTTATTTTGAAAATGGGGGAAACTGAAGCACAGAGAGAACTGTGCCCAAGGTCACACAGCAACCCCCTGTCAGATCGGGGAACAGAACTCAGCTTCCCAGGTCAGTTCCTTATTCACTGGATGGCACTGCCCCACTCCTATACCCATTCATAACAAATGTCCACTAGTGTTTGGATAGGTGGATTATTTATGATACTGGCCAATCAAGAACAAAGGAGAGCAAAGTCTGGACCTATAGGTAATTCTATTTCAAATTCTTGTTTTCTCTTTAAAGATGGTAGAGATTAAGGCACTGGCAGAACAATAGCAAGGTTGAGGCAGCTTTGCCTATTGTTTCTCTTTGCCTAATTTCTCCCTATTTGTCTGTATTAGCTTTAGGTCTTATCTACACTTTGGAAATTTACCTTATTATCTATTCTGGAATAACTTCCCATGTGGGGATTCTTATTCTGAAATGAGTGTTCAGAAAGGGACTTATTCTGGAATAGCTACGCTAGTAAATTCCAAAGTATATACAAGCATGTATAGTAGGGACCTTAATATTTGGAAAGTGGTAAACTTTTAAGTAATGATGATGTATGAGTGGGGCTGCAATGAAAGTGCATTAAAGGGCAGGGTTGGGTTACTGGAGCTGCAGGAACAACTATCAGATTTTTAAAGACAAGATTTCTTACTTACACTACTAAAAAAAGGGAGGAGAAAATGTAACTTTGACCCTGATAATAGTCAGTATCCCAAAATGTCAGGGAACTCCAAGGGAAAAGGGCAATGTGACCACTTTCATGCTGTTAGCTGAAAATGAGCTACGGGCAGCTCTTTGAAGGATGGCGTGATTAAAATGTCCCTGGCTACCACATAAATGAGTATCAGGAACATGATAACTAACAGGTGGGGAAGAGATTGGATTGAAATTATTTTGGGATGTTTTTTCGTCTTACTTTGAAAATTCAGGTGAAGTTAATTAGCTGGAATGGCAGCAGCGTCTGATCCAAAGCAGGCTTCCTTTCATCTTACCTCTGCTTTTAGAATATGTGCATTCTTATCTCCACCCTAGGGAAGAAGAAAAGTGGGGTGGGGGAGGGGCAAACCTGCACTCTCTGGTCCAGCAGTCTCCAGATGAATGAAATACTTCGTAAGATCTGAGGCCATTAACGATTGCAAGTGGAGAATTAATAAGAATTTAGGAACTAATTTCCCAAGATGAAGATGACCGGAGGAAGGAAACTCCATGGCCTGCAGAAGAAGAAACATTAAAAATTAACGAGACCAATTATTTTAATAGTGTCCAAAATATGTTCTGTTTAAAAAGTAAGTAGACACAAGAATTTGGTGACATGATGGGTGTTTCCCCTAATGTCCTCTGACAGTCTCAGTCACTGAAGTGCTCATGTTAACCCCTTAGTGCATTAATCAAGCTTAAATCGCTACCATTAATCATTATTAAGAACAGCTTGCATCAGGTCAATGGCATTTTTATATTAATTTAATAAAGTAAGCAGAGAAGAGCACAGTTTCCAAAATGGACTAGGTGTAATCTACATTATGTAGAGGAATACATTCATTGGACGACAGTATTAGCGTGTGATAGGATTAGTATAATGGGATGTATGCCTTCATTGCAAAAAAAAAAAAAAAAAAAGGTGCTATTTAACAATGACACATCTCTCTCACTGTAAAATCCTAGTGGAGAAAAGACACTTGTAGTTTTTATCTCACTGAAGCTAGTCAAGATCAATGCTACGAGACCTATTCCCACCCTGGGTTTCCCTTGACATCAACATAAAAACTACTTATGCCTTGTCCCCACTAAGATTTTTAGAGAGAGCTATCCCCTATGTGGATATCCCACATCCCTCTTTTCCAGTGAACACATGCCAAACTAAGATGGATTCTATTCATTTGGATGGGAGACCTCTAAATAAAATCCAGCATGCTGAAGGAAATTACATTGGGATTTCATTGTCACATTCTCCTGTTGGGGTGGATGTTGAACCATGGTGTCAGAGGGCAATTTGTGGCGAGAAGTGACAACTTTCAGATGAGATGCAAGTGGGAGAATGGGAGGGGAGATGAATGAGGGGAAAGGTATTTGGTTGGGTCCACAGTCCCTCGCTATAGAATTCTCATAAGGAATATAGTTCTCAGCATCTAAGGCTACAGGCACTACTGTGGCACAGCTATGCCACTGTGTTGCCATAGTGTGGATGTTTCCTACAGCAATGGAAGGTTTGTTTCTGTTGCTGTAAGTAATCCACCTCCCCAGGATGCGATAGTTAGGGCCATAAAAGAATTCTTCCGTTGACCTAGTTGTTGAGTACACCAGCGGTTGCTATAGCTATGGCTCTCTAGATATGTCTACATTGCAATAAAAGACCCATGGTCAGCTGACTTGGACATGTGGGGTTTGGGCTTAGGGGTTATAAAATTGCAGATTAGATGTTTGGGCTCAGGCTGGAGCCCAAGCCTAAACATATTTACTGCAACTTTAGCCCTGTGACCTGAGTCAGCTGACCTAGATCAGCCATGGCTGTGCGATGTGTCTTTTATCAGAGTGTAGACATACCTTCAGGACATTTTTAAGAGTGGATGTGGTCTAAGTGTTAAATTCTAGGTCCCCATTACCCCTGGGTCCAATGGGGTACCTATGTTGCAGAGATCAAGAGATTGAATTCACTGTTCAGTTATTGGTGGAACTACCTGTGACTGCTTTGAGCAGTGTGGTGTTTCCTAGAATGAGGGCTTTAATACATGACCCATGTTACTGTAGGCTGCATAGATTGACTGGGGATGGTATTTGACCCAGAGTGACAGCCCAAGAATGGCTCCTTTTCAGAGCCCTTAATCACATCCTAGGACTCAAATTCACTTTGGAGAAAGCTCACACCACCACATCTTTAACCAGCAAATCCCAGCAAAGGCTTCGTGAGGCAGAGGTGGCAGCCAGGTCCCTTTCCAAACAGAGTTTTGAGCTGTTCCAGGGTTAGTGAATGACTCTTCCTTTCCCTTCTCCTTCTTCAGTGTAGCCAGTTTCACAAGCAACAACCTGTTAAGATGAATGGAGGATGGAGCAGTTGTTCTTTGAGGCTGGCTGATACTCAGGCAGACATCGGTGCATTAGTTATGCTGAGTTCTAATTTCCAAGACTTTTTTTGCAACCATGAAAAGAAAGTTTGCAATCACTTATGAAAGTTTATATTCTGACATCATCACATGACTCCAGGAACCACATCCCTAGGCAGAGGCCTATGTCTTAATCCTAGAATTTGGTAAAATGTATGTTTTAGTTGCCATACACTAAAAACCAAATTAATTAGCAAATCAGTGTGTGCTGTTCCTGCTCTGTGCTATTTAGTGGGCTTCTAACCCATCTGATATAGGTTCTTATGCTGCACCCATCACAACAGATACCTTACATATCAAAGTGAACACACACAGTTCTGCTGCTTTTCTCTCTCCTCTTTCTTTTTCAAGATGGGTTTATTTTCCATCCTGTGCCATGCACGGGGCCAGAGCTGATTAATGGTCCTTCCTCTGGCTTGTTGAGAAATGACTCTCGGATCCCTTCCAAGATCACTGATTTGCTGTCATGTCCCACAAATCTGGCACTCCTTGGTGGAGACATGAAAAATGACTCTCTGCCTTTCACATGGCGGCAGAGCTCTGGGTGAAAAATGCACGCTTTTCATGCCTGCTTACTCCTTGCCTTTGTGCATTCTCCTGATAAGCTGCGTCTGCCAGAGCCCTCTCCTTAATCACATGCACAGCTGGCCTGCAAACTGCTAGCCTAAAGCCCTCTATATACTGCTGAGCTCATCACCATCTGGACACCACTGAGAAGTGGGGAGAGGAGCTGAGTTCGATGAGTGGAAGTGGGGGTGTCTAATTTCTTTCCTGAAAGCTACTTTCCACTGCAGATAACCAAAATAAATAAATAAACCTATCAAACATAGTCCAGTTACTTAACAGCTCTTTAAAATGCATGAAGCTTTCACTCCTTTTGGGCTCTAAGTAAACTGGTGTTTTCCAATTAAAGCAGGAAGGAAAAAAGAAGGGACTCCGAGAACTGCACTTGGGGCGGGAGTTAGACACACAGTTTCTGACAAGAGGCAAATCATGGCACTTTTTCATCTCCTAATTGGATATATTAGTTCCAAAGCTTTTACTTTTTGTCTGTTGAAGGCTCTTTACAAAAATGGCCAGAGGGACACGTCTAGCCAAACATAGTGGTTAGATTACAACAAAAGGCGATAATGAAGCTGTTAATGTTTTGTTTTGTTTTTTTAAGTACTCTTGTCCCCTGGATTGATGAGGTGCAATGGCTAGTCCCTAAAAATAGACAACAATGTTGTTTTTAATTTCACTGTAAAATGACAGTTAAGGCCTGTCTACCCTTGGGAACTTGCAGTGGCATGGCTGTAGCGATGCAGGTACGTTGCTGTAAGATCGCTCATGTAGCCCCTCTTGCCAACAGGAGAGAGCTCTCCCATCAACATAATAAACCACTTCACCAGTGGCAGTAGCTGTCGGTGTCAGCTGTCAGAGCTCTCCTGCTGACACAGCGCTGTGCACAAGAGCACTTATGCTGGTGAAACTTGTTGCTTGGGAGGGTGTTTTTTCACACACCCTGAGCAACATGAGGTTTGCTGACATAAATGGTAGTGTAGACATGCCTGCAATGTTGAATCTCGAGACAGAAAACATGGGAAAGTGAAATGATCTGAAAACTGCAGTGAAACCAACCTGTTGTTTCTGTGATACAAGCTGAGAGAAATACAAAATAGCACACAACAGATATGTTATAAAGTCTCCGATTAGATTTTTGAATGTCTTCTACTGCTAATAAACCCCTCCTCCAAAGCCTTCAAACAAACAAGAAAACGAAAAACGTCCGCTTCAACAGGAGTGCTGCCAGTACTTTGCCTTTTGCTGGCACTCCCTTCTGGCAGGCTCAGCAACATTTTTAAATTCAGACTCACCAATTCTTGTGAAGAGGGAAGTTTTAGTTTACATTTTATTTCAAGTTTGGGAAAAATGTGCTAGCATCTGTCCCAGGGGGATCCATTTTCACAGTGTACAGATCATGGGACTCGGGGTTGGATACTGTTCCTGCACCTCCACTAATTGGATTCATTGTCATTCTTTTTGCCTAATAACGAGGTTCTGGAAGGGAGCAAGGGCTCTGTTATTGGGGAAATGGGAGTGCTGCTGTCCTATTTAAAAAATTGAAATCACCCCAAGCCACCTTTCTCCCAATGCCATGGTGGATGCCAGCGGTTAGGTACTGCCGTTAACACTTTCAGATGCTACAGCCTGCAAGTCACCCAGTGTGTAATGAACATACATGAGTGTGTGTGTGTGTGGGGGGGAAATAGCGTTGCAGGGTAGGCACCCACTTTCAGTGAGTCGCCTGGCAACTGTAGCAGAGAGTCCAGAGGCATTTTTAGAAATGCCTTTCATGAGCATCCTCCATCTGCAGCTCTACCCTACAATCACTGCACAGAGGGGTGTGGTGACAGGTGACAGAATCCTTTTCTAGAGATGGGCCTGAGCCATGACATTTATATTGATCCTAATTTCTCCAAAGCTGGTGGGCCCAGGGCAGGGGTGGGTGGAGACAGAGCTGGGATTTTGTTTTGGATCCCTCGCGCTACTGCTCTGCTAGTTCCATTTAAAATAACATTGCTTTTCTGACTGTTGAGGTCTGAGCCCCAGCCTCAACACTGTGATTGCTGAGCATGTCTTCGCCCTCCTTTGTTACACAACCCAGCCCACTCCCACATTTTTATGATGAACAAAATCTGTCCTCATTTCCGCTCTGCCTGCCTGTGATCTGCATGAGTGAACTTTGGAGGGGACGGCGGACGGTGCCGGCGGACGGTGCGGTAGGTTGTTTTCTGCAAGTGTGCACTCCAGCTACAGAATGTTTTGGAGCCTGTGGCTATCTGAGTCCTCTGCCACCTCCTCTCCCTATGTGGTCAGCTTGCCAGCCCTGAGCCCTTGCTGCATCCCTCTCTCTAGTCATTATGATTGTTATGAATCAGAGGGGTAGCCGTGTTAGTCTGGAATTGCAGAAGTGACAATGAGTCCTGTGGCACCTTAAAGATTAACTAAAATTTTAGAGCATAAGCTTTCGTGGGCTAATACCCACTT
>ML677332.1:28093260-28125006 GCA_007922305.1 Dermatemys mawii
CTGGGGGCCGCTGCAGCGCTTGCAGAGGAGCTGCCGGGGCAGCCCGGGTCCTTCTCTCTTACTGGAAACCCTAGAGGTTTCCAATAAGACAGGAGGAGCCGGGCTGCCCCGGCAGCTCCTCTGTAAGAGACACGGCTGCAGCCCCGGCCAGAGGAGCCACGCGCTGTGGCTGAGACCCGGAGCCAGGTGCCACACGCTGCAGCTAAGAGCTGGGAGCTGCACGCTGCAGCTGAGACCCGAGATCCAGGCACCGTGGCTGCAGCCCTGGCCAGAGGAGCCGTGCGCCGCGGCTGCAGCCCCGGGAGCCGGGACCCGGGACCCGGGAGCTGTGCGCCGCAGCTGAGACCCTGGAGCTGGGAGCCAGGTGCCACGTGCCATGGCTGTAGCCCCGGCCAGAGGAGCCGCGCGCCATGGCTGCAGAGCCTGGTACCGCGGCTGGGAGCCGGGAGCCTCAGGTCGCGGCTGAGACCCGGAAGCTGGGCCACGCGCACAGCAGCTGAGACCCGGCTCTGGGAGCTGAGCGCTGAAGGGGAGATGGGCCTTAGGAGCCGGGGGCCGCAGTGGGGACCTGCCCCATAGAGGCAGTTAGGGGACAAGGAGGGAGGAGTTAGAGGAGGGGAAGTGGGAGGGAGTGGATGGATGGGCGCGGGGCTAGGATGGGGCTTCTCCCATGGGGGTGCCTGCTCAAAAAAAAAAATTTCTGCTAGGGGGTGCGCGGTCAAAAAGGTTTGGAGACCCCTGCTGTAAAAAGAACCATCTGCTTTGTAGAGCACTTGGAGATCTCCTGCAGGAACATACAATATAAGAGCTAAGTACTGTGATAATTTATTATTATTAGTGTTATTGGAGGTGCAATTGTATGGTAATAAAAGATTCCTTGAAAAATCAGCCTGAGCAGTCTCTCTTAGGTGACAGTAGTAGGTCCCTTGTCTTCTCCATGGGCCAGCCCTATCTGAGGGCAATATCATTTATACGTTACAACAGGAACAAAGCAACACGGCTGTGTTATAACAGGGTGCCCCAACAGGGGACATGCAGGCATGGAGACAGGTGCTATGGTACTAAACGGCTATGGTGACTTCCCTGGTGCAGCCCAGCTAACAGGCTGAGGTTTCTTATTAGCTCTTTTTCATCTCTCATGGCTGAGACTTGTCCATTCATAACCTATTCAGGTTTCTTGCCCACCCCCACATTTCTACTTCATCCCCTTTTCATGTTCATACAGGTCTGAGCTAAGCATCCCTCCATACATGGGCACAGACAATGCTTATGTCTGCAAACTCTGCTGAAGCCCCATGCCCAAACAGCACAGGAGAAGACCCTTAATTGAACAATACCCCCTTTAAAGATATAAAGAGGTCACACTGCCCGTATTGCATACAGTCCTACAGTAAACATGTAGAGGCTTGACGGTCTTGCAGAATATAAAACAACCCAGTGCACAGGGACACAGCTGTGAAAACAAGACTTCACATTAGTAGAGTTCACATCCATCTCTAGGGTCGACTCATTTAGAGGTGCCAAAAATTCCTTCCAGCTTTGCACAGACTTGCACGGACATGCACAGTTGTCTTGGATAGAGAGATGTGTAGGAATAGGGGACATAGATGTACATGAAATCTCCTCTAGACCCTTTGAATTCAACTCTCCACTGGCCAGATCTACTAAGTGAGAGGCAAGTTTTAAGAGCATTGGGTCATTTCAGTGGGGAGCCAAGTCCTGGGATCTTCCTTTGATAAAAGCAAGCAGGGTTTCACCTGGCATATATCAGACTGAGACAGGAGAGCAGGGGGCTCTTAAGAGATGTTAAAGACTTGAGCTGCTCTTTCATCATGGCCTGTGTTCACAACAAACACATTTTCTTCTAAAGGGCTCAGTTTTCGGAGGAGTGAGCCATAAAGGCAAACTTTTAAAGTGAGCCAGGGAGAAGGAGGACATGCTCTAAGCTACACATACCAACAGAACACACATTTCCTTTGAAGATGATTATAATAAAGCTTCAGATTTTAGTCTGGGTCAAGACTTGTTAGGTTTTGAAAGCTGTCTAGTGCTGTGCTCTAAGGGCCAGATTTTTAAATGTATTTAAGCGCCTAACTCCCATTGAAATAAAACTAAACTAAACTAAAAATCTGGCCCGAAGGCACAGCAAACACTGACAAAATCTGATAAAGGCCATTTTCTTGGTAGCTGGCAAAGATAATTTCAGGCTGCCAGATAAGTAAATGGGAGGGCACTGACATACCATAACAGGATCCTATAGTGCTAATGCCTTTTCTCAGCTAAATAACCATATGTTGTACTCCTATCAGCATCTCTGCCTAAAGACCTTAAGAGGATTGACTAACATGAATCACTTAATTGTCCCTGCTCCAATATGAGGTAGGTAAGGCTCACTATTACACCCATTGTACGGAAAGGTAAACTGAGCACAGAGAGGTTAAGTGACTGGATGACAAAGCTGAGGATACAACTCAGGAATCTTGACTCACTGTCCCGTCACCAATCAGTAGATGATGCTGCCTCCCCTGAATTCCTATTAACAGAGATAGCTGCATGTGTGTTCAGTCTTATGTTAAGAATAGCCACCATCTGTGAGCAGGATATTTAAGTTGAAGTGATTGCTTCCAAAACTTTTCCCCTCTGCTGAGAATTACCAATTAATTGAATTCATTACCTGAAAGTCCAATTCATTTTCAATCAATGGCAAACTTCATAGCTCCTGTGATTGCTTATACAGAGAGAAGGTGATATTGGTATGATTGTTACCTTATTATAAATGTCTTGATATAAAGGGATCATTCTTAAACTCATCAAGCAACAGACAAGAAACCCTTAGAATCTCTGGATGGCAGTCAGGGTACAATATGATGTACAGCATGGGGAAAGGAGAAATATTAGCCAAAGATACCAGGGCATACTGCTGCTCTGACAAAAAGTGCCTTGGGATCTGGGAAGCAGATAGGACTCTGAGGCTGATTTTTGAGAAGTGGTGAGCATCTGATGTTCCAGCCAAAGTCCATAGAGGTTGTGGTTGCTCAACACCTTTGAAAATCAGGCTTTCTTTACAAGATGTCCTTAGAAAGATGCATGCACATTCACTTAATGTTACTCTAAGGATGGATGAAGGACTGAGTGGATGTGGCTATGATGGGAACCAGCAGATGTAAATTGTCTAGTTAGCTGAAACCTCATCCTACAATAGCTAAGCTATCCCTGCTTCACATTACAAACAGGAGGCAGAAGACAATGTTATTTTGAGTATAGCATCAGCAGGGTGCTTTGGTATTTTACAGACAGATACAAAGACAGGGTCTTTGCCCCAGAGAACTTACAGTGCAGAGAGACAGTAGAGAAACACAAGAGAGGAGCAGTGTGATTAGAATGGGGCACCTTAGGTCAGTCACAGCTTTTGCTTAGATTTTTTATTTTAAGAAGTAAAGCTTTCTCATTGTCAGTTTAGTATTCGTCTGAGGAGAGGGGCAAGGAAAAAAGGCAGAAACATGTGCAGCTTCCATTCTCCTGAAACGGTCTGTGCTTTATTAGGAGCTATAGTACCACACCCAGAGCACTGCAGTTTTGTGAGTGCCTGCTTTATTTTGTTAATACCAGACAGAATTTTTCATCTGGCAAATAACACCAAATTGAAAAATGAGGTGACAGGAAAGCAATGGGTAGAAACTGTAAATAAGAATGTTCGCAATGGTGCTGTCTTACATGGGAGTGTTGGCATTTGATGTTTACCATCTGTCCCCTGGAAAAGAAAAGCATCCTGAGAAACAGGATGTCCATTCTCCACACTCCTCCCTCACAGTACAAGTATAAATGAGGAGATATGGGCTGATTTAAAATACATTACTGAGATTAACATTCCTGGCTTTCTTTGATTTCAGTGTGACCCTCTGATTATTTATGTTACCACATCCCTGTTTTAATAAAGCATACTTTCCTCCTGGTAATATCTAGGTCAGACTTTCATGGTTCTCCTTGCACCTCCACCTACCTGGATTAGCAGACCACAAAGTAACAGCTGCCATTATTGCTGTTGGGGCCAAAATAATTAAAAGCTATCTCCCTACTAAGTGGAGAAGGGCATCCAAAGCAATGCAGGAATATTACTGGGGGAAAGGCACTAACTTTCTAGGATCAGACCCTATCATCAGCTCTGTGCAGGCAGAACCCTGTTCCCACATGAAGCACATCCCAGGATCGACATCTAGCCGCTTGCTTAGCAAGCCTTACTGACATGCATAGGGTTAAGTTTAGGGAAGATGAAGGAATTTGCCTCTAAGTTTATTGGCAAGGAATGGTGGCCATTCTTCTCTGGAGCAATGAGGGAGAATAATTCATTAGGATGAGGTGGATATTTCAGACTAGGTCAGTTTGCTCTCTGTGCAGGTGGCAGGCAGTGGTGTACTGCCGATGCCGTCCTTATCCTGTAGGTTTCCACATCTGTACCAATCATTTATGACATGACCCAAAGTCTCAAAGCGTGATTGGGATTTATTATTTCTTTTAAAAAAGCTCACTCTGAGGCCCAGATATTATATGCAAAGTTTCATCCTGCATCTTATTTTGCATTGCTGAGTTATAACTCCCTAAATTACAAACAGAAGCCCTGGCAGACTCCTGCTAACAGCACTAATGGATGCTATTATAAGTCTACTGCACGTTGGCACTGAACCTTCACCATCTCATCTGCATAAAGGGATGCTGTCAACTTGAAAAATCGCATTTCTGTCTGAGAAGGCGATACTTTTGTTACAAATAATACCTCAGAGACAGTAACTGGAAGATATAAGGCTAGGGTGGAAATATATTTAATGCTATTCAGTTT
This sequence comes from Dermatemys mawii, assembly GCA_007922305.1. Lineage (NCBI taxonomy): Eukaryota > Metazoa > Chordata > Testudines > Dermatemydidae > Dermatemys > Dermatemys mawii. Next base: position 28,098,095 of record ML677332.1, read on the forward strand.
GTTTACTTTGTGTGTGTTTGGCAGCGCTGTGTGTCATGTCTGTTTCACTGTTATGCTGATGCGCAGTTGTGCTTCCTGTGCTAGCAAGAGGACTTCCTTCCTGCACTGCTCTGGGGAGGATCTCATGCACTCTGTGTTCCAGGTCCTGTACCAATTTCAGCAGCAACGCTGAAGCTGAAAAGGCAGCAAGCAGGTGGAAATGTGCCCAGAGAGGAAGTGGAGTGGGAGGAGAGAAGCGCTCAGGTTGTTTTAAGAGATCTTTGTAATATTGCAGAAGAGCAGAAAACCCCTTAGAATATTACTGTACAGACCTTTTGTAAATATCTATTCATGCTGTTATTTAAAGGGGCTATAATCAGGAATTTGCATTGTTTGAAACTCACTAATTTTAAGATTTCAAATTGTCAGCGTATAACACTGTTGCTTTCTCTTGGGATGCAAAAGCTGTCCCTGGCAGGAGCTGCGTCTAAACACAGAAGGAGGATTCACACTTGGAATGAATCCTTTTCCATTAAAAAGGCAAATGACTGGCGAGGTGCTCTACTGACAGGCATCGGCTCCCTCTAGTTCTGCCAGCCTCCCCGGGAATCCGTTCAAGTGCCTCAGCCCACAAATGTGCTTTAACACGACAAGCATTTTGTGAACCAGTGAATAATTTCCCTGTCACCCCTCTTTTTATGCCAAAGTAAGTGGCTCTGTTTAGGCTGTGGCAGACACCTGAATTATCCAGCCTCTCCTAGCACCAACCCCAGACTGTGCCTTTCTACAGATACACTGGGCTAGTTTATCAAATTAGAAGGCCAAGTTCGCCATCTTCTGGGGAAAATATGCAAGCTCCCTGAGAGATAGGTGAATGAGGTAATCTCTTAGTGGACCAAATTCTATTGGTTAAAGATACTAATTTTCAATCTACACAGGTCCTGCAAACAAGCTACCTGGACAGTTGGCACAAACATGTATTCATTCATTCCTACCATTCATTTCCTCATTCCTTCAGGGCTGGTTTAACCCATCACTGGGCCGCATGCAAACATACACTTCTGGGTCTCTCTACTGGCCAGCTAAACTAGCTGCTCCCCAGCAGTATGGATGCAGGTATGTTAACCCTGTCCTTGCTGGCACAGCAGCGCTAGTGCTCTACTAACCCAAGCATGTCTGGCTCCTGCTGCACGGCTATTGCTTAGTTAACCCTCTCCAGATCAGTGACTAGCTCCTGATGCACAGACCCTGCCTTATTGACCGCCTTGTGTCTGCCCTGCCTAGGGCTTCTGGCCACTCCCCTCCCAGCTGGCTGCCCCATGTGGGTGCTCACTGCAGCTCTCTGTACATGTAGAGTTCTTGAGGTGATCACTGAGCAAGTCCAGTGTGCAGATCAAAGGGGACATGGTCTGCTGGAAGGGGACACTCTGGTGCAGGGGCCAGCCCCACAGCAGCAGCGAGGAGGAGCGGTGCCAGTGGTCCCTCTAATCTTTGCCATGCATGAGTGAAATGTATTTTGTTATGTGCACCAATATGGAGGAGCTGTGTGACACATCCCCTCCATACTGGTGCACATAACAAAATTCACGTGGCAGGGCTGGGGCTGAGGGGCTCAGCAGGTGGGAGAGGACTCGGGCCTGGGTCAGAGGGCTGGGGTGCAGGGCAGGGTGAGAACTTCAGCTGGGTTGCAAGCTCTGGGGTGGGGCCAGGGCTGAGGATTTTGGGGTGCAGGCTGTCCTGGAGGTACAGCAGGGAGAAAAGACTCCCCTAAGGTCTCTCTCGGCCCACAGCAGCACCTGGGCTGGAAGGGAGAGGTGCCTCTTCCCGCCGTGGGGGAGAGACATCTCTCCCCGCCGCAGCCCTGAGCACCTACAAGGCACTTAACAGGCTGCTGCATGGCCAGGCAGCTTAGAGGGAACTTAATTGCTGCCTGCCCCATTGTTCACTTAAATTTGACCTGGCTGCTCCTCTGGCGTGACGGATGGGCAACTGGGCAAAATTTGTGTATGTGGCAGTACTGGTGCCCAGGGTCACAGCACCATTCAGGTTGCCCCCCCTACTCCAAATTGGGGCCATAGGCACATGCCTCCTTTGCCTGTGCATTAATCTGACCCTGCTCCTGTTAGCATATTCATGAGAGAGATGTGGTCTGAGGACAAAAAGCAGGCATTAGTCTGCTTTATTCTGGTGCTAGCTCTAGCGCTGCTATGCTCTGTAAACTTGGGCAAGCTGCAACCCTTGTGTGTACGTGTATCCATCAGATATGGGTTCCCATCCTTATCTAGCTACCTCATGGGCACAATATATCAATGGGTGAAAAACTCAGTGGTCTTATTATGCGCCAGTGCATTATTAATGTATTTCAGCAGCAGCTTCAGATATGGCAGTGGATATACATGTACTTTAAATCAGCCCAAGAAATGAAGGGGTACGAGGAGATGCTGCTGTAGCCACAGAACAAAGCAGGCTCCCCCTACATTTAAAGTGGCAATGACAGGAGGTGAGAACTAGCACGTGTACTGGTGCACCTCTTTAGAGCACATGGGAAATCAGGAAATCCACAATCGCTCAGCCCCCGCCCTGTGATTATTTATCAATGGACTAATTAGTTGTACTAGTGTATTAGTCATTGATAAATTTTCAGGCCATGATTTTTAAAAAAATGGATGCAGTTAGGCTCCCAAATTGGCACCTAAATAAGTGCCCTGATGGTCAAGGGCCAAGCACCTAGCACCACTCATTGTCTTTCAAATCTTATTGGAAAAATCTCAGTTCCTTGTCTCTAGGTTTTACTTTGTCTCTGGTGTTGGGGAGGAAGTATGGTCTAATGTGTAGTGTGTGGGCCGTCAGATGTGCTGGGCTTCATTACCAGCTCTCTCGTTGACTCCTTGTGTGGCCTTCGGCAACATTCCTTAGGGCTCAATTTCAGACATGCCAATCTCATGAAAAAAACATGGAAATTGAGCATGTTTTTGGCTTGTTGGTTAGTTTTTGGGTTGCTTGATTGGCTTGTAGCTTGGTACTTGATGCTGCTTTTTTTCCGATCAGCTTCCAGCAAGCAGGAGGAAGTGAGGGCAAGGGGCAAGCAGGAGCAAGGTGGGGGAGAGAGTCAGGGGTACATAGCAAGCCCACCACAATCCCAGACTGCATGCCAGGGGAATCTAGTTACACAGAGTGTTGGGGTTCTTAGGGATTGGCTTATTTTGGCCTTCTTTTGAAATGGGATTAGCTTGATTTTTGACTTACTGTGAAAGTCAGGCTGCTTATTTACTGCCTGGAAGTTGCCAAATGTGCTCAATTTACTCATAGGTATAACTGGGATAATAATTCCCAATGCACTTGCCTCTGAGATGTGTTTGTGAGGCTTAATTCATTAGTACACCGGACCCTCACTATTGCCTGGGGTTCGGGAGCCATGCGCACCCATGCTAATGTGGGGGATATGTTGCCATGGATCCCAATCTAAATATTTAAATTTGGGATCCATGGCAACACCCACGCTGTACACAAACCCACACTATAGCGGCATGGGCTATAGCGAGGGTCTCGTGTATTTATAAAGTGATTGGCAATACTTGAATCAGTGCTATCACCACCATATTAGTGCTAGCAGATAATGCTGTAGAACATTTTAGGATATAGCAGTAAGGGGACAAATAGTATTGCCTTGTACTGGTACAGAGCTTGCTAGCATGGTGACATCTCTGATGTGCTTATTGGAAGCAGAAAAACCGATAGAAGCTTAAATTATATAACCTTAATCAAGTTACATCTAGTATGTGACAGCTATTCAATAAGCAGGGCCCAAGTGGCACTAGTATTAACCTTCTATATAAAAAGAAATCAGCCAACCACCTACATAAAAGCTGGCCAGAAAGAAGAAAAATGTGCAGAGGTTCATGTAATTACTATACCATGTAATTAAAGTTTCTAATGCCAGCAAAGGTGCTGCAGTTGAAGGCAGTGGCATTTGTAGACGAGCTGGAGGCTAAACAGTCAGCCATTGGCATAGTGTTCAGATCCAGCCACCATGCAGAGCACAATCTGGCTCTCTTGGAAGCAAGGGTGCTTTCATTTGAATGAGTTCTCTTCTGAAGGGCCTATTGTCCTCAGATGAGAGGACTGAAAAATCAGCGAGTCTCTCTCTTATAATAAAGGCCCCACACTAATTGAGTAACGTGAAAGAACATGTTTAAACGTCCTCATCGGGAACCCAAAAATCTACAGGGAGGGTGCTTACATCTCAAAAGGCAGTGTGATTGAGTTCTAGTCCCCGCACTGCCACTGATTCATTAAGACCTCAGGCAAGTCACCTAACTATTCTATGCCTTAGTTAAGCCATTATTTATGTATATTTATTATTTATTAATTATGTATATTATTTCCCTGTTTATTAATTAGTGCTTCTAATGACTGAGTGCCTTTTCTATGTGCTAAGAAAGTGCATACTGTCATTAACTAAGAACAGGCCTGAGTTGCAGAATTCAGATCCAGGGTTTCTATTGGGCACATTATAGAACATGGAGCCTACATGAAGCGCGGCTCTAGATCTTGGGTCTCAACTATTCTCTTTCCCCACAAAACAGAGTGAGGGAGTTCGAATGAGATTTTGCCTCAGGCCCATCTTTAATCACATCCATGAGATGGGAGAGGGCAGGAAAAATGAGACTCATTTGATCTGGAACTTCACTCCCAAAGGAGGAAAGAGAGACAGCTAGAAGATCAGCTCTGTCTGAGTAAGAGCCAAAGAAGGAACAATCCTGAACTCGCCACCCAACCAATACAGAGGGCAGGTGTCACAGCGAGGGAACATGTGGAGAGAAGCGAATAAACCTGAAATCAAATAACAGTTCATTTTTTCTTTTTATTAAAAAGGTTTATTTTACATGAAGATGTAACTTGGCCTTTGGTGTGTAAAGGCACCAGCTGTGGTACACACAGTTGCTATTGATTCTTTATTGTCTAAATTTCTCTTCACACCTTTTCTCCTTCTGCAGGGAAGACAAAGCCTAAGATTATTATGTCCAAAATAAGTGAGCAAAACCCATCCCCTTTCTCTTTTCAGCCAGGAGGAGGAAATTACTTGCTACTAAAGATGTTCCAACCCGGTTACTTACAGTGAGGTGCTCAGACTAGTCATTTTGCAAATAGTCATATGGAGTCGCTCAGAAGAGAATTCACCACAGCATAATTGCCCTATTTCAAAACATTATCCTATAATAACGATCTGAAGCATAGCTGCGCCTCATTGAGAGGGGGAGAGAGATACATACAGTGTGCACCTCAGTACACACAGCTTCAAGAGAGAAGCACTCTTGTTGTCTGGTAACGCTGGAAGCCAGCCCATCAGCTAGCCTTAATCTTTTCGTCCCTAATCTCAGGGCAGGGAAACAGGGTTTGCTCCACTGGCTACTGCTATTTCCCATTACAACCCTCGTGATTAAGCCAGGCTCTGAGCCTTTAAATCTTTCTCTGAATGGGAGACCCGTTTTTGTTCAACAACATTAGTAAAATGCTTTTGGCACCAGAGCAAGTGCACATTGAAGCGTCTGCTTTCGTAAAGCTGTGTTATTAACTCTCCCTTTCCCACCCCCCAACAAAAATTTGTTTTTTAATTTTGTTTGGTAGAGAAAGAGAGATACCAGTCTGTAAGATATCTGATCTCTATTTGCAATACAAGAGAGCTCCTTTCCACATACAAATGGCAGGTGAAATTCATATCCCAGGAATTCATTTGTTTGCTACAGCAGAAAGTTGGTCTCGGATCCTTCCCAGACCATCTAACATAGTGTCTAGGGTTTCTTTATTCAGCTCCACAGTCACTGCAGAGATCACAGGGTTATCCTCACACAAGGCTGCATCTTCCTGAATCTGAAGTAGAAACGTGGTTTGAGCTCACATGAAACATCCACATATACAACACACCCCCGTCAATGCCTCCATTCAAATCAGAATTGATTGGAGATGGACTAAAAATAGCTGACCTACATCACAATTTTCCCTCCTGAAGGACTACAGTGTTCTCCCCAAATTGTGTACAACACCAATGAAATGCAGCCTCCTCTGTGCAAGAAGGCAATCAACTATCTGGCACAACAAGGAGTAAAGGGGAAGTTCTGACCAAGGATACGAAGGCAATACCCCATCTTGTATGAGAAGTATCTATCTGCTACTCTTACTAGAAATATCAGTAGGCTCTTTAGAGTCCATACAGAATACACAGCTACCAGATTTTTCTCTCCCTGCTTAATATCTCCCCCAGAAGAGATGGCCCATCCCAACTCACTCTAATGGCTCTTGAAGAATGAAGGGTTGAGTAGACCCTCCTGGGATTTAAATGTGTATGTCCAAGGAGTCTAGCTATTTCCACCCCATCTCAGCTGATCAACACATCAGTGAGTAAGGTCTCTTCAAAGGCTACAGCGAGCCAAAACACTACCTCCAGAATAATCTACTAAAGAGGTGGGCTAAAGAGTGAATAACTGTCTTGGAGGAAGGGACAGATGGCACCTTATGATTTGCTAGGCTGATGCTATCTCCATATTTCAGAGAACGCAAGTGTTGTCCTAGGGCTCAGCAAGCTGGCTCCTCGTAACGGCAGAGCACTCTCCCATACTGCAAAGAGTCTGTCACCGTTTCCCCTCTAGACCTCAGACATGGGGGTACACTGCTCTCTTGCATTATTTTGGTTTGTGCCCATCTAGCTGCATGCATAGCTTGTCACTGAACTCTTCTGGGCTGCCACAGAGAGTCAGTCACCTAGACACTATAACCCAGGGAGGGTTGGAATCCATTAGCATCACCTTTAACTGTAGCAGGCAGGTAGGGACTGCCATTCTGCCGATGCTGTCCGATGACGTCTTGATGTCCACTCTCCAGTCCATATCAACCAGCTGAGGCAGGGAGACTGCAGGATTGAAAGTTACATGTTAGTTAAATTAATGACTTGAGCTTGTCCACAAGCAGTAATCTCAGCCTTTGCTATGGGAGCCAGCAAACTGTCACAGATCCACACTTCCATGCCGGCAAACTGCACTGAAACAAACCAAAGGCTTCTAATTTCAACAGAGATGCTTGGCACCTTCTGGTTCCCAAACAGCCCTATGCTCTGCACTACACATTAGCTGCAGGCAACTGGATACCACCTTCTGTGGCAACAAAACCGCTCACAAGGTTATCCCAGTATCACACCCTAGAAAGAGTCTAAAACAATTCGGGGAGGGGAGCAATAAGGTTCACTAACTCCCCTCTCCAAAGGCATCCCAGCATCCCTTTTGCCTTATTGAACTGGTTTTCTGCCTGCAGCATACAACCAGCATTTGAGCACGCCCTGATTTGAGCTCTACAGTGTGTCTCACTCCATGCTGCAGCCAAAGATAAATCATGCAGGAATGATCTGAAAACTAAGCAATGTAACGTACATGATTTGCACTCCCATGCCTTCTAACAATGGAACTCCAGTGTGCAATGTATGTGCAGGGGGACAGCCACCTCCGTGTGTCTGGCCAATGCAATAAAAGCATTGAGACGCTTCCATCTGATGGATGACTAATGAACTTTATTTTTGTTGGACTAGAGCTAATGAATTCAACAGCAATTCAATGCAATACTGATGTACGTGCTTAAGAGGCCCGAAACACTATAAACCCTTCCAGAGAACAAAGCTTTTTGAACTTGGCTGACAGTTCAATCATTTGTATCTCTGTATTCCACCTAGGAAAGCAACAGGTTACATTGTGTCATCTGATGGAGCGCCCACTGTCTAGCTGTGTCTTTCAAGGTTAAGAGGTCAGAGGCTGTACAAGCTTAAAAGCATCAATACTACAGCAAGTCTGCCAAGGCAGCAGGATGATGACATGACTCACTTTGTGTCCAAACTGGAAAAGCTACCGACACATGAAAAAGCCTTGGAAAAAATTACAAGCTGCCTTCCAAAGCAGAGCTGGGCGGGAAACTGTTTTCCCATCCTGCAAAAATAGAAATAAATTTAAAAAAACATTTCCCATTCACCATGTGGAGGAAACCAAGACCTTTCAAGAAAAAGCAAAGAGAGACCCCGAAACCACCAGTTGGTCAGGGGACTCACCTGCAATGGGAGAGCCAAGTTCAAGCTGAGTTTGGAACCTGCTCTTGCTATCTGTCCCCAGAGCTGAACCCCAGGGGGCAGTGCAGCCTTGGTTGGCAAGCACTTGCCTTTGGACTCCCAATTACAGTTTGGCAGCATTCACAACACAATGCAAGATGCATGTGTTTAGTCTTGTCTTTTAATGGGCAAGGGAGTCATTGCCGGTAGCTTTGGAGGCCCAGGAAACTGTCCTAATTTTTATGAGCATGTCAATTCACCATTTGTAATGTTTGTTCAATCACTGTATCTGCCCCTCTGTAATGTGCAGCAGATGCCTTATAAACAGCAATAGCATAATCCACCATTTCCAGGAAAATAATCCCTCTTTCCAACAGGATCTCTCCCCATGTTCTGCAGTTAGTACTGGGTTAAACTAAGGGCCAGAAGCCCTAGAGCAGGGGTTCCCGAACATGGTCCAAGGGCCACCAGCAGTCAGCAGAGCCATTGCTGGCTGGGCACATGGCGTTGGCTCATCTCATTTTCTAGATCACTTTGCAACGTGAAGATACGTGCAAAAGTGTGGTCAGGACAATATTTAGTGTAAGCAATTGGTGTAATTGCCAGTGATGTTATGCAACTGTGGAACACTCTCTCCCCACAATTTGTATTTTATCAAGATCTTTGAAATCCCCTTTCCTAGCGATTTTCTTATTGCAGTGTTTTCCCAGAGTGTTTGGTATGTTGCCCCCCATCCCTACCCCACTGGGAGGGGCAAGCAGGGCCCTGATTGGCCTTGAGTTGTTCTTTAGAGTGTCAGCTTTCTTTTGAAAGAAAACTCTTTAGTTACTAAGGTTTCAAAGAAAAGCTTTAAAAAAAAACAGTGTAGCAAGTGTAATCGATGCAGACACATCTGCTTGAGTTTGCGGAGAGCCTGAAAAAATTCTCTGAGGTGTGACTTGTCCAGGCACTTAAAAGGGAGCTAATTCAGCATTGCTAACTGTTCACTAAAGGCCAGAGCATGTGAGAAAGCCAAGGAATTGTACTATAAAGAACTATGCTAATGTTTTCTATAACATGTGGGGCTGGAAGGGCTAGAGAGCAAGGACAGTTTGGGAAGGCACTGAAGATGTATACACTAAAATACATAAGCCTTTAACAATCCATGGGAAAATTGCAGGGTGGGGGCAACATTGGTGTCACTTCCTGAAGTGGGGCTCAGTTTTCAAAGAAGTTTGGCAAACACCATTTTAGTATACCTCACAGTTTTACATTTCAAGGTCTCGCTGATCATCTTGGAAATATTAATAGCCTTGAAACGCAACCTGCTACTTACTCTGTCTTGATTGTGCTTCACTCCTCCAGACAGAGCTGCAAAAGCGGGGAGAGAGAAAAATATGATCAGGGCTTTAAAAGAGATTACAGCAGCAGTGCAGAGCAGGGATGGTGAGTAGGGTGCCTCCTTTCTGAAGGATCAGTCGGAAAAAGTGGGTGGAGATATGAGACTACCCATAGTAGGTGGCAACTTTATTGTGGCAACTGGAAGAGTTGATGGGGGTGAAGAAACTAGAATAAAGGGGAAGGTTGGCCTGTGGTATTCAAGACAAAATTGCTTTGTCATCAGAAACTCAGTGCAATTTACTGATGACCTGTATATTTCTCTTCAGGCTCTACAGCATAACTTTAATCTTTAAATTTTCTCCCTTAACTGTGAGACAGTCTGATAGGTGGTAATGATGGGCCACTGGTGAAGGCACTAGTCTGGGATCTGAGTGATAGAGGTTCAGTTTCTTGCTCTACCACACACTTCCTTGGGCTAGTCACTTAGGCCCAGATTACAAAGGGACTTAGGTGCCTAGAAAAATCACAGGATCACTGCAATCCGCAAAGCCAGAGTTAGGTGTCTAAGGGCCCATACAATGAATGGGGAGAGCTAGATGTCTTTGAACTAGATCCACAAAAGCTAGTGGATTAGGTGGGGAACCTCCTAAACGCCCTCCCCCCGCAGAGATAGGCACTATATATGGACTGCAGGGAGGCACCTATCTTTGCTAGTGATTTGCAACCAGGAACCCCTCTGCCGGAGTCATATGACTTAAGTACCTAAGTCATTTCTTGTGAAAATGAGTTAGGTGCTTGCCTCTCTCCACATAAAACAGCTAGAGGTGGATGGAGAGGTGGTACTACCCTCCCTTATAACTTATCCAAGGTGAGTGCTCTCACCAGGGTTATGTGGGAGACCCGGATTCAATTCCACCTCTCTCCCTGAAGGACACAAAGGATTTTAACAGAAGTCTCCTACCTCTCAGGAAAATGCTCTAACCACTGAACTATGGGATATTCTAACACTGGACTCCCTCAGTCTCTCCTGTTCAGCTGTTCCACTGTGTACAAATAAAAGTGATTGGAGCAGGAGGACTAGAACCTGGGTCTCCCACCCAAAACCACAGAGTCACACATTCTCTCCCTCTCTCGCCAACACAATGACTAAGAGCTGGAAAAATCCCACAGATCAGTGGTTAGAGTGCACGGATTTTTCTGGGGCTTAGTTGGGAGTCTGGATGCCTAGAAGGAAGAAGCAGTGCACGTGCTTAGAGGCACAAATTCAGAGCCTGAGAGAATTGTTACCCTGAAAATTTAGGCTGAGTTACCCAAGTGAGTTTAGATGCTTACATGATTTAGCGAGAGTTTTGTGGATCGCAGTGAAGCCTGAAACTGGGGTTTCGGCACCTTAGTACCTTTGTGGATCTAGGTCTTTATCTGTCTCAGTTTTATCTGTGACACAGAGAAAGTAGTACTTGCTCTCAGAGGTGTTGTAAGGATAAATACATTAAAGATTGGGGTGCTCAGATACAAGGATAATAGAGGCTAGATAAGTACCATCAACAGAGGGAGCGCTTGTCCTCTACCGCCATGGTTCTCAATCTTTTTGATACCAGGGACCGGCTTGCTGCCTTCCTAATTTGTGTCAGGGGATCTCAGGGAAACACTACTTTACCCCTTCCTAAACTCTTGGTGAAAACCTTAACACGCATTCCAGAGTATAATCTACCATTCTATTGGAGAAAGTACCATATTACATGACATCCCTCCCCTGCCCCATGGTGCTCAGTGACTGTGGCAAAGGCTCACTCCATTACCCCTAAGAATGCTGAGGTGTTCCAGCCGTGTGAATACCTGGAATGTCTAACACCCTCTTGTTTTACCTCCAAATGAAAATCAAATGCCAAGCACTTACACATTTTCCAAAATTATCTTGGTCAGGAGATTTTTTAGACTCTGGTGGAAGTTCTCTGGGAAAAGAGAGAGAATTTCGTCCGCAGATGACAGGCCCCGGTACACAATGTGCCTGGTGAGGTTGTGCAAAGAACAGACCAGCTGCAGAAAGGGAACAGATAACGGAAAAGAAGCTGAAGTGAAGAAGGGCACCACATACTGCACAGGGAATGACTTCAGTAATCAGATGAGGTGCAGGGCAGTGTACACTCATACGCCCAACTCCAGCAATCAGATGCACACTGGCAAGCCCTCAGGCAGCCAACTGCAAAATCACGGTCATAGAATTCCATTTTATGTAAGGAATGACAAAGACCTTGATACATGCTGCTCACAGTCCACTGTCCTCCAGCCTGCACTCTCCTAACACAGACAACTCCAGTTTCTGGTTAAAGATTCTGGGTCATGTCATCCTGCTAAGTACTATAATTATGACTACTGCCTCAGGACTTTCAAAAACAGCCACAGCCCGATCTTCAGTGGTGCTGAGCTCCTGGAGAGCCCTCTGACTTCAATCTAAGAAAGTCAGGTCCTAATTGCTCATATGACTACTTTACTGAAGAAACGACATTTAAGGATGAACTAGACACATGAAGTTACAGAAACTGGAAGCCGAATATGCTTATTGGGTGACCTTGCCCATCCCACTGCTGATGAAGATTTGCTTCCTATAGAGTATTCCTACCTATATTTTGTACTGGTTGCTCAGCCTTGGGAAAACTGAAAATCAATGGAACTTGAGTTCCTAAGTCACTTAAGCAATTTTGAATATTTTAATCCTAGATCTTGAAAAAAATTAAGCTGTTTAGCATGATTTAGGCCCCAATCTTGCTCGGTATTCTATAGGACACCAATGTCTGTGTCAGCTGATCCCGATGTAGGACTGGGGTTTTAACCATAGGCAGCAAATCAGTTTGAACAGAGCAAGTTTTAAAGCCATATTTTCACTCAACTCACAGAATGAGTTAAAAACCTTGGCTAGGTAAATGGAGAAGGAAAAGAAACCTGTCTGGATTGTACCTAGTGCTTTCTTAACTTACTGTATGAAATAATTCAGAGTGGCTTTTAGAGGCATTTAATGTTTGTTTTTACATTGCTACAATTGCTTCACTATATTTAAGCACTTTAGATCTTTAAGGGGCTTTGCTAACATTGACTGATTCATGATCTCTGCTGCAAGGTAGATGAACGTATATTGAATTTGCATCCATTTTGACTGAGCAGAGTTTCCCATTTTGTGCTCTAGTATCTGTGAGGATGTCCTGTCCTCATAGGCCGACACAGAGCCCCAGTGGAGTTCTGAGCCAGCCTGATTAGGGTGACCAGATAGCAAATATGAAAAATCGGGACAGGGAGTAGAGGGTAATAGGTAATATAAGAAAAAGACACAAAAATTGGGACATCTGGTCACCCTAAGCCTGACTGCAGCATTGAGGACTTTGTACTGCCTCATGGGCCATCATAGTGAAAGCAGATTAACTAACTACTTTTAGTTTCAAAATCTGCTTCTCACCAGTGTTTGGCTGCTTGTGAAGAGAGGAGCCAGAGGGAAAAGCACCTGTTACATGCAGGCCCTGTCAATAAGACTGTATTGTTATTGATGAAGTGGCATTGCCCTCTTACTTGAGCTGCTTCTTCTGACGTCACAGACAGATTGGAACAGGTGCTGTCAATCAATTTGCTTGAGCCTCTTGTTGAGCTAGAAAAACACTCTTGGCATAGTTGTCTAACTACGTCCTTTGAGGAAGCCTGGAAAATAATGAGTGCAGGGTTCAGAAACCATTGCTTATATGCAGAGAAACCAGTGAGTACTTCTATAGTGTTTTACAACTGCAAAGCACTGAACTAATAGTGACTTACACTTCAAAACTCCCCTGTGCAACAAGTTAGCATTATTCTAATTTTGCAGACAGAGAAACTATAACAAAGAGGTGAAGTAACTTGCTTCAGACCACACAGGGAGTTGATGGCAGAAGGAGAATTGGAATTTAAGGAGCACCAGGCTCTGAATCCTGTGTTCAGATCATACTGTGTTGCTGAATTATTTGTATGAGTTTTCATATCCAGAATCTCCCCTTTCCCCCTTTTTTAAAATCCTTAAAAGAGCAACAAATTAAATCAGTCTTACAAATCCTGTTACAATGCTACCTGACCACACTAACCAGGAAAAAACACTTCTTGAAAAGATGGGGATGTCATTTATTGATACAGAAGGTTTCATTCTACATTCTTCTGGCTCTGTCATTAAGAGGCAATAGGGCTTGTAGAGCTCATTTATGTGCATGGAATTGATCCACCATGAGGAGACAGCATTTTTTGAATGCATCACCGATTTAAAACCTCATTTCCCTTGTCTCCAAAGTTTGCATAAATGACTACATACAGTTCATCTCTATAAGTGGCCACTTCCAAAGTGCACCACTGTTGAGCCCAGGAAGAGAAACACCATTAAGGCAGCAGCTGAATGAGCTCAAACACTTTTCAGTCCCTCTTTTTAGTAGTCACATTTAGCTGGCATATTTCTTCTCAAACAGCTTTACAAACTCTATGCAGGGATCAGTGAAATGCAGCCACCTCGGGCAGAATTCAGCAGCTGTTTTACGATACAGGGACTTTAAAAAGCAAACAACATCATGCTAACTTAGTACATTTGTGTCTCTCTTTTTTACCTTCAGTAAAATCTGCAGAGCTGCAAACTGCTCTTCTGTCACTGCAGCCATCTTTACTCTATCATGTGACTGCAGATACTAGCAATTGCAAGAGGTCAGTTTAAATCATATGATTAGAACTTCAGTTGCCTTGCATTCTGGAAGTTGTAGTTTTAGGTGCAGCCTGATAGAGAATAAAAATAGTGGTGATTATTTCCTTTGAAGGCATTTAAAAATGTAATGGCTTAAGCAAATAGTTCCTGGCATGGTTTTTTAAAAAACATATTGCTGAAGCACTGATACTGCAAGCACTTAGGCATATAACTTTACTTACATGAATAATTTGTACTGAAGTCACTGGGACTGCTCACATGAGTAAAATTACTTTCATGTGAGTGTTTGCAGAACTGAGGCTTTGCTTTGTAGAAGGGCACTGTCAATTTAAATTTGGCTAACGGTTTGACTATTGTAGAAACAAGCCGTAGTAAAGCCTAACACCAACAAAAATATTTCCACAAGTTTAAAAACAGAAGCCAAAACCTCCAACAAAAGCAGCTGTTTAAGTAAATAAACATTCCCCTGCTGAGCTTCAATCCCAAATATTACAGCACTACAGACTTAAAAGTGAAACTTATTCTAAATAACCAAAAGTCAGAGGAACTTAATTGATTCTCATTATCCATTTTGCACAGAGACTGTTTTCTGCTTCCATTCTCCTGGCAGCTCCCATACCTTTCTCTAAAACTATGCTGTTTTATGTTATTGCAAATAGCCCTGAGCTAAAGCTCTGTACAGGAGTTTGTACTTGCTTTGTGTCCTTCATTCAAGAACCTCAAAGTAGTATATAAACATTAAATTTATGTAAGCACTGTATCACCCCTGTGAGGTACCTGAGGTGGACTCTCCCTTTGTGTTGTTTTTATTACTGTAGTGGCCAGTTTACAGCCAAGTAATCCTACTTAGATTGTAAGCATTATATTTTTGTTCTGTATTCATACAGCACTTAGCACAATGGGAGTCCGGGTCCAGGACTAGTCTCCTAGGCACTATGGCAATACACAGAATAATATTAATAAACTGAGGGGCAGGGAAAGGTTTCATGATTTGCTCATGGTCACATGGTGAGTTAGTGGCCCTGCTGAGAATGGACTGATGCACTGGGGGCTAAGAACACTTGTGCAGAGGGGCTCAGGAAGGAGTCAGAAGTTTTCCCACAATATGCCGTGAACTAATTCCTAAAACGGCTCAGTTTAGTGAGACTCTAAGGCCCCTGGGATAAGTGTCTCAAAAATCCAAGTATAATTGCAGCGACATGGGTCTAAGTTGTGTGCAGCTCTGCAGTGCGACTGCTTGGAGGCAGGATCAGCAAGCACGGCTCAATCTGCATGTGAGTCACCAGCTGGATACACTCCGCCATGTAGACATACCCTAAGACTTAATAGTCCTGACTTTCAGTCCTCTGATCTAATCACTAGCCTACACTCCCTCCCAAAGCTCCAAGTATCTTCTCTATAGTGGATGCATAGTCTGGAGAAAGATGATCTAAGGGTCTGATCCTGGGAGGTGCTGAGTGCCCATTCTCTTCAGCTCCTGGAAGCTGACGGCATAGCGTTTACTATTGTATTACTGCAATGGGATGTACCTTTATTCTAGGATAGTGTTATATTTTCCCCTGAGAAGGGAAATTTAAATAAATCCTCTTTCAGTGAGAGAAACAATCTTCTTTTGTCCTGTGTAATTCCCCACACATTGAGTACTGTACCTTGCACTTTGCAAAATCTAAGGACCTTCCCCATTCCCATGTCTCTGCCACACTACTGGCACTTCAGCTTTCATTTGCACTGCTCCTCTGCAAGTGAAAGAATAAATTGAAAGCAGTGTAAATGTGCAACTGTTATTTGCAGCATGATGGAGAGTGTTTGGCGAGGGGAAAGGAACTGATTTCACTTTCACATGCTGGAAACCCTTCAAGGGCAGAAGAATCTGAAGAGAGAGGAGTTTATTTTCTATCTTTTTTCATGAGCAACCGGAAATGAGGCTCTGGGGGGAGCTATTTCAGGGTATGAGTTCACCATCTGTGGTCTCTTGAAATTAATGAGTATGATTGATCAGCTTAGAGAGGCACAATATGTTTGTGCTGCTATTATCATTAAGTTAACTCAGTATAGGTAGTACAATATGTAAAGCTGCCTTACAGATCCATCCCAATGGAGGCACCATATCTGGAGTACTGACATGCTATTGTGTAGGATGGAATGGGAGACAAACATGACCTGATTGTTCAGCCAGGTAGTCCCACTACACAGCCCAATCCGTAGATCTACCCTGATCAGCAAGGGAACACAAGCTGTTACCAGAATAGGGGAACTGCCCCTAAGGAGCTGTCCTTCCCCCAGGTGATATACTTGAGCTAATCTGGGAAGAAGTCTGGCTCTAGGTTTGCCAGGTGTCTGGTTTCTGACCAGAACGCTGACCAGGCCATTAAAAGTCCGGCTGGTGTGGAGCTGGCAGGCTCCCTACCTGGCTCCACGCAGCTCCTCGGAAATAGCGACATGTCTCTTGGCTTCTAGGGGAGGGGAGGGGGGGGGAGGGAGCTCTGTGTGCTGTCCTTGCCCCTCTTTGAGCACCAGCTGTGCAGCTCCCATTGGCCACAAGGATGGCACCTGTGGGTGGAGGCAGTATGCAGACCTGCCTGAATGTGCCTCTGCCTAGGAGATGTCACTGCTTGTGGGGATCCACCCGAGGTGAATGCTGCCTGGAGTCTGCATCCCAGAGTCTCTTCTGCACCCCAAAGCTCTAACCCACTTGTCTAAGGAATTAACTACACAAAGTGTCCTGCCAGTTGGACAAACAGGAGGGGAGGTGGAGAGATGGAAAGGAGGGGTTTAGATGACTATCATGGGCATCAAGGAGTCTGTGGCAAGAGGGAACATTTACTTGTGAGTCATGTATTCAGAACAAAGATATCGCCTGCCAGTACACACAGCTGGAATTGTATTGCATTCATGCTCCAGCTGCTACTATGCACGCAACCTCCTACTGTCATCAGTTCCTCACTTTAGGACCCTTCTAATGATGGGGAAACAATGTCATGTTTGATTTAATATAAAAATTGAATTAGCGGATAGCTCAGACGTGGTCAAAAGCTGATAACGATGCTCAGTAAATATGCTATATTTGGAGTAGGTGGTCTTTTTTTATTTGTAGTTTCCCCCCCTCTCTTTCTTGGCAACCTCAAGGAACAAGAGGTCAGAACCAGATTTTCCCATTAACAACTGGGGCAGACCAGTGTTTAAACTATTGTCTCTCATCATTTTGCAAAAGGATGGTCCAGTGGTTGGGACGGTAGCCTGGGACTAGGGAGGCTTTGAGAGCAGGGATTCCCTCTCTTCCACTTATTTCCTCTGTGATCTTGGGCAAGTCCCTTAGCTTCTCAGAGACTTGGTTCCCCATCTGTGCAATGTGGATGATAGCACTTCTCTACCTCGCAGGCGGATTGTGAGGCTAAATACATGAAGGACTATGAAGCTCTCTGACATTGTGGTAATAGGCTTTAGATTGATTCTATCAGCTGGTGCTTCCTGAATTCAGGACCTCCCCAGAGAGTGTGGAACTTCTGAGTTGTGTTTCCTTGTGTTCCCTAGATGATTAATCCCCCGTGCCGCAATGAGCTCCGTTTGAGCTTCTCATTGACATCAGTGGGGTTTCATGTGAGCACAGAGGTCAACTGACAAGTTCACTGGTCAAGGCCCAGATAAGTGTAGGCAGAAGCCCGGGGTAACATCTATTAAATTTCAAGGTGGAGTTTTCCAGTGAGAACTGGAAGGTTGTTCTTCATCAGACCTTTCACTTAACTATCACAGCAGGTACAGTTAGGTACTGCCTAATATCTTAGCAGCTGGGCCACATTTCATATATGAGCATAATGGTCGTGCCCATATGAACCCTAGTGAAGTAAAAAAATCCTCTAGTTCTTAGTGCAATATGGGTAAGGGCATGTGCCAGATAACATCCATATGGGATTCTCCTGCTCTCAGGGTTTATGTATCCTGCTCTCAGCTGGACCATGAAGAAATGAAGGCTTTCCGTTGGGTGGAGGGGAACAGCTCAACGCATAGAGAAGACTGTTTCTAGCAAAGGAAAAAAACTGGGATTTGTGCCTCTTTTTGCTTCTTCATAATGGATGAAAAAGGCCTGAAAGCCTGTTGTCAAAAAACCAACAAACCAAAACCAAACCACCCCTCCAAGGAAAAAAAAAAACCTAAACAACCCAACTTTCAATCCTTCTTCATTCGTCATAAAGAAGCAAAAAAACAAAGGACCAAATCTAGTTTTTAAAAATTTCAGGCCAGCCACCTTTAACCTTTGTCAGGTTCTAGAAAGAAGTCCATAGCTGTTTTGGAAGATACAGCTGAAGCTGGGCCTCAGTAAGAGAAACTCATAAGACATTAACAGTTTGGTTGGGAGACTTCAGGGAAGGAGTTACGCTCCTGTGTACTCTGGAGCCTGTGTTTGGGAGCAGTGGTCTCTTCTTTATATATTTCTCATTGCAAGGCAGGCTGTGCTATTGAGCTACATCCTGCTTGTGTGGTTAATTTCCCTGTTGCTTTGGAAAAATGACCCCCGAAGAACTGATTTCACTCTTAAAGAGAAAGAGACATCCTTGTTTAAGCTGCTTTCGTATTGCTTGCTTCTTTTAAAGGGTGAATATTTTGTTAGCAATAAATGGTCTGACAGGCAGGCAGAATTGTAGAAAATACATGTTTATTTGTGGCCAACTTATATTGCTGAGTTCCAGGTGACCTGCCAAAATGGATCCATCTTGAAATCCAGCCATCTTTCTCTAGTCCCACGTATGTTTCAACACTGAGCAGCCCCTCTTACAAGCCCATTTTGAAAATACAGGCTAGTGTGTGTAAGGACGTGCCTGCCTTGGGGAAGATGTTTTGATAGACTGTGCGTAGGTACGGTGACCAGATGTCCCGATTTTATAGGGATAGTCCCGATTTTGGGGGCTTTTTCTTATATAGGCTCATATTATCCCCATCCTGATCTTTCACAGTAAAGGAAGGATGAATTTCAGCTTCTCTGTGTCCGTGCCCTGACTCGGTTGGCTCTTGTTAAAAGTTAGCTTTTAATAAAACCTCATTTCTCTGTTTGTTCCACATAAGTGGACACATTGGCAGTCATCTAGCCTCTCTCCAGAGACTACAACAGCCCCCTGTGACTATGGACATAGAGTCCTGGCAGCCCAGAGAGAGCACACATATGTAGTGGAAGACCAAGATATAAGCAGCTTCAAGACTGTTAACAACTAGAGGAGCATCTCCAGTCAACTTGAAATATTATCAAAAACTACCTCAGCTATGCCCTAGCCAGAGAGGAAAGATAGTAGCCAGGGTCCCGGCACCTGACTAACAAAAGCTACTGCTAGAACTGTGTATGTTCTTGTTGATCTCATCAATGATTAAAAGGCTTATGCTACACTCAGACTCTGTGCTTGTGAGAGGCACCCAGAGAGGTGGTATGTGGTTGTCCCAGTTCACTGGGTGGGGGCTCGAGCCGGTTTTGCATTGTGTTATTGAAACGGAACCTCTGGATACTGAACCCGTCCCTTGTTGCTGCCAACTCTGGTTACAGGGGGAAAATACTGCTTCTGCTTATCCACCTTTGTGCAGCGCTGTACGCTCCACAACTGGAAAGCCCAATACAAGTGCTAAGTATTATTGCTGTTTATTATTAAATAAACCGTGAAGACTGTAAAAATATTGAAAAGCAATACAAATAAGCCTACTTGACAGTTGCCTTTGAATGTGGATTGATTTTAAGATCCTTGTGGGCATGAAAACAAGGCTTTTGCATTTAGCATCTTGACAGAGAATTCTGGCTATTGTAATGCAGGCTCATTGATTGGTGTTAAATGATTCAGGAAAGCTTCTCTGTTGATTACTGTTGCTGACAGATAATTCTTGTCTTGAGGACTAGTTTGCATGAGACTTCACTCCCTCAAAAAAAAAATTTCCCATGGTTGTTGCTAATGGTGCAGCTCCTCTGATAATTGCAATGACGGGAGTGCTAGTGTAGACATGGCACTGGCATTTTAAACACTGTGGACCTGATTTTCCATTGCCCTGTACTTTGTGTGGTCATTTACACAGTGCAGAATGGGGTGAAAAATGCCACCGAGTCTGAATGGTAGAATTTTGTTCCTACGTTGTACTGGTGTAAATGACTAAACAAGATGCAGGGCAATGGAGAATTGGGTTCTGTGTTGACTAGATGGACTTTGATTTAGAGTCTGGGCTCCATCTCTAATCATTAAATATATCTCATCCTAACAACCTTTCTACTCGTCTTGTGGAGTACACAGAGAAAGGCCCAGATTGTGGTTTTGTTGAGTTTCATACCCTGGTTTCTTCTCTTCATCCTTACAAAATCTTCTTTCATCTTTAAAATGGCAAAGTTTTCCCTCTTTCTCTGGCCTCTCAGCTGAAGCACCTGCCTTTTGAGTTTCACTTGCTGACATTTGAGGCTCTCATGATGGGAGTGCTAATACCTCTTAGGACACCATCTGTCAAGGCTGATTCCTCACTCTGGCACTTCAAGTGCAGAAGATGGGGGCCTGCAAGGATTTTAAAAATTAATACTTGCCATGTCAGGCTTCTATTAAACTCCCAAGGTTTTCTCTGACCTTGGCTTAGTAAATACTGCCACCACCCAAATGCAAAACCCCTTTTTTGAAACCCAGGAAGACACACTTAGGAATTCCTTCCTGTGGGGTACCCTCAAGTCCTTTCACCTCCTCCCCGTCCACCCGCGGGGAAAAGCTGAGGAAGAAAACAAAGGAAATTAGCTGTTGCCACAATCTAATTAAACAACATATGCACAACCCTCTTAGGATACCAAAAATCCAATCCTGTTCTTAATAAATGTAAATTTTATCAAAACAAAAAGAAAGAAAATACATCTGAAACTTAGGCTTCTGCAAGATTTTAAAAGAACAGTTCCAAAAATTAAGCACCCAAAATAGCTTTCTTGGGGGTTCAGCTTAAAGGTTACAAGCAAACAAAAGCATCTGTTGTTAGCACAGAGGAGTTCATGAGCCATAAGAAATAAACAAAAATAAACCTAAGTGCATCTTTCTAAACATTCCTGATCTATTTACACATTTGGGAATTCCAAATAAGTAGTTCTAGCTATGATCTGTTGAGTTATGATCATACCTGGCTTTAAGCTTCACATAAGCTGTTCCTCTCTTTCCCAGAGAACAACAACAGAGACAAAGGGAAAGCTTTTTTCCATTTATAAAATTCTAGCTTTCCCATTGGCTCTTTTGGTCAGGTGCCCACTTCCTTTCCTTCTCCTGGGGGACTTTTTTTTAACCCTTTATAGGTAAATCAAATAGAGAACAGCCACCAAGAGGGACTTTATAGCTAACTGGCTGGTGGGGTGTCCATAAAAAGGAGCTACCTCCCCCCTTCATTTATCACACAATCCCTGAGAACTTTGACCTATAAGATACCAGCGGTGCTCCCAGATGCCAATACGTGTCCATGTTCTATATAATGCTGCAGACATTTATTTCTATTATAATTGGAAGTGATTGTCTTAATGTCAGCAGGAAGAGGACACAAAAAGTTAATGGCTTGAATAATGCAATGTCCCTTTCCCCAACATGTTGAACTCTCCTGAATGACCCTTTAAAATTTGATTGACGGGTCAGGCCACTCCCCACTGGATGATGAATATGACTAAATTGCAGGGTGTTCCAGAGAAGACAGGCTACTCTATTTCAGCAGGAGGCATCAGGCCTGAGATTAATACCCAGGTGTTATAACCTTTGTCCATGATCTCATCCTTACTTAACAAACATTAATTAATGCTCACAAGACTCCTATGAGACCATTAGGTTTAACAAATCTCATCAATAAAAAGGTTTCATTTTTTTCAAAATGTGAATTAAAGCAGGTTTTGTTTGCTTTTCAGCGTTTATTCCTATAGTGTTTGCAACTCAGACATTGCAGCAGAGCTAGTGCTGGAGAGGCAAAAGGGACAAGAGACTAGGGACAGAAATGAAAGAGGCTTAATCTCTCTTTATTTTCCTAGCGGAGAGAAAAGCACAAAGTAAACTAGCAGCATAACTAAGGTCACGTCTATACTACAAAATTATGTTGACCTAATTTACGTCAGCATCAACCATCACAGTTGTTAAATCACTTATGCGTGTGTACACTTGGCTCCTGGTGTTGGCAGTGTGTGTCCTCACCAGGAGTGCTAGTATCAATTGTACTGTCAGTGTGGAGCATTGTGGGATGGCTCCTGAAAACCAGTAACAGTCGACGTAAGCAGTGCAGGGGCTACACTGACACTGTGTTGATCTAATTACATTGACCATTGCTCTACGCTGTGTGGGGAGGTGGTGTTACTCAATCGGCACAGAGAGCCAAATTTAAGTGAAGCCACTTTCACAGCTCAGTCGACATGACTGCAGCTTACCTTGACCTAACCCTGTAGTGTACCAGGCCTTAGTAAACAAGGTTAAGTTACACAGTGAATGAGTGGCAAACCTAAATTCTGACTCCCAGTTCTCCACTCTGATCAGTTAAGGTTACTGCTGCTAAAGACCTGGTTTATACTTAAAAATTTATACTGAAAAATTTCACAACCTGAACGCTATAGTTAGGTCAACTTAACCTCTGGTGTAAATGCAGAAAGGTCAATGGAAGAATTCTTCTGCCAACCCATCTATTAGATGGACTAACTACATCGACGGGAAAACACCTTCTGTCAAAGTAAGACATCTCTGTTATGGGGCTATAGCGACACAGCTGCAGTATCATAGCTATTCCACTGTCGTGTAGACATGGCCTAAGTTACAAGTTAGAAACTTCCATGGCTCAGAGATGTTGAACAAACTCAGCATTGGTCTGGCTCTCAGATGATGTTACTATATTTGGAGATTTTAAGGCCAGCAAAGGCCATCGTGATCACTTAAATCTTGATGTGCAGCAGTTTAGGATATTGTACTAGGAAGTGACTGAGTTGTTATGTTAACAATGACTGTCTCTGTGATTGGTATTCAGAACAGTTTAAAAGAAAGTCTCACTCGTGCCTTCTGCAATGGTATTGGAAATGGTTCCTTTTCCCAGCTATACTATCAGTTAATTTGTCATCAAGGTCAGTTGAGGAAAGCCCATTCTGGAACCCATTGTAGGCAAGAGGTCAGTTTCCCAGTGTAGATGGAGCCAAAGGGACATTCTGATCTCCCCAGAGCCATGGATTACAACCTTCAGTATAAGAACTGAGTGAAACAGCAAGAGGCTGTGAGAAATATAGTGAATTCTATGACAACAAACTGGTTTTAGAGACATTGCACAATTAAATGCTCTACGTTCATTACAAAGGCTTTCCACTCCACAGGCTTTTGCATTCACCTCCAGCCACTGGATATATGTGGCATGGCCTATAGGCATTTTGAAATCCCATTCTTAGGGCTGGTCTTCACTAGAGTGGGGGATTGACTGTAGATACGCAATGTCAGCTATGTTAATAACGTAGCTGAAATCGGCGTATTTACAGCTGACTTACCTGCCGTCCTCACAGCGGCGGCGGTCGGTGGCGCGCTCCCCTGTCGACTCCAGCTTGCGCCTTTTGGCGAGCTGGAGTCATGGAGTCGACGGGGACACCGCTGGCGATCGATTTATCGCGTCTTGACGAGACACGATAAATCGATTGCCATAAGATCGATCTCTCCCGGCTTTAGTGAAGACAAGCCCTTAGTTTGCTGATCTGTTGCCTCCTTTCCTCTCTCCCAGCCCACCGACCCCCTGTATTTATTATCGTCTGCGCCTCCATCTTTAACCACTAGGTGTCACCGGGCCTCACAACAAAAATCTATTTATATGCTGGTTCTTCCTAAGTAATGGGGAAATGATCCATGCAGATAAACAGAAGTCAGAGAATGAATCTGCCTGATGTTCCCTAAAGCAGTCTCTGGTAAATTCATCCAGCAGTGGAGAGCACATGTTGAATTGGGGGTGGTGTGTTGCCTAGGCCAGTTTTCAATCACTTCATCTAGTTTTGATTGTTTTTGCAATAAATGTAGCTCTGGTGAAAGTAGGGTGACCAGATGTCCTGATTTAATAGGGAAAGTCCTGATTTTTTGATCTTTTTCTTATGTAGGTTCCTATTACCCCCACCCCAGTCCCAATTTTTCATATTTGCTGTCTGGTTAGCCTAGGTGAAAGGTGCTCTCCAGGGCAATAGCTGTGCAAGCTTTCTCCACACGTAAACAAATCTGCAATCCTAACCTAGAGGGACCACTAGGGAAGAGTAGGTAATTCAGTGTCTGAGTTCATTTTATTCTTGACTTCCCCTCTCTGAGTGCCCCCAAGGCAGTAACTTAACACCTGACATTGCAATGGCTTTATGACTGAGGATCAGAACATAGAGTACCACCTGCTCACTTTGCATTGGTCCCCAAACAGCCAACATAAAATCTCTCCTCCGTTGCCACTGACCTAACCTAGATTTAAACAGGTAATCTGAATGCTGAGGTGAAATGAACCATATCCCATTAACCATCAACTCCTTGCATCATCCAAACCCTTGTTGTTGCTGCTATTTTTTAATGATTTAAAATTTTTATTCCTTGGGGCTTAATCTTGCACCTCTTTGGAGCAAGGACTGTCTTTTTGCTGTGAGTTTGTATAGTGACTAGCACAATGAAGTTCTGAAGTTCTGTGACTGGTGCTCTTAAACTCTACAGTAATACAAATAATAAAATAAATTATAAAGCTTCCATTAACTTCTTTTTTAAAAACTTTTATTTATATTGATTTTCTATAAAATATAAGCACATCAAACAAAATGTTTGTAAATACATGCACAAGATAGAAACACCATATAAATTACCAAATTCAATGCTCATTATTTATAAAATCTGGAGAAACAAAAACAAAACATAACCAAACCAAAAATCCTGAACCCACAAAGGTCATGCAGGGCATTGATTATTTAAGTTAATAAATAGCTAAATAAGTGAGAACATAACCTATGAGTATCAGGGACTATTACATACTAAACTGCAAAAGTATGCAATAGTTTTGTATGTGACCAGACATCCTCATTTTTTCCCCAAGCGTTTCTATTAGACAGAGTCATTTTTTCCATTAATGCAGTAGTAAAGCGCTCACTATGTTTATGAGGGAGGAACGGCAGAGTTCCATTTTCTCAAAATAACTCTTCTGGGTACTAAAATAGTTACTGCAATTCATTTCTCTAAGGGCTTGGCTACACTGGCACTTTATAGCGCTATAAAGCCCCCACGAGCGCTATAACCTCCTCCCCGTCCACACTGGCAAGTCACGTAGAGCGCTATAACCGCTGAGTTATAGCGCTATTGTTAATCCACCTCCGCATGGGGAATAAGGGCTATAGCGCAGCTACTGTAGCGCTACAGCAAGAATGTGGACACCCACTGCGCATTAATTGGCCTCCAGCCCGTCCCATAATTCCCGTTCGAGCCACTCTGGTCATCACTTGCAAACTCTTTTGTCCTGTCCTCAGGTGACCACACGTCAGACCCGCCCTTTAAAGTTCCAGGGAAATTTGAAAATCCCCTTCCTGTTTGCTCCAGCCAAGCGTGGCGTGCTCTCAGGGAATCCTTGCAGGTGATCATTCTCATTGATCTGATTGATTGCGTGGCGTGGTCTCAGAGAATCGTTGCAGGTGATCACTCTGATTGATCATCATGACTCCACGTGCCATGCCTCCTCACAATAGGTGATCCCCAGCATGGAGCAATAGCGAGGTGCTGGACCTCATCAGCTGTTGGGGGGAAGAGGCTGTTCAGTCTCAGCTGCGGTCTAGCCGCAGGAATTTTGATACCTATGGGCAGATATCACGGGCCTTGGCAGAAAGAGGCCATGAGCGGGACACTCTGCAGTGCAGTGTTAAGGTAAAGGAGCTTAGGAATGTGTATCGCAAAGCCCGCGAGGCAAATGGCCGCTCCGGGGCAGCCCCGGTGACTTGCAGATTTTATAAGGAGCTGCACGCGATACTTGGTGGTGATCCTACGGTCACTCCATCGATCACCATGGACACTTCCCAGCCCACCAGTGAAGGGGGGGGGGGTGAGGAGGAGGACGAAGACCAGGAGGATGAAGAAGAGGAGGAGGAGGAGGACGAGGCAGCAGCGACCCAGGGCACGGAGGAGTCCCTGGACGCATGCAGCCAGGAGCTCTTCTCAACCCAGGAAGGCAGCCAGCCACAGCGTCCGGCGGTTGCAGGGGCCAGCTCAGCAGCGGATTGCGGAGGTAAAGTTGCTTTTCTATGGGGAAGGCTGGCAGCTTGGGGTGGAAAGGGATGGGGGGGCATTCCACCTGGAGCTCTTCTCAAGCCAGGAGGAGGGCAGGGGGGCATGCAGCCAGGAGCTCTCCTCTAAAGCCAGGAGGAGGGCGGCCAGCCACAGCGTCCGGCGGTTGCAGGGGCCAGCTCAGCAGCGGATTGCGGAGGTAAAGCTGCTTTTCTATGGGGAAGGCTGGCAGCTTGGGGTGGAAAGGGATGCTTGCCTACATGTGGAATAGAGCATTGATGTAGTCTATCACCTCGCGGTAGTCATCATCAGTAATCTCTTCAAAGGTCTCAATAAGAGCGCTTGCAATGCGCCTGCGGAGGTTTCCCGGGAGAGCCAGCATGGTCCCCGTCCCGGTCACAGTCACTAGTCCTTGCCACTGTGCTACAATGGGTGGGGGGAGCATTGCTGCACATAGGCAAGCTGCATATGGCCCTGGGCGTAAGCCGCATCTTAATAAAATCCCTTCCCTTTGCTCCTCAGTGACTCGAAGCAACGAGATATCTTCCAGGACAAACACCTACGGAGAATGTTGGAACAGTGTTCAGAGTAGGGCTCCTGCCACTTCCTGGCACTCCACCCCCCCCCCCCC
>ML677332.1:28134996-28615892 GCA_007922305.1 Dermatemys mawii
GGGGTGCAGGCTCTGGGCTGGGGCAGCAGGTTGGGATGCGGGAGGGGATGAGGGGTACAGGCTCCAGCCAGGTGGCACTTACCCAGGGCGGTTCGTGAAAGCTACTGGCACATCCCTCTGGCAGCAGCTCCTAGGTGGGAGGGACAGGGGGTCTTTGCATGCTGTCCCTGCCCATAGGCACCTCCCCCGCAGCTCTCATTGGCTATATTTCCCAGCCAATGGGAGCTGTGGAGTTGGGACTCAGTGTGGGGACAGCGTGCAGAGATCTCCTATCCTACCCAAGGGCCATAGGGACATGCTGGCCACTTCCAGGAGCAGGTGGAGCCAGACTTTTAGTACCTAAAATCTCTTGGTTTTGCTTCAGTAGCCTCTGGGAGATAGAGCCTGATTCTGGGAGACTCCTGGCAAAACCAGGAGGGTTGGCAATCCTAGTTCTGACCTGGACTTGGACATTGACTCTCTCTGTCCTGTTGGTCAACTCACTTAAAGCTACATTTTTACAAAGTGGATTTTTTCATTTTTGCATGTCCAACACATGCCTCATTTTCAGAAGCATTGTACACCCCGAAATCTAGTTTGCAGTCAGCAGGAACCGCAAGAACTCTGACAATCAGAACTCAAGCATCTCAGATTGGGCATCCAAAATCTAAGGCCACTGAAAATCAGAGGACACCTAGTAAAACATAGACCTTAACCTTTCTGCCTTTTTTCACCCACCGGTACAATAGTGACAATAATCCCTACCTCTCAGAGAGGTTATGAAAGTTAATTGAAAGCATTATAAGTCCTAAATTTACCAAAATATATATAACACCCTCCTGCAAATGAGACTGTAGAATTCCACTTATGTGGACAACAGTCCCTTGCAGAACACTTCCCAAATCTTGGCTAATAGGAATAGACTCCAATACAAGCAGCCCCTGCTCTGCTTCTCCTGCCACAGGATCCAGAGGAGCAAATTCTTCAGGCTGGACTTTGGGGTCAGTCAGAGGATAAAAGAAAGGAGTCAGTTATGTTTGAGGGGAATGGAGGTGGAGAAAAATTGTTTCACGGGTCCTCCCAAAACTACTAAGGCCAGCTCTGCTCCCTGCCAGTGCTGGATAGTTCTTTCCTGAACATTTGCTAGGGCTTTCTTCAGCCTGTGTTCAGCTACTTGTGGAAATATGATCTGTATGATAAACTGGAACGGAGTCAACGCCCCTAGACTAGGGGACAGGATACAGGAGGACTATATTACGACTTGGGTTTCCTGGAGGGAAGTCCAGTCAAAGAGGTGGCTTGCATTCTCCCCGGGGCTATTGTTCATTCAGACTTGGACTCTGGCCTTGTCTGTTTATTTATCCAAACAGCATCTCCTTGCATGCCAGTTCGCCTGTATACAGTAAACAATGGCAGCTCATTGTAATGGTAATAAATGCAGCAGCAACTCTGACCTTCCTCCTCTTCCTAGGATCATCTGATAATCTGAGTTCCTTCTGCCCTCTTCCTGCTTGTTGCCAGGCTCAAGCAAGAACACAATAATATGTATATTATAGAATTTCATTCCTTGTCTGAACAACTACATATAGACACTTTCACCAGTAGAAAAAGCTGTGGTTAACTTGAAATTTTGTTTGTTTTTCTTCAAAGTCCCATTTTCACATGCTCCTGCCTTTCTCAAAGATTTGGGTCATTACACAAAGTGAATCTATTTCCCCATGTTAAGTATTCCCCTACCGTTACTCACACTTTCTTGTCAGCTGTCTGAAAGGGGCCATCTTGATTATCACTACAAAAGTTTTTTTCTCCTGCTGATAATAGCGCACCTTAATTAATTAGCCGCTTAGAATTGATATGGCAACTTCCACCTTTTCATGTTCTCTATGTGTATATATATCTTCCTACTGAATGTTCCATTTTATGCATCTCATGAAGTGGGCTGTAGCCCATGAAAGATTATTCTCAAATAAATTTGTTAGTCTCTAAGGTGCCACAAGTACTCCTCATTCTTTCCCCAGGGCAAGGGTTTTCTCTTTTCTATGTTTGCATTGTGATCTCAGTACTGCTGTGACCTCTCCCATACTATACATATTTAATAATAATAAGCATAGTGGCTGAGATGGAAGTGTTGGGCTTTCTTCTGTTTCCAGTTGCATATAAGGATTTTTAATTAAAGGGGATATGGTGAAAGGGTGTCTCATTCATATGTACATTAGAATACCGCACACCCTCCTAATCCCCATACATATGCACACACACCGTAACTTCTCCTTCCCCAATCCACTTTAATCTTGTGGTTTCTTTGAGTATTATTTCCCTCCCTCCTTCTCCATTTTGCTCCAAACCAAAGACATGCCATAAAACAAACAAACACACAAAATCCAACCCAAAATCCCCTAGGCTAATGCAACCATTATCGGGAAACACTTAGCTGAGAATGAACTCTCTCTTTACCTTAACTTTATCCCCTTTGTGCTTAGGTATCATTACATGGTCTTTAATTTGCAACATGTTTTGTATTATACTGAACGTCTTTGGCTTCAAGCTCTTAGGATCCCATTCCTTCAGAATGGTGTGGATTATTTTCTCAACGCTTCTGCGAGAAAGGGTTTGTGTACATGGGGAAATTGCCCAGCAGAACTGTACAGGTGTAATTATACCACTATAGTAATATGACTGTAACTCCCTCTGTGGACACTCTATTCTGGAATAAAAGTTACTTTTTTTGGTACAGCTTAAACTGTTTCCAGTGTGACATGAGCTATGCTGAATAAAGCTCTCATGTGTGCATGTGGGGGAGTTGTACTGGTGTAGCTATAGTGGTATAATATTATTGCTATAATTCTGCTGGTCATTTTCCCCATTTAGACAAGCCTTAGGCAGCTGAGGGTTTTCCTTTCTCTCATTCCAGTCCTTGTCTGGTGAGGAAGAGTTGAAAGTTCTGAAAACCACTGAAGAGCACACTAGGGAAAGTACAGCTATGATTCCTTTTTCGTTTCAAGAATTACAGTGGTTATGGATGTCTGTAGCAATCACAGAGGCCCTTAGGGCCT
Source organism: Dermatemys mawii (assembly GCA_007922305.1). Classification (NCBI taxonomy): domain Eukaryota; kingdom Metazoa; phylum Chordata; order Testudines; family Dermatemydidae; genus Dermatemys; species Dermatemys mawii. Next base: position 28,138,029 of record ML677332.1, read on the forward strand.
GATTTACAGATATGAGTGCCCGAGTCACAGTGCTCAGTTCTGTATGTGCATATTACCCTGTAAGTGACTAGACAGAAAGGAGTCATAGCAGCTGCCGGCTAGTTTGCAGGAATTTCTATGCTGCTAAATCTGGTGTAATTGACCTGGTGTTAGCAACCATACTTTAGGAAGAGCCTAAGCTAAAGAGCAGGAGTTGTGCTTCTGTTTTACCTAGTGGATGTTTTATCCTAGTATGGGGTGCTAATTTCAGATAGCTGGTTACATTTTATTGTGCTTCCTCCTGATAATCATTTTTGTGAGGTGAGGCTAATTTGTCAAGGTGGGATGCCAGCTGTGCTGCTTGTGCAATGAGATAACAAAATGGGAAACTTGCTTAGAGTGGGAAATGAGTGTCTGCTAGTCATCCTTCTGCTGGTGTGAAGCCCAGATAGGCTCGTGGTTGTCTCCCATTCCTCGCGGAACATAAATCTGTCAGAGGCAGTATGATAATTTCCAATATGACACACTATTTGTGATTGTCTCTGACTAAACCAATGATTTCATGCTGCTCAGCGCAGGGAGTGACTATGCCTATGCACTGTATCCTCACCACCTTGCCAGCCTCAATGGGCCCTGAAAATAGCATTAAACCAAGACCAGTGGTTTCTATTAGACTTTTTAATGAAGAAGCCTTGGGTTTGAGATGATGGCAATCTACTCCCAATGACAAAATAACCATTTTCAATATGCTTGCATTTCAGGAACATGGAGAGATTCATTTCACACACAAAAGCATAGCAGCCCTTGCATGGTCAGAAAGGTCTGTGCAGACCTGTGAAGGGAAATGCAAATGAATCACAGTGAGGCATGGAGTGAATGAGGGAAGGTGTCTTAAGGGTTGTTCCTAAATGATGGGGCTGTTATAAGGAACTCTGTATAATCCAGCTCCCAGTGAGTCACTTGTTCCATTCCTCTGGAGACGTATCTCATACTGTATCCAAAACCACTTGATTTGGTCATATCATTTTAAAAGGAATGGACAAAATGTAGTGACCAAAAGTTGTTGCCATCTGAGAGCTGATCCATGAAATGGGTTAACAGGCCTCAGTACAGTTTCTAGTCGGCGGGTGTCTACATCACAGAAAAAACACCCCACTACAGTATGCACTTGGCAGTCACTGTGGAGCAGCATCACCTTGGCTGGATCCTAAACAACCCTCTTGCTCTTAGAGGTGATTCCCCTGTGTCAGAGTTGAAGCACATTGGCAGGCACACAGTAGGGAAGACAGCACAGTTGTTAACTGTGCCTTTTCTTGTGCCTCCTTTAATCAGTCCTGAATTAATTAAAAAGACACATTAAGAAAGAAAAATATTAAAAAAAAAACCAAGTGCAAAAGACCAAGAACTCCATAGTATCATTTCCAAATATGCAAGATACAAGAAAAGAGGATGAGACGGCACCTTTTCAGTGGTTCTCAAACTTATTTGATTCAGTCCGTTCGTGTCTGTAGTTTATGCCTCCCTGCCATACAAGTTCGTACACCAATTAAAGAAAAACCAGCCTGCAACTCTCACTAAATATTAAAAACAGTGAGGCATTGGTTCAAACAGAGCCAATGATCCATTGTAATAAGAGCAAAAGCAAAACTGCGATTGTGGCCAATGCTTCCAAATTAAATGTGCACACTGAGTCGTAGCAAACGGATTAACGTACAGATGGCAATGACTTTGTGTAATGCTATGCAAGCTTAACAGAAATCTGTCAAAATGCACAGCGCCATCTGCGGATCTGATGTGTCTGGATGAATCAGCATTGCTAGTTATTCATTGCTATAGGTAAAATGTGCACAGTAAGTTTTTTTTCTCCTAAAGCTTCTCACACCTCCCCAGAATACAATCTGTGTCTCCCCCTCCTCAAACTCCCCAATTTGAGAACCTCTGCTTTACATCATCGTGTTAGGGCCTGGCCTGGGTAAAAGTGCTTTATGAGCCTCTGTAAACAATTATCAGCCGCTGATGAAGAGGCACTGGGAAGAGTTTGGATGTTACATGCCAACTTTATGGGACAGTGGGGGTAAGAGACAGTGTGTGTATGTGATGGGCCACTCATAGAGTGAAGACAGAAGGCCTGTGCAGGTGAAGTCACATTTAGAACAAGATCACAGGTCTGTGGAGCAGAGCTATGGCAACCCAGCCTGGAGCAGCTCCTGTCCAGGATTGGATTTAAGGACAGGTGACCCAGGTGCCTGCCTGGGGTGCTGGGCTTGGGCAGCGCCGGGCTTGGGGTTCTCTTTTTCACTAATCTAGAATGTTCTGGGCCTTTGTAGAATCTGGTGGAAACTTCCAGACTTTCTGAGAACTACATTTTCCTCAAGCCTCCTAGAATGTTGCCAGCCATGCCCTTGTGAGTATTTAAGAGGCAGTGCGTCACCAGGCAGTCAGTGAGATATAAGGACAAACTGAAATGATGTGAGAGCCCTACTGTGACAATGGCACAAACATGAAAAGAAGAAACAGTGGGATCCTTGCACTAATCCAAGAACTTTCTTCATGTCTCGTGGCTGCCATTCCTTCAACCAGTTGTGTCAGATGCAGCATCATCTTCTTTAGATTCAGTATCCTCTTCGGAGTACTGCAAAGGATATGCTTCCTGTTTTCAGCATCAGATGCAAGATCCTCATAGACAATGGTACAAATCTGACTGTGAAGCTGGTAAGTGACACTCACTATTTTATCACTTGAAAATGCCATTGGCCAGTCTTTGGATCTCTCTGATGCTGTGCTTCAATTCGCAAGGGCAAAGGCAACAAAAGCAACCTTTTTAACTAAAGGACTAGGGTTAACATTCTAAGGCTATCATCTATTGTAACACTATTTAATACTGGTCCACCCAATGTGCCCAGTTCAATTTCTTGATGTTAGTAAATTTCAGTTATTCTTAAAATGAAAAAAGTTTCTATAAGCTTAGAGGAAACAAAAAATGTATTTGCTTATATATGACATGAATAATTACAGATTTACAGATCCTAGCATGCAAATTTATCATCTTATATGACAGGAATAAAATACACATGCAAATCATGCATCGAAGTTGTGAAATAGGCTACAAATGCAATAAAAATTAAGGTAAGTAAAAGTTTTAACAAATGGAGTGGTGTGTGTGTATGTATCATATGGTCCAGGGCCAGCCCTGCTCCTGTCACTTTGGTATCAGAATGCCATGAACTTGTCTCAATTCACAAATGGCCGAATCATCTTTTCCACTTCTGAGAGCAGTGTGGACCCAGGTCAGGCTTCTCTTGCATTCAGGAAGCAGAAGGGGAAATGCCAGCTGGTGAGATTCTCTCTTTTATGTTGCCCCACAATCTAGATACCCCACTACAGGAGCAGCTTGGGAATAGAAACAGAGGAATAGCCAGACTGTACCAGATCTTAGTGTCTGCTCTCCTTCCGTGGTCAGCACCAGATGCCTCAGAAGAAGATGTAAGAACCTCACAATAGACAGGATGTGGCTTAATCTGCCACCTACATTAGATTTCATTTTGATCTCTATTAGTTAAGGATTGGATGAAGCTCTGAAGCATGAGATTTAATATCTCTTCCAAAATTATTGTCAGCATTAACTATTGTAACTGTGAATATTCTTATTATATTATATTATATATTATACAGATGTCCAGTCCTTTTCTGAATCTTGTTAACTTCTCAGTAACTTTCTGTGGCAATGAGTTTCGTTTCATAGTCTAATGTAATTTTGTAGGTCCCTTCCCCATGCTATTTCATGGGATTTTCCAGTTTACTGTGATTTGACATTACAGGGTGTCTTCCTCTGCAGAGTGGAAAGAATGAACAATTTGTGGCTATAAAGGTTTGTCCATGTTCTTAGGAGCTTTACAGTATCATTTCCAACAAAGATCTGCATGAAGACAGTGTTTTGCATTGGCTTTTTTTTTTTACTATGATTTCTGGTGTGACTGTAGAATATTGTATGCAAACACTTCTTTAGTTCTTTTCTCTCTTTAGATTTTTCCCTCCTGGAGGGCTAGTCTATTTGCCTTCACTCTTATAGGATTACTTCAGACATGCCAAACAGTGTCCTCAAGAGGGGAAAGACTTAGAACCATAGGGGTTAGAGATGGAAAACCCCTCAATGTAAAATCAGTTAGCTCATACACACCGTCAGCCAATGCAGAATTATGCATAGACATAGATACACTAGCACTATGCTCAATCTCATTTAAATTGTCCGAAGCAATAGAGCTTCCAGAGTGACTATTCTACAGTGTAATAGATTTCATAGCCAAAACACTTAAAATGGTACTCATCCTGAATTTTATCTTGCTTAATTTCAGTCCCTTATGCCATTACTCCTAATTATACCCCGCTTGTGCCTCCCTAAATAGTCCTCCTTTCTCCTTGGGGTTTTACACCTCAGATAGTTGTAGACTCTTATCTTGTCACTCTAGCACACCTAGGTATATTTAGATCTTAGGTCTTTACTCATAGGGCAGAATTTCCAAAACCTAGATAATTTTTGTTGCTGTTTTATGAGCAACCCCATACTTTCTGATAATGGGGTACTTAGAATTGAATGCAGTATTTCAGATCTGTTTGCACCATGATCCCTATCTCTGTGATTTATGCAGCTCAAAATTGCATAGGTCTTTTTGCTGTCAGCTCACATTAGAAGCATGTCTAATGCCCTGTCCATTCTCCAGCTACTTTCGGTTTTGTTCAGCATTAGCACTTCTCAGAATCCTCCCTCCCCCAGAATATGTGTGATTCAGAGAATCTCTCACCAGAGGTAATACAGCCACACTTTTCCATGTGGAATCACATTTTGTTTCCTGAATCATATTTTGTACCAGTTTTGACTTGCCAAGCTGAAAGGATAGTGCTTTTTGTGTGCACAAACACAGTCAACCCTTTCATAGGGCTCTCAGGACTTGAATACCACTGCTCCTTTTTGCCAGAAGGCACCTTTAAGCAAAAGCAAGCATTGTTACATATATCTAAGAGGTGAGTAACTGAGGCATAGAGTGATGATATGATTTGCACAAGGTCACATGGCAAATCAGTGTCTGAGCCGGGAACAATATTCAGAATTCTTGACTCCTTATTCATTGCTCTAGCCTATTAGGTACAGTGTGGTCTAACTTCTGGGAAGTGTGTGATACAGAAGACAGGTAGGCTCAAGTATCCATGATAAAATTACACAATGTGCTGCATCCACATGTGTCATAAGCATAAAGTAGCCTAGAATTCCTGCTTACCTGTAAGGGGTTAAGAAGCTAAAAGAAACCTGGTTGGCACCTGACCAAAAGAACCAATGGGGACCGAAGATGCTTTCAAACCTGGCGGGGAGGGAAAGTGCTTTGTTTGGTTTAGTCATTTGCTCTGGGCTTTCACGGGAATCATACATTTTTCTTCTCTCCATCTATCTATAACCTTTCTAAACAGCAACAGAAAGTAAATTAGCCAGGCAAGGCTATAGCTTATATTTGGGGGTTTTTTTCACTTGTAAATTTCTGAGGTTTTTGGAAGATATCCCTGTGTTTTTCTCTGTAACTTTGAAAATCAGCAGAGGGAGGAATTCCTCTGTGGTGTGGGTTTTTTTCTTTGATTCTTTTTATGATTGCAAAGTGTTTTTTCCACTGATTCCTATAAAGATTTTTTCTTTTAAGAATTTGACTGCTTTGTTTTCCATCGTGTAGATCTGGACTTTTGGATCAGGCTCACGTAGCAGGATTGGTGAGGGGTTTTTCTCAAGCCTTTCCCAGAGAGGGAGGTAGAGGCTTGGGGGAATTTTTTTTGCAAAGAGAGGGGGCTTCAAGTGGCCCTGCCCCTAGTTCTTGGGGTAACGCTTGATGGTGACAGCATACTGTTCCAGACACAGGAGAAACTTGTGTCTTGGGGAAGTTTTAATCTAAGCTGGTAAAATAAACTTGGGGGCGTTATTTCTTTTTTCATGAGAGTCCCCACATCTGTACCATAGAGTTCAGAGCGGGGAGGCAAACCTGACAACATGAATTCACTCTTTCACCTGACTGAAAATATAAAATATATTATAAGCCAAATCACTAAAAGGTCATGTTTTTAGTGACATTTCTTGTGGTTTTGGCCTCTTTAGAACAGCATGCATGAGAGCAGAACATCTGAGTGTGAGAAGGCTGCAGTCCTATAGCAATCTTGCTGTGGGGAGGACGTGCGGTAAAAAAACCAAAGGTATTGCTGCGGTAATTTAATGCATATCTGTTCATTATGTAAATGGATGAGATAACATCTTTGGTGATGCTGACTTGCAGTGTTCTTCAGTTCTTTTAATGATGCTTTAATCAGTCCCTACAGGGAAAAAACTCCTCTGTCCCACAGTCTGTTTGCATCATGCTGTTTGATCAGGTGCTAAGTATTGTCGTTTTTTAGATGATTGCTTTTCTGAGTGGTGTAAGGAGTAACAATCTTCCTGTACTTTTTCATGACTGAAGCTCAAAGGCAAAATGAAGCTGCTAAAATCACTTCCTTGCCCCTTAATCTGACACCAGCACCTCCCTCTTTGAATCCTTCCACTGGCTCTCCCAGCATTCTATTAGGTTTACATTTCCTTGCCTCCCCTTTAAGGTCCTTCACATCTCCCTTCTTGTCTCATATCATGTTGCCATCTCACTGCCTCCCCTCCACTAACAAAGGCAGGCCCCCAGAACTGTATTAAGGCAATTGGAGGTCCCAAGCACATCATGACAAAGGGGTTCCCTGTGGCTCCACCCCCAACTTGGAATGGAAGTCACAGGGTGCCCTCCCACCTTTCCTGAAGAGGCATGGACAGCAGTAATGGGGTCCTTGTCTTCCCCAGGAGTGGCAGCAGGGACTCTCTTCGACCCCCTCTTCTCCAAAGTTTCTTCAGTCCTTAACACTGAGTATCTCCTTTGTGGGGTGGAGTGGGCTCACCTCACTTTTCTCCTCCTGCCACACACACTCTCCCCTGCTGGGATGGGGTTGGCAGGAACTCCCCTGAGAAGTGGATCTTGGAGTTAGTGAGCACCCCATTGAAATGCACTACATTCCCCTCCTCCAAATCCCTGAAAACCCATTTCTGCTGTGATAACCGACAGGAAGTTCATTAATTATGGCTGGGTTAAAAGGTAGATGAAGAATGAATGACACTGTATCTATCTGGAATAATTAACAAGTATATAGATATATAACAACTGTATATCTTTGCATGTCACGTTTTCTTTGGGGCAGGAAGACAGGGGAACATGTTCTTTGTTCAGCTAGATTGGAGCTTTTAGGCACTTATACATCCAGTTTGTATAGCCTATAGCAGCGTTTTTCAAATGGGGGTCCACAGATCGCTGGAGATCCATGAGGGTACTCCAGGGTGTCTATAGGCCCCACTGATCAATTCCTCCCTCTCCCCATCATGCAGGATGCACTGGCGAGGTGGGGGTGGGAAGAGGAGAGGCAGAGCTGGAGCAAGATCTGGAAGAGGTGGGGTGGGGCCTTAGGGGATGGGGTGAAGTCAGGGTGGGGCAGTCCACAATTTTTTAAAAATCAAAATGGGAGTCCTTGGGTTGCTAAAATTTGTGAACCTCTGGCCTATAGAATAACAGCGAGGCTTCTTAGAGGGAAAACTACAGTGACGTGATTTTAGCTGTACACTCTGATTTGTCTCTAAGGTACAGAAATGTGGGTTACATTAATTACACAGATTTAGCACCACTTATTTAAAGGCCTTGATGGGCATTATGTTAGACTCACAACACTCCTGAGAGAGAGGCATTAATTATACCTTTTCCTAGGTAAACCGAGGCATGGAGCTATTAGAAGCCCATTCTCGAAGCCATTGAAGTCAAGGACCCCCCGTGGCTTGCTCCAAGGATGTACAAGGGCCTGTGCTAGCTTCCCCATTGCAGGGTCAGGGCTGAGGTCAGCTGCTTAGCTGTGAACAGAAGATAATGAAAGGCACTAGTCCCAACATCCATCCCTGTGTGTTGGTCACAAGTGTGCCTGTCAGGTACCCACCTCACTTAACACAAGCAGTGCTCTCCTAATGTGTTAGCATGAAAGCAGCAGGGTGTGTGTGGGTGTGGGTGGGAGGGGGGTGTTTGTTGTTGTTTTTTTACAAACTTTGGGCTTGATCCTGCAAGCACGTAAGCGCTCAAGTAACTTGAATGACCTGGGTATCTCCACAGAGGAAAAGCAACTCGTCACGCATGTGTTTGCAGGGCCGGGGGTCCCGTGGCCCCGAGGCTCTGGCTAGTGGCTGCACGTGAGTAGCCTTTGAGCAGCGCCCTCCCCGCTACCGCCTGGAGATTACAGCCCAATTGAACAGGCTGCGGGGAAACCTGCCGCCACCAGAACCCGGCGGAGAAAGCTGGACAACAAACCAGGCCAAACCACCTATCGCGCGCGGGCTTTGCACGGCTTGTGCTCGCCGAGCCTCAGTGACTCCGGATCACGCCGGAATTGATGTCCCAGGCAAATTCCCCGCTCGCCCCTGCCACTCTCTCAAGTGCTGACTCCGTGGAAAGCCGGGCGAGCAGCCCCATGTCTGAAGCGAAATTCGTTGTTCTGGTGAAAGCATCCAAGATCTGATCACATTGAGGAACCGCCTCCTAGGCCCCCCTCTTAAAGTCACAAAGCCGAAATATGTTGCCTTTCAGTTTCCCCCTCGTGGCCTGCTGGGCTTCTCTGATCTCCCTCCGGGGGCTGGGGGCAATTTCAGCCCATTGCTGCCAATTCAATGCAGCCCTTCAAAAAGGTTTAGCAACAGGACCAGCTCCTTAGCAGTCCAGGCAGGCGCTGGGAAGCGGGAGCTTTAACTGGGCAGACTCACACATCCCGTGCACGGTGCCCCTCGTTCAAATCTCTGGTCCCCTCCCTCCCCTTCAAGTTTCCTCTGATCGGCTTTGTTACGCTTCAATGTCCAGCGTTAGCTGTGCCGGAGGCAGAGGCGCCTCAGCAGGAGGAGGCACGTGAAACGGGTGCATCCTTTTCTCTCTCTTCTTTTTCTTTAAAGGCCAAGGAACTTAAACTTCCTGAAATTGTTGAAGAGACGCTGAGCGGACTTTTCTTCTTTCCCCAGGAGCTGGAAACTGATTAATAGTTCAAGGAAGGCTCCAAAGCAGAGAGAGCGAGCGAGCAGCAGCAGTGCGCTTCCTTCAGGGGACTCCCTGGACTTTCCCCTCTCCCCCATTTGTCTCTCCTGGGAGGAGCCAGCAAAAGGCACCCTGTAAAAAATAAGAACTGGACCCGAGCCAGGCAGTGTAAAATTCAAAGTGGTACTGATCAGATCGCGGCGGATAAAGTAGAAACTCCTTCACTCCCTGGTGTGAAAAGTCTCAAGAGAGAGCTGAAACAGTTCTAGCAGCGGTGGGTTGTTTCAGCTCTTACTTCCTTCTCCAAAAGCCGCGATGCAGCCCTAACTTAAAATAAAAAGGGGGTGAGTGTAAAATGCACTTTCTTTTTTGTCTTTGCACTGGCAATCTAAGGGGGTGGGGAATGCATTGTAGTTAGAGTAACGCAAAGAGAGGAGGGGAGATCTCTGAGGAGCTGCAGCAGCAAATGGCAATCATGTCAATTTCGGATCACCGTGTCAGCGTTTGTCTTGTTTGAACAGGAGATAATTGCAAGGTTGTTGCCGTTAAAACGGCCTATAGTGTGTTAACAAGACGTTTAGCTTGAGAGAGTTTGCAGAAAAGACGTTTGGGCTGTGTCTGATTTTCTATAAGAGCCATGTGCTTTATATTTTATTTTCGGCTTGTTGGGTTGTTTTTGTCCAGTTAATGATTATTAAGGGAGGCATGGGATGTACTGACAGCGAGAGCCTGCTTGATTCAAAGTAAAACAAAACAAAACTGAGCAAGTTCTCTGTTAACATAAATAAAAATAGACTCTCCGGGCTTTTGATATCTTTGAAGAGTGAGTCATCTTGAAAACAAAATGCCTCATTCTATCCTTTCCCTTCAGGAGATACAATAATTCTGAAACGGGGGGTGGAAAAAGGAGAATTTTCTTTGTTTTTTCGGTTTACTAAATGAATTTAATTAGAATATAGCCTGTTGCAAAGAGACTGAAGCCGTGTAACTGGCAAAGAAGAGAGATCCATCCCTCTTTAACACCCATTTCTTCCTCCCACTTTACTCAGTAGCTGTGTAAAGTTCATTTGTCTGGCTGTTTTGTGAATGAAAGTGGAACGGTTCTTCTTCCCTAATAACTGCTCAGGGTCTCTGTGCACTGGGAGATTTTTGTAACTGGCTGTTTTTAATAGACACAATATTAATATTTTCACCAGAGTTCCTATTAGTAGAAAGAATCCCAACACCCTTCTTTCCCCAGACCTCTGAAATGTTCCAGCACTTGCAACTCTTGTCACTTGCCTGAGCTGGGCAGAAATGCAAATATACATAATGCAGGTTTTGGGGGTGAAGCAGTTTGTAACAGTCTATACTTTTGTTGCTGGCCTTCCAATGATATGAGCTATGTCCCTCAATTTTGTGTATTTTTGTATGTCAGCAACAAGTTCTGAGCATATTTGTAGACAACACTATAATTCTGTGGTACGAAAGGTTTCACTTATGCTTAACTCACCACTGTCTGTGGTTCAGCACGTAATAGCTGTTTACAGTGTGTGTATGTATGTTTAGGGTATATAGACAGTTATGACTTCAGTTGGGTTGCATAAATTCAGCACAGAAATTGATCCACAATCTCTTCCTTTTCTTATCATAGAAGCCATAGAGAAACTGTATCAGGCCACATTGGCATAAACTACTTCTTGGTTAGTTTCATGTCTTCATTGTTCTAATATTTATTCAAGATTTTTTTCCCAAAAATCCCCAGGCATTCTAATAGCTTTACAGACTATCAGTCAAATTCTACTCTCTTTACCTATGAGAGTAACTTCATTAGCCTTGTCTACATACAAAAATGACCTGTGACTGACAATGTGTGTGAGCAATTGGTGCAGCTAAATATGTGGAGTGCTGAACATAATCTGTCCTAGTCTACAGTTGTAGTTAAACCATTTCAACACCAATTCAGATACACCTGTCATCCATAGAGGGGAAACTTCTCATAATACACACAGTGTTACGGACTTCTGTGTGAGCAGAATTTGTTCCACAACATATCAGTGCAGCCATCTCTGAGGTGGAAAGCACCAATCATTTAAAGGAGTGCACAAGAACAATTGGCCATTTAAATAATTTGGGACTCATAGGAAGAAATACTTTTATCCAAGTGTTTCGAAGGGAGGAATTTAGTTAAGCAGAATGTATTTACCTTTGCTGGAATTTCCCCAGGAGAAGGTGGTTAAATCTTCCTTAAACTTTAGGTGTCACTTGAAAAGCGACATGGGTTCACTTTTGAATGTATTTTGAACTCATTAATTTATTCCTCTCTCCCCCAAACCATTTAGTTTTTCTAGTGTCTTGATTTTGTGTATTAAAGCCCACTTCTAGGGTAGTGTTGGCTGCAGATTTTAGGATCTCTTTATCATCTCTTCTTCCACCCCAGACTTTACTTTCATCCTCCCTCTTTCGGTTGAGTCATGTTCTTTTACATATTGCATCTGCCATTTAAAATCAGAAAGAATAGCTTGGCCTTATTAAAATTAGTGTGCTGGGGCTAGGGAAATCTTACCCATTTCCTGTCCTGACTACTGTAAATGAGGATTCTAGGTGAAGTTTTTATAGACATATTTGTATGAGACTATTAAAATACTTGTGTGGTGAAACATATTTTTCAGATGTTAATATAGTTTTACTGATCCTTTTTTATTAGGAGGGAACTGTGTAAAATGTCACATGTTTTGAGTTTTCTCCATAACAAACAATGTATATATTTTTCCTGTTTTATTACCCTCGCCCCAATGTTATCCTGGATGTCTGGAGCAAAGTATATCTTAGACAATAACTGTGAGGATCCCAGTGATAAATATTTAACAAATCCATGGTCACCTACAATTTCATGGTTGTCGCTATGTTGCTCCCCATGGCTGTTTGGAACCTCAATAACAGCAGGGATAGAACGATGCTCTTCTGCTTTGTGAGCACAGGACCCTATTATGCGAACTAAAGGAGACTCTCCATTAGCTGTTGCACTATAGGGCAACAGATCGCACAATTCCACGATTTTAAATTCATTTCCATCAGAGTCCATTGGTATGTGCAGCCACATGCCAGCTCTTCCATTAGACACCACACGGCAGTGCGTTTGAGGATATGAAAAATGGCAGTACGTTTTAATATGGAAATAGAGATTTCATTAGATCTTTATTTTAATTCAGTAAGGAAGAATATTTAAAAGCCCTCTTATTCATAGTGTTTGGGCTCAGTTTCCCTGATGAACACCATTCATAAATTCTAAGAGTATTAGTATCTAGTCTGACCTCTTGCATATTGCAAGTCATAGAACCTCACCCAATAATTCCTGCATCAAACCCATACCTTCTGATTCAGCTGTAGCACATCTCTTAGAAAATATTCATAATTTCTTCTCTCAGTGAATGTGTCTAGAGTACTATATTTTATATGAAGAAGGTAAATCAGGTCTTCCCACTTACTTTCTCATAATACAGGAAAAAGGGGACTTCAGATGTAATGCTTTTTTTGTTACACAGTCCATAATTAACACATGTCACTCACTGCCACAGGATGAAAAAGGGATTAGATGCGTATATAGCTAGGCAATAATGTGTTTACTGTACGCTCAGATTACAAGCCAATCGCTAATTGATGGGGCTAGGAAGAAACTTCCCAAGAGGCAAATTATTCCATAATTGTACAGTGTGGGGAAATTTTGGCACCTTTGTTTGAAGTGACTGGTTCTAGCCACTGTCAGAGACAAGACACTTGGCTAGATGGATTTGCTGCAGTATGGCAATCCCTGTATTCCTATTCTTCTGCCCATCTATGATGAAAACTTTCAGTTCAAAATGGTTTAACTTGGGGATACTGTGATGGAATTCTTAAAAGAACTCTTGATACATCAGCAGGCAACAAAGCCCATTAGAAAGCCTGCTTTCACTCTATAAAAGCAAATAGAACTGGAATGTGGATATTTACAGTGTAGTTGACAGCTAGCATGGATATCATAATTGCACTCACCCTTCAAGATAAAGGCTCCTCTAAACAGTTTTGTGTAACCAATTCATGGATTGTACAATGTCAATTCAGATGAATTCAAAGACTCACAGGTTCATTTTCAAAACTAAAGGGCCTAGCAATAAAAAGCTGTGTTGCCATCATTCACAATATTTGGTGTTTTTCTTTAAGTCCCAGCTTCTAGGGAACCTCATCTTCCATTTTTTTAAAAAATTTCTAGCTCATATAGTTGTAAGGAACAACAATTTGAAAACAAGAACCAAGTCTATCCCTAAGGCTTAAAAACCAGGTGGCAAGTAAAATAACTCAAAATCTATTAATTTTTAAAAACCTTTTAGTTTTTAAGTCAGTTACATGGTTTTGGGGGGCTTGACTCGTGATTTTTGGACATTTAGGGTTGATAGTACTGTTAACCACAAAAGTATGGCGTTGTCTACACTAAATTTATTGTCTTAACAGTTACCACTGGTGAGAGTACAAATATAGATTTTATACACTAAGAAGACGTGTACTGGGATGCTGTTCTAGTGTTTGTCTAATGGAGGATAACAGCCTACTACTGATGCAAGCTGAGAGGTTATCTTTAGTTCAGATGGTAAAGGTCTGTGTTGAAGTCTTCACTTCAAACAATCCCTGTTGAAAAGCCATAGGGAGGGTTGTTATGTAAACAGGCCTTGTACAGCCATTGGTGTCCTTAATGGCCACGTTTTCTAAACCAGGGATAGACAACAGATGATGAAAACACACCCACCGGTGGCTGGTCTGTTCAAGTTCTCTCACTGTTGTTACTACCAGTGGAGCTGCAAAGGTGGGAAATGCTAAGGAAGTATCCAGTGAAGAAAAGGTTTAATTTTGCTAGATCATTTCTACTTACTGGATGGATGGACTCTAAAAGATTTGTGGCTATTTAAATTGGACTGAAAGTTATGTCTAAAGAGATCTTGCATTCTCTCTAATTAGCATCTCACAGGCAATAAAATGTTGTTAAATTTAAACTGACATGGCTTGCTTACTTTTACCTGTGACGTGGGATTTTTTCTTTAATTGTATTTGAGCAGTTGATATGTTGAGCACCTACATTTTTCTTTTTCTTTGTAAAAAAATAAATCATTTTGTCAGATTTCTCCATATGCAGAGCAAAGCTCTTCTAATCTTCATAAACTACTCTGTGTGGCCAGGATAGTACACTTTGTCTGTATTAATACATTTACATGCTTCCTGGAGTTTTGCTGCAGATGTTACTAGTATCATTGGAGAGAGACTGAAAACAGGATACAGCAGTTGAAAGTTCATGTTGGTTTTTGAGTTTGAATCCATAAATGTGCTAGTTATTCCTCAGGCCAGCCAAGACCCCAATCATGCAAAACATTTATGCCCTGTCTATGCTAGAAAGTGTTGTGCTTACTCATGGTGCATGAAAATTCCACACCTTGGAGAGACATAGCTATGCTGATCTAACCCCTGGTATAGAGCGCATTAGATTGATAGCAGAATTCTTCTGTTGATCTAGTTACCACCTCTCAGGGAGGAGGATTCTTATGCTACAGGAGAACTCCTCCCATCTGCACTTCAGATATTATCTACACTAATGTGCCACACTGGCACAACTGCCGCACTGCGGCTGTGCCACATTTGAAGTGTAGACAAGCCCTGTTCTTCACTGCCAAAAAAGAGGTGTGACTTTGCAGGGGAATAGCTGGAGTTAGCTATCTCATGGTAAAATTCTAGTAGAGACAAGGTATAAAACAGTTCCCACTATGGGTTTTCAGTACGGTTTGGAGTGAATACTTCAGCAGAGATTTCTACCCTTTGAGTTAAAGTTAACCTCTTAGCATGTACCATGTAAAGTTAAATCTCTTAGCAGTAGGCCATTATCCTTTACTGTACAAGCTCTAGAGAGGGACTATGGCACAGCAGTTGTCAGTGTGTTAAATCTACACTAGCACTCCTACCAGTGATAAACGTTAAGAAAATAAGCCTACTGTAGAGAAGGCCTTACTTGGATGGTTGGTTAGAACTGCCAATCCCAAGCATTCCAAAATTATGAATTAAGCTCTCAAAAAGCATGAGATTAACTTGCTGTAGTTAGTCATGGTCAACACCACCAGGAGTTCATTTTGACTAGCTACATTGTGATGGGAGAACCTCAGATGATTGGATGCTGCTAAGCTTGCTGCTCAGCAAAGCTATGAGCAGCAGAGGCACTAAAGCTCTCTGTCTGCAGACTCAGACAGCATTGGATTGGGTCATGTTTGAAAGGTTACATTAGCCAGAATAGCAGTTCTCAAACTAGGGGTCGGAACCACTCAGGGAGTCACGAGCTCTCAGCTTCCACCCCAAACCCCACTTTGTCTCCAGCATTTATAATAGTGTTAAATATATAAAAATGTGTTTTAATTTATAAGGGGGGGTTGCTCTCAGAGGCTTGCTATGTGAAAGGGGTCACCAGTACACAAGTTTGAGAACCACTGAGCTAAAATGTTCTTTTAAAATTTAAATCTTTAAATTCCTCAAAAAATGATTGTTTAGCACTCCATGTTTCTCTATTTCCCCCTCTTCCCCTGATCAGGAAAAGATTCTTACTTGTCCCTGGCAAACGATGTGTAGCTTTTTTTTTAAGGCCTGGTACTGGATCTGCATTTATTTCTGTTTTAAAATTTGGTTTTATCCTTTCACTTCTGATTGTCATCAGTCTTGTATTGAGGTTGTTGCTTAGTGGGAAATCTAGTTTTGTCTTAATCCAGATTAAATCAATCAACTTCTCTTAAAGTCTGTAATTCAAAAGCACTTTTAATTTCAGGCAGATCGGCTATGTGACTATATGACTGAGTTATTCTTCTTCAGCACTTTACACCCACACCTGTTATAGTGTTCTACAAACATTTTAAGCCTCTTGACACCATAAAAGGTAGGCATTATGTCCCCCATTTTTCAAATGGAGAAACTGAAGCACAGGAGTTAAGTAACTTGCCAAAGATCAGACAGAAACTCTGTGGTAGAGACAGGAATAGAACCTAGTTTTCTGGGTTACTAATCCAGTGCCTTAATTACAACATCATTTTTCCTCTGTATGCGCTGGAGCATGATCTGATCTTTCACACCATGGGTTCCAAAGAGGCGTCTGTGGTGTCACAAATAGATTGGGCTTTCTCAAACTGTGGTGGACTGCATGCAAAGGTTTTCTTAATCTTCAGTTCTCAGACTGTTCCCACCACCCACACCAAGAGTCTTGCTTGGAGTTTCAGGTGTGATTCAGCCTCAACAGCTCAAAGCAAAAGTCACTTACCACTGAGTTTCTTTGTAAACTTTGCATGGTTTTGCTGTCAAATCATAACTGGGCCCAGGTTTGAGAGAACTTTCACTGACCCTGTTTAGAGGTTGTAATAAAATCTATCCATGTGGACGTTTCCTGGAAAACACTGGAGAGATGGTTGCATCCAGTGGATAGGGCCCTGGGTTGGGAGACCTGGGCTCCATTGCTGCGTCTGCTGCTCACTCATCTAAAAGGGAGTCACTCTAGGGCTCTGTAATTGCATTCCCCCAGCTGTAAAATGATATAATGATTCTTGCCCTCCTTTCTAAAGCATTTTGGGATCCTTGCGGAGTGCTAAGGATGAACACGTCATAAAACTGTCTGGATCCCCCATGATCTTTCATGAGAGATGATTTACTGATATGAAAGGGAACTGCAAATATGTTGGAAGGGCTCATGTAGGGGGTTCACGTACATTCCAAGACTGTTTTGAACTTGTTACTGCTCTCATCCACAGTCGCATCACTGCTCTTAGATTGGGGTGAGATGGTGGGGGAAATAAGCAGAGGTACATGTTTTCCTCTGTGTTATAATTTGGAGATGTCATGAGCCTTGAGTTAGTTAAGCTTCCGGGCTTTAGTCCAGCTAAACCTGGCCTTCTTTTACATTATTTAATCATTAATTTTTGGTATTTAATTATAGTACATGTGTCTTGTCTGGGTCATGAAGCATGTGCTTTGTGTTTCTTGGCTGACTATTTCTGCATTCTTCTCAGGCTTTTGCTCTGAACTCCAGCCGGCCCAGTGTGGCACGTAGTGTTTTAGTCTTCTGTATTCCCCTAGCTGGGAGCCTGAGACTTCTCAGATTTTTGGGTCTGAGGCATGGTGAAGCGGCACGTTCAGCCTTCTTGCTGGGGGCAGCAGAGGGGAGGAGCTGGAGGTGGGGAAGACTGGTCATATCTCTCTTCCTACTCACAGCTGTGAAATTGCATGCAGCAATTGTTGCTCTAGCACTTTGGAACGGAGAGGCCTATGCACATGTTCATTACCAAAGGTAAGGGACCTACAACAACATGCATTAAAAGGGGAGTCTAATATTGTCATCTTGTAGGTCTTGAATGTGGATATTTTCTTATATAATTGTTTGTTTTACTACTGCTGTACCACTGGCAAGACACTAACTTCACAAGCACCTAAACCAATTCTTATGTACAATCCAGTTCTCTCTCTCCTCCTTCCAGTAATTTTGTTTTTCAGCGTACAGATAATTTTATGACCATGTTTGTTTTAAGCAAATGATAACCAGAAACTTCAGTCCTCACCTTCCAATTTGCTAGTGGTAGCTTTTTGGGGCTTTTATTGCTGTCAAATAACGGTCTAGGTGAAATCAAAACTAACTTGGAGGATAAGATGTCAGTCATGTGGGTGGCGGGGTGATAGTACAGTACAAGTATTTTCAAATAAAACATAGTGGCAAGTATATGGCTTGTGAATAGGGCTATCTCTGGCTATCCTTTCTTCTTTTTTTTGAATTTGAGAAGGCAGTGACAGCATTTTTTTTTTTTTTGAGGGACAGGTTTTAAATTTTATTTGTTTATATTCGAGTAAAAATGTTTGTTAGCTTAGGTTTGGAATCAAAGCCCACACTTAAAAAGTTTTGACTAACTGAAAACAGTGAATCTCTTTATAACAATAATAATTTGTTTATAGCAACAGTTGCACGTTTTCATTATGTTGTTTCATTCAGGGTCTACGTTAGCAAAATATCTACCTGCAATTTGGGTTAGCAGCAGTGCAGGGGAGTGGTGGCATTAGCTCCAGCACCTCAATGGGAGAGGTGATGTTCATATTCGTCCGGTTGAAGTTTTCTGCTTTGCAAATTGGCTTTCAACCAGCATTGCAAACTTGAGCCATTGACATATGACTTTGCAGTGGGACAGCAACACTGGCAAATAGTGCCGGTAACATGGCAGCTGGCCATAAGGAATATTTTCCTCCCCCTCATGTTTAACCCTTTTCTGATTTTGTGGAATAGAAACTGTATGAACTCTAACATATTCCTTTACTTAGTCTAATGCCTTTAACTAAATTCATTAAAACCTTTAACTAGAGTTTCTGCTCACAGAATTTACACGCTTTACTGGTTTTACCAGCAAAATTGATGACTAAGGGGTATGCCTATACTGGCAGACTTACATCACCACTCAGAGAGTGCTGAAGGGAAATCGCTGTTGTGTGTTCACACTGTCAGCTGTCTGTGCAATAGCATGTTCACCCTTGCGGCACTTGCATCGGTATTTGGAGTGGTGCACTCTGGGCAGCTATCCCAAAGAGCATCTCTTCCTCTTCTGCTGCTGCTGCTAAGAGTTGTGGGAAGGCAGAGGGGATCACGGGGTATCCTGGGTCCTATCCCAATGCCCTGTATGCATTGCTTCACATCCCAACAATCTCTATGCTGCTGTCTGCATTTGACGCCATCTTTCAATGGTTAGTGTACTGCACGCTCTGTCTCTTCAGTCTGCAGGAATGGATCCCACACTGTTGACCACTGTGCTGCTCTCTCTCACTAACACGTCACGCGTGGCAGTGGAATTATTCCTTAAATTACAAAGGCAAGAGGAGTTCAACATTGATCTTGCCATGTGTAGTAGCTACAACACGAGATTGCTTGTGGCATTCGCGAAGGTGCGGATGACCGTGGAATGTTGCTTTAGGGCTCAGGAAAGAAGCACTGAGTGGTGGGATCACATTGTGATGCATGACTGGGATGACGAGCAGTGGCTGCAGATCTTTTGGATGAGGAAGGACACATTCATGGGATTTGCTTGAGCTGACATGACATTCCCACTCCAGACTGGGCAGTTCTCATTGATATGACTATGAGAACTGCCCAGTTTAGAGTGGGAAAGTCAACCATTGAACTTGTGTTGATGGAAGTGTGCAGGACCCTTAATCACATCCTGCTTTGAAAGACCGTGACTCTGGGCAATGTGCATGATATTGTGGATGGTTTTGCACAAATGGGTTTCCCTAACTGTGGAGGGGTGATAGATGGCACTCATATTCCAAGTCCAGCACTAGACCACCTAGTCACCAAGTACATTAATTGGAAGAGTATTTCTAGATGGTTCACCAAGTGCTTGTGGATCACAGTAGGCGTTTCACGGTCATTAATGCTGGTTGGTCCAGAAAGGTGCATGACACATACATCTTTTGGAACAGTGGCCAGTTCAGGAATTTGCAAGCAGAGACTTTATTCTTGCACCAGAAGATCACCGTAGGGAAAGTTGAAATGCCCATTGTGGTCCTGGGAGACCTCGCCTACCCCTTAATGCCATTGCTTATGAAGCCGTACACGGAGCACCTTGATAGCAGCAAGGAGCAGTCAACAACAGGCTGAGCAAGTGCAGAATGACTGTTGAGTGTGCTTTTGGCAATTTAAAGGCCCGCTGGTGCTGCCTCTGTGGGAAGCTGGACCAGGTCGATGACAATATTCTTATGCTGATAGCCTTGTGCTGTATGCTCCATAATATTTGTGAAGGAAAGGGTGAAAGCTTCACTCAAGGCTGGACCGCTGAGGCTCAGTACTGAATTTGAACATCCAGAGACCAGGTCTATTAGAGGGGAGCAGCACAGGGCCATAAGGATCAGAGATGCCTTGAGGCAGCAATTTGAAGCTGAAAGCCACTAATATTTGTTGCTATGCTTGGGAGTGCAGTGCTTGTAATGCTAGGAGGTGATTGTGATTGATGCAGATGGTGTACTGTGAAGGTTTAAGAAAATTGCCTGTTGCTTTGCAGAGCTCTGTTTGCTTTTAATTAATGGAATAAAGATTGCTTTCAAACCAGCACAATTATTTTATTAGAAAACAACCACCAGCAGAGAGAGGCAAACAAAAAAACACATTAGCACTGTGGAAAGGAGGATCCCAGGTGGAGGTGGGATCCCAGGGCGGTTAAAGATTTGTGTATGTCCAGGTGTGATATGCAACCTTGTCCTTTGGAGTACAGTGCAGGGGGTACTGTACTTTAGCTGGGCTAAACTGCAGAGGGATGGGTGTGGAGTGCAGTGGATACAGGGAGTCCGCAGTGCTGGACTGTGATGGGGCAGGAGTGGAATGCAGCGGGTACCGACTGGAGCCAGGAAGTTGATAAGAGTGTGTTGGTGGTGTCGGGGGAAGGGAGGCTTCAGTTCTTGTTTTTTGGCCATGGAGTGCATCATGACATAACTCAGAAAGTCCTCTGCTTCTTCGTGTCCGCTTTCTAATTCTGTGCAGCCGTTCAGCCAGTGAGAACAAAGAGGGAGGCTGGGCACCCAAAATCATACCCTTGAAGCCAAAATGCCACGTTTTACTGAAGCAGTATTGTTTACAACACAGAGACCACTGATTCAAAACACAGCCAGTATTCACATACCTGTTACTAGCTGGCTGACCCCATGGAAACACACATGAGCCACAAGACCCCCAAAATGGCGAGTAGCCACAGGGGCAAGGGAAATCACTCTTCCCAGATTGTGCTGTACACTGGGCACGTGGCTCTTGGGGAGAGTCAGCACTGTATGGGGAAGGGGGGGCTTATGATCATTGCTGTCCCCACATTTTCCACAGGCTGTGTTCATTCTGGAAGGTATCTTACTGCTGAGGGTGAGCAGGGAATCAAGGGAAGGTCTTCTCCAAGACTGCAGCTTCCTCCCTGGCCCCTGTGCGTTTCACCTGTGTGCAGCAGTGGTGTTGTGTCAGCTCCCCCTCCCGCTCCCTTCCCCTGTGATGGCAGATTGTCGCAGGAAAGTTACCCTTAATGGGACAAGAAATAAAAGCAGCTCTGCCAAAGAACCTGCACAATGTCTCATAAGTGTTTCCTGGAGATCTGTGAGGCAGATTCCTGTGACGTGAGGGAGTTAGTCAACACCCTGTGATTGAAGTGCATCATAGAGACCCAAGCCTTCTGCAACCCTCCTGCCTCCAAGAGCTCACTTCTGTGATTCCCAAAATCAAAGCCACTTTCCAGTGTTTGCATTTCACCAAGCTCGGACAGCTGTTACTGGCTCGCCTCCTTCAAAGTACAGAAGAGCTCCTGGCTGCATACATCTGTAACCGCTGAGTCATCATCTTCCTCTGGGTCCCCCGCCCACTCCACAGCCTCGTCCAAGATTTTTTCCTCCAGTCTCGGTCCACTCTTGACTGACATGTGAGCCACTGAAGTATCCACAGTGGCCTTCTCAGTGGAGGTGAGGTCACCACAGAGTAGTGTGTCCAGCTCTTGTAGAACTGGCAGTTCATGGACGCAGCACTGGAGCAGCGGTTTGCCTCCTGTGCCTTGTGGTAATGGTTCCACAGCTCCTTCACTTTGACCCTGCACTGCAGTGTGTCCCAGTAATGGCCCCTTTCTGTCATGCATTGTGAAATCTGTCCATAGGCATCATAATTCCTGCGGCTGGAGCGCAGCTGGGACCCAACAACCTCCTCTCCCCAAATGCTGATGAGGTCCAGCAGCTCGGCATTGCTCCAAATGGGGGATTGCCTGGTGCCTGGAGCAGGCATGGTCGCCTGGAAAGAAGCGTTGAGACCACTGCATGAGCAAAGAGGAAGGGGACTTTGAAAATTCCCTAGGAATTTAAGGGGTGGGGCTTATGGTTGGTCACCTGCAGGCAGGGCAGTAGAGTTCAAATCGATGACCAGAGAGGTGAGACCAGGCATTGTGGGATACCTTTCAGAGGCCAATCGCAACATTGTAAGGGTGTCTACACTGGCACCGCCAATCGCAGCATTGACCAGGGTGTCTACACTGGCACCGCCAATCGCAGCATTGACCAGGGTGTCTATACTGGCACTGCAGTGCTGTAGCCCAGGCGCAGGAAGGTCTACGCCTCTCATCAGGGTGGTTTTTTTACAGCACTGGAACTCTGCAGTTTCTGTGCACTAAGTGGCTTGGCAGTGTGTACACTTCAGAAATTACAACCCAGAAAACTGCTTTACAATGCAGAAACATGCCAGTGTAGACAAGGCATAACTGGGACTTTAGGAATAAAGAGACAAAGTTCTAATATGCATGCACAAACTGATGTCCCTTAATGGTGAGAATTTGACAATCTTATCAGAGGGGTATATTCAAACTTGTTGTCTGACCCTGCAAACTTTACTCATCCTTGGACTCTGAGCTCTTAGGATCATGGGCTGTGTTTGTTCAGTGTTGGAAATACTTAGTCTATACTGAGCTGTAGAGTAAATAAATAATGAGTAATCCTTATTCCCAGGGGAAATCCTATTGAAGTCAATAGGACTGCTTACAAGAGTAAAGGTTTGCAGGATTGGATCCTTGCCTTGCTTTCTATGAGGTTGATCAAAAGCTCTTTGAATTCAGTGGTTAGATTCCCTTTACTTTCAATGGGCTTTGGATCAGGTCCTGAAGTCGCTATAGACCAGATTTTAAAAGGTATTTAGGTGCTGAAAGAAAGATAGGCAGATAGTGGGGTTTTCAAAGGCACCGAAGTGGCTAACTTCCATGGGCACTTATGTACTGTTGACAATCCCTATCTATGTCTTTAGGCACCTAAATACCTTGGCTTAATGGGTCTGATTCAAAGCCCATGGAAGTCAGTGGGAAGACTGCTGTTGACTTTGATCAGGCCCTCTGAGACCTACAAAACAAGCTAGTTTGAAGTTTCTACTTTCATGTACTCTTGAATTAGCTAAAATAATTCCTGATCAGAACTTATTGTTTTAGAGTGGAGTTTTGTTAATTGTGTGAATTTTGAGGGGAGGGATGGGCATAGAGTTAAAACCTTAATTAACTTCGTTTAAATTCATTTTTCCTTCTCTCACTCAACCCTCCAAAAATTAAACTAGCATGACATTTTCTTGAGGAAACTGAGCAACTGAAAAAACAAATGGAAATTGGATTGCAGCCTTAAGAGTAGTATGCACTATCTGCGCTCACTTTAAAAAAACCACAACCAAGCCACGGGCGACACTGCAGACTAATGTCAGTATAACTCAGTTGCTCAGGGGCATAGAAAATCCCGCAGTTATTCCAGTCTAACTCCCCATGTGGATAATGCTGTGTTGATGGGAGGGCTTCTCCTGTCAACACAGCTGCCGCCTCTCAGAGAGGTGAAGTACCTGATGGGAGCTAAGCTAAGCAATAAAGCTGCACCAGAGCTGATAGTGTAGACAAGCCCTTATGTTCATGCACATACCCGCATAGTGTTGATGAACTTAAGGACACTGAAATAGAATTTTGTGGAATATCTGCATTTGTCAATGTGGCCCTGTAGTAAATAATGTAAAGAAATGTGATTCAGAAACAATCCACTGAACACATTTAATTTCATTTCATTGATCACTTAATTTGTTAAATATTTACTGGGCTTGAAAAAGAAGCAGCTGACAAAATTCCAGCCTGGTTCCTTTTGTATCTATTTAGGTTGGCTGAATGGGGTGGAGCAAGGGAAGCTCCTTTTTACTAAGGGAAGCCATTCATGGAATTATAGAGTTGGCACAGTGGGAAATCCCTTTTGAAATGATTATTTTTCCTAGATTTTTATGCAAGAGACCTAAAAGTTTCTGGCATATGTTGTTTTTTCCAGTTGCATGAATTCTAAATTCCATTTTAAGTGTGCCTTACAATAATATCTGGTGTGGGGCTACCTCTTGAGTCTAACTGTAACCCTCCCCCACATTCTCTGTGGCTTGATTTGAGGAGGGCTGTGAAGGTTTTGTTGGGCAATGAATGTTCATTTGATTTTCCTTCTGCATCTGGTTTAAAGTTGCTTTTTGGCTTGTAGCGGCTTGGTGCGAATTTACTTTTGGTCTTGACAAATACAAGTGGTGCCAGTGATCCTATTGCAAGCCTTTCTGTCCCTTGTGCTAGTGCATCGCCTGCCTCAACTGGCAGCTGTCCAACACCCACGCTGCCTTTCCAAATGAACTTGATTCCAGTGCATATTGGCCCCTGCTGCTCTGGATCTGCAGAAAAAATACCAGGGAAAAGTAAAAATAATCCAAGACCCAAACGGTCTGTTCTCTTGTTATTTAAATATTTGTTGTTTTTGTTTTGATCAACCCTGCATCATCTTCTAGGTTAGAAGATGCATATTCTTAAAGCGCTGCCAACTTTTTCCCTTTGTCACCCTTTCTTTGATATTCCCAAGTTCCAATAAGGAGCAAGTCTTTTGGCTGATCTTTCTTCTCTTCCAGGTAGCCAGATGTATTTTTCCTGTTGCATGAACACCTTCGGCTAAAATCTCTTTACAATTAATTCTTTGGTGGTTTTCGTAACAGACAGGAGACAAACAATTCTAAACTAGCATTGGTCCCTTAATTTGTATGGGGGTGAGACTACTTCTTACCTAATTTTTGGAAATATCAGCTTCCAACAGACTTGTGTGTCTGTGTATGCGATTCCTCTTGCCCTGTTTGGAATCTCTAATGAAAATGTTTTCTGAAATGTAACATATCACAGATGAATAACATTGCTTCATTGTCAGGTTATGCATATTCCCCAGTTTAGAAAGCTGGTGCCCAACCATAATGCATTGTGCACTTAAAGACCTCAAAATTATGTGGGCTATCTTGCGTGTATCAACTACAGATCTGCTTTGTTTGGGCTTCAAAGGCTTTTTTGGCTTCAAAGGCTTTTTGGCAGACAGATATTAAGCTTATAATTAGGGATGAGTGAATCAGTTTGGGTGTGGGCCTGTGGGATTGGGATGCGGAGAAGACAACAATAAAACATCTCCTTGAACTTTGACAAGCTTCATATCTGAACAACGTCCAACATAATTAAGTAGAATGGGCGGAGGATCGTGTTGCCAAAGAAGACAATGACTGAACTGACATGAAGAGGGGGTTACTCTGTTGCATCTAGAGGTGTTTCACAGCGCTGAACCATGTGCTTGTACTGGGATAGTTTGCACTTCTGCTGCCCAGTGCTGTATGTGGCCTACAGTTCCTGAACTTGCGTCTCCAGAGCTTGACACCTTTCATGAGCACTAATACAAGGCAATATTGCCTAGAAGTTAGCCCCCAAGCCTAGTGCTCTTAGGCTCTATTTCCAACTCTGCCATTAACCTGCTGGATAACCTTGAGTAAGTCGCTTTACTTCTCTATGCCTCAGTTTCCCATCTGTAAAATAGGGAAATGATACTTCCCTCCTTTTGTAAAGGCTTTGAGATCTACAAATGAAAAGCTCTATATAAGAGCTGGGTGGCATTATTATTATAGTCACATGAAACATTTTACAGGCATGGAGAGGAAAAAGCTTGGATAGGACTCAGTGAAGAACAGTAGGAAGTTTTTGTTGAAATCTTTTTTATCTGATTGGTTCTTTAATTGTTTTCATAGCAAACAGAGAAAAAAGAGCTGTAAACTTGTCATACTCCGCATTTTGTTATGTGCTGTGGCATTTCTGGTAGCCAAAATAGCCGGAATATCATGAAGACTCCTTACAAGACTATAACTATATTAATGCCTCTCTAACCACAGAGAGAGTCTCTCTCAGCACAAGCTATAAATTACACATTACAGAATTCACAGAATGGACACAGCCAACAAACAGCTAAGAACATTTGCCTGCATAGGAGAGAGAGAGTTTATAAAGAAGCTTTGTTTTGGGGATCTTTTGTTTTGGGGTGGGGTGCGGGTCTCATTACTACAGAAGGAAACTTTGGTCTCCATCAAATCTAGGAAATGCATCTGTTTGGCAGATACTGCAGAGTAGTGATGGGAGGTTCAAGATCTGGTTTGGATGCAATTGGAGTTGCAAAATTTAAACGTACTCTATCAATAGAATGTTGTCTTGTGAGCATTCTCTTTTCTCCTGCTTTCTAGTGGTCTGAAAGTAACAAGAGTTGGCTGTAGGATGGGGAAAATTGGCTCCCATGGTTTTTGACTCTTCAATATGGAGCCAGGCAACACACTGGCTAATTGTTTTGATGCCCTTTTGTGACTGGTGCACATATAGGATAATAGTCTACTATTCTTACTAGCTAACACTTGCTACTTTCACTTAAATGGAAGAGGCTTGTGTCTTTGGGTCCTGAACCAATGGAAAGACTCTCATTGACTTCACTGGATTTTGGATCAGGCCCCTAGTGCTGAAGGTCTCAGGTTCAGTTCCTGGTGGTGACCTGTAGTTAGGATTGTTGCACAGGAATTGAAGATGTGCATGAAAATATGATCAGGTAGACGGGGGTAGTCATCGTTTATACGCAGACTAGAACATCTGTCTGGGTGACTTACATAAGTTCACGGAAAACAACATGTAAATTTCAATGAGCAAGAGCGAGCACATTCTTTAGTAAGAGCCATTCAAGACATCTGTTGCAGGGCCCTGCAAGATTCTGCAGCTGTAGCTGTGGAATGTGTTGCAGAACCCATCTCATCCTACAGATTTATGCTCCAGAATCTAAGCTTTCATTTTAAGAAAAGTTTTAGCCCTCTTACTTGCAATTAAGATTAAGAACCTAATGCAGTGCAGTCATCATAGTTAGGAAAATCTGTATGCATTTTTTAAAGACGGGCACAGGTTTCTTAACGATGGTTATGTACATTGCCTTGTGGCATAGTGTGGCAATGCCTATACCTGGTGTAAAATAATAATTATACTGCACTGCATCAGCACTGGAAAATGCATACGAATATCTTGTATGTATATCCTGAAGTAATAACTCTGAGAAGTGTGAACTGCCCCTTATTCATTTCAATGGGCTGTTTTAACTCTGAAACCTAAAGATGATACATATCTCACTGCTTATCTTTGAGGCAAAAGCATCCGGCTAACGTCCTCATTCCAAACCTTTTGTTCTAAACATTAAATCTTTGTTTCCAAAAGAGTTGCCTTCCCTGTACCCGGCTACCCAAACTTTCAGCTTCTCCCTTGGTTACTTCTGCAATGTGGCTGGACATTTTCAATAGCAAAATCTGTAGCACACTTAAATGTCAGGACAGTGAAACACCTAGAATTTAATATGACACAGTTGTGATGCTGTCCTGATCATATTATTCATTTTCATACTTAACTTATAAAACCTCCATATTATTAATTGAAATGAAGTGGATGCAGAATCTCCAATCTACCACCCCAAAGCCCCATTGAGCATCTGTATAGAATTTAGGCTCATCTTGCAGCAGATTACCTGGGTTTTGCATCATTTGAAGGTTCAGTGCCAAGAAAAAAAATGAATTGGAACATCACTGCTACATGTGCTTCAGAGCTCTTATCCAAACTGTATTGTACCTGTACAAAGGATCTGGGTGATGTTTTGAACAGAGGCATGTAGACTTTAAGTACTTTGGAGTGATGACTTTTTATTAGTGTCTCGTATAGCACTGAGAACATTCTTGGTCCTAACAAGAATGAGGTTCAAGTCTTGTTATTTTCTTTAAGCTGATTCACCAATGTGTAGTCGTAACACAGTGTCCTGATACCCTTGTAGTGAATGGCATCTCTGTGGGAAAAAAATGCAATAGTGACGAGAGTCACAGCAACCATGCCTTAAGTTAGTCAGGTTCTTTAGCTCTGTAATAGATTCAGGGGTTCCTTGAATCTGAAACAGGCTCCTGAGGAAAACAAGTCTTAGAACAGTAGGTCAGAACCCGGCAGGATATGAAGGGTGGGGGCAGTGAGGTGAGGTCAGCCTAAAACAGGGCTAGTTTGGTAGGGAAAAAATGTGCGTGTCACCCATGAAAGGGTTAATTTGAAAGCTGCTACAAATGGGTTTATTTCTTCAGGGAATGACCAGTCAATGGAAATTTGTTGTATTGGTGCAGTGTTTCTAAACTGGATTTTCACTGGCTGACTATCTTGTCTTTTGCTATCCTGTTGGAGGCAGAGTGGAAAAGAGAGTTTCCTGTCTTCCATCAGTTCAGCTTCTCTGTTTTCCCCCTAAACTGCTTGAAAACTTAGAACTCTCTCTCTCCAAATACTACAGGAGAAGATGGGGAGGAGGTGAAGTAGAGAGGCTTCAAAAGTTTGGGCTGAGTATCCAAATCTTGGAGAGTTTATCCAAATTCCACCTAACCTCTGACCCTTCTGCCGTTTACCCAGGGCTACTTAATTATCCGTTGGAAGATGACAGTTGGGAGGGAAGTGTTTCTACATTTTGTACTTGGTCTAGCAGTTGCACCTGGCTGTGTGGAGTAAAAACTCCAGGCCTCCTTTTGTTCCATGATTGGTTCCCAAACCACTTTTGCAGGATCCCCTTATTTTGCCCCTTGCAATGGATGGATGTTTGGGTAGCCTTCACTTCCTCCCCACCATGTCCCCACACCCCAAAAAAATTACAGATGACATTATCTCTTCATCTTCTTTCTCCCAGTATGTTTGTTTGTTTCTTCTGTTCTCTGTGTCTTTCCCCTTCATGCTGCCTGGGATGGCACAGAGAGATGCACTAGCGGCTCCAGATTGAAGTGACTCTCATGGAAGTATTTAGGCACTTGTACTTTCACCGCAGAGGTAAATTAAGTGGGAGGAGAGAAGAGATGCTTGGGCCGTGGGGCTGCTGCCTAATTCACATGGCTTTTTCCCATGTACCCGCTGCAGCGGGAGGATGAGGAGGTAGGCTGCTTTCAAAGAGCTACCTGCCTCTTCTCCAAAGTGTACACTTCTGGGAGGGGTGGATTAGGGGTAATGTAGGTTTCCTTGCTCACCTCCTGTGCCCTACACCCTTCCTTCCCTTCACCAGTCTTCAGAACTATTTTGTTTCCTGAACGCTATCTTGGAAAACACCTATTTTAAGGCATTTCCTATTGTGCATGCTTGTTTAGGCCTGGAAATTACAAATCAATTTTTTGCTTTTGTTACAGGCTGAACGCTTTGATTTGAACAAAGGAGGCCCAGTGTATACCAGTGAAATCACAACCTTGATACCCTCCTTAGTTTGACCTTCAAGAAGAGAAGACTTCTGACCCTCTTAACACCTTTCAGTCCATTTGAATCTATGACTAGGGGTTCCACCCTAGCCCCACCCTTTGCTGTCCCATTCCAGAAAATGGGTTCATTTCGAAGGCCCAGGCCTCGGTTCATGAGCTCCCCGGTGCTCAGTGACTTGCCACGTTTTCAAGCCGCACGACAGGCTTTGCAGCTTAGCTCTAACTCTGCGTGGAACAGGTGAGTGGCCCTGCAAGTACCAGGCCTGAGGTAGCTCTGTTTGTAAAGATCTCTTGATATTGACCTCAGGGGACTGATTTAAAGTATTTCAGACTTTTTTTTTCAGCTTAATCAGTCTGCTAGTGAGGATGAAAAAATTTTGGGTGCTCTTTAGATTTTGTCTGCACTGGGAAACTGACTCATTGTTGATACAGGTTGGTTCTAACAATCTTCAATTGTCCTTTCTTTAATGGTGTTGAGAGACTGTGTTCACCTCCACTATGAATTAAACCATGTACACACTAGCTCAAGGGAACCCACCGATGACCATGTCAGTAGAATGTCTATTTCCTCACACACACAGGACATTTTTTTGCATATTATGATGTCTTTCCTCTAACGTTGCCGATCAGGCTCCTTTGACCAGCTGGTAAAGTTGTCTACTGGTGGCATGAATCTGTGATGATGTCTACTAGCATTCCCTAGTAACAATCAAGTCCTGCCCACAATGAATAGAAAGTGCATGTGGTCAAATCCTGAACAGTATAAAGACCTCTTTTTAAGACTTTGTTTACACTAATCAAAAAGTTGTTGGTTAGAACCCCTGCAGCATCCTTTGGACACACAGCAGCTTTTTCCTAGTATTTTACAAGCATTGACAGTGATGCATTGAACCAGGACTCTAGCTTGGTCTGGATGACCTGGTGCTGTCTACAGAACTCACTCCAGTGTGGACAAGAACCCACAGATGTTTCAGATGCACTGGTTTAGCTAGTCATCTACCCCAGGAGCAATGCTGGGAACTGTGGGTTAGGTGCTGCAGGAATCCAGAAGCACTGGTACAGCTGTGATTGTAAGACGTACATTACGTGGACTTGCCACATCCCAGAATTTTTGTGCATTTTATGTAATGGTTTTCCCTTTAATCCCTGAAGAACATAAACAAACAAGAGTAGTGATTTTCAGGGGAGAAAAAGTAGAAGTATATAAGTGCAGTTAACCTCCCTACCCCATTATGTCCACTCAGCTGTTGGCAGCTAGCTCACATTGCTCGGTGTGTTAAATCATCCTGACATGTATTATTTCTGGATGGTGTACCGTCTTATTTCTCTTTGGCAGTGTTCAAACAGCAGTGATAAATGTGTTCAAAGGAGGAGGCTTGCAAAACAATGAACTTTACACCCTCAACGAAAACATCAGGTATGTTGCCATGTCGTGTGCAAAGAGCCCTTTTGGTGTCAACCAGGTGGGGAGGTGGGGTGGAGTTTTGTGGGGGAAGGGAAAAGGCCATGTTCAACTTCCTCTGCTTTTGCCACTAGGGGGGTGGGAGATGCGTATCTAAGGTTTGGAATCGGTTGTTCTGCATGGATGCATGTAGCTTCAATCAGAGCAGGTTTTGCATTGATTTGGGTAGATGGGATTTTTTCTGTTCTTCGGGAGTTTATCTTCTTTGTTGGATGCTAACACAGTGCTGCCAACTCTTACAATTTTGTCATTAGCCATGTGATATTTAGTGTTTTTCCTAAAGCCTACTTTCAGAGTCATGTGATTATTGAAGACTCTTTGCGTTCATTAAGTAAATAAATAAGCTACTAGCCCTCATGGTGGCGAAGGAAAGCTTGAAAATGTGAACCTTAATGGTTCAAAACTAGAAGGTTCTTTTTATTTGCCTAACATTTGTTATTTTTAAAAGCTCATGATTTTTAGGCAAATCTTATATTGAAAAATTTTCTTATTTCAAAACCTGCTGAATGCAGCTTCAAAACCAGTTCAGTGAAAAAAGCCCTGGCTGCTTGAATCCAGGCCTACGCTACAACTCCCAACTGTTTTTACTATCAGTTTTGCTAAACTGGTTTGGAAGTGGGTTCAGATGGTTAGGAAAACTTCCCCAGTGTAGCTAGGCTACACTGAAGCTGTGCTGAAAATTTTTCAGTCTGGTCTATGTGAGAACTTTAAGCTGATTTCAGTTCTGGTTCAGAAGGATCTGCTGCTTGAAAACTATTTTCAGCAACAGGTGAATTTCCTAGTGTAGATAAGACCATAGGGTAGGTGAGTCTGTCCCAGCCTCACAAAGACTGATTTCCTGTTGGCTTTTTACCAAATACTTGTTTAAGATACTTTCCTGGGGCTGATACTGCTAGTATGTGGTGTTTTTCCTTCCATCATCTATCTCATGTACTCAGTTTGAATGTTGTCACAGAAGAGGAAGTTGACACCTTTTATATAAAAGATTAACCATGTGGCATTATTGCAGTTCTGTTCTACCCTATGTTCAGACGGCTGTTTCCTTATTTTCAGCAGCCTAACCAACCCTTTGCCTACTTTCAAAATAAAACCTAAAGGGCACGAAACTCTTCCCACTTTATCTCAGCCCAAAGGTCAAAGCTTCATAAAATTCCATTCAGCTGCTTTTAAGATCCTCCGAGTAACAAAACAGTACCTTCCATGCTTTAAATTACCTCTTTGCTGTGGCCACTGGAGTCAGAAGTCCCCAGATTTAGTGCGCCATAAGGGGAGCTGCATTTGATTTACATGAAGAAAAATAGTTTAGAAATAAATGTCTTAATGATTTCAAAATAGTGTAGTCTATGGTGCATTTAGTTAATCTTGCTGAAATTAATACAGCCTGTAAAAAGCTTGTTAAAGAACAGGTGAAATTTAGAAATATTCCCATCACCTTTAGATGCAGAGTGTGTTCCTCCAGATAGAGAGACCTTTCTAGAGCTGGGAGCACAATCATGAAATAAACACACTTCCCTTTATTTAATGTTCTGAGTGCTCTCAGTGTTGGTTACATCTCAAAGTGTCAGTTTTTAAAGAAATAGCCCACCAAATTCTTTGGGTAGTGTATTTAATTTCAACCTACAGAGCAAAGGATATGGATTTGCATGCACGCAGATCTGCACCCAGCACCTGTGATTCTAAATCTTTCTTCTGACAAACTGTCAATAGATGGGCACACTCGCTTGACACCTGGCAAAGAAACAAACCTGTTGAAAGGCTGGTTCTTACGTGCCATGAGATTGAGTCAGTGTGTTTTCCTGACTTGTATTACTTGGTTCGTGTTACCCACTGAACTCGCCTACTGCAAGATGTTTTTTAAAAGAAAAAGCAAAAGCACTAACAGCATCACTGAGTCTCTACCGAGCTTATGTATGTGTTATGAGGGAGAAATGAGAGGGCGCTAAGTGGAGTAGCAAAGATGGGACAAGAGAGTGGTAACATTCTGCTCTGGATTGCTGCCACAGAGCTTCCCATCTCCCTGTCATTTGAGATTGCTTCACTAGCCCCGTTTTTGTTTTCCTGTACTGAGGAGCTGAGGAGCTCAGCAAGAGGAAAGCTTGATCTACACTGAGGTCAACATGGTGAAAACCAGACCCTTGACCTATATAGTTATGCCAACCTTAGTCCCAGTGCAGATGCAGCTATGTTGATGCTTCCCATGATGTAAATATCTTTGTGCAGGGAGGCAGTGTCCTGCACCAATGACAAAAAACCTTCTGTTGGTATAGGCTGCATCTATGCTGCAGTGCTATGCTGGCATACCTAGGCCAATATAGCCTCCATACCATAGACACATCCAAGGTGTCAGAATGCTGCAGAGAGGTGGAATTTCAGGAAGCAGGAAATGAGCTGGCTATAGTTTGGCCATGTCTACACTACAGGCCCTATAGCGATGGAGCTACGGTGCCGCAGCTGTGCCGCTATAGTGCCATAGTCTAGATGGAAGAGGTTTTTCCATTGCTGTAAGTAATCTACTCCTCCAAGAGGCGGTAATTAGGCCAACAGAAGAATTCTTAGCCTCATCTACTCTGGGGGTTAGGTTAGCTTAACGATGGTGCTCAGGGTGTGAAGTTTTCACACTGCTGAGGTATGTGGCTTGGTCCATCTAAGTATAGCCCATGTGTTAGTGAGAGACCATTACGATTCCCCCAGCGCAGCAGTTGCCAAAATGTGCTGATTCATGTCTTACCATCTTAAAATGTTCTGAAGTGAATGGCTGGAACATCAGCCTCGCATACCACCAGTGGTACATGTTCCGCAATTTGTGACCTCCTGCCTAGAGCCTTCAGTTGCAAGGGAAAAGAATTGTCACCAGTGCTTCACTCTCTGAGTCCTCAGATTCACTCAGTGTCCACTGACTAAATATCCTGTTTTTTTTCACATCGGTGATCTTGCTGAAGTCAGTGGGAGCACTTCTGAAAATCAGGTCCCAAAAGACTAACCTTCTTATAGTTGCCGTCTCCTAGAGAAAGAACTTAACAGTGAGTCGGAGTCTCTTCTATTCCAGCTCTGTCCACCGTCTAAGGAGAGTTTTTGCTGGTAAACAGGGATGTTTAATTTTAGTGTTGTGCAATGCAATTGCTCCTGCAAAATGCCCAGACTTGCCAAATTAAACTGGCCGACAAAATACAGTCCTGTTCCAGTCGCTCCTGATGCAGCATTATGGTGGTATTTTCTCCCGGTCATTGAGCCCATAGAAGACATTCTCCTGCACCCCTTATGTCCCTTGGCACTAGTGGGAGATAGGGACATATGCTGAAAACTGAACAGACCTTTGTTATCGTCCAAAAGGCCCCCATGTGTGTACATATATGCAGAGATCTAAGGGGAAATATGTACATATAATATGTATGTTCCAATGCAGAGACCTTTATATGTCCTCAGAGGGTTGAAGCACCAAAAGATAATTTTATGTAAGAAATATTTTATCATGAAAATTGACTTTTTCTGAAGACTGCAAAAATAATAGTAATATTGTCTAGTGCTTTGAACCTGGGAGTCAAACATCTCCCTGACTCTAATATTAGTTCCACTACAGACTTTCTATCTGACCTCTCATGAATGGTGTGGAGAAAGTGAATAAGGAAGTGTTATTTACCCTTCCCATAGCACACAAACCAGAGGTCATCCAGAGAAATTAATAGGCAGCAGGTTTAAAACTAGCATAAGGAATTGCTTCTTCACACAGTGCACAGTCAGTCCATGGAGCTCATTGTCAGGGAATGCTGTAAAGGCCAAAAGTATAACTGAGTTTATAAAAGGATAAGCTTATGGAGGATAGGTTCATCAATGGCTATTGGCCAAGATGGTCAGGGACACAACCCTTGCTATGGGTGTCTCTAAACCTCAGACTGCCAGACACTGAGACTGGATGATATGGGATGGATCACTAAGTAATTGTCTTGTTCTGTTCATTCCCTTGGAAGCACCTGGCATTGGCCATTCTCAGAAGATAGGATACTAGGCTAGATGGGCCATTGATTTGACCCAATATGGCCATTCTTATGCTCTTGCCTTGCGCACAGTCATGTCTTGGTGCCTCAGTATCCCCATCTGTAAAATAGGCATTACAGTACTAATCTTCTGGTCATATCGTAACCCCTCCACCCATGTTTGGTTTGAAAACCTATTTAGTCAAAAATAATTTTTTTGCAAAAATGTTTCCAACTAAATTTAGCACTTAAAAAAACAATGTTCTCACAATTTAATAACTTTCCCCACACTTTCCCCCAAAACTGGAAATATTGGGGGGGGGGGTTGTTTGGAGGGGGGGCGGGGAAACAACTTTCTTTCACTTTACTTCTCCTGTACCCTCCATTCTCCGAATGAAGAGCGTGGGTGGGGGAAATCCCCTAAATTTAAAATGAAACACATTTTTGTGTAGAACTTTTATCAAGGGGTTTAAAACAAAATGGGTAAAATGTTGACTACAATGAAAACAGTTTATTGTATTAAAAAAAAAAAGTATTTTGTGAGGTAGGGAACCATGTTTTTTAGCCACCTCTAGTTGTAAGTCCTTTCTATACAGGACTTTAGGGAAGAGGATGAATTCCTCCCTAGTCTATTCATAATCTCACACTGGCATTTTAGGACGTATGCAGAGGCATGAAGGGAATCTAGCTTTGACCAGAATGACTCTCTCTTTTCTTCATGGTGTTCCTCTTACACATATCGGGATGTCTTTGTTATGACTATGGAGTTGATGGCAGTGTAAATTTACGTACAAGCGGAGGAGTTATTTCAGAAAAATTCAGTGAGAGGCAAACTTGTGTCAGAATATAGAAAGTTATGTGTGATTATATTATACCCTGTAAGGTCTCGGGAAGGTGTGGGAGGACAAAAAGTGGAAGGCATAATAGTATGCCTTAGACCTATGTAAAGTCTGAGGATGGGGGGGGTGAATCCATGTCAAGAGGACAGCTACTTCCTTTGCCCCATAGCGAATGACACCCTTGCCTATGAGAAATGACCTGCGACCAGTTTATAACGCATGTTCCATTTCTTTTCAGACGTTTGCTGAAAAGTGAACTTGGATCCTTCATCACAGATTATTTCCAGGTAAGACACATTCCTTAACAGATAACTAAACATTGCTCAGTTTTCTTTGTTTTAGTTTGCTCTTGAAAACTTCTTCATATGTAGAAAAATAAATAGAATCACATCTGACAAGTAAGTAGCCTGCGTTCAGTGTTCTCTGCCATGAAAGTTCATGGAATCAAATACAGTATTTGGAATTTTTTTAATTAAAGGCTGCATAGTCTGATGTTCAATAATATTTGTTGTTATATATGGTAAAATAAAGATGACCTGCTCCCATGCTTCCGTGTGTGATGTGATCACCTGCTGGGATCAGGAAGGAAATGCCTCTCCTGAGCTCTTTAATAGAGAACTGGGTGCACTGATGTTTCTTTTTGCCTTGGGCTGGCAGGGGTCTCTAGTGGTTAGAGCACAGGACTGTGGGGCAGGAGTGGAGCTGGGTCTAGGGAAAAAAGTGATCTACTCCCAGTTCTGTCAATAATTTGATGTATGGCCTTGAATAAATCACTTCCCCTATGTAAACTAGGGCTGATGCCCACCTTTTATAAAGTGCTTTGAGAATCCTTTGAGATAGGTGCAAAGCATGGACTAGATACAGTAATGTAGTATGGCAATTCCTATGTTTCCAGCACAGATGTTCAGTTTCTCAGACTGTAACTTTACAAAAAACCCAAATATTTAGAAATAGTGGATGAAAGGGATTGGGAACCCTACCCTACTATCCCCTATCAGCAGGAGTTCAGTCTGATCACTGTCTTGAGATCCCAGAAATGTAATTTCAGTTTGTGGAGGAGCAAAAATCTGAAGCCTGGAGAATAGGTAATTAGTCACAAATGTGCATAAATGTAACAGCCTTTAACTAATAATGTCATCGTCTGTGGTCAGACATAACCACATGAAAGTGTGTTTGAGATGAGTGCAGGGGCATGCTTATGGTTTCAGTACTGCAATCATTCAGCGACGCTATTTTAAAAAGAGCAGGACTGCTGAGAACAACAGGGATTTCAGTGCTGGTTTTATTCTCTACCAGTAAGAGGAGAAAAAAGTGCACCACTTCCTGAGGTGGCTGAAGTTGCTTGTGTACTGTGTCAGTAGTAAAACAAAAAAAAAAATAACTGACTGGTGGTGTTTCCTTTCAGTATTAGATTGCATGACTAAAAAAACACAACTGTGCTATTGAGTGAAAAATAAACTCCCATGTTGCAGGCACCTATGTTTCACTTCTTCAGACCTATCTTCACAACTCGTTTACTGGAAGGAAGAAACTTTTGCTTCACTTAAGGGTAGGATGTTTCCTAGAATATGAGCCAAGAGTCTAGCAACAGTGAGATAGTAATGCAGTGAGTCTATATTACAAAGAGTTTGGTCTGAGTGGAAATCCACTAATTCTGTAACTGGCTTTGAGAGGGGTGTTTTGGGGTTGTTGTTTTTTTTTTTTTTAAACATTGCAAACCATTATATTTGTTTAGATTTGTGGAGGACTCCAGAAGGGCCTATGCAGGTGGTCAGATATTACAGACAGACTTCATATAAAAACTTCAACACAAGAGAAAATGTACAATTAGGGTACGTCTACGCTAAAAGATAAAAGACCTGTGTTATGGCCATGGCTGGCCCCAGTGAGCTGACGTGGGCTCAGAGGGATATAAAATTGCATGGTTTACATTAGGGTTTGGGCTGGAACCCAGGCTGCATAGTCTGAAACCCTGTGGTCCCACCCAAACCTGTACACTGCAGTTGTATAGGCCCACAGCCTGAACCCCCTAAATCAGCTAACCCGAGCTCTGAGACTCAGTGCTGCAGGTTTTTGATCACAATGTGGACATACCCTATGGGGCATGAGACTGAACAAAGACGAAGTGTGAAGCAATGCATGCTATATAAAGTGCTAGTATATAAGCACTGATTGGCTCTGAACATTCTATGTTCTGGAGTATACTGAAAGAGGCAAGTTTTGTTTTTTAATTCTGAATAAGATGTGCTTACATTGCACAGGCCAATTAGAAAAGTCCTAGGAGACTTGATGGCTAGAATAATTGGTCATAGGTTCAAATGCTGTCCATTACAAATGAATACCTATGACATAAACTGATGCTTGCTCGACTTCTCCGCAGTACAGCCAATGACAGAATAGGCCATATAGATTAAAATCCCCTCTCATCCTTATTGGCTGGGCCTCCAGTTCAGGACATTTTTTGTCCTGTTACATTACAGAGTATCCTATGCTATTAGTAAGTACAAAGATAATTTTCAAATCACACATTTTCCATAGTTTGAGTGCTAGCTCATATTATTTTTTAAAGAATTGTTTCAACCACTGAAGGTTAAGAAGTTTTCCATGGAACATAGTTCACATGCTAAGACAAAGCTAACTTTGTGAGTCACTTGAATTGGTTGCTCAGAAGTAATTTTCACCAATATTCATGGAAATTTCCAGTTCTTGCACTGCATGGAATCCTCAAGAATGGAATGAGGTAGTAGGTATCTTCATATTTCTTAAATTGTCCTAATGTCCAATTTCTTAAATTGTCCTAATGAAGTCTTGAGAGATTTTAGCTTCAAAATCCCCGTGGCCCCAGTGTTATCAAGTCTGTTTTGCAGTTAAACAAAACCATAGTATAACAGACTAATGCACCCACTCATATAAAGAGCTCAGTGGAAATTCAAATGTTTGATTCTGAAGGAGGTTTGTGTTATTAATTTGCTGCCTTAATAACTTGAAAAGAGATATAAGCCATGTTACTAAAAGGGACTTTTGAGCTTTTAAAGACCAAATAACCAGTACCAGTATATTCTACTGCTTCTGATTTTCTGCAGGATCTACCCCGTGCTGAATGTTTCTGAATCCACATTTTCAGTTATTATCTTGCTAGCCCTCATGGACATGAAAAAAGCCTTTAAAAATGTAAACCTATTGCTGATTGATATGCTATGTACCTGAGTCTGCAGGCAGCCTGAAATGATAGCTTTGCCTGGGGTGAACTGCTCCTTCTCACATCCCAGTGGGTTGTTAACTCTCAAATCCAGAGGTGGAAAATGTAAATGTTAAGTATTTAACTGCTGACCGCTTTTGCCAAAATACCCATCTAATGTGCTTACCCCAAACTGATTCCTGAGCTGTGGAAACCCAAGCTGTTCCTTGCCCAGCTGCCAAAACCTCCAGCTTCCTCCAACATCTACATGCCATACAAAACTGTGGTGTCCTGAAAGCATAGAGACAATATAAAATGTATTGACTTTGATATCAAAATCAGTAATGGGGTTCTGTGCTGATTGTATTCTCATATTTAATTTAATCAAAACCTCAGTTTCTTCAAATTGAAATGAAGCTGTTACTGAATTTTCAAGCCTGTGGCACCAGGGGGTTGCATAATCCAGAGACCTTGACCCAGAGTTTAGGTCCAGTTTGCTGAGGTGTATACAGAGCTTTGCAAATAATCAATATATGAGATAGCTAAATCCCCTCTAGGGTGTCTGGATTTTCAAAGAAAATAGACAGATTCATTCTGGAGTTGTGCTTAAAAAAAAATCATGTCTCCTCTTCTATCCCCGCTAGTTATTGAAGGAAGAAGAAGATGATTTTAGCCCAGATGGTCTGTAGCTCAAATCTGCTTTTTTGCCTGCTGATGGCCATGGCCCCTCTACCCCACATCCAGTCTCTTGGGTTAAAACTTCATAAGGCTGAAGCCTTGAGGAGCCGAGCCAGAGGACTAATAAAATTTCCCCTGCACCTGGCACTTTTCCCTGCTGGATTCTTAGGGGGCAAGCTCCACCAGAGACTCCTTAGGATTGGTCCAGTCCTCTGAACTTGGAGGGGCTTAATAGGCAGAGCAGCTGCAGTGGGCTGTGTGTAGGATATGATCCTACAAGGGAGCCCAGTCCTGCATGACTGTGGAAGGTGTTCACCACCTCTCAGGGCTGGCCCAAAGCTCCTTTGTGGAACTGACTGATTCACCAGCAGGGACTCTGAATTTTAGTTGTTGCCACTACAGTTTACATGAAACTGTGGGCCCTGCTTAGTCACTGGACTCTGAATTGCAACCGCATGTGGGCAGGAGTGTTGTCTGTTTTCCCTGTAGCTGCTGTAACACTGAAACATTGTGGGCTGGATTCTTACAGTAACACCCTCTTTGTGAATGGCTGTAACTCTGCCTAGCACACACTCAGTCTTCTTCACTCACATACTCAGGCCTGGTTCACACATTAAAATGTTAGGTCAATATAGCTAAAGCACTCAGGGATCTGAAAAATTCACACCTCTTAGCACCATAGCTATGCCAATCTAACCCCTGATGTAGAGGCAGCTATGCTGACTGAAGAATGCTTTCGTTGACTTAGCTACTATCATTGCGGAAGTGGAGTTCCTACAGTGATGGAACAACCCACTGTAGGAAACTTCCACACTAGGGCACTGCAGTGGCATCATTATAGGGCCATAGCTGTGCCCGTAGTGCAGACATGGCCTCAGTCACTTTCTTGCTTTGTCTGCCCATAAAGCCTCCCTCTGATTTCTTTGCATTAAAAGTAGTTTAAGGATTGACCAAGCCCCCTACATCTGAACTGCTTTCTAAGTTTGAGGCATTGTGATACGCAAAGTTGAAAAGTGTGACACAATACACTCCTGTATCCGCACCCTACACACTATTGTAATAATCTTTGTACAACGTATGCCTTGTAAGGGATCATTTGAAAACTCATAATTTGTTGGTCAGTGTTGTCCTGGTAAAATATGTGTGGCAACATTGCATGTGAAGTTACAAGATTTCCCTGTCTGGTGGGGTTAATACATGTTCCAAACCCCACTGCCCTGCCCAAGCAGAAGTCAGATCTTTCCTAAACAAAGGAAGGAATGTGCCTTAATTTGCATTTAAGCAGTAAACAGAATCATCAGGCAGGGAGGGAAAACCAAAGGAAGTTCAAATGGGTGAAAAAACCTGTAGGGAGCATCCTTCCACACAGAGTCTTTGTCTCATGGGTCTCAGCTGGAAATGTATTTTCAAGAAGGGGACTGAAATGGTAAAAAGAAGGGACAAACACCCCACTCCCTCTCCCTGCCCAAATCATTCTGTGCTTCTGAGAAGAACAAAGGAAACAACTGTTGGACTTTGGTCCCCTCAAGAGTTTGGTCAGTAACCTTGCTAGAAACAAGTGGTGAGAAAGTTTGCTTTGCAGATAAGATAGTTTAAGTAGATATATGTAAGTATATTACCTTTATTTTTCTTGCACCCATTCTTGACTTTTATGCCTCATTACTCGTACTCACTTAGAATCTTCCTCTTTGTACTTAATAAACTTGTTTAACTTTTTATCTGATCCAGTGTGTTGAAGCTGGAGTTCTGGGTACACAGTTTAAAATAGTTAAATGGCATATTTTTTCCTTAAAGGAATAACAGACTTAATATATTTGTACTGTTCAGGAGAGGGCAGAGCAATAGAGGATATAAATTTCTGGGGGAAGGTCTGGGATGAGGTGTGTGTTAGGGTCACACTGCAGTATAACCAAGGCTGGTGAGAGTCAGAGTGCAGCGGTACAGTTACACACAAACACCCTGGTGTGGCTTACATGTTGGAAGGTTGTTTGTGAGCAGCCCAGGTTTGAGCAGCTACTGCAAGGCATTATAAGGCACCCAAAGTTGCAGGGCAGGGGTGACACAGCCCCCAAATAGTCTGGATTTTTCCCTGGTATGTCTCAGGTCTTTCTTCTGCTTCTGAATGTTGTTAATATTGTTCTGTCTATTGAGCCAAAATAAACTCCCATATCCCTGCACCTAGCTAAATTTTAGGGCATTTCAGGGCTGAACTCAGCAGCAAGGGCCCAACTGCAGTTTTACAGCAACTCCTACAAGTGGGAATATGTGCATCTACGATCTGGAGCTGTACAGAACAGGCCAAAATTTGGTGCAGGTGCTACATGTTCAAAGCAAGACCTGTCCAAATTGATCAGAGATGGAGGTTGGATTGAGCTAAAGAAATTATGAACT
Source organism: Dermatemys mawii (assembly GCA_007922305.1). Classification (NCBI taxonomy): domain Eukaryota; kingdom Metazoa; phylum Chordata; order Testudines; family Dermatemydidae; genus Dermatemys; species Dermatemys mawii. Next base: position 28,179,756 of record ML677332.1, read on the forward strand.
ATGATCTAAAAAAAAATCAGTGAAACAGGCCCAATTGTTTGAGCCTTTCATTCTGAACAGTTGTTTGTCCTTGGTGAGTATATTTTTTTAGAAATATAGGACATCCCTAGTGCTGAAATGTGAAGGGAAAAGAATCCTGAAGTTTTTTCTGATTTTGTATGTGTGTATTTTCTTTTGTAAAGAAGGAGAGGCATGTTGAAGAATGTTAATTGCTTTATTGGGTTAGTTAGAGAAATCCTCCACCCCCTTTTGAACTTCAGGAACGTGGCCACAGGCATATCCATCTTCCAGACAAGATGTGAAACTGCTTGTGATGACTAAAGGTTCCTCTGATGCTTTACGTAAGAGTTGGATGTTAACTGTAGCATCCTAGCCAATTTCCAGCTCAGGTAATTGCATTCTGCCTACTTAAAATTCACCCTCTAGATACAATTGGAGAAGTTTGCTTCATTCTCCTCCAGGAGAAAAAACTTCCGTGCTTTGTCACTAGGCCAAAGCAGGTGACACAAACCAAGTGACTGCATTTTACTGATGGGCATGTGACTGCTCTTGGGAACTTTCTAGTCCAACCATATCCAGACAGGACTCAGTGTTTGAGGCTTTATCCAAAAGAGCCCCCCGCCACACACCTGCCCCCTCCACACACATGCGCTCTCTCTCTTTCTCTCTCTCTCTCTCAGTCACTGGAATATGTATTGTGCTCATCTTGCTTGAGGAGAAAGACCTGAGTTGATTCATCTGGGATTCTTGGCCCTCTCAGATGCTCCTTCCAGCCATAGACCTGTAACAAAGATACTGTGATTTTATACGCATTAGAAAAACATAGGAGTTCTCATCCTGTCAGACTTCATAAATCCATTTCTTTGTATCTGCTATCAAACACACACCTTCCCTAACTTACTTGGGCCACGTTGGCTAACTGTTTGGGGGTTAATCCAGGGCCTTGTTCCTTCCCAGTCCATCTTCTCTTCCCGCAGTGAAGGAGAAATACAAAGTTTGTGGCAGGCATCGCTAGACTTACAGCAACTTGTAATGCCCTGACTTTAAGGTTAAGATTTCACTATGGGATCCAGGAGAAAATTGACTCGGAAGGGGAATAATCTCTTACCCAAGCATACAATTCTCCTGTAATAGCAAAGGGAAGAAGGTGGAAAATGTAATTCCCTTTCATATAGACGTGTGTCCTTCAAGCTTGCTTGGTGTGTGAGGCTTTGTCTGCCTCCCGCTTGTAACTGTATTAGATTATTTTCCCCTAGGCAATATCCCTCTATGTTGTCTATAGCAACCAGGGACAGAGCAGTAATGAGACATGTAATCTAGATAAGGTCTGGCGCAAACCTGTGCTTCATTCTGTGTTTGTTAGACTGTATTCATTCCTCATCAAACTATGCTGTTGGATTTTTTAAAAATGCAAATGTATCTGGCACAGTGCTTGGGAGGAGGAAGCTTAAATTGAGTCTCTTTCCAATCTTGGTGTCTTTTGGCAGTAAAGCAAAGCAGCTCCTGGACTAATCAACAGAAAAACCTGTTCTGCTAAATGAATTCAAATTTTGTAGAGAGATGAGGTGAGTGAGGTTAATATCTTTTTTATTGGACCAAATTCTGTGTCACTTCACCTTGAGTTGTCCCTTAGAATATGTGCTAACTACCTATGCTTAACTATCTGTTCAATATTATGTTTAGCTGTGATACTCTCAGTACCTTTCCCAAACCTATAGAAGAGCTCTGTGCAGGAAGGTTGGAAGCTCCATTCCCCCTGAAGCCCTCCCCCTTCCCCTCCCCCCGGTACCAGAACTGTGGGCCTGCCTCCCCCTGGACAACCCTTCCCCCTGAAGCCCCGCCCCCCCCGGCCCCCCCCCCCCCCGCCCCCGCCGAGGCCCTGCCCTCATGCTGCCACTTATCCCCAAGACCTTGCCCAGACTTGCTCCTCACTGCCTCCCCGCTGTTGCTTGCCCTTATGGTTGATTAAAAAGTGATGGGTCCATAGTCCTGTGGACCCTCCCCTCCCCTCATTCTGGCACCCCAGGCTCTGTGTGACTTTGAAGCTTGTCTCTCTGTCACTAACAGAAGTTGGTACAATAAAAGCTATTACCTCACCCATCTTGTCTCTCTTAGATCCTGGCCCAAAATGGCTAGAACTGCATCCAAAATCTGTAGTGATGTACCCAGACAAGTGAATGTGCCTCTCAAAGGACTTGTCTTCACCCTCGGGAAACTTTGAGACAATTAAAACTTCACCAGTATTTGCAATGTAGGAAACCTGAAGCTTTGTAGACACAAGGTTTGTCTCCACTATAGAGCAAGTTGGAAAATAGGGGGTAGGGTTTTCTGCAGAAATGTTTGAAATTTTGACAAAAAGAAAATAATCGGAAAGTTGAAATTTCTCACAGAAAGCAGATCCTGTTTGCAAAACCCTTAGTTTAATAAGGCCAGGTCTACAATACAAATGTACATTGGTATAACTACATTGCTAGGGGGTTGAAAAATCCACACCTCTGAGTGACGCACTTATACTGGCCAAGTCCGCAGTGTAGACACTGCTATGTCGACAGGTGGGCTTCTCCCATTGACATAGCTGCTGCCTCTTGTGGAGGTGAATTAACTATGCTGATGGTAGAGGCTTTCCTGTCGACATAATAACGTCTTCGCTGAAGTGGTTTAAGTGTAGACCTGTCCTCACAAACCCCAAACTTTCCACTGGAAAACAGTTTTAGTGAAAAATGCTTGACTAACCCTAGTTAGCAACCTTTGGAGCTGCAGCGTGGGTGAGTGACATCTGCTGCTGGCATTCGAAGCACTGTGATATCTGACCCTGCTAAAAAGCACATTGTAACTGCATTTCCAAATCATGCAAAAATCTTCGACCTTTACAGGGCTGTAGCGTGATGCAGAAACACAGTGCTGTCTACGATGTATGCCCAAACCATAAATTGTTTCTGTGGACTAAAGTGCTGTTATCTAGTCCCCTAGCACCATAGGATCCAAACTGATCTGGATAGCTCTGCTTGTTTGTTCCAGAGATGTGAAATTTCCTACATGCAGGGGCTAGTATGTGGGGAATGGAGCCCTAAGGGCCTATGCATTTGAATTCCTTAATCTGCTTGCAAATGAGGCACAAATGAGTTAACCTTAGTTAAAATCTTGTGGATGCCAACAGGAAAAAGCAATGATCTGGCAAGTCTATGATTGAAGAATAGCAGCGCTTGGCGTTGTGAGAATGGCTTCCAGTTTGACAGCTTGAATTTCTGATTTCTGATGACATCATTGGCCTTTCTGTGCCACCAATTCCCCCAGTGTTGGAAACTTTGGTAAAGTACTGGAATAATTAGACCTGCTGTGAAAAGGGTCAGATAAAATGGTTTTAAATACCAGCAATAGCCAGCACTCCATCCCCATTGCAGCTCCCATATATGCTGTCCAGTCTAAATGTCTTGTACATCTTTTGCTCCATCATGTGTATATTCCTTGAGACATATTCTGTCTTGACTTGCCTTCCATGCAACATCATTGACTGGAAGGCAGATTTTGGCCCTTTATGTATTTTTGGGGAACCCTTCTATTGGGTGAGTTGTGTATGGGATGGCCCCAAATCAAGTTACTGGAGTTCTCTTTCTTAAAGGCTCTTTGCCAAGATTTCAGACTAAAGTAAAGATGCTAAGTGAAATTTCAGGTATTTCTAGGATACCTATCAATGTAGCATGTAAGCGCTACCCTTTAATTGCGTAAGATTCCAGGGCAGAAGGAGCCTCTTTCTTTTCGAATTCAATGACTGATTTGCCTAACTGAGAACTTTGGGGTTTTGCTGACCTTGACAACATTGAGGGTTCAGATTTAACTCCCACACACATTCACCTACATGGATAAATTCTTAGGTCTAGTGCGTACAGATAGAATGTTTCTTACACCAACAATCACACTAATATGTCATCTACTCCAGATCAATTCCAATTTGGATCTTATAGCAAAGACAGCACTTGTAGCCAATCCTATAATAAATTAACTAAAGATCTGTTAGCTAAGAAAAATAAATTAGTTATTTACAAGGTTAAGGAAGATAAATGTATACACACCCACACCCACACAAGTTACAGGATTTCAAAAGATAGTAGAAGCTTCTATAAATGAGCAAGTTCTATATGTCCCTTAGGGCTGCCCAGGCCAAAAACTGGGGATCCTTTGCTTATGCTTAGTAATCCTTGCTCCTCAGAGTCCAAGCAGCAGAATTCAACCCTCTTCATGGGTGTATGTGCGTGAGAGCAATCAACAATGTATTTTGTCTTCCAATGTGCCACTATGGTTTGTCTGCTGTCTGTGGGCAGGAGATAACACCTTCTGTGGCAAATTAGTATTTCACGCTTGGTAATGCTTCTTTTCTGACTCTTCATTTACAGTGCAAACACTTAAATATTACCATATAACATGGGATACAGGTATTATAAGTGAGATGAATGCATACAGCAACCTGCATGCATTTCATGAAGTCTAAATGCTAAACACAGTTTTATAAATCTAATACCAGTTTTAGCAATATGAACACATAGGTGAGTCAGACTGGTTTCCAGCTATGTATTGGTCAGTGTTCAGTTGAGGCCTTGGGATCTTGGCATGAGCTGACACCTGGTTTGCCAGTATCATGGATGCAGCAGTTTTTCAGGCATCCAAAGTGGCAGCATAGAGATGGCTATGTTCTGTGGAGGACTGTGATTCCTGCTGGTCTAAAGGTTGCATCTGTGTTACAGAATATTGTGTGGAAATTGGAAATTTAGATTGGCACTGCTTCCCTGTTGGTTAAAGAAGAATAGGGGAAGAAGATTGTGATTCCTACACAATTACTTGCTCAGAGTAGCCAAGTCTCAGGGATATTATGGCAATGAAAAGAAACAACAACCTGGTAGACACCACACTTTGCTCTGTGGGAGATAGAGATACTCCCTGAATATCCATTTTGCTCTGATGGTGCAGCATTGCCCATGAGCTGGAGGCACATTCCCTATTGATGCAATGCCTCTGGTGGGGTCCAGTCTTTCTGAGATGTACATTACCAATCTCTAGCTCTTCCATCCAAGAATCTGGAATCATTTCACAATAACTGATGTTCTTCCCACAACAGTGGCAGCAGGTCAGTAAGTGTTATTAATTAACCCTTTTTACAGATGAGGAAACTGAGCCACAGACAGTCTAAGGGTGGATTTACAAAGGCATTTCGGCACTTAAAGATGCAAGTAAGGGCTTACTGGGATTTACAGAAGAGCCTGAGCAAATTAGGCACCTTTATAAATTCTATCAGGTGCCTAGCTGCATTGTTAGGTGCCTAATAACTTTGGTAAATCTGCCCTAAATGGCTTTTCCCAAGGGCACAGGAGAAGGGTGTGGCGGTCCCAGGAAGAGACCTACCTGATTCTCCTGACTCCCAGTCCTGTGGCCTAAAACAAGCTCATCCTTCAGTTCACCTGGAAGTCCAGTTGTTTTGTGTAACGGTCCATGTATCTGCTGCACCTGTTGTGCGGAAAAAATAGGTGTAGGCTAGGTAGGGGTTAATACCCTGTGTGAGATTCCCAATGCGACCAAGTCCAGTGTTAGAGCTGGGAGTGCTCTGAGTGAACTTTAGACACCTGCATGTCAAGCAAATAACAGCAATAAAACTCTGTCTTCAATTCATTTTAATTCTTGGGAAAAGCAAATGCATGTCTCTCTCTTCTCTCTTGGCAGAACCAGCTCCTTGCGAAGGGCTTGCAGTTTATAGAGGAGAAGGTTAAGCTGTGCGAAGGCAAGTATAGAGAGACCATTTTGGAATGGGATCCTAGAGGGCCCTTGTGAGTCAGCCTTTGATGTGATGCATCTGTCATAACCCCATCATCTCTGAATGATTCACATGACGCGAAATCTAAGGCCCCATCTATGCAGCTGAGATCGCGCACATGGGCTAAGCCCAGTTCAGGCTAGCATACAGCTGAACTGGTTTAACACATCCATGCTACCCCTCTGGGAACTACATTGTACTGCAGCTTGTATGTTACTTGAGGGATGTTGGCTCTTATTGAGTCAGAAGCATGACTGAGGCTTTTCCATCAGCACCTCTCTTCACTATGAAGACTCACACATGGTTCTGCAGAGTAATTTAAACCCAGTTTCCAAATGGTGCCAGTCCTTGATGTGAATCCTGCTTCTCTGCTTTAAAACAATGTTAAGCCCCAACAGGCTTTTGCCTCATTTCTAAAGATGATTTGAAACTGTGCAGAAAGGCCTGAAGTCATGAGTCTTGTGACCATAGCCTTGGTACCACTAATACCATAGCTTTGTTCTGTTGAAAGCCCTCAACAAATGTACTAGCATGAGTGTGTGTTTCACTGGGATGGGCTTGAAACCCCATGAGGACTCAAACTCTCCATATGTGAAGAGCTAGTCGCCATTCAAACTGCTGGCCCCACAGTGTCATGCTCCAATTGCACCTGAAGGTCTGGTGAGAGAAGAACAGCTGAAGAACCATAACAGCAGCTGTTATGGTTGATCTTTGGTGATAAGTCACTTTTATTAGGTTTGCCTAATTGACTTGTGCATCTCTGTCTCTTGAAAACTAAATTGCCATTCGCTGACCCAGTTCTGTAGCCTCTGATCATCAGCAAGCCAGCTTCCCCATTGAACCCGCTTTTTCTGGGTCATTAAATGCCAATAAAGGCGCATACTCTTGCAGTGCTGGATTCCTTAGCACTGCTTTCTTTTAAGCTGATATCTCAACCCAGGTGTGGCCAGTGAGCAGCTTGGTAATCCCAGTGTTTGCTAACCTCCTCCTTACAGGGGCCACCTTCCATTTCACTTACTGCCCACTTGTTTGATGCAGTCCTATAAAAGAGAATATGGGAAGAATGGAGTCTGCATGCTATATATAAGGGCTTGTAAACACGACTGCTTATGTCCGTATAACTCTCACCGCTCAGGGATGTGGATAAGCCATCTCTAGAATGATGTAAATTACACTAACCTAGACACCGGTGTGGACAACACTATGTTGGTGGGAAAATTTCTCCCAGTGCTATTGCTACTCGTGGAGGTGGTTTTATTGTCGAGGGGAGAATTCTCTCCCATTGGCATAGGGAGTCTTTACCAGATGAGCTACAGCTGCATTGGTGCAGCTGCGGGGTTGGGGGCACTGCTAGTGTGGACTAGACCCAAGGCTGCACTGCACTTAGTATCCTAAACAGGGGTTTCTGTCTTGCTGTTACCAACTCTTCAGCTTTCTAAAGAACAAATACTGACCAGTTAACAAAACTCTATAACAGACAACGCCCCCCCCCCCCCCCCCCGTAAAACTGTCTCAGTTTGTGATTCAGATTTAAACATACAGCTCTCGTTGGCAGCGGGTTTGTGAGTCATCCATCATCATATTAAAATGAAACAAAGGTGCCAGCATGTGGCTGCTGATTGCTTGGGAAAGATGTTCCAGCTAGACAGACAGGGCCTTCCCGCTGCCCTTTCATTTGTCTGAGGTGGCATTGTAAACACGGTGCTTACAGGATGACAGTGATGCAGTTAGGAGCCAGATGATTCATGGAATTTCCAAGCATTGATTTTTTTTTTCCCGTTCTTTCGTAAATGTATCACTTTGTTCCAGAGAATCTGGCTTGTGGTCACAGCAACAAGAGTCACTTATGCCCACTTCCAAATGAGCTTTGACTTTTGAAAAGGGAGCTTCTTTCCCAGTCCGAGTCGAAGTAATGCCCGTGCTGCAGAGAGCAGCAACGTTTGTAGTGCATGTTTTTCTTAATCAGAAATTCTGCTCTTAAGGCAGCACTTCAGATATCTGTAGGATTTTTGACCTCTTGCACAAATACACCACTTCCCCATCCTAAAGATTACCTTTCCTTTTATTTCCATCCCCACACACTGCAACAGCTCAGCCCTGAGACAGGTAGGAGCGGGATCCTAAAACCTATCCATACACTCATAGACATTAAGGCCAGAAAGGACCATCATGATCATCTAGTCCGACCTCCTGCACATTGCAGGCTACAGAACCTCATCCATCCACTCCTGAATTAGGCCCCAAACTTTTGGCTGAGTTGCTGAAGTCCTCAAATCCTAATTTAAAGACTTCAAGTTACAGAGAATCCACTGTTTACTCTAGTTCAAACCTGCAAGTGACCTGTGCCCCACGCTGACAGGGAGGCAAACGTCCTCTCGCTCCTCACCCCTAACTCCAGTGTCTGCCAATCTGACCTGGGGGGAAAATTCCTTCCTGACCCCAAATATGGCTATTAGACCTTGAGCATGTGGGCAAGACCCACCAGAGAGACACCAGGGACAGACTTCTTTGTAATAACTTAGAGCCCTCTCCATCTAGCATCCCATCTCTGACTGCTGCAGATATTTGCTAATAGCAGTCACAAATGGCCCACGTGCCATTGTAGGCAATTCATCATACTATCCCTTTTATCAGACTTGAAAAATGTTAGGTTTTTTTGCCCCCACTACTCCTCTTGGAAAGCCGATCCAAAACTTCACTCTTCTGATAGTTAGAAACCTTTAGTAACATCTGCACTGCCACTTGTGTCGGCAAAACTCATGTTGCCCTGAGCGACATAAGTTTTGCTGGCATAAGAGCTTGTGTGCACAGCACTGTGCTGGCAGGAGAGCTTCTCCCTCTAACACAGCTACCGCTGCTTGTTTGGTGATTTAATTATGTTGACAGGAAAGCTCTATCCCATTAGCATAGAGCAGCTACGTGAACGATCTTGCAACAGTACAGCCACTGTAAGTTTGGCAGTGTAGACATGGCCTATGTCTAGTTTCAAACTAAAAATTATTGATGGCCAGTTTATATACCTTTGTTCTTGTGCCAACATTGGCCCTTAAGTAAGTAACTCCTCTCCCTCCCTGGTGTTTCCCTCTGATGCATTTATATCTTCCCTCAGCCTCCTTTTTGTTAGGCTAAACAAGCCTAACTCCTTAAGTCTCCTCTCATTAAGTAAGTTCTCCATTCCTCTGATCATCCTAGTAGCCCTTCTCTACACCTGTTCCAGTTTGCATTAACATGGGAGACCAGAGCTGCACACAGTATTCCAGGTGAGGTCTCACCACTACCTTGTATAATGGTAATAACACTTCTCTATCTCTATTGGAAATACCTTGCTTACTGCATCCTAGGATTATATTCGTCTTTTTCATGGTTGCATCACATTGGTGGCTCATACACTCAGGTCTTTCTCCTCTTTTGCTTTCAACTGATACATCCTGAGCTTATAGCAAAAATTCTTGTTGTAGACCTTAAATTCACTATTGCAGTATTAAATTTCATCCCATTCCTATTAGTTCCATTTTCAAGGTTGTCCAAATCTTCTTGTATGATAGTCCTGTCCTCCTCTGTGCTGACAGTACCTCTCAACTTTGTGTCATCCACAAATTTTATTAGCACATTTCTACTTTTTGTGCCAAAGTCATTTAATGTAAATGTTAAATAAGTTTGGTCCCGTGACTGATCATTGAGTAACTCTACTAGTAACCTCCCTCCAGCCTGATAGTTCACCTTTCATCATGACCTTGTAGTCTCCCCTTAAACCAGTTTCTTTCCACTTTTTGATTCTCATTTTAATCCCCGTTTTCTTCATTTTAACTAACAATTTCCCATGTGGAACTGCACTGAAATCTTTACTGCATTTCCTTTATCTAGAAAATCCGTTACCTTCTCAAAGAAGGAGATCAGGGTAGTGTGGCATGAACTACTTTTTGTAAAAACATTTAGTATTTTATCCCAAATTACTATTTACCTCTATGTCCTTAACTACTCTGTCTTTCAAAATTTGTTCTAAGACCTTGTATACAACTGAGGTAAAAATAACCAGCCTGTAGTTTCCAGATCACATTTTTCCCCCAGTTCTTAAATAAAGATACCGTGTTTGCAATTCTCCAGGCGTAGGGTACTCCCCGCATGTTTACAGATTCATTAAAAATTCTTGCTATTGGGTTTGCAGCTTCATGTGCCAGTTCCTTTCATATTCTTGGATGCAGATTATCTGGGTCCCCTGATTTAGTCCTATTAAGCTTTTTGAGAATGGGTTACACCTCTCACATCCTTGTTTGCATTAGCCATCCTAACACTTCCCCCACGTTCCTCATTACCCTTATTGAAAACTGGATCAAAATATTTGGTTAGGTTGGGCCATATCTAGATTAACTTTAATCTCCATCCAATCCTCAGTGTTTAGAGGAGTTCCACTTCTCTTTTCCCTGTCATTAGAGACAGTGTGAATAAAGCATGGCTCTGTCAGTGAAGGATAGATGATTTTTTTGGGGTGTATTCTTGCAGTTGGGGTTAAAAAGCAGACATAGGACCTGATCCTGTAACTTGTTGAAGGCAATGGGGCCTTTACTCCCGGGAGCTAAAGCTTGCAGAATCAGGCCCTACCGTTGCACGTTCTCTTTCTGCTGGCTTATATCACAAGTAAGGTGTACTACAGTCATGGTAGGGGAAACAATTAGTAGTAAACATGAAAACGCAAAGTCTTTGGAATTTTCCAGCATTTGGAAAACATTTCAGTCCAGTAAATAATGTTCTTGTGAGACACAACTTAAATACAAGTCCCTCTGTGAGGAACTGATACAGCTGCTACACACAAGTTTAATGCTGAGATTTCAAAGCTGCCTAGGGCGGGAGATCTTAACCTTTTTCTTTCTGAGGCATCCCCAACATGCTATAAAAACTCCACAGCCCACCTGTGCCACAACAACTGTTTTTCTGCATATAAAAGCCAGGGTCAGCATTAGGGCGTAGCAAGCAGGGCAATTGCCTGGTGCCCCTTGGCACAGGGGGCCCTGCAAAGCTAAGTTGCTCAGGCTTCAGCTTTAGCCCCAGGTGGTGGGACTTGGAGCCCCAGGCTTCAGCCCCAGGTGGTGGGGCTTTGGCTTTCTGCCCTTGGCCCCAGTAGGTCTAATGCCAGCCCTGCATGGCGGACCCCCTAAAACTTGCTCGTGGCCCCACAATAGGCCCGGGATCCCTGGTTGAGAACCACTGGCCTAGGGGATGGGAAACTGGGTGTCCAAATCCACTGGGCAGCTTGGAAATCTCAGCCTAACTTTTTGGAAACACAAGAAGCTATGTGAATTGAGTTAATTAAAAAAATATTCCATCTAAATGACCAAATGTACCCGTTGCATGATCATTTATACATCAGCTTGTGATGAAAGCTACGTGCTTGCCATGTGAGTTATGGGTTGCATGACTTTCAGTCTATGTTTATTTTAAATTTCCAAACTTGTGACAGTTGGGGCTTTTGTTGTGGTTGTCTGAATACAATGGGAGCAGTTGAACCTTATGAGTTGCCAATTTTAAAACTTCTCTCAGTAGAAGAGCTGCTCTCATCATTATGGCTTTGTAGCTTGTTATATGAGTGGGTGGCTGAGTTCTGTGATTTCTAGATCTATGTTTGGGGCAGAATCTCGGAGGTAATGCAGCTGGTTAAAGAGGTATCTGTACAGCATTCGCTCCCGGACTTCAGCCTCTGGGCTCTCTCCAGTTTGTATTTATTCACAGCTCCTCAGTGGGACCATATGGGAATATCAGATTAATGTTTATTGGGTGCATTTTAATTGCAACATACTTGGCCAGTGGAGATAGACCCTATTGCCTAAGGAATACCATCACCCTTTTCTTTTAGTTGGGCTGTTTTACATTTCATGTGGAACTGGGTTCTTAGAGCTGGGAGGGACTTAGCAGTTTCTGATCATAGATTTATGCCCCTTCACTTTTTTGCTGTGAACAAATACAAAGCAAAACTCAGCTAAGGCTGCCAAGACTTGTCTGCTTTGGGGTAGGAGACCCTAAATGAGGTGGGTTTGTGATGCTCACCTAGAAGGGTAAAGGGCACTGGGACATGTGAACCTGATTGTAGTGTCCTAATTGCTAAAGGGTTTTTCTCCCTCCAAATTCCTGTGCTTTTAGGTGAGGATCGCATTGATATCCTGTCTGAAATCTGGGATCACTTCTTCACGGAGACCCTTCCCACGCTCCAGGCGATATTCTACCCTGTACAGGTAAACCTGGTTAAAATATAATCTGGGATATAAGGCAGGAATGCAACTACAATACCTGCTTTATGGTCTCTTGGTGCTTCCCTTCTCTCCATGCAGGAATTAAGATTCCATCTCTGCTGGCTAACCAGGTTTTAAAACCTTTAAACCAAGATTTTGGCCAAATGGGCTCTTAGTGAAGTTTGTCCTAGTGAACTATGTAAATGGAAGTAGTGTGATGAACTAGCTAACCTAAGGTAGAGCGCAATGTTTTGAATCCCATTTGGTCCTGTCCTCTCTGGCTGTTAGGAACCTGTCTATGGTGGAGTTTAAACAGTTCTTAAGCACTGATACAACCGGACTGTACTTGGGCCTTGCCTAGACTGAGAGTTTGTCCCAATTATCGTCATTAGTTCTTTACTCATTGAGGTAGCTTTAGCTCCATCACTGCAAATAGTGGTTTTGCCTGCCTGCATTAGAGGATAGCATTGACACAGCTATTCCAATGTCTGACTGTCACCGTGGCAAATCTTGAGTCTAGTCCAGGGGAGAAATTTGTAAAGGCCCATATGAAAGATTTCTAACTCCTGTTGACTTTAATCGGAAGTTAGGCACCTAACAGTCATTTGTACCTTTGAAAATGTCTCCCTGGGTCTCAGATGCTTTCGTGATGAGTGGTATCTGCATAGATAAGTGACATCATTCTGCTTCCTCTATAAGTCCCATCTACAAAGTTAAGCAGCCATGTGTAGCATTCCCGAAGGAGGCTTGATTTTAAATCTATATTGTACTTTAACTTGCTTAGAGTGTAAACCTTTTGGGTCAGGGACTATCCTTTTGTTCTCTTTGTATAGTGCTTAGCGTGATGGGGTCCTGGCTGATGATTTAGGACTGCTATGTGCTATGGTAATACAAAGAATAATAGATTTGGTCAGGATTTCTAGCATCAGCAATCCTAACTATTGAGGAGCTATTGATAAATGAGCACGTTTATAACTTCTCACCAGTCATGAGGAAAGGGGCTGAAAAGGCACAAAAAGTCATCTTCCGTGTAGAATGAAATTCTTAGAAATGTTAGGCCTTCTCTTTTGGCCTGTCTCTGCTCCTGGAGAACCAGACTCTAGATACATTTGATTTTTCCTTTTATTGCTTGAAAGTCAGCTGATGAAATTTGAAGGTTGCCCTTTCCTAATGTTTAAAGTTGGCATTTCCTAAAAGTGGCCCAGAGGACTTATCTAAAGATGTTTGCTAACCGTTCCAATATATTTGTTTTTACTCTCTCCCGGCTGCACTTGCTGCAGATGCTAGAAGGTATGTGTGTTTGTGGGGGGAGGGTACAGGTGAAATTGTGCAATTGAGAAGTCTTTTTACTCTTTGTGCTGTGTGTGTGTGCGCACACATGAACATTGGAGTCATGGATTGATCTTAGGGTGACCAGATGTCCTGATTCTATAGGGACAGTCCTGATTTTTGGATCTTGTTCTTATATAGGCTCCTATTATGCCCCCGTCCCGATTTTTCACATTTGCTGTCTCGTCACCCTAAGTGACCTAATCTAGCAGGGTGAGATGCCGAAACCTGGTTTTTAATGTAGTAAACTCCTTGAGGAGAAGAATCTTTCTTTCCATTTTACTGGGAGTTGCTTCTGCTCTTCTTGTGTTTTAATAGCTCTTCTGGCTACAGAAAAAGTGATACCATGTTGCTTAGTAGTGACACCCTTTTCCACTAATGGCTCCAGGGAAAATCTCTTTGCTGCTACATGGTGTCTCAATAATGAGAAACTGAACAAAAGTTACTGCAGAACTTTGTGACTTTTTAAAGCAAATGATATGAAGGAAATCAAGATCCTTTGTATTTATTTTTTCACTTTCCTAAGGCATACATCCCAGTGGTACTGGAGACCCCCATAAACATCCTTGCAACCCCCTTTTGAGTTAGGGAAGCACTATTCTCATTCTACAGATGAAGAACTGAGGCACAGAGTGTATAAGTGACTTGCCACACTCGCATAGGGAATTGTTGGTAGATCTGGGGACTGAATTCAGACCACTGGACTCTGAGTCCAGAGTCTTAATAAGGAGAACAGCAAACAGTTTATACAAATCACATTGCTCTCACTGAGTTACTGAGTGACTGTTCTGCTGGGCTTAGGAAGAAAAATGAGATCAAATCTTTCTCTTTTCTGTGGAATGTTGTTTTTAGCTGAGATAGTAAATTAGTTGGTTTATACTGGACAAAGGAATAAATGGAAAACAAGTTTCATGTTATTGCTGAGATACATTTCACACCTTTGTGCAGCTCCTTTTTACAGCTGGCATTCTCAAACAAGCATCATGATATCTTAAGAGAGCAAAACACTTATGTAATGGCCAGGCCAGTCTTGGCTATTGGTCTCAAGTTATTTGCATATTGATGTAGCTGTTAATTACAACATTAACTCCATTCTAAATTTATGGTTAACTGGCATTGATTCTCTCCAGTCAGAGATTTGCTTCACTGTGTGTGTGTTATGGATCCCGAAGCAGAATACAGGGCAGAGTTTAGTTCCCTCAAGGGAGAGGAGGAGACAAAGCATTGGGGAGGGATAGGAAGAAAGTTTGAGCAGTGAAATCTTAGCTGTAGTTGATTTAATGGTATAGTAGACTTGTGGTTAAATCTACTATACCACTGGGCATAGTACCAGGTTACTCTGATGCCAGAATGTTGGACTGAGTTCAATTGTATTCAAATATGCCATGAAATGTTTCAACATCTTCATCTGTTAAACCTTTACAGGTGTCCTATCGTTAATGTTGAAAATGAAAACAAAACACTCCTTTAACCTAGTCACATTAGAAAGCCAAAGTTGTTACTTTCCTTGCCCTCAGTGGAAAGAATTGCACATGGCTTGGCTCTGGCCCAAAGGGAATAGTAAACACAATAATTAATTCAATTGTATTTTCGTTTGCTAACTGTCGGTGTTCAGTGTGGGGTCTGATACAGACTAGAAGCAGGCATAGTTCAGGTGCATGCTATACAAATTAATCTCCTCCCAGCATAGCCAATGTGTCTCAAGTCCAACCAGCAGCACAACAGTGGCTGTACCATTCCTGGGCTTCAGACTGCTAATCCTAATCACAACAAGATAGTGGTTTGGGTTTTGTCAGTAAGTGTCATTTGCTGCTGAGACCATGGCTCATTTTTTGCATGACTTTCACCAATCTTGGGCTTCAGGGGTCTGTCACTCATAGATTAGGAATGGAGCAGGAAAGTTGCTCTCTTGGTAGGTCACTCAACTGTACAAGGAATCATGAAGCTGAGCAGCTGATGGCTGCTCTACCATAACAGCACACAACAATAATTTGCAAGAGAGGTTTTGTGTGTGCGCACACGCGTGTTATGCACACATACATTTCCGAACTGTATTTTTTCAGGGTCAGGAATTGACTATCCGCCAGATTGCCCTGCTCGGCTTCAGAGACTTGGTCTTATTAAAGGTGAAGTTGGAAGAGATTCTTCCTCTAGTCCAAACAAAACTCCCAGCTTCCATTGTCCAGATGCTGCTGGTTCTACAGGTAGGGAGTTTCCTTTCTTTTTTCTCCTTCTGTCTGTTTCTCACCTGTGCATACACATCTCACAGCTACCAATTCATATTGCCCCTGGAAAGAGGAAAACTGGTCGGGATGATGGGGCTTGGGAAGGAGTTGTGTGTGTTCATTTGGGGTGGCTGGATATGAAAATGAACTAAACTGAACATTAAGAATTGTGGCTTGAGTTTCCTGAGCAAATGGATGGGAGGGGATCAAGCTGTCCCAATGGGAAGGAAATGAACCAAACTCTGGTGTCTTTGGGCTTTTCCCTTGGTGACTGAGAAGTCCCAGTGCTCTTGCTTCACTTACCCACGGATCTTACAGCATCTCCAAATGCCTTTCTCTTCTCATTATAATTCTCATACTTGCGACCCCCATATACAAGTTCTTCTAGTTCAACGGCTTTACACTGACAGAGGAGTGCTCACTATCTCTCACTCACAAGAGACAATGGCATCTGATGAGCACTTGCTATTCACTCCTAATGCAGGCTTTCTCAGCTAGGGAAGGGGTTCAGCTGGGGTCCAGCTTTGCCTGTGAGGGGAAGAGCATTGATGGGAGGAGTACCATTGGCATCAGGCAATGGGCTATAGATCTTCCAAGGGCCCCTCTCAAGCAACACAGATATTCGAAGGGAACCAGCCTACCTATCCAAACCTCAAGGGAACAGGAACAGAATCCTTCACGTATGATCTGCAAATCCAAGCATACCAGCTGTGTCATCCCATACAGCCTGATGTGGAACACATGGAAAATATCCAGATTCCAGACCTTTATGTAGGCAACTCTGGGTTTTATTTCCCTACAGTTTCCATGGATTATTTTTTCCTTTAAAAGGAGAGAGACAGAAAAACCAAGAACAATTAAAATTTCTGAAGCACAGTCAGTGTGGAAGGTGGCTAAGCTTGTGTTTACCTAAGAACTTTTAGTTTTCCGATCAGAATTATTGTAACCCAAGTGGTGCTAACAGAGCCATCCAAATGAAGGTTGAATTTCCCTTTTAAAGATTTCAGGAAAAGAAAGCTGGGAGTGTGGAGGGGCAATGGAATAAATTACTCACTCTGGCAATGACTAAAAGAAGAAAGGGTTAGCTAGTCTTTGCAAGAAAACTATAGAAATCTATAATGAGTTTCTATCATCAAACACTGGGTTAGACAGTTTAACTTTACAGGTAAAGGAAAGAGAAGAGAGGGGTGGTGACTCACAGTTCCAGTTCAAGGCGGGGCAGTGATTTGTCCAAGTCAATGTAAGGACTTATCTTTATAGGAAAATTTAATGGCAGAACTTTCCCAGTCTAATTATACTACTGCAATTATACTGGTAGAGTGGACACTCTTATTCTGATAGACTAGGGTCTTTATGATGCTTTGCAACATAAGCTAAACCAGAAAAAGGCATTTTTCTTGCAGAATAAATGTGTCCATACATGGAGTGCCTTTTTCCAGTTAAATTATGTTGTTAATTTAATAAAAACACTCTTGTTTCAAAATAAGATATTTACACATGGAGTTATACTGGTATAACTTCAGTGCTATAGTTCTGCCATAAATATCCCCATGTATCTACTCCCTTAGAATTGGAAGTAGACCCCAGGCATTCTGGCTCCCAGAATATGTGACTGGAAGCGGTGTAGTTGTGTGATGACACATTTGTTTTGATGCTTGAATTGCAGGGTGTCCATGAACCTTCAGGCCCCAGCAAGGGCTACGTACTGCTGGAAGAGCTGGTCAAACAGGTGATCTCTCCCTACCTGGGCTTGTGTGAGGATCACAGCTTCCCTG
The DNA here is from genome assembly GCA_007922305.1 of Dermatemys mawii. Taxonomy (NCBI): domain Eukaryota; kingdom Metazoa; phylum Chordata; order Testudines; family Dermatemydidae; genus Dermatemys; species Dermatemys mawii. The sequence continues at coordinate 28,197,106 of ML677332.1, forward strand.
GCGGCACCTGCGCACTCGGTAAGACATGCCACACTGAAGCTGTTGGAAGTCTCTTATTCAGGCACTGCCACTGGTTAATTAAGCTAATGTGCAGCTGTTCCAGACAAAGAGCTGGGAACTGACAGGTACACAGCTCCATCAGAGAACAAGAGAGAGAATCAAAGGTTAAAATGTCCCCAAGTGGATTCTGATCAATACAGCCCTGGATGTAATTTATGCACATGTGAAAGGCTTTAATCTTTTCCCATGCCACAGTGAGCTGTAACGAAACCCCACAACACTCCTCACTCTCAGGCTGCTCCTGTGAGTGGAATGATTAAAAGCTGTCCCTGCACTCCTTTATTTCTAGCATCTCGGCTTTTAAATCACTCACCCCCTTGCCCAGCATGAGATCTGATCCCTCCTCTTTCAACACTCACCTCCTCCTCCTTCTTCCTGATCCCCTCATCCCACAACCAATTCCAGTTACCAGTGTTCTCCTTTCTCCCTCAGTTCCTGGAGTAGCTGATACTTCTGCCAGATTCCTAAGGCAATAAGTTTCTAGGTCTTGGTTCTCAGTGGTGAAGTTTCTCTTACAGAGATTTTCTACTGTCTTTTGGTGTTCACCGCCTGGGGTTCCTGGGCAAGAAAAGCTACCCCAAAGATTGTGGGGGAAAAAAGGGGAGGTTTAAGTTTAGACTACTTAGGTGGCTATCTAGAGCACCATACTCTGAGTGAGGGTATGCTGTGACTCCAGGAGACGTTCCTCTGCAAAAGAAATCTCTCTAATGATTCAGAAGCCCAGCTCTGGATCCTGGCTTTCAGGAGAAGGCAGAACTACTAGGAGTGAAAAATCACAATCTGACTGTGTTACCAAAGGGATGATATAATAGAGCTTGTCCCTCTTCCCTCCCTCCTCTCCCCTGGTTAGGTTTGTAGCATTTCATAGACTATATGCCTCATTTTAGAAAGGGGTCACAGTTTCAGGGTAATTACACCTATATTCCTCCTCTGTGATTCCTCAACAGCACTCAGTTTAGGCTTCCATCTCCCAGCCATCATCTTTTTTGGGTGGAGACCTACGTCTGACTCTGTCTTGGAATTTTAAGGCTGCCCAACTCAGCTCTTTATATTACACTGTGATATCCACAGTAAGCTAGCATCTGTGCTTTTCTTCTCCCTGAGGGATAAGATTGGTGTGTTGCCTTCTGTTATAAGTTACCACACAGCTCCTGTAAGCAAGCACATTTATTTTTAGGGTAAAAGCACTACAGAGAAAACATATAAAAATAATAAGACTTCCTACATGCATGCTAGTTAACCAGAGGCCATCCCCAACTCCATCCTCAGGGTTGAGTAGGTTCAAACCCACAACTGGGTTTTCCCTATGATTACAGGGTTCATATACCTCTTAGATCCGGAACCAGAACAAAGGCTGGGTACATCAGCCATTTCTTTGTACAGCTTGGGCCTTTGATCTTGGCTTTCTGTAACAAGTAATCCGGAGACAATGACCCTTTCCTCATGGCATAGCATCAAAAGGCTGGGTTTTTGCATAAGTGGAGTTGGGGAATTTGCATTAACTTCTCCACTGGACTTCCCCAGGAAATCTACTTAACATTTATTGTCCCAAAAGTCCATACTTGTCTGACACATTTCCAGGATAGTACTTTGAACTCCTGGTCTTATATCTGTCACGTCTCCCCATAGAGAAGTTGAATACAATCCTGGCCCATGATAATACATAAATTTAATAGAATATGGCCATTTAAGGATATTGCAGGAAATTTCCATATTTGTCACAGGAATCTCAATAGGATAGCTGGAGACACCTAGCTCCTCATCCTCAGTCTCTAGAGTAGGGGAGAAAAGATAGCCTTGTGGATATGGCACCTGACTGGGACTTGGCCTCCATCCTGGCTTTATTGTAGACTTACTGTGTGACCTTTTAGGTGAGTTATTTCTATGGGCCTTTTGTTGCTCCCTTAATAAAATGGGGATGTTGGACAAATCAGCAAATATTCAATATATATTGTATCAGTGCTAAATTGCCATCATTGTTACATACATTCATGAAGCTAGAAGTGGTTAATCCACCTGCACTTCCAAATGCAAACCCGATCATTGTACAGGCTGCTTGTCCTGGATGATTAACCCTTCCCCTACATAGAGCAACTAAGTGTTGAGCTGAAGAGTCTGTGTGTCTGGTCACTTATGGGGATTTGCATATTCCTGGAATAGTTTGAAATGTAGCCACCTGACCCCCTGTGAAAGTTTCTAACCATCTTGTTTCCTGCCAAATAAAGAAGGAACTAGTGTAATAAAAAACAATTAAACCCAGTCTGGCCTTGTAAAGTTTGTGCACTTAAAATCGTTGTGTTTACTTTGATTTAGTTGCTGTTAATTTGTGTGTTTTTCCCAGGTGGCCTTTTGCTCCAGCCCCTTCCTTTTCTGAACAGGCAGAGAGAAGAAGGGAAAATTTGTGTTTGCGTCACACAATGTTGGCGGTAGTGCAGAACTCTTCCCCAGATGGCATTTCAAAAGTACAGACACATTTTGCAAAACCCTCTCCCTAATCTACAGGCTCCTCTCTCTCTGGTTATGGAAGAGCCAGGAGGTAGCAATCTGGGCTCTCAATGTGCAGCATAACAGCTGTGAAATCCAGAAGGGTCTATGTCATTGGGAAGCACTGTAGTAGCCTCTGCAAAATGATTAGTTGGACTCTGGGTACACTTGCATTCTCAACAGAAGCCAAGGACTGAATAAAAGCCTGAAATAACCTCTCCTCCCTAGAGCTGGACGCTCCAGGTCAGGATTAAAGAATAAAACTGGGTTGGTTGGTTTGGTTTTTTTTGGCATAAGGAAATTTTTGCACTGGCCAGGCCTCTGCTGTAGGTAAAGAAAGGACTTCAGCCCACCGTCAATTCACATTAAACATGATTTTAAAATGGGCAGGGAATGCAGCCAGAACCAAAATGAAAGGGGTGATGGAGACTGGGGATACTAGTAAAAGTAACACCAAAACCAGCAATTTACAAAGATAAAATGTGGTACTGGAAAGGAAGGCACCATCTGAGAACCTGAGCATAGGGAAGCTGGATTTGGCCCTTGATAACGCATTTTACTTCTCTCCTGTCCTACAGCAACATGTCACTGTGAATGAGGATGGATCTTGGCAATGACACTGTGATAGAGATTAGCCTCCCTTAGTCTTTCAAGTTCTCTTTCACTGCTCTTGCCTTACTCACTCCCCTTCCTGTTCATAGTTCTGTCCCGTATAACTTAACCACAGCTTCCCCCACTCTGCCTCTAATCCAGCTGCCCCAGAAAACAAGCGTTTGCATTATAAATGGGGAAGAAGATAAGCCCTCCCACCAGGTGGAACTGCATGACTAACCCAATATGCAGAGGATGTTTGGCAGGAATGTCAGTGCACCTCTGGGTATGTATCCAAAGATTCCCTCCAAAAACCTCCCATTTAAGTTCCTATTTTGCGCCTAACAAATCAAATGTGAATTAAAATCCCAACTCAGCTGTGCATGAGAATTTCCTCAGGGCAGAATCTTGTGTGGCTTATGGGAGGATGTGAGATACAGTCTTGTTTCTGGTTTGAATCATCTCCTATAAACCCATGAGTAATGCTGTCCATACTCAATGCTCTCTTCACCTTCTGCCCTGGGATTGAGCCCAAACTCATCCTGGCTTTCAGCCTTGGCTCTAAGCTAGGGTGACTGAGTTCTGGAAATGAAAAACCAGAACAAAACCTCTTTCTCCAGAGTCCTGCCCCATAGGAAAGTTTTGAAGATCAGAAAGGAGTAAGGTGAGGTCTCTGGCATCACATGTGTCAGAACTCTGCTTCAAACTCCAAAGCACCACTCTCTTCAAGGGGCCAGGAGGAAATTTTCTTCTCTCCTACTTCTCTGCATGACAGCCATCCACAACTGTCTAGGTACATTGCAACTAGCATTGGCTGGTTGTTATAGATTTGAAGTGGGGTCATATGCTGCATGATGAGCAGTGTGTGGGGCTGAGGAGAGAACGAAGCAAGATAGGTTGAAGCACATTTGCTACTCGGTGGTGGCAATATTAGACTTGCTGGACCCTTGGTCTAATCAGGTTTAACAAATTCTGGTGCCAGACATGTTAATTCCTCAGTCTTGCCATGAGGAGATGAGCCTTGGTTCACCTGATGGCCACCAAACTCTCTGCTCTCTGTCTATTTTTAGCATCTCTCTACACATCACCTGCCAGGTACATCTCTCTTCCTCTCCTAGCTGTAACTTACCCTTTTCCAGGCACAGCTGTGGGCAAATAATTATTCTAGCTTCTTTCATAGTAGTGCAGTCAGTTCCTTTCCTGCACTTGTTATGATGTGATCCCTTCTGGAGTACTTGTATGGCCCTGATTACATTAGTATCTGAACCCACCACAATCTTTAATATATTTATTTATCTCACAACACTCCTGTGTGGTAGAGAAGAGATGTTATCCCTCATTTCACAGACAGGGAACTGAGGCCTAGATCCTCCTTTAGGTGCCACTGACATTTTCAAAACTTCCATTGTAACACTGCCACCTACATTTCTGCCAGTTGGCTCTCCCAAAGCTGCTTATGCCTCAGTTCTACGCCACAGCTAATAAGTTGTTCAGAGCCCTGGGTGCCCCAAAGTAGGATTCTCAAACTAGGCAGGAGAATGCCTGTCTCACCAGAGAGGCCTGGTCTGAGCATAGACCTGATACTTGTCAGATGGGTTGCAGCATGATGCTAACAAGAAAGATAGCTAGGGGCACAGGGAGATGTAGGGAAAGTGTGATGGGATCCCCAGGGTGCAGCCTGGGACCTTTGTAGGTCTGCTTAAGTGACTGGACCAAGATCACACAGAAAGTCTGTGGCCAAGCTGGGAACTGAACCAGGTACCACAAGTCCTAGGCTAGGGCCCTAATCTCTTCTTCTGAATGGGCTCTTGCCCCTTCACCAGGCTCCAGTTTGTGTAACTATCTGCTCTGTTGCATTTGGGTTGGAGAGATCTCCTCAGGCCTTACTTGCCAGCTTCACAGAGGTTTTCTAGCTGCCTTTGTTGCTGTCCTTCCAAGCTGGCAGCTGCAAGGGATAATTGAAGGTATGGAATCCAGAGTTCTAAGCAAATGACACACATGAAGCCACTGAAAAATCTAATTTAGAAAAGTGGGGTCATATGCTGGCCCAGTAGAATGCTGCCATTCAGCTCTCTCTTTATCCCAGCTAACGGAAATAAATAACCTACAGATTAAACAGCCTCAGTCCTAGCAAATTCCAACAGCACGGGAGATCTCATCCCTCTAATTTTTGAAGTTGTCCCTTTCTATTAAAGTCCACTATGCTTGGTTATCGAGTCTGTTGTCATATGTTTTCCATTATGTACTCCTGAACTGCAAGTGGCTCATAATACCAACTTGAGCATCACTTTTCATCCCAAAGCATTTTAGACTGCAGGAAGAAATCAGTGAAATGCAGCAATCTGTGGGGTGGAATGCAGCAGTCTGTCTGCCTCAGCAGCTGAACAGAACAGTTTTCAGCAGGGAGAGTTAGGATTTAACTTCTCCACCTGAAAGCACAGGAGAAGGAGTTCAGTCACTAGTGATAAGTTACTGAAATCTGGTTACCTGTGTTCTTGCAAAAGATGCCTTGGGACGGCTGACTAGCACCTCGGCTTTAATCCTCATACAAAGGACAGCAGCAAAGCACCCGACAGCCATGCTGGGGCACTGATTTAGGGATGACTAAGAGCACCACTTGCTGAATCACTATCACCATTTGTTGCACCTCTTCTTTTTTCATCTCCTAATCCAAATTCTGACAAGGCTTGGCCCTATTTAGCATGTGAGAGCGGATGTGGCTGGGGACTGGCTGGCTGTCCACATCACAGAAATCGCCAACAGAGAGGCCAAGGAGCGAAAGGCACATGCACTCTCTTTTGAGGCCTGGGGCTGGTCTCATGCCTAGTGGCAGCATGGTTTGTGGGAGGCTTGCATTGCTGTACTTGCTCTGGAAGGACTTTAATCCACAGGGTTGTCAGGCTGGCCTCTTTAAACAGAACAAACATTTACACACATGGAAAACCCAAAGGAGCTTTATTCCTAGAGAAGTAATTTTTGAAGTGAACGCAAGAGGCCTATTTGCTTGTGACTTTTCTCCCTGTGTTAAGAGTCCCCTATTTGTTCTGGCTGGGAATTTGCCAGGTCTTGGGCTTGGGGAGTCCTCAGATCTGCCCTGCTATGATGAAGGAAGTAACAGTTATAAAAAATGGAGTAGTTAGAAACAGAGAAAAGAACCAAAATTCCATCTTCTGAAGCAGAACCTGCAACAAAACAATCATTGCAGCATTTTCCAGAGCTTAGTTCAGTTTGGTCTCCTGGAGACCAGCTACTAATGCAGTAAACCCTGGAGGTTGAGATGGACCTCCCCTCTAAAAAGCAATTGAGCCATCTTGCCTCCTGGTCCATGAGGTTTGTCAAGCCTGAGAGGGTTAAAGTCTAGCAGGATTGAAGTTACTGAGCTAAGTAACTGTTGCGCTGGCTTCTGTTTCCCATTGTGTCAACCTTTGGGTTTGTTTACTTCAGTCAGAAAAGCAGAAGCTATCATATGATTGCTCTCTATAAATACACTGGGGGGTAAACGCCAGGGAGGGAGAAATGCTATTTAAGGTAAAGGACGATGTTGGCAGAAGAATGAATGGCCATAAACAAACTTAGGCTGGAAATTAGCAGGTTTCTAACCATTGGAGGAGTGAGGTCCTGGAACAGCCTCTCAGTAGTGCTATTGGGGGCAAACAACCTAACTAGTTTTATGATGGCACTTGATACATTTTTGAACAGGCTGATATGACGTGGTTACCTGCGATAGCAGGGGACTGGACTCTATGACCACGGAAGGACTCCTGTGTTTCACCAGGAAAGATGGAGAGGCAGCGACTGCCAATTACCACTGTGTAACTTAGGTCTGGTCTTGTCTATGCTAGACTAATTTTCCTATGAATAAAAATATCCCTCAGTGACCACTTCTCCTTTGGGAGCACCAGGGTAAACCAGTCATCACAGCCAGCAGCACACTAGCATGCTTAGATGACCCAGGGCGTAGGCACTGAGTTTTCTTTTTCCTATCTCCTCCCCTGAGGTCCAGACATCTCTCTGCCTCTCCCTGCCTCCTCCAAGGCTTCACCCTTTCTCCGCCTCTTCCCTCCTCTGAGGGCCTGCCCTCTGCCTCTTCCCACCTTGCTCCAAGACCTCTCCCAAGGCCTAGTCCACACACCGCTCCCTGTTCTCCGCTCCTCCCCAAGCTCCTCTCCCAGCCACCAAACTATTGGCAACTGCCGCTGAACAGCTGTGGTAGTGGGTGCTAAGCACTCACTGTTTTTTTTCCCCAAGGGTGCACCAGCCCTGGAGCAACCACGAAGTTGGTGCCTATGACCCAGTGGTTAAAATGCTGTTGGCCAGTCTACAATAGTGTTGTCCATTGTTTCTACCATTGGAGCTGCACATGTGGTGGCAATGGGGAGACTTTTTAGGAGCAAAGCGCTAATGTGGACACCTCCATCAGCTCTCCCGTATACCCAGTCCAGCTCACAACTGGGCTAGCTGGAGCTGGGTCTTAAATAATGCATTTACTGTGCCTTGTAACATGCCTAAAACTGATTTCACCATTCTCTTAAGCCTGAAATGAACCTTTTGGAATGAGTGCATTATTGGCAGCATCAGAGTGAACTTTTGTCATAGTGTGGCTGCTGCCAGTGGTAGAGTTTTGGCTATTCCGCCATCCCTTCCTGTCACAATATAGAGTTTGTTTCGTGCCTGTCTTAATGATGCAAGCTTCCAGAACTGTTTCATAACCTTCAACGACAAGTGCTTTGCAGTTTGTTATTCTGTCTCTCATGCTTTTCACTTTTTGGCTGGACAGATTTTATAGAATCTCAAAAGTGCTGCTTAAGAATTGATTGTTCCTTGACACTCTCTCAGGTCAGAGGTAGGAGAGATAGAGGGATCCACTTTGTCTGCTATTGGAATACAGCCACTTCTGGGGTAAGGCACACCAGCTATTTAACAATGCATATCAACTCTGCACAATGGTTTAGGGCAGGAGATGAGAAAGAGTGCTGTGTTTAGTCAGAACTGCTGAGGGAATTTAGTTATGCAGATTGGAATTACCTGAATGGCAATTAGCCAGGACACCAGAGTTAAAACTCTGACTCCTCCTCAAAATACCAAAGTCAGTAGTGAATCAGTGCCTCAGAACGCTGGTGGGATGCACTGTGGTGCAGGAGGTGACATCTTAGATGTTGAGTTTAAAATTAAGGGACTCTCTTCAGCCTTCTTGTATGTTTTGCAGAGAAGGTGGTAGGCCCCAAGTCTTGGCTGTTCTGGGCATTTCATTCTGCATGCTAAAATTCCCCCAGCAGTTCTAGCTGAACACTGAGTTCTTCACTTCCTGTCCTAAACTGAAGATGGCTGAAGATGGGACACTGGGCGGGGTGGGCCACGACTCTGAGGTGTCACCAAACTGTCTCTGTCTCAGTTGTGTGGCTTGCTGGTTCTTGTTCACATGCTTAGGGTTTCACTGATCACCATATGTGGGGGCAGGGAAGAACTTTTCCCCCATGTCAGATTGGCAGTGACTTTGGGGGGGCGGGGTTCATTTTCCATTGCAGTGTGTGGCTGTGGGTCACTTACTAGGATTATCTGGGTATCTATCATTTAACCATTTCCCTTTAATTGTGTGGGCCTCGGGCACTGCTCTATCTCAGTCCCTCCTATTCTTTGCCTGTGGTACATGATAGTCTAGTTTCATTGGATTTCATTTACTTTGGCTAGGGTGACCAGACATCCTTTCTTAAGCCCTGTCCTGGCCAGCCTGACTTTTTTGGCAAAAGCGGGCAAGAGGAAATGGGACAAATGCCCGCTTTTGTCAAAAAAAAAGTGAGGTGCAGAGCAGTGTTCCCTCTAATTTTTCCCACCCATGTGCGGAATGAATGTTGTTAGTGAATGGAAGTGAGGAGTGGGGCTGAAGGGGTCGGAGTGTGGGAGGGGGCTTGGGGCTGGGGCATATGGTTGGAGTGCGAGGGCTGGGGTGAAGGTTCTCGGGTGGGGCCAGGGATGAGGGGCTCAGGGCTGGGGCAGAGGGTTGAGGTGCAGGGGGGTGAGGGCTCTGTCTGTGGGTGCAGGCTCAGGGGTGGGGCTGGGGATGAGTGGTGCAGTTGCGCTATGGTGGGGAGGGAGGACTCTCCTTGCTTTCCCTGCAGCAGCACCTGGGCTGGTGGGGGGAGAGGTGCCTCTCCCCCCTGCGGCAGGTCCAAGCCATGCTGGGCCAGGGGAGGGGGGTCTGTCCACTGGTCGGGGCAGGTTCTGTGCTGGGCTCAGGTGAGGCTTGGGAGGGGTACCGCAGCAGGTCCAGGACTTGGGGAGAGGCATCTCTCCCTGGCGCAGCCCTAAGTGCCTGTGAGGCACTTAATAGGCAGCTGTGTGGCCGTGCAGTTTAGTGGGAACTTCGGTGCAGAGGAACATTGGGGTTGGGGGTGGGGGAAGGCAGGGCTCAAGCAAGCAGTGCTACCAGCGCCAGCCTCTGGGAAATATGCTAACCCGATACATCACTGCTCACCCGAGCCTGGTCTGCTTTCTGTGTGGGGATGGGGGCTTGGGTAAGTGGCTATGGACAGCCCCACATGGAGGGGGGCCTCAGGTGGGGTGAGGGGACTCAGGCAACCAGCTCGGGCCAGCCCCGCACGGTGTTCTATTTTCCCTTTGGGAAATACAGTCACCCTGACTTCGGCCTCATGTCAGTTGTTGGTTTTAGTGTATGGGCCTTAATGGTGGCCTGTGAAACACAAGAGGTCAGACTAGCTGATCTAGTGGTCCCTTCTGGCTTCAAATTCTATGACACTTTGTGTCCCAACCCAGAAGTGGCCACACTGCAGCAGCGAGTGACATGCTTGTTGCACATGTAATCTGGAAAGTGCACGAGGATAGGGCTGGCACCACACGTGTGTGCCGCTGGGACAAAACAACCCGTGCCCTGCCCCGAAGAGTGGACTGTGTAACATGTTTCATATTACACTTTAGCTGATGGCAGAGCATTTTCTTGCATTACATTTGTTAGGCCAAAAGAATGACTCACTAAATCCTCTCTGGGGATTTCTCTGAAGACAGTTGCAGAGGGAAGTTAAGCACCCAACTCCCATTGACTTCCAGTGGACGTTGGGCCCGCAGGTGCAATTTGTGCCTTGACAGTCTCCCCCAGAGAGCCTGTTTACCATTCGTGTTTATCCTAAGTTAACTAAGTGCAGCTACACCTGATTCCCACTGTCGTAAATAAGAGGAGAGTCCGATCCACACTGAAGAAGTGTCTGAATTGCAAACTCCCTGTCAGTTTTTGTCCCACTTTCCTGGCAGGTAGCATTGCCTCTGCTGCGCACACTTTCAGGAACCCCTATAGCAAGCTCTTCAATTCAGCGGGATGCTATTGGATTTATCTATGCCCTGGTGGTCTCTCCTGCTTCATTTTTATTTTCCAGAGAGACGGTATTCCAGATCTCGTCCCAAGGCAAACCTGCTGAGCTACTCTTCCCATAGCGTGACGGCTCGGCAGCCCAGCGAGACAGCCCTGACGCCACTGACGGAGCAGGAGGGCGAGGCTTACTTGGAGAAATGTGGCAGCATCCGTCGCCACACTGTCGCCAATGCTCACTCGGATATCCAGCTCTTGGCCATGGCCTCCATGATGCACACAGGGATCGTGATAGAAGAACCAGACAACAGTGACAAATGCCTCCTCCTGCAGCCCAGCTTCAGCCACAGGCAATGCTCCAGTGAGCCCAGTATCGCTGATGGGCCAGAGGGACTGGTAGTAACGGGCAGGCAGGAACCTACAGAATTGAACTGCACATCCGTCAGATAGAAGGGATGTCCCCGCCAGAAGAGAGAACCGTGTGCACTAAACCAGATGATGAGTGGTTGTATTCCTGCTGGGAATGGTGGAGAACATGAGCCTTGGGGATGTATTTGATCATGTTGTGGGAATGGTCTATGTTCTCATGTATTTTAGGAAAGGCGCCCTAGATTTTATCTGACTTTCTAGAATCATTGTCAGTGGAGGTACCAGGCTGCTCCCAGCAGCAGAGCATTCAGGACTGCCAGGGTTTCAGTGTTAAATGCCACTGTCTCTGTGTTCTGTAGAGTTTCTTCCTGAGCTGCTCAACATTCAAGTTCCACTGCTGTAGCCTCAGGTTCCCTCCCTTTTCCGTTTAGTGAAAGAAATTAATTTCAACATTTTTCAACCTCATGCTATACTCCTTGGTCTCATTAAATGGAGCCCTGCTCCAGCTCCCAGAAGCAATTGGAGAGGACTAAGTTAAAAGCTCACTCGGTCCTTGCCGTCTGTTGCTAGGATGATGATGTCTGGGGTTGGGTTTTTCTTTTTAATATATTGTACTCAGGGATTAAACTTTGTGAGTCTTGTGGAGAACTCTGCCCCAGATGCCTTGTGCTTTCTGAGGGTGGGAGAGGGATTTATTTTCTTCTTTGCTCCCACTGCATACAGGGGAGAAGCTTCATCTGACTTAGCGAGAAGCCTAACTCAGAGAGAGCTGAAGTTCTGAATGGTTTTTCCTCTGAGAGCATTGCCTGTCCATGTTCAGCCCCAGTGTGCACCCTCTTTGATGTCAGTGGAGTCTTATGGGGAGTAAACCGGGCTGGATTTGGTCCCATGTGACCCACTTGGACTTTGGCATCAGGCCTACTGTCAAAAATGCTGACATTGTCAGGATTCCACCATAAGGAGAAACCTAAACAGGTGGCTTCCAAGGGAAAAGGGGCAATATAGTAACTGCATTGGAAAGGTGACTTAAAAGTGGCTGTTTGAGCCCATGGGTCCAAACCCAGAGCTGACATGTGGAAAATCAGTTTTGGATTGGTGCCTGAACTTCTAGCTCTTACAGAATTTATGAAACCAAAGATAACCATCTGAGTGTAGAGACAGGAACTCTAGCTCTGTTGCAAATCCATGCAGTGCTTGCGACCTCTGATGATATCTGACTCATCTAAATGTTTCTTTTATCCCTTGCATGGCCTGTTTGCAGCTAGGTTTTAGTGGGTTCTGTTTTATTTGGAAAGCTACAACTGTCCAGTTCTTAAGCGATGCCAGTGTCTGTCTGACAGCGGCCTACAGTGCATTCCACTCTGACTGCTACAGAGGAACCGGTAGGTACTCCAGAAGCTGCTCCCACAAGAGTGGAGTCAACCTGCTCCACAAGTCCCCCTAGATATTCTGCCGATGTCTTGCTAAACAGAATTGTAAGTGTAATTACAAGCTGCTTTAAATTTAAAAAGGCGACACCACCTCATCATCTCTGAGTGTTGCCTGCTTGTGTTCAGCCTCAGCGTGCACCCCCTTGCTGTCTCCATGGTCATGTAGATGACAGATAAATCTGTGAGTGGAAAGGTTTTCTCCACATGCCAGGACCTGAATTCAAGGCTTTTTATTTCTCATGCTGTAGGTAATGACTTTGTGGAAGGTCGGCCTTTGCAAGGCAGTGAACACAGCCCCATTCCCATTGGCTTCAATGAAAGTGGAAGTATCTGGGCATCTCTCACGATTGGGCCTCAATCGCCAGGGCAATGTCAGGAGTAGAGATTCTTACGAGGCTGTTGTTAGTATCAAGAAATAACAGGGAGGAGCCCTGAGCTCTTTGCAGCTTCTGTGGTTGGTAACTGTTAGTCTACAAATGCATTTGACAAGGGGCTGCTCCTGCCCTTAGTCAAGCAGGCACTTCGCTGTTGGCTTTAGAGCAGAAGTCCACTGATTGCAACCAGATGTTTGGGCTTGGTAGACTAGGGGTTTAGTTATGTTCAAGCCTCCCAAGGAGGAGCAGAACAGAATGTGAAGCCCTGCAGGAGGAGCAGCAAAAGCGGCTTTAAACCACTTTTGTTCCACCTGGATTGTGGGCCTGTGCTATGCCACCCAGTGTAAATGAGAGCAGCCTTGGTGGCTATTCTAATTTACAGCAGCTTACCCAGGCTGCCTAAGGACTGTGTCACAGCCCAGGATATATTGCCAGTGGCATGTGTTACAAAGACTTCCCCTCAGGGTGGATTTTATTTAAATCAAATTGATTTAAATCATGATTTAAATCACTAGTCAGGAAGACTCAATTTAATCATGGATTTCTAATTAAAAGTGCATTCTTGTTGGTTGCTACAATCTTAATACATACTCTTCACAGCTCAGAGATAGATGAAGGTTTCAGTTTTAGAAGGTACACACTATACATTTTTAAAGTGATTTATTTTGAAAACTTCAGATTAGTTTTACAGCTATCTCAGAAAATGAATGATTGATTGGTTATTTCATTTACCAAAGGTAATTGAATCAGATATGAAGTCATTGGGAGGTGAACTATCTCCAATTCAACAGGTTAATCATTAATATTTGGAGGATTTTCTTGCCATGCTGTATTAGGAGGAGAACATCACCAGGCAGACATTTCAGTCCTTTTATTTAACTAAAACAACAATGTTCTGTATTCTGGATTTTTTTCTTCAACAGCAAACATATAATATTTGAACAAAACAAGCATATGCATTTTTGAATTCAGTTAAACATTTAGGTTTTTTAACATCAACAGGCAAGGTGGGGCCCCATCCTCTGCCCTTTGCCACAAATTCCTCAGGTTGTGGGACTTCTATATAGCCCACAACATCTCCCTAAAGGCCTTCCACCTACCAGGCACTCGCACTGAGTGAGCGGACCCCCTGAGCAGAGATTTCTCATCCCACCGAGTGGTCTCTCCATCCAGAAGTGGTTCACCAGCTCTTTCAAGCGTGGGGGACTCCCCAGGTGGATCTGTTCGTGACTCAACAGAACCGGCCATGCCCCGGCTTCTGCTCCAGGGGGAATCTGGGGAGGGGCTCCGTCACAGACGCCTTCCTCCTGTCCTGGTCGAGCTAGTTTCTCTATGCTCTTCCCCTGTTTCCTCTGATCAGCAAGGTGCTGGAAAAGATAAAGACAGACAAGGCCCAGGTCCTGCAGCCTTGGTACAGGACCCTCATGAGGCTGGTGATCGCCCAGCCGTGGCCGTTGCTCTCGCCCAGACTTGCTTTCACAGAATCGGGGCCGCCTCCTCCACCCCAGCCTAGCAGCCCTCCACCTCACGGCATGGCTGCTCAGTGGTTAGGTAGGGAGGAAAGGACATGCTCAGAAGGTGTCCAGCGAGTCCTCCTGGAGAGCAGACAGCCCTGCACACACCGTGCCTACTCTGCAAAGTGAGCACCGTTCTCATGGGCAACTGAGAAGGGGGTTTCCCTGGTGGCCGCCCTGATCCAGCTGATCCTGGACTACCTCCTGCACCTTAGAACCCAGGGCCTGGATCCCTCGTCCATTAGGGGTCAACTAGCAACCATCTTGGCCTTCCAGCCGCCGGTGCAGGGCCATACAGTGTTTTCCTATGCCCTGATGGGCCGGTTCACCAAGGGGCTGAACCATCTTTTCCCGGATGTTAGACTCCTGGTTCCGCAGTGGGACCTGAATCTGGTGTTGTCCCGTCTCATGGGCCCCCTGTTTGAGCCCCTGGCCACTTGTTTCTGGTCCCACCTCTCGTGGAAGGTGGCCTTTCTAGTGTGATCATGTCCGCTAGGTGGGTCTCAGAGCTTAGGGCCCTGATGTCTGAGCCCCCATACGTGGTTTTCCATAAGGACAAGGTCCAACTCTGCCCACATCCTGCATTCCTCTCGAAGGTGGTCTCTGCCTTCCATATGGGCCAGGACATCTTCCTGCCGGTCCTCTGCTTCAAGCCACACGCCTCTAGTGAGGGGCGCCTTCTCCACACGCTAGACTTGTAAAGGGCTCTGGCTTTCTACCTCAAGTGGCCCAAGCCATTCAGAAAGTCCTCACAGCTGTTTGTAGCCTCGGTCGAGGGCATGAAGGGCTGGCTGATCTCCACGCAGCGACTCTCCAACTGGATCACTTTGTGCATCTGTACGTGTTATGACCTGGCCGGTGTCTTCCTGCCACCAATTGTGAACGTGCACTTGACTCGGACACAGGCCTCATCAGCAGTCTGCTTGGCCCACGTCCCAATCCAGGACATTTGTTGAGAAAATTTGTAGGGCCGCTACCTGGTCTTCGGTTCACATGTTCAACTCGCACTGTGCAATTGGCTCTCAAACCAGGGATGACGCCAGGTTTGGCAGGGTGGTCCCGGGAACTTGTGAACTCCTACCCATCTCCAACAGATAGAGCTTGGAATCACCTACTGTGGAACAGACATGAGCAATCACTCGAAGAAGAAAAGACAGTTACCTTTCATAACGGGTGGTCTTCTAGATGTGCTGCTCATGTCCATTCCACATCCTGCCCTCCTTCCCCTCTGTCAGAGTAGTCTGACAAGAGGGAACTGAGAGTAGGGGAGCATGTGGTGCCCCTTATAGCGTGCCAGGGCAGCACCACTCCAGGGATTGTAGGGGGTGGTGCTTCCCCTACAGGTACTAGGGGAAAAACATCCAGCACCAGTGCATGTGGCGAGCACGCACTCCTACTGTGGAATAGATACGAGCAACACATCTCGAAGAACACCAGTTACGAAAGGTAAATGTCTATTTTTTTATACGGAATTGTTCTTTGAGTCTTCTGCAGCCCCACTGGCTGCCAGCCTGTGTTACCTTTTCAACACGTGGGGTGTAGTCTTGACCCTATTGCAGCCATTGACAAAACTCCTATTGACCTCAGTGGAATGAGGCATTCAGCCTCTAGGGTTAGAACGACACTTACCCTAGTGCAGCAGGCCCTTACAATGGTCCTGCTCTGGACCACCTAAAGTTGACCTGCAAAGGACACAAATTGGCCTTTCTGGGAGCAAGAATGCCGAAGGGGCTCATTGGTTATGGGCTGATGCTATAAGAAACAGCCAGCCCCTCCTGATGCAAGATGCACTGGAAGAACTAGAGAGGATCAGCTGGTGTAAATCAGCATAGTTCCCTTGAAATGAAGAGTGCTAGCATGACTCATAAAAGCTGAGGATCTGGCCTTTTTCATCCAATTGTTATCCTCCCCTTGAAGGAGTGGAGAGAGCATCTCTGGGGCTAGGGTTAGTGTTTGTCAGGCACCCTCCCTCTCTGCACTTTGGGAACATGTAGTGGTTCCATGCAGGGAGGTGGGTTTGCAGCTAGTACTGTGTCTGGAGTGAAGGGGACATCAGCTGCCACAACAGTCCGGCCTGAAGGCCAAAATGGTATTGGAAAAGGAGGATGAGGCTTGCAAATGGTGAGGAAGGTGATTTGGAGCAGTAAGGGAGGCAACACTGATTCTGTTAGCAGCTGTGCCTGGGCTTAAGGCAGTAGCCAGGAGCAAAGAAATGCCGTTTTTTTTTTTCATATTCTTTCAGCACATAGTGTAGTTACATAGTAGCTGCTCGGCAAATGCCTGCACTCCTCTGGAAGGGCTCTTTGGGCCTTGTCAGCAGCCCTTAGCTGTCCCAGTTGCAAAGCCCCTTTTGGTAGTTCTCATAAGGAGGGGCAGCTGGCTGTACAGCCAGGAACCTAGGAAGTTTGGGGAGGGTGTGTGTGTTTCCTAGGTGGCGGTGAAACATCTACATTGCTCCTGCTGCTTAGATGACACAGTCAGGGTCTCACTAGTAAATTTTTAGCTTAATCAATCACATCCTCCTTGCAGCTGCTTCAGAGCAGTATGAGGAAGTGCTGCCTCCGTATTTTGGAGTTGAGCTCCAGCTGTTGCTGCTGCCCGGTGTTGTTGACTCGGTCAGTGTATGTTTGTTTGAAGCTAGAGCCATTTTGGTAATTGCTATTTCCTGTAAAAAACAACCTGTCAGCAGAGTTCAGGAAACTCGTGCTAGAGAGTGGAAAACAAGCCCTCGTCTAACACAAAATGCGCCAGGACCTGGAGGTGTTGTTAGCTGCCCTGGTCCGACACCCCCATTGTAACTTAACTCAAAGGTAGTGGCAGCGACCTCTTGCTGCTTGCAAGCAACCAGCCCCCACTATAGCCAGGGACTTTCCTGGAGGGCAGCATCCCTGTAGTCCATTTCACAGAGCACCGGCCCTCCTCCCTGCAGTCATAACAGCCTTGGTTTGATGAGAGCTAGGGACTAGCTGGCCAACCACTGAGAAAATAATTAGTAGGATTTAGCACAGGGAGCTGAGGGGAGGCAGCAGCCCTGGCCCCCCAGCAATCTGACAGTCACGGTTTGAGAACGGGTGCCCTATATTATCTTATGTTCTAAATGTCCTTTGTGAAGAAACTGCCAGCTTCCACCCTAGAGCTGGCTGCATGCCCCTGTTAAAGGGTGAAGGGAGGGTGCAGCTGGTGTAGACTCCGCACTATCACATACCCTGGTGCTGATCTTTAGTGCAGGGGTGGCCAACCTGAGACTGAGAAGGTGCCAGAATTTACCAATGTCCATTGCCAAACAGCCACAGTAATATGTCAGCAGCACCCCCCACCCCGAGCTCCAGTCCCTGCTCCCAGTGCCTCCTGACCAGCTATTTCATGACATGCAGGAGACTTGGGGGCTAGGGGAGTAAAACAAGGGCCTGGCAGGCTCAAGGGAGGGTATGGGACAGGGTGGAGTGGGGGCAGGGCCTGGGGTAGAGCCAAGCATCCTCAAGCATATTGGAAAGCTGGTGGCTGTAACTCCAGCCCTGGAGTCAGTGTCTATACAAGGAGCCACATATTAACATCTGTAAATCTACAGGATGGCCACCCCTGGTGTAGTGGGTTCACTGCTCTGCGTGGGGGTTCCCCCCCCAATAAAGGGTCAGCATCTACCCTTTGTTGGAACCACTGCAGTGTGTGGCTTCCTCCCTGCCGTTTCCACCCATGTCACTTTATATACATTGTAATATGTGGGATGGTGTTTTTAGTGAGTGGTGCCCTGCTTGTAATTCCTCCCCTTGGGAGAGTCCTGATTAACACACTTCCCCTGCCCAACTTGATCTTACAGCTCCCACAGCTTCAGCAGCCGTGGTTGTACTACAGTGCTCGGCTGATATGCTCAGACCTAAGCCAATCCCAGCATTGCAAAGTTGAGTAATATTAGGAGCTTTGAAAATTATTGTCATGCTATGGAGACTTACTGGCCTTCCATAAAATGTCAAGTTGGCTGGGGTGACCTGCCTATAGGGGAAGGGAGTGCTGCTATACATGCTGAGTCAGTTGAGCAGTTGTATACTGTCTCATCACATAATGACAGAGGAGAAAAAGGGTTAATTATAGCTCAGTTACAGCTGTTGAACTGGTCTCTGTCCACAGTCCCAACATTAGCATGTTTTTTTTCTTTCCCTTTAAAGTAGTCACTTTAATGCTTTCAGCATGAAGGTGCACTGGTGGGTTTCTTCCCCCACTCTTGTTGAAGAGCTATAGGATTTGGCTCGAACAATCAGAGGCGTTCCTGTTTGAAGGCTACTGACTAGAGCTAATTAGCTCAATGAACTTCATCTTTGTCCTCCAGTAAGTAAGTGGTAGAGGCTGTAAAGCAGGTGCAAGGTGAGATGACAATGGTCCCTGCTGCTTTTAAAATTGGAACCTGCAGCCATTCTCTTCAGTGCCTATAAGCTGTACATCAATATTACTGTTGTAAAACGAAAGCTTAAGTGCGTATAAACTGACAGGATCCCTAACACCACACAGAGGCCCCTGTGCTCAGAACTAAATCCAACACCTGTATGAGTAAACAAACCAATACTATTTCATAGCTTACTGTGGAGATGTATTTCCACTAATGAACTGCTGAGAATAGAATGAAAAATTCAAGCTGCTGCACTCTGTTCAAACCTTTGGTGAAGGGTTTGTGTGTGACAGCCTAAGCCAACTTCATTTGAGGGCTGGAGTGATGCTGCCCCCTGCAGGTATATGATTCCTGCAGCTCTCTGAGCAGAGCAAGCCTTCATTTTTTACTATAACCTTGCCTCACTGGGTGACTGCAATGCACAGAGAGTATAGATCCACCCACTGTTTCTGCTGTTCTGCCTAGGAGCCTGTCATTTTAACCCTAATTAAAATGCTTTAATGGCCCATCCTTAATATTCTGGCATTTAAAAATAACAGCAGTTGAAGAGCTGTGTTCATCTAATTGCTCCTCTACTGAAGGAAAATTATCCCCTACTGTATGTCACCAATTGGCAACGTGCCCTTGTACACAGTCACATACACAGGCTTGGTGTTTCACCCCCCCACCTTGGGAAAAGTCTGGAGGAGGAACCAGTGTACCAGATCCCAAGAGCTCTCACTCTTCCTGCACAAGGTAGGCCCTAGGGCTTCATGGGACCCACGCTTCACCCTGTGAGCTATCTCAGTTGGACTTGCTGAACAGATGCCGGGTAGAGACTTGTACACACTTCACGGATTAATGCACCGCACCCAGCATTTTCAGTAATGCTCAACAGGTGTTGTCAAAACAGTAGGGTTTATTAGTCACCTGGAACACAGCACACAAAGTCAGTTAGGTTAGCAAAGGGACCTGAACGTTAAAGCATCATCCATTCAGGTTAGCCCAGATCCCAGTAACACTCTGGAGAACCCCTGTGGTCAAGCTCTGTCTCTCAGTCTAACCTCCTTAGTCACTTCTCTGGTGACACCCCAGTTCCCATTCTTATTCGGGGCTGTGAATATTCTACCCCCTAAGTGACAAATTATGCTGTGTAGTAAGATGAGGCCCTGAAACAAACTCTTGTATCAGAGGCCTAGTATGAGGCCTAAGGTCTGAGCTAAAGTAATGGTCAAGACTTTGCTAACATTAAGCAAAGCTAAGCTGTAAGCGAGGCAGGCCCTGCTCACAGAAGTTGGCAGGGAAAGAGCTGATGTTGCAAAAGTACACAGATCTAAGAGGTACCAGAACACTGGTACATTCCATACAGATAACAAGGAACAGGCTGACCCCTCCTAAAGACAGGGGCAAAAGGTGATATGATGGATAGAGTTGCTTTGCTCGAACCAACCTGCACAAGGTGAGAGGCAGCATATTATTACGTAGAGGGGATGCACCCTGTTGCATAGAGAGGCTGTACCTCAGTACGTCAGGAGTGATGTGTAACTTTTTTGTACTTGTGTATAAGAATAACAGCCCTAGGGCAGTGTCTCTGTCCAGCCTAGGGGGCAGTAGTGATCCTGCTGCTGATTGAGCTGAGTCCATTGTCAGGGAGCACAAATTCGTAGTATGTCCCGTAGAGTCTACTAGAAACTATCACTGTGCTTCGTTTGGCAATAAACCTGGCCCGGGTGCCTTCGTACCTTACTAGAGTCTGTGGTCTTTGGGGGTTCTCTTGGGGTCTGCTGGGTCAGCTATCTGCACAGAGCTGGGGCAGCACACAGAGGGAACACGCACACAGCCGACTGACATCATCGAACAAGAGCAGAGCACCACACCGGTAGCTACTGACAACATGCTGCATAAGCGGTCATGTGCACAGTGCTGTGTCAGCAGGAGACCTTCTCTCACTGACATAGCTTCTGCCGCTTGATGGGGGTGGTTTAATTATGTTGACAGGAAAGCTCTCTCCCCATCAGTATAGAGCAGCTACATGCGTAATCTTACAGCAATGCAGCTGCATTACAGCCGTGCCACCGTAAGCTCTCTAGCGCAGACATAGTTTTAGTCTGATCTGAGAGCAAATAGTCCTTTCTTCCCCTGTTGCGGTTCCCATGAGAAATATGGGAGAAACTGAAGCACACATAGGATTCATAAAAGTATTGCAGCGAATTCTCACTGTCGCACGCACACCCCTACCAGATCATTACAAATACATCCTCACTGAGATGAGCTAAGGGAACAAAACAACCACCTTTCTCCAGACAAAGAACAGCCCATCTGTTAAAACTGATGCTCCCCCTACTCTAAATCCAGGAACGTGGCCATCTCCTAGGCAAAAACGGCATGTATAATGCCCATTATTCAGGGCACTACCACCAAATAATGAGGGCAGGACACAAAGGTTGGAGAATTTGCCTCAACCAGGCAGGTGATCTGTCCATACAAGAATCCTCAGATGATCCAATTATTTATGTTGCCAACAAGCTAAATAAAATGTTAACTAACTTATTAATACTAAGAAAGGAGAGCTATGGGGCAGTAGATGGACACCACTAAAGTCTGTCTAGCTAACAGACAGCAAGAAGCGGGATTTAGGCCGGCCCTACTCTTCTGTGGAAGGGGAGTGAGGACATGTATAGCATGCAGCGGGGAGGGTGTTTCCCGATACAGGCACACAGATGCATGCTAGCTCTGCTCGAGCCATTGGCCACAGTGGCATGGGCAATGGCTCGGGGTAGCCACCAGAGTACAATCCCACCTGACCTGCTGTGTACATACTTTGGAAGCTAGCCCAAGCAGCTGACTGCTCCATGCGCCCTCCCAGCTGCTGCGTAGCCATGCCTACAGCGTGCAGGTTTGGCTCCAGCGGTCCCTGCTGGCCCAAAGAACCTAATCTCACATGCATGGAGTGGATGTGAACCAAGACTGGGATCCATGTGGACAGATACAAGTATCTTTATTAGAGGTGCTAATGGAAGAAATCCAGCTTGATTTTCTGAGTCTAGGTTGAGGACATTAGACTGGAGTTTTGAAAGGATATTGTTTTACTTGCACACTGAGTAGATTTGCCCTGGAGAAAGCAATACAGTAAACGTAGAACCGTCTGATGCCTCTTTTACAAAACAAATATCACTCTTCAGAGCAGACCTGCCCTTTATGTGAAGTATAAATATGACTGCCTGCCCTACTTCTGGTAGGTTCGCAGCAAACGGAGTGCTGGAACCCAGGGAGTCAGTCAGGGCTGTTTCCAGCCCTGCCATTGACTTGGTTTGTGATCTTGGGCAAGCCACTCCTCCTCTTTATGCCTCCATTTTCCTGTCACTGAACTATATACACCGCTGTTACACTCCTATGCAAAGCACTGAGATCCTTGAATGGAAAGTGCAGCATAAGTATTATTAGATATAAGGTTTTTATTCCTTAAGAGGATCCAAAAGCAGGGTCAATGAATTCTATGCATAGTTCCTAAACCCAAAGGTTAGAAGCAGCAGGTAGATGGAACACAGAACAATGTGCAGCGGTCAGGGGCTGTAACTTTAAATGTCTATTCACATTCTTATCTGGAAAAGTGAAGGAGAAACATAGAAAACCAGAGCTTTGACCAACAGAATTCAAAGCTAGTTCAGATCGGATACTTCTGCTGAGTGAATCACATTATTTGCTTAAGTTTACAAATTACATTAAGATACAACCACCATAAGAAACCCATGTGTCACATCCACGTTTTCAGTGTGATGTCATAAATCCTAGGAGTGCTGATCTTGTTTTAAGGAGAATTAAAGAACAGCTGCCAACCTGAACTTCTTCTTTTATGTAGAAGGATGTAATAGTGACAAACCTGTTGTGTGGGAAACAAACACTAGCAAGCAGGAAAAAGAACAGCCAGAAATAGAAATGTGGAGCCCACACATACTATCCCAGGGTTGAAAGAATCCACTCCTCCACTTGAGATTGAGGAATGGGATTTATTTGAGGCACTTCAGTGGCCGAAAGTGTACGTTTCTGCAGAATGGGTAACCTTGCAAGGTTACCAGGTGAGCTTGGCCACAGAGCTCTTTTGATCACTTGAGTTCACTATCCTGTGCCCCACTCTGGGTGGAACCATATACTCCAGCCATCCAGACCGTGACTCTGGGCTGCAGCCTCTTGTTTACACAGCCATGTTATTCCAACAGGCCTGACTATGTTGGGCACCTGTAACAGCAGCTGATGAAAGTGACTTAAAAACAGTATCATTAAAACTTAGTGGCATTTAATTGCACAAGGAAATACAGCGTTTAGGAAAATGGATTAACATAGAGTCCTATACACATTTCCTAACTAATATTAACCTCTCTAGTTCTAGCTCAGGTAAACCCGTTTCTAACTGGGAGCAACAGACTGTCCTCCTCACAGCATGCTCTGTCTTCTTTGCAAGCCTGACCATAGCCACTGACTCACTCAGCAATCCCCCACTCCTTCCCAAGGCCAGCATCTTTCAAAGTTTATAATTCCATATAATTCTAGGCTGTCAGGTTTTGGAAGAGTAAACTATGCCAACCTGGTGGGAGCCAAGCAGGTTGCTTCTTCCCAATCAATGGCCCAGCCTTTGTTATCTTAACTCCTTTGTAGCTGTTCATGCCAGGTGTCTTATCTTTGCCATTGTTTCAGTTTCTGTTTGCTTTCCCCTCCACTATTGACTGAACGCTGGCAGTCAGGCAGGTTAGCAGATAACCTGTGGGCAAAAGGACACTTATAAAAAAAAAAACCTACATAACTCCTTTCTCCACACTTTGCTAGCATCCACAAAGAAGAGCATCTAGTTCTCTTGGTAGTAAAGAAAAGCTACCGAACACAGTCCTGTTGCAGTGTTAGAACTTTCTGAGTCTTCAGCCAACTCCAGTGCTTCAGCTAATGGCATCTCCAAGCAACAGCCAATGAAGTTAAGACTCTTGTCCACTTCTTTTACTCTATCAAGAAAGCAATAGATCAGTGGATCAGCGCCAGCTCCAGCCTCTCCTACTGCCGAGCTGAAATCACCATATGCTACTCTCTGCAGCTGAGAGCTGCAGGTCATATTGGTTTCTGGATTAGCAAGAATAGCAAACTGGACAGGGGATGACTCCATAAATCAAGGTTTGGACAGTGAAAGAAAAACAAATTTCAGCTTTAGAAAGCACCTTTGGGCCAAGATTGAGGGCAGGGGCCTGCCTATACACAATGTTTATGCACCCACATTTGCACACATTAGCTAGATACTTTGTAACTGCCTGTCTCTACTTGAAAAAGTAGCTGGACACGGGTACATGCATCATATTTTACTGCAAAAAGTGATCATATTTCTCTTCCATCTACCCAAAGGTACATTAGTACCCACTTTGAAGTATGGGCAAAGGAAATAATGCAACAGATGAAGGTATCTGGAATCCCATTTCTGTAATAAGCAAATTTGACCTCCCCCTTTATTAGTTTGACGACTGGCTTTCTTGGTGTGTGATCATTTACAGTTATATAGATAATGTCATTAACTACTACATCAGTATCACATTTCTTGCTAACAGTTTCTAAGACTTAAAGACAGATGCATTCTTCCAAAGAGGACAGAAGCTTCAGAACTGTTTTAGTATTTTAAAATGTTGAAAGTAGAATACTCTCCCCCACCCATCTCGAAATAAAGCTAAGGAAATTTAGCATTCATGCAGAGATCAGCACTGGTCTGAGCAAAGCATAAAGCAAACAGGCTGTGTCCACTGTGATGATTGGTGTCAAGGCTCCTCATAATGAGCCAATCTCCATGATCTCTCAGAGCTGGACTCTGCAGTTGAAGTGCTTAACACTAAAGCATATCATTAAGCCTAGAAGAGGCTCACTTTCATTTTAGCACCAAATGTTCTGCCCATAGGTTAAAAGGTTCTTCCTATAGGTTACCCTGTGGAACTCCTTGCCTGAGGAAGTTGTGAAGGCTAGGAATATAACAGGGTTTAAAAGAGAGCTAGATAAATTCATGGAGATTAAGCCCATTAATGGCTATTTGCCAGGATGGGTAAGGAATGATGTCCCTAGCCTCTGTTTGTCAGAGGGTGGAGACAGATGGCAGGAGAAAGATCACTTGATCATTACGTGTTAGATTCATTCACTCTGGGGCACCTGGCACTCGCCACTGTCGGTAGACAGGATACTGGGCTGGATGGACCTTCGGTCGAACCCAGTACAGCCTCTCTTATGTTAATTGCCTAAAGTAGGGCTTACCGTTACATTTTTCATAGCTCAACCCACATCGGACAAAGGATGTCTAAGGCATGAGAAAAATACACAATTAGTACCAAAAACATTTAATGAGTTTATTTTAAAAAAGTTGTTTGAATGAAATAAGCTTGTGCATTAGTTACAAAATATATTAATCTATTGGTACATAAGTGAAATCAGCAGTGTGCATTACGTTCAGATGCAGATCAGAGCATATCTTCAGTAACACTGACTAGAGTGCTTGTTGTGCACCAAAAGCATTAGTGCCCATTTGATGAGAAAAAAAAAATGTCTTCTAGTAAGGCAAACAAAGGTCATCCATTTTGTTTACTACCAGATTTAAATTATTCAATAGGTAGAACCACTTCCTTCATAGCCAGCCCATAGAATTAGTTTTTCCATCTCACAAATATAATTGCCGGCATATACATCACATGCTGACAATTTTTAAATAATTACTCCCCCTGCCCTGCAGGGGACACGAGCTAAAAAGAGGAGCCTCTTATGCAATATATTATACTCAGAGAATTCTCAGAGCAGAAACCTTGCAAACATACTGATACATAAAGAATACATAGCAGGGATAAGGGAGAGAAGAGAAAACAAGGAGGCTTGGGAGGGAGGGAGGGGGTCAAATAAGCACTGTAGATGTCTGTACATTAATGTAATAAGTATAGGGCACTAGCATGAAGAACTAGAAAAGCTAGTTATTGAAAATAGGTATGATATAATTGGCATCATAGACTTGGTGGTATAATACACAACTGGTATATTGATAGAGAAGGGTACAGGTTGCTCAGGAAGGACAGGCAGGGGAAAAAAAGGGAAGAGATGTTTCTTTGTGTATATATTAAATGTATACACTTGGAAATAGGAGACAGATTTGTTGACTGTCTCTTGGTAAGGCTAAAAGGGATAAAAACAAGGTTGCTGTCATGGCAAGGATTTACTACAGACCACCTAACCAGGAAGAAGAGGTGGATAAGACTTTTTTTTAAAACTAACAAAATCATCCAAAACACAGGACTTACTGGTGATGGGGGACTTCACTACCCAAACATCTATTGGGAATATAACACAACAGGGCACAGATTATCAAACAAGTTCTTGGAATGTATTAGAGATTATTATTTTTTTTTAATTTCAGAAGGTAGAGAAAACTACTGGGGAGAGGCTGTTCTAGATTTGATTTTGACAAATATGGAGGAACTGGCTAATAATTTGAAAGTGGAAAGCAGCTTGGGTGAAAGTGATCATGCAATGGTAGAGTTCATGATTCTAAAGAATGGTAGGAGGAAAAACAGTACAATAAAGAATGGATTTTAAGACGACAGTCTTTAGCAAACTCAGGGAGTTTGTAAGTAAGATCCCATAGGAAGCAAGTCTAAGCGGAAAATGGGGAACTGGACTAGAAGATCTTTTGAGGTCCCTTTCAGTCCTACAATTCTATTATTCTAAGATTTCTTGACACAGGTAACAGAAATTTGATTTAAAAAATAAAAGAGGAAAGTAATCCAGCTTCTAAACACAAGATCTGGTTTTATATATATTATACACACACACACAATATTGCAAAAGCACCAAGAGTCACAGAGAAAGAACTATACACAAAACCTAAATTCAGCACTTCCCTTAAAAAGTTAACTGTTGGAAACTAGGCTAATCATTGCAACTCCTGATTTGTTTTAGATTGCTTTATTCCAGAAACTTCCATAAATCTGTGGCAGTTGCGATCCATAATCCATTCTCCTTTAAAGTACTTTTCAAGATCATTATTGAACCGGTATAGCATAATGATTTCTTAAAAGAGAAGAAACAGACTTCTAGGGGAAAAAGGTGAAGCAGATAAAACACAGCTTTAGGGTGTATTTTACAGAAATTGAACTATCAAACAATGCCAACCTCAAAAAGAGATTAAATAAAATAATATTAACAACTGAGATTATATGTATCTGGATGGCAACTCAATCCAGCATTTAAGTTCTCCAAATTTCTTTCACCAGCTGAAGTTACATTCTCACGTGTGATGTGACAGTCAATTCTGGAACTGCACTGGTAACAAAGATAATTTGAAAAAAAAAAAAATCAGAAGTTGAATGAGATCTGCATAGATAAGTACATAAGGTTAGTAAGACAGAATACATTTGGCTGATATTTAACATATCAGCTCAGAAAGTCTTCCATGTAAGCTCTGTGGTTAAAGCAGCTTGGCACTGGCTTAGAATTCCATAGTACAACCTGTCATAAGTACACAATAGATACAATATCACCAGCAGCTAAAACTGTTAAAGTTACACTGGCAGAAAAAAATATGTAACACGCATCAACTGTTCTATTTCTTCTTAGGCTGTGCTATTTTACATTAGCCCAACTTAAATAATAAAATCTTATGTGTACTACAGAACTGCCACCACACTGAATTTAACTTCAAGTCAAAAGTAGACTAGACTGACATTTTTAAAAAGCAGATAGCTGGCCCTGGGAATTGACGGACTTTTGTAAAAACGAATCTTAAGGATTTTGAAAGGGTTATGAAAATGGAATTCCTAGGGACAATGCACTTCAAAGACCTGTACATAGAGGACAGGCAGATGGCTTTTTAAAATGATGCACTGTACAATTTATGTGAAGCGCAGGATAGAGACAGTAAGAGGTTCTTCAATTAGATAGACTTTACCCATCCTTTCTCCCTCTGTCCCCAGAAAGAGAATCTGATTTTATTGCTTACACAATAAAGAGAGGAGGAATGTGAGAAGCAAGTCTGTCCTTGGAAAAGAATGACAATCTGAAAAGAAAGTGGAGAATTTGTATATATGTAAGTGACGATGGAACACCAACAAATGCTTTACACATGTATATGACACGGTACTGTTAAGCACAATCAAAGCCTAGCATTAAGAATGCTTCAATTTTGTCTAAATATGGTTCCAGCTAAACTGTTTAGTAACATCTTGGGCAAGAACAGAGTTTGTCCCTTAAGCAGCAAACCCCACACATGCAGATACTCAATTCAGACAAGTCTGTGCTCACGTTTGTCAGTATTTTCCATGAAGAAGGTGGTCTAGATGCAGAGTATAGCCACTCAGCCTGCAAAAGAACATTCCCTTCCACACTCCATTCACATTACAGATTTTAGCAGGCTGGGATTCCATGAGAACTGTGGTCTTCCAGGGCATAGTACATTTCTGATCCCATGCAGGTGGGCAAACAAACAAAACAAACTGTTATAACATAGTGCTCCGACAATGAAGTTTGTAACAGACTGGGTCTTTGTGCATTAACTGTCCTCCCTCCCTATTGTTGGTTCTTGTTGGGCTGCTTAGAAGGGAACTGATACTTGGGCTGCCCTGCAGCAATATTTATTTATATATTTATTTAATAATGAGACAAATCCCACCTGTCAGCTTCTCAACTCAGAAATATACTCCGTGCTGAATGGGAGATATTCACACATTTATGCATGGCCTGGTTCATATTTTCTGTATCAGATTGTCTATGTGCCTACCACTGGTACTAGGACCAATAAGGCTTTTTTTTTGTGCTTTAAAAAAGTAATCTCTGTTTATATACAATTCTGAGGATACTGTGGAGTTGAAAAGAGTTCTATACATTAAAATCCATTATTTTTCTATTAGCAGCAGTGAGTTTGGACAAAATCTTCTAATGCGCAAGACTACAACATTAACATGGGATGCAGACAATCAGTCTAGAAAGCCAAGAAATAGGCACAGGAATCTCCAGGGTTATTATTTTTTTTTTTTTAAGTCATGTAGTGTTTGTGAAAGATGATACTATAGAAACTAGAAGGTGCTTGTTTATTATAAGAACACATAGCAATGCAAGTTCACCAACACTGCTCTGTTATCTACTATCTGGAGCTCTCTAGTTCAACAAGTCAACACCACTTTGTGCACTATGTGGACAACTGTTTACTAAGAACAAATGATAGACCTTCCACCACATTTCACACATGCCACCCAAGTGCCATTTGACAGGATTGGTTTTAGATCTCTGGTAAGTTTGGCACAAGTCAGGTGTGACCAAGAGGTAAAAGTTTCCATGATCCCTGAGCCACCTAGTATACATCTTCTTCCTCTCAGCCAAACATCTCTCATATTAATATGATCTACCACCACAAAAAGCATCCCTTCCAATGCAGAACTTTAACCCATCTAGCACCACCTTAGATATAGTGGAAGAGTGTCAGTCACGTTTTTACACAATTGCAAACAAAGTGGATACACATTTTGGGAGGGGGGAGAAAAAGAATAAATAAGTTACAGAGCGGCCTAAAAGCTGTAGTTTCTACCAGCATTTCCATTGTGATCTTAGCACATTCAGCAGAGACATCTGTTTAGCCTTCTCTGGGGCTGTATTGCATGGGTTTTGCAGAAAACTTTTCAGAAGTCCAAGACTGATTCAACACTATCATGTGGGTTCCTGTTTGAATATTCCTGAACATAATTCCCTGGGAGGAAAAAGACAGAGACAGACTGACAAATGTCTAGGGACTGTGGACTGAGTCCTAACCTTACTTCATATTCCAAAAGGAGCGCTGTAAATTCAAAGTGCTGGAGTTTCCCTTGCTGTGCATTCCCTGGCTAAGCTGTAAAGGCACTAAAGCTGTCTGCACTTTTGTTTCTTTCCTCTATTCTTGTCATTTGGATATAAGTCCATTTAGAAAGGGTCTATATTCCAAGGTGAGTATCTCCTGAATCTGTAGCACAAAAGCACCTTCCATAGTTGAGCTAGTTCATTTCCACTACATTATGGGCATTGCGTCCCCCTGGGCAGTGGTGTAGTCACAATGGAACACCATGCTCGTACTATTAAGCATCAGCCGTGGCAATGAAGTCAATCCACCTCTCTAGATAGCAGGAGAAACCCTCACTCTGAACTCTCTCTCTGTGAGCAGCCCCATGACAGCACCCCAGTCTGCTCACCAACCCCGCCCTCCTCAGCCCCTGCTCCCTGCCACATTGCTGCTGCTTCTCTCAGTGTTTCTGCTGCCTGGCAGCAGCTGGTCACAATGGGAAATGCTTTGCACGCTCCAGCCACTTGGTGCCCATCCCAGCACTGGCACCGCTGGCAGCCTTCTTGCGGCTTCATATCTATTTTAGTTAAAGCAGATGCTCAGCAGTGATAGTGGCAATGGGTGCAGGGCAGCTCAGATGCTTGTAGGGACAAGAGGCTGCTGTGCCTGTCTGGGTGCCCTGAGCAGCATCAGCATCAGAGTTTTGGCCCTGGTGCTTCAAGCCTCTGGCTGCGATAGGTGAGAAGGAGAGGGACAGACAAAGGGACAAACCAGCTGAGACCGAAGGGCAGATGGGCAGAGAGCAGGACAAACAGGGAGAAGGTCTATGGAGTAGGAGCACAAGAGGTCAATCAGGAAGACAGAGGCTCTTAGGCAGGTGCACAGGCACAGAAAGGCTCCCACAGGACAGAGGGGCAGGCAGGTATATACAAAGTGGTCAGTGGGGGCAGCTGCTATGTAGCCCTTAAGGAAGGGCAGGGAAGGGGGATGGTCTCAGAGCACCAGCTGAAACTGGAGCCAGAAGCTGGAGCTGCCAATTCCCAGGAGCAAACAGGAGAAACTTCCCTTGGATTCTGGGTCCTGCTGCGTTAACTCCCCAAGGAGATGTGACATGGAGCAGCCTGCACCTCTCCCTCATCCTGTCTGTGTCCCGGCCCTTAGTCCCCCTATGCTAAACACTGCTAGCCTGAGCCCCAGGTAATCCCCCTGCTGTATCCTCTACTGCTCCCACATGACCACCACTTCTCCCAGCTGCTTCCCCATCCCCTGCTCCCTGTCCCTTTTAGTGGCTTTCCAATACTTTCTTATTTAGAACACCTGGGGCATTCAGCTTCAATGCTCCACTTTCTCACAGACTTCTAGACGTGGAATTTGACCCAACCTCCCCCCAGCGCAGGAAGAGAGCTGCTTCAGTAAATTCTTACTGAAGAATTTCACCTTTGATAACACAGCCATACTTTCCCTCAGTTAGCTTAATACATTAACAGAGAACAATAAGAAATATTTAATACATGACCCACAAACAGAGCTAAAAGCTCATATACCAAAGGCAGCAAATTCTATTCAGTTAAATCAACTGTATTAGCCTGCAGAATGGCATTGTTCAACCCAGATAGGATTTTCCAGAGGGGAAAAGTTTTCACTCATGCCCTTGTCCTTCCAATCTGTTGTGGAAGAACAGCAGTGCAGGGCTCCTTATTTAGGGCACAACAGACTATATAGCCCCATCAGTACTGCGAGGTTGAAAGCCCTCTCTCCGTACACTGTTCAAGTCTAAACGTGTTACAACCTCACAGCGCACCAGGAGAGTATTATCTTTTACATACGTTCTTTGCTTCAAAGCTTGCAGGTGCATGAATGTCACATAACCAAAACCCTTTGGGTTGCGCTGGATTGTTGGTCTCTGGAAGGCTAGAAGCTCAGGTTTGGCTTCCATGACTTCTTCGTGATTCTGCCTTACAAGTCCCTCTGACTGATCCAAAATAGATAGTCGTATGGTACCCTGAAATGGCCAAGGCAGATGACTGTCATATTCTCCTTGCATAGTATGGACAAAGAGGGATATAAAGTTAGCACAGCGCTGAGAATTTGGTAACTGGATATGTAGGCGCAAACACAGCTTGTAGCCTGGTTTCCCAGTATAGAAGCCGGGGCTGTGGATCACAACAGGTCTCTCTTCTTCTTGGGCTTTCAGATGTGTGCTGAAGTTCTCAATCTTCCAAATGTAAATGCCGTTACATTGTTGTGCCTCCATTTCCGTAATTTTCTCCTCTAGATTTTGGATAGTGCGTTTGAGGTCTCCCACATGAGCACTCTGCGTCTCCATTTTAGCAATAAGCTCTCTGATTTGGTGATCTTGTCTTACCAGGCGACCTTCCAACTGCTGAATGGTTTCCTTGAAGTTCTCAACTTCTGGGTTGCAGTCATACGTAGCAGGTGGGACATGTGAGAAGAGAGAGGGCTCAAAGGATAGGCCACTGAGGTAGGACATGGGAGTTGTGGTAGTAACACTAATACCCCGGAGAGTCTGAGCCATCATTCTCATGTGAACCTGAGTGAACTCTTGCATATGACGTGCCAACTCATTCCTCTGCATCTAGAATTTAAAGAGACATGGCATCATAAACTCTCAAGCAGCAAAAACATTTCCTGCATTAAGCCACAAAATATTGGCCTTCAAAGATAAATTGCAGTGCATAATAGAAATGGCTTTAGCTAACATAGATCAGATGGAACAAGAATTAAGACAAAACAAGCGATGTGACAAAGTCAAGTCCAACTGAGAGGACTTTGTTTTGGACCAGCCTTAAGATCAGACAACTCAGAAAAATAAACACTGTCTGTACAGGCACCTGAACTGGTTAAGTCAAAATGATTTGTTAAAATCCTGATGTAAAAGGTAATAGAATTCCTCCACTAGTTTAATACTGCCACTATCCGGTTAGCACTCAGCAATGTATTCCCCTATATTGCACTGCAGTAGTGGCACCAGAGCCCGGAATCTGACAGTGTATTCAGGAAAGGCAAGGAGAGCAACGGGTTGAAGATGAGAGAAACGTATCGTTAAAAGAAGTACTGGAATTAGAAAACTTGGAACTTCCCCCCACAACCAGCACTGTTTTACCAAAAATCATGAGATTAAGGAATCATGTGGATTTGAACTATTTGCCACTTGCTTTCCCTAAATCACAAGAGTTACATACCTGGCATTGTTACAGAAGGCAATTGGTATTTAAGCTTAAAATATACACTGAAATCAACACAAGTAAGAACAGCAAAATAAAACTAAAAATTATTAGATTTAGGGTGGACTTTGCACCTGTCACTTGTCTAATCAAGCTCTCTTTCCCTTCAGCAGAAGCTTTTGAAAGTTAAACTATAAAAATCAAGCCCAGGAAATTTGTGTCACAGACTAGATGAGAGGCACTGAGGAATTCTTTGCATTGATGTGTGTAAAACAAGAGATATACCTTTTCAGGACATCCAAAGGCACTGTATGTACACGGTACTGGGGCAGTAGGGCAGTCATTATCATAATGATTAGGCATCTAAAACCAAATTGAGAGTTAAGGTTAATTATTCTTTAAGATGAGTAGTTTACATTCTCCTCTTCAGATCAAAGTCATCTTGTTTCAGAAAAGAAATTACGCCATTCAATCACAGAACATTAAGAAAGAATTAGCGACTGTGTGTGTTAAGCGCCCACAGCAAAGTTCCAACTTTCAGAATCGAGACTAAACACAGGGCTGTGCTTAAATACAACAGATTTCAACATTTGAATGGAATAATGAGCAACCACATACCACTAATTTGCACTTGAATAGACACTAAAGGTTAAAGGCCATTTAGTAAATTATTGCAAGGTAATGCAGCAACATTATTGCAAGTCACCTCAGTGTAATATTACTTGATAACTATTATTTGCTGTAAATTTGAGACTCTAGGAAAGGGATTAGTTATGCTGATGTCTCCAATGGCAGTCACCTCAGTGCACATTCTTATACACAATATGTGTACAGTTGACTTTAGAACTGATCAGAGCCTTGAACAAACTAGCCCTCCAGGATCAGCCATAAGTACAAGCAGTTGCTTGAAGTCCTATTTGACTCCACTCACGAACACCATAATAGCCAGGCACTTTGTGATGTACTCAGTGGTTCCAGATTTCTGCACAACATAGTTTGCTGTCAACAATCCATGTGTTTAAAGCTCACCCGAACTGCAACTGCAGACTGGAACACCATTTAGAGCAATGATTCTCAACCAGGGATCCAAGAGCCTAAGAGGGCCTGTGAGCAGATATCCAGTGGGCAAGGAGGGCGGGATAAGGGTCTGCCAAGCATGGCTGGCATTAAGGCTCACTAGGGCACAGGGCAGAAAGCTGAAGCCCCGCTGCGCAAGACTGTGGCCCGGGATCCTGAGCTCCAGCATCTGGGGACTGACACCGAAGCCTAAGAAACTTAGCTTTGTGGTGCCTCTTGTGGAATGGGGCCCCAGGCAATTGCCTTGCTTTCTACCCCTAAATGCCAGACTTGGCTTTTAGGGGTAGAAAAATAGTTGTTGTGGCACTGGTGGGCCATGGAGTTTTTATAGCATGCTTGGGGGACCTCAGAAATAAAAAAGTTGGGAACCCCAGATTTAGAGGAAGTTTGACATGTGAGGAATCAGACATTTACACGTTACCATAAAATCTTAAATTGTTTGCAGCTAGATATATTAAATATTATTTAGGATGCACTCCAACCTGATGGACATATATATGGTGAAGAGGTAGGCTCTTACCTGTTCTCTGATGAGCACTGTATTGCAGTATTCACAGAACACATTTGCAAGTGGACAGTTCTGGTCATGAAGCTTCATTTTTTGAAAAGGTGAAAAAGAAAATGAGAACTATTAGTAACAATTAAATTATTATTAAAAGAGAAGGGATATTGATTAGCCCGTGTTCTAGATGTCTAAGTAAAATTCTTGATCATTTATTTTTTAAGTCTCAAGCTTTGTACCTTGCTGGATTTAATTGGGAAATAGGAAAGTACCACCCATCTGATTCCTGAATGAGTCTTTTCAGTTTCTGGAATTTTATTCTTGTCTCATCAGAAATTCATTGTCATAAGTCCTATTCCTGATTCTAAAGTTGCCTAAGACATTTGTGAAGTTTGGGGTTAATTAATTGTATTAAGGATGTAAACATTTTAAAGAATTTTCTTGTGTAATTGATATTAATGAATATATTAAGAAGTCTTAACATTTGACAAAAAGGGTCAAAAGGGTCACAAACATGATGTGCATTAATGTGGGAATTTTCAATGGCAGATTTTGAAGGGCTTTTCAGATAAGCTTAATATACTCCCTGAGATAGATTATGTCTATAAAGAGATAAGGAAACGAAAGCTCAAAACACAGAAGCCAGATGCTCAAGGTCACCCAGCAGTCAGAATCAGAGCTAACAACAGAATCCTAAAGTTTTGCTCCAATCCTCTTGTTCTAAGGAGAGATTTAGGCACTGGAGCACAGCTCTCTCTCTCTCTCTGCACCTGTCCATGTTTCCAGCAGGTAACGTGTTTGTGTGCAGAGCAAGAAAGCCCACCACACACCAGTATTTTTGTTCTACCCTGTTATTCTGGTGCCTCCTCCTTTTCTTTCTGAGGTCATTGTGGGATGCAAATGCTGTCATCTTCTTCGTAAGATCAAAATTATAGGTCCCTCTTATGCCAACCCTTCCACCTCCCTATGCACCATAGGGTCTCCAAAAAAGATTTAACCAAGCATAACCCCATCTTGACCTATTTAAAAAAGGGGGCTAGTCTTCACCTACCCAAGAAAGGACAATCCGGAGGTCACAACCTCCTAATGTCCAGCACAGCAGCACAGAAAGCTGTTACTGGATCAATTTACTATCCTGATGAACACCCTCCATTGATATTGCATTAAAAATTGAGGACAAATGTTACAGTATTTTTCATCCACTCTAATGTTTCAGCACGTGCCTCTTTATCTTCATAAGCCATAGATGTGGCACAGTTTGGACAGCAGACCTGCCGCCGTGGGCATTCCAGTGTCATGTGGTTTTGTAGCTGGTTTTTCTG
Source organism: Dermatemys mawii (assembly GCA_007922305.1). NCBI lineage: Eukaryota > Metazoa > Chordata > Testudines > Dermatemydidae > Dermatemys > Dermatemys mawii. The sequence continues at coordinate 28,232,493 of ML677332.1, forward strand.
GAAAGAACCCTGGCATTGTAGGCATTCCATAGAGGAGAAGTCACAATTCAACTGATGCTCCTGCATAAGGGAAACAAGAGGACATGGTATTAGAAACCCCCAAAAGTGCTCCAGGTACCAGCTACTCATACATCTTCAAGATGGAGCAAAACAGGTGCAATAGGAATACAACTGGCACCTTTAATATTCTTTCAGGCCCCAATCCTGCAAAAAGGTTTGCCCGCATAAACCCTTAAACCCAGAACCTCAATGACTAATTGCAGTCCATATGGAAGTGCTCCATAGCAGAACCAGGGTTTGAATAGGACTACAAATTCAAAGCTCTGTGCAACCATTAATACTGAAAAGTCATCATATGTCTACTTTTTACAGCTTAACGCGCACTCGAACTGGAAAAATTCCAGGACTATTTAAAAATTGTTTATATTTTATTCAGATTGCTTTGAGCAGATATTAACTGGCATTTTGGACACTGGATATAGAAAGTTCTCATTTATAGCATATGGTTGGTCAAAATTACATGTGACAAAGAGAGGCCAAAGGGAGATTAAAATGATGAAACTAATACCACTGTTATTAACATTATAGGCACTATCTTTTGCTGTATGCATGCTGTAACATATGGCTTGGGATAAGGTAACTAAGATCAGCCACTTCTTTCTTTCAAGTAGAGAAACAGAACCAGCCTTGATCAAACAAACAGTGGGTTTGAAACCACAACCACCAAGAAGATGAAGACCAGCCACATACAGTCATTTCAGAGATTTTTTTTTAAAGTTCAAAATGGGAAACTATTTTCCATTTTTCAAATGATTCTTACCTCTAGATGTCTCAGCTCCATCTTCAGAAGACAGCCCTTGTTGGGACATCTCACCTTCAGTGACAGGATTTCCCGTTTGGCAAAGTTGTCAGGGAAGAGTTGGTTTTCGAGTAGAATTTCATTGTCCACTGGACATTTGTGACCTGCGTCTCTACCGTAAAAAGAAGAGGATGAGGTGATATGTCCCCACAAAAGGAAAAAATATCTAGCAAATCTCAGACTTCTTTCCCCACCCTTATTTTAAAGTCTTCACTAACACTAATACAAATTTCATAATACTGTCATAATAAAGTGTTAAGGCAGTCATTAGAAATAATGGCAGTTACACAGAACCTAGCATGAATTATATCATAAAATATCCTGATAACTAATGTTACCAGAACACTACACTTATGTCGGTTTCAAAATAATTCCATTTGTAGCAGCACTCCTTTGGGTTAGAGTAGTGTTAAGTTTGCTCAAATCCAGCTGGATGGTTGCACTGGTAAGCATTCTGGGAATAAACCTGCAAGGAGGATGCAGAAGGGCTAGTCATTTAGGTCGTCATTTCTGCAGCCCTTTCATGAACAATTCCTATTGTTGTTAATGAGTGTTTGTTCCACACACGAATGGGATTTGGAATTAGATATTTAAAGAGTTCTGCACCTTCTCTCTCTTCTCCCAGTGACTTTTTTTTTATAATGTGAAAACATACCATTGTTATAAGTAACACTCATGACTAACATAATCAGAAGTTGAGAAGCAAGTATTTCTATTTTTTCCCCTTCATTTTACTTGATATTTGACAGTACTTTTGTCTAGTCAGTTTCCCTGTTACCTCTGTATAATCAGACTCACTCCTTTATTTTGTGTCTTTCACACAGCGACAGGAATGAGAAAAGCCACCGGTAAGAAGTCTTTAAAAAGTAATGCTAAAGACATAAAAATGAGAGGGATTTGGGGCAGGTGTATTTGAAGGCATTTTAAGAAAAGAAATTGAGATTGACTAGATTTCAAGTGGTGCCCCTTAAAAGTTTAATGTATCATTTCCCTTGTTTTATGTTCTTTTATGCACAGGACACATTTAAAAAAAGAGCCACTATGTAATGCCATTCACTCATACTGTTCCCCACTCCCCAATTTTCGTCTGGAACAGCAGAGATTACCTGGTACCTGTTGCCTTCAGGTGTAATCCAACAAATGCACATGGGAATGTACAAAGTTAAGTAATACAGTTAAATAGAAGAATTCTGAATTGTGGTGCTAATGAACAATACTGCTAGTGTGAAAAAATGTGGATTAACAATATTCTGAGTGGGTTGTGAGTCAGCAGGCCTTTGCGGTTCAAAGATCATTGGATTTTGGGGTGGGGAGAGATAGATAAATGTTGTTCATTTGATACGGAAATCTTCGGCCAGCACCTACTTTGTTCGCACTACTGCTACAGAAAAGGGAGGCAAGTTTAGACTTTAGAAAGAGACCATGACCTTCCTTTTTATGGTTTTGCTTTTAGTAGATGGTTTGCCACAAGAATCTCAGTCCTAAACAAACGGAAAAAACAGAGCAGTGGTCTGCAGTTTCAAATCCCATAGCTCCCCAGTCCAAACCCTTCTCTCACTGTCAAAATGCATAAACATTCATTTGACTTATAACCTACAACCAGAAGCTGGTTGTTACATGTATAATGTGGTATAATGCATTACAAACTTACTGCTTATAATTAATTTTATAGTTAGCAGCTGGACCACATTAAATAAAAATCAGCAGTTTTTCATGGCCAAGGGGATGGGAATTGCCTCCGCTCTAAAATGGGAATAACACCCACAGTGACGGGATAAGGATTAGTTAATCAATGACTGGAGACTAATATAGAAATGCCAATTATTTACAACAAATATTTTAAGTAAAGTGTTCATGAATTTGATGCACTTAAGTGTTTGCGAATGTGACATCAAGACTGGTTAGAGCCAGGCTCAGTGTGGAAAGATGCTAGAAACACTTCCCACACACACTTCATATATGCACCCCAGTACAAATTTGCACTGCTTGTTATTCCAGATTCAGACAGAGGCGCTGACTTTCTGAGTTCCCCGGCAGTGCTCAACCCCTGGCTCTGCCCCCACTCCACCCATTCCCCCAAGCCTCCACCCTGCCTCTTCCCACCCACTCCCTGGCCTCTGCCTGCTCCTTCTCCTCCCTCCCCAATGCCTCCTGCACACCGCTGAACAGCTGCTCACTGGTGGGTGGGAAGTGCTGGGAAGGGGAGGAGCTGGGAACCACCAGTGGGCAGAAGGTACTGGGTGGGGCGGAGGAGGAGCTGGGGCCCACCAGCAGCAGAGAAATGCTGTGGGGGTTGGGAAGGAGCTGATCGGTGGGGTTGCCAGTGGGTGCTGAGCACCCATTACTGTCTTTGCTCTAGCTCTGGAGCACCCACAGATTCAGCACCTATGCTTTCCTGAACAATGACTGAGAATCATGGTAAATTATGCCACAAGTGGTTCTTGTGATATGGACAAGAATGTATTAGCAAGTACATTGAGATTATATTCACTAGTGACCTAAATCCAAAGTCATAGCACCATCTAGCCACTAACCATTGTTCAACATTTCTTAGCAGCTAAACTGAGAAGCGTAATGGTTACTATGTACATGATTGAATCTTACATAAGCCTATCAATGAATATTTAGATGGGAAAAAGGCAGAAAGCTTAGAGGAAGACTGAAAGTGAACTAGCCTAGTGAGGCTATAACTAACCATTGCTACTAGAGAAAGTCCCATAAGATACTCAAAGGCAAAAGTTAATTGGAGAAACCTGAAAAAGAGAAAAAGTAAGATTTACTTCATCCTCAGCCTGATATTTAAGAGATTAGCCTGTTTAACATTTGTTTTTTAAGCCTGTCACATTTTGGTTAGGTCACAGACTTCCTTGGCTCTCCTAACACCACAGGCAGGCAGGCCCCTCACCTACAGCAGTAATTGAAACATGAGGATTTTCAGTGAAATTACTGAGTTAAAAATGTTTTAAAAACTCTTCAGTGTTTTAAAGGTCACTAATAAAAAGTAGAAGTGTTGTGTGCATTGCACATTCAGATATCTTGAGGAGTTTTAGATTAGCTTCCAAAGAGGTTTTACGACTATTGCTACTATAGCTCCAGATTGGATAATATGGATGGATGCCACTGACCACGGTAGGTACATCCCTTGAAGTACAGGCCCATATTAAGGATGTGCAAGAATACTTTTATCCTTTGTTTCAGATGTTTTGTGAATGGGCTCTTGGACAACATGAGCAATGGTGCTGCACTGGAACAGCTACAGGCTTGGCAACCTTGGTTTGATGAATCCCCTTTGTTCTTTTGCCCTATAAATAAAAACTATATGGCATGACCCCTAGCTTCTACTATAAGTCAAATATTTGCAAGTCATGTGATTAACTTTTCCTTTCAGCTGTGGAATGTATTATTTGCAGATATCTTTTTTCCTATTGTGCAGCTCTACAGATTGTTGGAAATTATTAGTCAAGTTACTTGCTGCTTTTTCTGGCAGTTTTTTAACTAGCTGTAGTAACTGTTTCAGGGATGGCCTCTCTTTTCCTGTAGTATCACAGCATGTATAATCAGCCAAAATGCTTCTGCTTATAGCCTCCCCAAGCTGAAATGGGAGGGAAAGTGGAGGCACAGTGTTTTTCCAGTGAGGGGAATCTGACTGTAGAACTCAAGCCACTCATTTCTGTTGGTCCTTCAGATGTATCACATATCAAATGTCAGAAAACTCCTCAAGTGCTACGTAAGTTTTGGCCTGAGATTATAGGAGTCAGAAAACTGGAGTCCCGTTTTATTTTTTAACTATTATATGGTGTTTACAGATTGCTTTTGGTTAGCAAATTTTAGAAGTAAAAATAAAAGCCAATACCTCTAACGTGGAAACACACACTTAGGGCTTGTCTTCACTAGCGCGGGGAGAGACCGATCTTATGGCGACTGATTTATCGTGTCTCGTCAAGACGTGATAAATCGATCACCAGCGGCGTCCCCGTCGACTCCGTAACTCCAGTTTGCCAAAAGGCGCAAGCTGGAGTCAACGGGGGAGCGCGCCGCCGCCCGCCGCCGCCATGAAGACGGCAGGTAAGTCGGCTGTAGACACACCGATTTCAGCTACGTTATTAACATAGCTGAAATTGCGTATCTACAGTCGATCCCCCACCCTAATGAGGACCAGCCCTAACAGTGACCTAAAGAAGCCATTTTCTTTGCTACTATAGGTCAAATAACCCATTCCTTAATAGCACCTAAAGGTGTTTTCTAATGCTTTACTTACAAAAAAGCCACACTTTCTGAGAAGCAATGTAATTTACTGAGATCCAACCCACGATGTATTTGTAGTCTACATGATGTAATCTAAAGTTCATTTAAAAAAGTTTCTAGCCCTAGATACAGAGATATGTGCAGAAATGTGGACTAAATATAAACAATGCAGTAACATCTTCCCGAGCCTGAAGAAAGCTTAAAACGATGCACTGAGATCTGAACTCCTCTGCCCTTTACTAACTGGATTAGAATATTAATTCTAAAGCCTAACGATGGCACTTCAGTATCAACATTAACTCAGAGGCATGGAAAAGGGAAAAACAGAGAGGGGGAAGGACAAGAAAGAAAAGACAGAAGCAGAGACAGAAGTAGACATGGCTTAAAGGGGAACAGATTTTCCCACTGAGTAATGACTGTGACAATCACATACTGAACAAATAACTAAACAGTTACTTCATAAAAGTCAGTTCTCCCCTTGATCTCTGTGGGAGCCTCCTGTTGATATCAGTAAGCACTGTGCTGTGGAAAGTAAGCATCCTGAATTAATACCCTGACGGATGGGCCACAATTAAGCATGGAATTCAGCTCTGCCCTCCAAATGTTTAACACTTGCATTGTAAATCCCCTATTTTCACTATCTCCACTCAAAATACACTGCAGAGACAAACTTCAGTAGCAATGAACCTGAGAGGCAATTACTGAGAACACCCAAAATATTATGAGGATGATCTGCAATTTCCCAGATCTAAAAGATGTGGCACCTCTGTTTGGTATTCACTGAAATATTCAGTGCTGAAATTAAAGGAGACAGTAGGAAGTTCCTTTTCTGTGAGATAAAAGGCTTTTGTTATTAGTACCCTCTTACACGTCAAATAGGTATCACTTGATACTGAGCAACTGCACTATAGTGACATGGAAAAGAAACCAATTCCTATGCACTGTGCTTTAGAATGGAAGATTATCCACCTGCCAGTAAATGTGTTCTCTTTTGAACACCTTATTTCTCCTAGTTCCACATTAAGCAATATGATGGCAAGCACCTATTAAGAAACAGAATTTGGGGTACACTTATTAAGTGGAAGACTAAAAGCACCTGAAGAGCAGAAAGATTGGAAAATAACACAGTTTTAGGTATGGAAGGATCCCAAAGTAAAGTGACTATGAGGAACCTCTCACCAAGTGAGAATTTTTGGTATTATTATTATGATTCCTATGTATACCTCAGTTTCAGTGTGTATTTTGCATCGTTATCTGGGGGTACAAAAGGGTTAAACACATGAGGTGTTGGGTCACCTAGCTGTCTGGGTTGGAATGAATGGGTTATTAAAGGACTTGCTGAAACTAACCTGTATCAATAGAGAATGGAAACGCAATGAAAGCCTCAAGGACTAAGCAACTGTCACTTATGGGAACCTCTGGCAGGCAGAGCATGTTCAACATAGGCCAACAAGCTCTGGATAAGAGTTGGCTTTTGGGACGGGTTCAGCAGCTCTCACCTGGGTATGACATTAAAACAGAGCCATCCAGAGCCAGAAGTAGATTCCATAGCAGCTGGCCAGACAAAAAGCTGACTTGACCTGAATGACCGATATTTTAACCTTTACTTCACTATGCTAACTTAAGGACTTCGTCATGCCATGTTCCAGCTGACTGATAAATCTGACTCTGTTTTGAAAGGCTGCCAGATATCACTGTAAATACTTCCTGAGGTGCACTGGTCCCTAAAGAAAGTAAAATTCTGACCAGAAGTCTCTCTCTGTTGGATTCACTGAGCTCACACTGTGAAACAGCAGTGCTGAGTTCATGTGGGCTACCCTGAAGGAAGAGTGGGACATCTTGAAGGTCTGACACAGAGCAGTTCCCCCAAAGGTCCTGTTTAAAAGTTGGAACACAGGAGAGCTCTTGTGTATCCATGACAGAACTCTACTGACAGAAAATTTTAATTAAAAAAATCTGCCTTTTTAATCAGCGAAGTTGTTTTTCCTTGAAGTGGTTGGGAGACTAAGGCATTTCTAAAGCTTCATAACATCTTAGTATGTAGGTGATCTGCTTGCAAGATCAACAGATACTACATCCCCTGTTAGTATTTTGATTTCTTGTGCAAACTTATTCATAAAATCATAAGATTAGTTTGAGCAGAAGATATATGCTGGTGCTACGGCACACAAGAAGTCAGGCAGAAATAAATCCTGGAGTCCTGACTCCCAGCGGCCTGGCCTAACTTCATATACAAATACTTAAAAGCCTGGTACTGAAGACTCGTAAGTTATCCAGGTATGTATTAGATAACAAAATCAGTTCTAGTGAGAAGTGTATACTATACATAAATTGCACACAAGAACTACATTAAAATTGCAAAATCATGCACCCAAAAGGAAAAGAAATAAGGTGCAAATTATTGACAATGAAGGTAACCAACCATTGGAACAATCTACCAAAGGTTAGAGTGGATTTTCCATCCATCACTGGCAATTTTAAAATCAAGACTGGATGTTTTTCTAAAAGCTATGCTCTAAATTATTTTGGGGGAAGTTCTATGGCCTGTATTAGCAGGAAGTCAGACTAGATGATCACAACGGTCCCTTCTGGCCTTGGCATCTATGAAAAAAAGGCAAGTGTCAGAATTAAGGTTACCTATAAAATGGTGCATTATAACACAGTCTTTAATTACATGGTCATATACTCCCCGCTCCCACACATCCATAAGTTCCTGCCTTATTCAGTGCACAGGACTGTCTGTGCTCATTTAATGAGCAGCTATTCAATATTTCATTTTATACTTGTTTACTCCTCACCATTCAAGTTGTTATGAAGATGGAATTAAATTCTTCACAGCTATCATCACTATAGTACAAGTGCTTCACAAACATAAATGCATTATCTTCATAACAAGTCAAAAATATCCACTAATTTTGGGTGCCAAGTTTGAAAAGTGACTAGGACCTGATTTCTGCAGAGTACTTGGGACTTTACACATTAAAATGACTTCAGTTGCGGCTGTGAGCATTCAACCTTCTTGCAAATCAGATCCCAGAGTCTCAAGTCAGGCAACCAGAAAATGAGGAACACAGTCAGTGGCCACCTGTGACAAATTTGGTTTAAGTAACTTGCCCAGTGTTACATAGAAACTCTGGCAGAGATAGTGATAGAATCGAAGTCTCAAGTGCAGCATTCAACTGCCTAAGCCATGAGACCATCCTTTCTCTTCCTATAATCCTCCACCCCATTCACTACACACCTTCCAACTTCTACCAGGAGTGAGGCCAGACAACAGCCTCATATTGCAACACAACTGATTAATTCCATGAGCATTGTCCATCCCATGCACAGAATGGGGCAGGGAACCTGCAGGAAAGACAGTATGTGATCATGTAATTAAAGACTGTATTATAATGCATGCACACAAGGATGACAAATTAAGGTGCCACAGAGAAATCTTAATTCTGGCATTTACTAACTTCTGAGTGCTTGACTTTGCAGCCTTAACATTTTAATGTAGTTTTTATGGATGTTATTTCATAGGTTTTTTAAAAAGCAGAATTTGTGGATTTTTTTTAATTTATCAGGTGGAAGCCCACTGATTTTTATGTGGGTCATCTAACAGTACTAACCTGGCTGATCCACAACAAGGATCTCAGCTACTCACTTTGCTCAGCGGCATAGAGCAGTAGTAGTTTGTCATCCTCTATGTAGGATGGGCACATTTTACTAATGGGCTCCTGTGACCAAAAGCACCCCCGTGTTCACACCCTAAACACTGTTGTAATAAACTTGGTACAAAATATGAGGTATTAGTTTTCAAATGATACCTTGTGAGGTATTGTCTGAAAAACTAATAACTTGCTGCTCAATAACATTGTGAAATATATGTAGCAACATTATATGTAAAGTTCTGGATTCCTCTTGTGTGATGGTGTTAGCACATGTTCAAACTCACGCTGCCCTGACTAGGACACAGGTCAATCCTAAACAAAGATATGTAAATTCAGGTAAAATACACATTAACATAGTAAACAGGGTCTTTGAGCCAGCTAAAGGGGGAAATGGCAGAAGACAAGCATACACAGGGGAGAAGAAAAGAGCATGCAGCCACCTTCACTATCAGTCTCAGTGTTGCCTTCTTTATCATTTGAATAAACTTTGCTTTGAAGGGTAATCCGCAGAAGAATCCAATTCAAAGGGGTGGCTAGATTACAAAACTGAGGGGCAAACACACCTCACGGCATCTCTCCCTATCTCTCTCTTTTACTTAAGATGACAAAGGAACCAGCCCTTGGACTTCGGGGTTGATTCTGACCTGAGAATTTGGTCAGCAATGTTGTTGTGAATATACAGTAAGGATTTTACCTTGAACCAAGTCTAGCTTAAGTTTTAGCCATTAGAAAGCATTTTATCTTTATTTCTCTTATAATCATTTCTGACTTTAATATCTCACATTTGTACTCACTTAAAATCTTTCTTTAAAAATAAAACAAGTTTATTTAGCTACAATCTAAACTAATTCAACGTTGTGTGTCAACTGAGCTGTTTGGTAACTTCAGTTAAAGTAGCAAACTGTTGACTATTGTGTCACAAGGGCAAGGGACCTCTAATTTCTGAACTGTGCAGCAGAAGGCTGTAGAATGCAAAACACGGGTTTTGGGGGAAAATTTTAGACTGGGAGTGTACTGGGCTCACCCAATACACTCCCAGGCAAATAGTAACCAAGGCTTCTGAAGCCAGAGTGTGGCTGGGGTGTTGCTGATAGGCTGCTGGGGTCAGAGTTGCTGGTACAGGGCTGTACCTACACAAAGACATTCAGCATGTGACCTGCATGCTGGTAGGCTGTTTCTGAGCAGCCCAGCAAAGCATTGTGAGGCACGCAAGGTTGCAGGGAAGGCAGTGACAACTTCTCATTGGAATGTGACAAGTCCACAGTTACTTGCTGACAGAGGAATATTGAGACTCAGGAATTTTGGGTTCTGAGGCAAGCATATTCTAACAGAGATCGACTTCTCTGCCCTACTCCCTGCCTCCCCGCCCCAGCCTGCTTTTGTTCCAGTCCTTCCCACCCCCTAGCTCGTCTCTAAATCCCCCAATGGCTTTGTCTCAGCCTGTTTTCTCATCACTTCCCACTTATCCTTCTGCATTCCAGGCAGGCAGCATCCTTTTCCTCTTCCTCACTGTCTGGGTACCAGTGTGCATGGGAGGGGCCGGGCACTGAAAGCAAAGTAATTTTCCTGCTCAATTCTTGTACCTGGTGTCACAGTGGCCGCTGGCTATAGGAAGGAACTGCAAGTCCTACTCAGCCTCAAAGCATGCCTACGGCAGATAAATTCTCTGATTTTATTTGCCAAAAAGTTTCTATTAAGCTTGTACAAACAGATTTTCAGACGCTCATAAGTTGGTCAAAGATGGGCAAATGTTCATGAGGATGGCAAAAGGCACATCCCTGACTTCAGGGTGACCTCTGTGCCAAATTTACAGTCCCTGCTCCAAGGCAAGGAGGCTCTAGAGCTTCTCAACAAATTTTGAAGCTCATGGCCTAAACATCTTAAATCCTCGCCACCAACCTTGTTCTGAGAAACAGCTGAATTGTTTTTACTGAAAGTTTCCAAAAACTTCATTCTGAGGCAGACACCAAATATGGAAAATTTAAGCCTGAACAGGTAAAGTTTGGTGAAGATTTAAGCAACTAAAAATAGGGTCTTATAATGGGGCAACATTAACTACAGGCATTGCTAACTAGGCCACCTATAATACACATCTTTAAAGATATGCTCAGCCGTAACACATTGAAAATATAGGAACAATAAGACATAATTTGTCCCCCAAAATTTGCACTTCGTTATGTTGCCATAGAGCTGCTACACTCTGGTCAACATTCTTCCTAAATTCAGTCCCCAGGAGCACTCTTACCTTATTGATTTGACAATACAGCCTTTGCAAAACCGGTGTCCGCATGGCGTCTGCACTGCTTCCCGTAGAGCCATCAAACAGATCGGACATTCATATTTACTTTCCAGAGGGGGATCAAACTCCACGTCATATCCTTGAGTCTCCTCCGTGAAGGAGTTTGGAAGGTTTCCAGTGCCACTGCTGACAGAGACACCTATGCTGTCTTCTTTAGCTCCAGCACTGCACGCACTGGCCATGGCTGCACAGCAGCCAGTCTCCAGATCTCCGGCTCTATAGCTGTTGCCGCTCTGTATCAAGCTCATAGTAACTAGCTGAGTAACGAGGAGACGATCTGAAAGAACAAAAGTATGTTAAATCAAGTATTATAAAAGCTGGCTTTCCAGGACCATTCTCCCTCCTGCACGCAGCCCTTATCTTGGATATAAAAAGGGGGTCACTGGGTCCCAAAATGTAAAAACTTCAGCAAACTTGTTTCAGCGCATGGACTACCTTTTTATTGCCCTAACTTCCCTTGTATCTCACCTCACAATCTTACAGCCTATAGGGGAGAAGCAGCCTTACATTTTTTTTTAACTGCCCTTGCAGTCTGCTCCATCTCTGATTTGCCATGCTATTTCAATCTCAGAAGAAAACATCTTTTCTCTCTATTAAAAGGGTCTCTAACATTATTTACCTCCATAAAGCCTTCTGAGACAGTTTGTATGAAAAATGCTGTACAAAAGAGTTTTATTATATGAAGCAATCTCAGTTTCACATTCTGTGCTTCTGTGTGTCGTATTTGACATATTTAGGAAAGTAGGACTCATGGTTTAGGTTTCAAATTATTTGATATGAGTATTCTGGATGTACATCAGTGAATAAAATAGTACAAGAAACAAAGGAGATCTTTGACCCACATTTGCAGCTGAACAATATTGCAACGCTGATAAGATTTTTATATCAGCAACAAGATTTTCAATATTGTCAGAATCTACAAAACATGAGCTAAGGGTCAGATTTCTGCTGTATGATGTGGAATGGCTAGTGACAATCTAACAGTATTCTAAAATGCTTTTCTGTTCTCCTGTACCTCCTCCAATATAGCTGGAAAGACAGCATCAAAACAGGAAATGAATCTACAGAAGGGAGACTACTGTTAGCAAAGTTAGTTTTTGAAATGCTGCTCTCAAACATTGTTGCTCTCAAATGCTGAATTCATATAACAATAAAGCTGATAAAGGCTAGTTCATGTTCAAAGCTTTAGGGACACTAGCAACTCTTCTCTGATAATCATTGTTTAAGTCTATTTCTTTAAAGCCCTCCTGTCCCTTTTTAACAATATTTTTACAAGCCTGAAAAAGTCTCCTTGCATCAATTTTGTCATTTATTATTTCACAAAGACTGGGTTTCTTTCTGTATGTGTAATGACGATGGTTGGGTCGCCCCCAGTTTTTGTTTTGTTTTCTGCATTGTCACTTCTCCAAAGGACATGAAGTCCACAGAAGCATGGCCAAGGGAGCATAGCTAGGTATTACATAAAAAAAAATAAAAAAGAGAGAGCGTATTAAGGTTGAAAAGTCAAACACTCAAAAGTTAGGGAACGCCTACATTAATGTTTACCATGTGACCTTAATTCAGCTTTGGTTACCTACTTTTGTATTATTTTACTGGACCCCTGCCTCAGTCAGCACAAAAGATTGATGTGCTCTGGAGGTTAATCAGTGTTGTGTACAGAGTGAGGCTGTTGCCCGTATGACCCCTGCCTCATTTACTGCAGAAACTAGAAGGTTAATGATGAGTGAAGCATGGGATTGCAGGAAAAGACAGGATGGTTTTATGTTTAAGGAAGTTGAATGCCATCCTGGATAACTGGATTATATCCCCACCTTTATCAGAGTTCCTGTGTGAAAATCATTTAAATCAAAATATTAACAGATGGCCACGGATTGGGTGTTCCTCATTTTCTGAGGGGCCAAACCTGGGGGGGGGGGGGGTCAGGTTTGCAGAAGAGACTGTGCTTCCAGATGCAATTAAAGCAGATTGGAGCTGTGCCTTGAACACAAAGCACTACAGAAATGCTACCAAAAACAAGGTCTACTAATGGAAAGTATTAAGCAAGCTAAAATATAGAGATTTGTGACGTTACCGACACCACCTATAATAATGGGATAAGAAGTACAATTTTGGCCAAACAACAAAAAGTTTCTAATGGTCAAATCTATTAGATTCCAGAAGAGTTATTAAGTTTCCATGTTTGGGTCACTTAGAACTAGACTGGAAATGGCCTTATGGGATATACTTTATCAAACAGTCAACCACTGGTGTAGGGAATGGTATAGAAAAAATGTAATTGGGCTTTCCCAGTGCTAATTTCTAGGGGTTCTAGATATAGTATTTTTAGTTGTCAGCAGGAGGACTGAAAAGGAATATCCACTTTTTTTGGTGTAGTCTGAGTGGTGGAATTTTAATAACTTCATATCAATTAGTTCTGAGATACATCATTTAGGATAGACTACTTGGAATATTATAATACAGTAAGTGGTTTACAGGTTTAATTCAAGGTGCTAGTTTAATTTATAAACTACACTATGATTTGGGATCAGGTTACTAGAAAACTGCAACCCTACATGCACACACTTCAACTTGGCAACTGGGATCTCCTGGGATGCTCAAGTTAAGAGCCACTGGATTTGTAGGACTAGGTTGGGGGTTCTCAGTAGGCCCTCATTTCCGGAATTCTCCATCACTGACGGTTTGGAACTCAAAGGCACACAGTCTAATCAGTCAGTTGCCTCAAAAGCTAGGCAAGGCCAAGTTGGCAGGATAGGGTATGTAGTTCTCAAGTTTGAGACCGTCTCTTGTGTGCTTTTATATTTTTTTACAGGCATGCTGAGGTGCTGACAGGCAGATTCTGAATAGTAAGTAATGCTTCTAAAACGGACTAGTACCAAACAAATTAAGATACAGATAAGATCAATAGTGTGATGGATCTGGAATTTTTTGTAACAATTTAACAACATTTGGAATTGACATGATTATTTTGATATTTACTGTATGCATATACTGAGTTAATACTGCTTTGGAATTTTCAGGAAATGCACCATGGAAATGGAAGGGTGGATCCATACATAGGCTTCTCAGCGCACATTTTAGGCACAATGCAAGAGGCATTCACCTTGATGCTCCAATGAGACCTTCTGGTGAACTAGTCAGACAGGTTTTTCCAGGTACAAATCAGTACCCATGAAGGGAGAAAAATAAGACGACTCAAGAGGGCTTAAAGAATCACATTCAGGGGGATATAGGTTGTTTTTTTTGTTGTTGTTTTTTTGAGACTGATCGTATGGCAACATTACAGCTTAAGTCAACACAAATTATGTCGCTCAGTGGTGTGAATTAGCCACTCCCCTTCCCCCCCCCCGGGGGATTTAAGCGCTGGTATGGACAGTGCTATGTCTGCCGGAGATCCACCATCATTGGTGGGGGGGGGAGGGGCTGAAGTAATTAAGTTGACTCCAGGCTCTCATGTCACTAGAGAGTTTACAGTGGCTGTAAGCTCTCTAGTGAAGCCATTTAGCCTGAGAAACCAAAGTCTGCTGTGTGGAGTCTTCAGGAATTAGACTCCTGGCATCCCCTCAGAAGGGTGTTTAGGCTCTAAGTAAGCTAGATACGCATGTAGACTTTTTGTTATTTTAAGATCCTTTCCTATGAAATATTTTGTTCCTATGGTTAAGCAAACAATATTTTTGTTTTAAGAAGGTTGTTTTGGGTTATTAATTCACTGGTCACAGATCCTGAAGGGAAAAATCACAGCTGCCTAAACCCAATCAGGCCTTCAGGGTAAAAATGAGTACTGTAGACTGGTGCCTATTTGAGAGAATGACAGGATTCCACCCCAAGAAAAGGGAAGGAATGAGACCTACAGGGGTGCATTCAGAGGAGATGAGGAAGCGGACGGGGATGCAGCTAATCCTGTAACTGTGATATACAGGAATTGAAGAAGGCAAGCTGAAAGGAAGAAAAGAAATAGAGTAGGCCTTGCGCTTTCATCTCAAGCTATGAGTATTCCATCTATTTTGTAGAGCAGCATCTGTTAAAGACAGATCTCTTCCTTGTGATCATCATTTTATCCTTCTGGAAAATCCTACTAAAGTAGTACTTAAGGAGAGTAGGATTGTTGTTATCCTAACAATTTATCATTTACAGTACTTTGCAGTTTCTACAGGAGTTTGAAGCATTACACTTACACCTCTCCAATTTCCTGTAACCAGAGTAGGTATGAACCATTCAGTCTATGTGGAAAAACAGAGTCATCTTAATGGATGAGTCAATGCAACCAATCAGCATCCTATTATTGCATAAAAATCCCTAATTATAAATGAACACTTCTTTCTTATATGGAGCTTTCCATCTTCACGCTTCCAAGACATTTATAAAAGGTGACCATCTGTTTTACCTCTGTTTAATGGGGAAACTTCAGGAACAGAGAGGCAATACTTTAAACAAACCAATCGAGTCAGTTTTAAGTGAGTTGGCTTGGGGTTTCCTTCCAACAACCAGTGACTCAGGGCATGTCTTCACTACCCTAGCATGGCTGTGCAGTCACAGCAGAACACTATAAAAAAAAAAACCACCTCCACAAAGGGAGTAGCTACCCAGCACTGGGAGCCACTGTTTACGCTGCCACTTTGCAGCACTGAAACTCACAGTACTTGGGGAGGTGGGAGGGGTGGAAGTGAGAAAGTTGCAGTGCTGTAAAGTAGCAGTGTAGACAAGGCCTTAGGGCTTGGTTACACTGGCACTTTATAGCGCTATAAAGCCCCCACGAGCGCTATAACCTCCTCCCCGTCCACACTGGCAAGGCACATAGAGCGCTATAACTGCTGAGTTATAGCGCTATTGTTAATCCACCTCCGCATGGGGAATAAGGGCTGTAGCGCAGCTGCTGTAGCGCTACAGCAAGAATGTGGACACCCACTGCGCTACAAGTGATCTCTGGAGATGCCTAGAGCCATTTAAGGCAATTGATGTCTCTTCCCTTTGTTTTGAACTCGGCTGGAGGAATGCGGAAGTACCTCTTTAGAGTTTCTCTCTTAACTCGGCAGATAAGCAATGCAAATGTTTAAGGAGGGAGCCTGTGTGAAAACAAAGCCTTCTGTGAACGGAGGCTCGCTGACAGGCTTTCAAAAGAACGGAAAAACCACTGTCTCTCTCCCTCCGCATACACACAACGCGTCCCCCTCACCCTCCTCGTTTAAAAAGCACGTTGCACCCAGCTGAATGCTGGGATACCTGCCCTAATGCGCTGCTCTTAATGCCGCATTAAGTGCCCCAAATGTGACCATGATATACCGCTGGCGCGTCTGAGTGTGGACACACAAAAGCGCTATACATATTACTGTATAAAGGGACCGCTATAACCAATAGCGCTATAATCTTGTAAGTGTAACCATACCCTTAGTTTTATTTTGTCTTAAAGGGAAGACCCTCCCCACATGTTCTTACAAAAAATGGGAGAGGATGTTTCTAAATCTTTAGGTTTACAGTGTTGCTGTACAAACAGCTGAAAATCTAACAATCACGTAATGATAATTTTAAACAATTCCTTAATGGATTTAAAAAATTGAGATCCTTTATTCTTTGTGTTTGCATTTGTTTCCTCCTCCTGCACAATAGCAGTACTGGAGCAGCATACCAAAGGAAGAGAGAAATAAACCTAATCTCTTTCACTGTAGGATCAGACACTTCTCCTTTGGCTGAGCTGGGGCAGACAATGAAATGAACTTAGTTGTGAAAGCAGTGCATGTGCATTAGC
Source organism: Dermatemys mawii (assembly GCA_007922305.1). Classification (NCBI taxonomy): domain Eukaryota; kingdom Metazoa; phylum Chordata; order Testudines; family Dermatemydidae; genus Dermatemys; species Dermatemys mawii. The sequence continues at coordinate 28,249,292 of ML677332.1, forward strand.
ATGATTCTCTCCTGGGGAATTTCCCTGCAAGGGGAATTTTAAATTACTTGTAGTTCAGGTGAAAAGGATAGATTTGAAAATGCAGGATATTCCCAACACCATGTCAGATTTAACCTTTTCTTTGCCAGTTCACTAGCAATTTATTCTCCAGTCTAGAAATCTCAAGAATCCTTCCCTGATATTCAGCTCAAATTTTTATCCCCTTCTCTCCTGAATAATACTTCTCTGGTCTCATTATATATATTAGCACTCGTATATACAGATTAGTCTGGGAAAATGATGTTTTGTCAGCGATGCTATTCCTTTAGCTCAGCACCACACAGCTATAGTCATCAGAAAAGCTTTGAAAGCAGTGACAAGGGCATAGAATTGAAGAACTGTTCTCCTCAAGTTTACCTATTCAATAAACATGGCCACAGACCAGAGCCACCAGAATTTGTCTGCAATTTAGAGGCTGGACAAGTTATGTGTAATGTTTTATGTGCACACTGTGGCATAAACTTTGGCTACTTATCCTTGGTAACTAGAGGCAATACTAAACTAAGCTATATTTTGTTCAATTAACTAAACATCTGAAACTAATCTGGAGTGATTACATATGTCTACAAATACACATAGTAACAAAAACACAAAAGGGAAGAAGCTGAGAATTAAGTTCAGTATTGCTTCTCTTTTTAAGGAACTGTGTAGTTTACTCGCTGTGTAGAGTTTTTAGCCTGTGTGTAAAAATACAGTAACTCCTCGCTTAATACTGTAGTTATGTTCCTGAAAAATGCTACTTTAAGCGAAATGATGTTAAGTGAATCAAATTTCCCCCATAAGATTTAATATAAATGGGGGAGGGGGTTAGGTTCCAGGGAACTTTTTTTTGCCAGACAAAAGTGGCTGCAAACATTCACTGTGAAAACGTAACGTGATGATGAACCCACATTATCCCACTGGAATGTACCACTCCCTCCACTTTCCAAAGTGCCAGGAGGCGGGGGGAGGGGAAGAGAAAGGTGTGCATGTGTGTGTGTGTGACACGTGCATTGCCCCTTTAATTACACTGACTTCACTCTAAGTACACTGCCTTTTTAAGTAGATCAGCAACTTGAGACAGCACCTGCTGCCAGCAAGCTCCCTCTGTCCTGAGTCCTGTCCTGCCCCCATGATCTGTGGAAATGGGATACAGGAGTGGAGGAAAGGAGCAGACAGGAGGGGGACTTCCTGACATCAACACTCCTCCTCTTCTCACATCCCCTGCACAGAAAGCAGAAGGCTCCCAGGAACAGCTCCAAGGCAAAGGTCAGGAGCAGCACATGGCAGTGTGGGGAGGGACAGCTGAAATGTCTGGGGAAAGCCTGCTGGGCAGCTGCTGCACAGGGAACTGTGGGGGGCTGCTGGCCCACCCTGGTTCCAAGCCCCTACCAGCTAACTCCAATGGGCTCCTCTTCCTGCAAGCAGTGGACAAAACGGGCGGCTGCCAAACACCTTTATAAGGGAGCATTGCACAACTTTAAACGAGCATGTTCCCTAATTGATCAGCAACGTAACAACGAAACAGCGTTAACTGGGACGATGTTAAGTGGGGAGTTACTGTAAGATGCAATTGGATTTGTCCTACAGACGACCATTTGACGGAGCCTGAAGACTTCACCTCTAAGGGGGCAGCAGCGGGAGACAAGCTTTCTGAGCAGGGTAGTCAGGAATGGCTTTTCCTGATAGTTGCTCATAGCTGGTGCTGGTTGTCATAATTTACATCAAATTTACTAAGACTGCTACCAACAGGGAAAGCTACTCTGATAAAAATGGAGATTGTAATGCTGAACACTTCTCTGTCAGTCACATCCCTAGATCCAAAGAGCAGACCCAGGCTACGTTTTAGGACTCCAAAGGCCCCTCAGTATGGTCTCTCTTGCTTTAAGATCAAACTGCAACTGAACTTTTAAACAGCAGGTCACTTGATGCTACTTGCACTCCTTCACTATGAAGCAATGAGACTAAACGGGATATCTCAGTCAGACCAGAAGAGCTGGCTCTTACATGAACACCACCTCTCATGATTTATGCCCCTTCCCTCCCGGCTGAAAATACCAGTAACCATTTCCTTTAGTCTATCTATGCAATATAAAAGAGTCTAAATTCAAACTTAAAAACTTTTGTAACACAATAAAGGTGCTTTAAGTAAAACAAAGAAAACTACAAGTTTAAGTAAATTAATTTAAATGCCCAATCTACAAGTCACACAACTAGTCCTAAATCTCTTTTGCACTCAAGACTCCTGTTGAAGTCAGCAAGTATTTTGGATGTACAAGGAGGGCAGAATCACACAGTAAATGGTTACACTTAGAGTGACTAATGAGAGAGAAAAAAAGATTTAAGGAGGTGACAAATCCTATTGCTCTCACTCCACACACGGTATAGAACTCATATTCCCTTATATTCTACATATTTGGTATGTACCTTGCTAGGTTTTCTAGAATCAGTATAAGAGATGTACTAGTCACTATAACAATCTGAAGTCATGTATACTAGACACTAGAAATTTTCACTATTATTTCTCTGCCTCATATATAGGGCAGACAAAAGAGAAAAAAAACAGTCTACTCATGATATAAGGAAAATCAACAAAATGAAAACAGGCTGGAATAGTTATAGAACAATATTCTTCCAATATCATATCCCTTATACAAAGTTACTAAACAAAAACCTAACACTGTGGTTTCAATCTATACAATGTTTCCAGCAGACGCAATTACTTCAGTACAAGGAAGGAAATGGTTCTGATGCAGATACAGGCTTGGAAAAAATCAAGAGATTTGCATTCTAATTCCAATCTCTGCCACAAATTTGCCATGTGACTTTGGGTACCTTACTGAGAGCTCAACCCCATAAACACTATTATAAGGCATATTAGTCAATGGGACTACTCACTACTTTAATGCGCACTATATCCAGAAGAGGGTACTTGATCAGGTGCTTAGTCTCTGTGACTCACTTTCACCCCATTTGGGTATAACAATACAAAGAGTGTTGCAAGTTTACACTAATATTTGTAATGCACATTGAGATCCTTACATTGGGAGATACTAGAGAAGCAAAATGTAATAACACATTCAAACACAGCACATGAAGTGCAAAAAACAGAATTTCTGTTTTCTTGCTAATGCCCTTAGCAATAGTTTATTTTCATTCCAAATTTTTCTTTAAGTCATAGGAGTTCTTTACTAGTGACAGTTAAAACTCCCTAATTGCTTGGCCAATAACAACTGTGATTAAATATTAGTTAACTGTCAACCTAAGACTATGAAAAGCGAGAAAATGTTCTTGCTCAAAGCAGGAAAAAAAAACAAACCCACAACCCAGCAATAACTGAAATCTGTAAGACGTCTTTTCAGTTCTAGTCATTGGTGCTGAATATAATTGCTCTTTCTTTAGGCCCCTGGGAATTTCTGAAGCTTTCTAGCTAGTTTCTCTTTGCTTGGAGAGAATGTTGACAATCTTTTATGATTAAGTAATTGCACACTTGGTTACTTAAGAGATTAGATGGGAGCTACTCAGTTATGCATGTAGTCTCTCCCCGGAGGGTGCATGTCCTGGTTAACCAAAACAACTTTTTGGATTGGGGAGAGGAAGGGCTTTTCTTACTTTAATAAGATTTCTTGAACAGGAGGCAAATTATGATAAACTAAAAAGCATTCACAGTCCAACCTGGTACACTAAGAAAAAGATCTTGTTTCTACTGAGTATGCTTTAAATGGCCCCAGATGTGACTGCCCTTGAACATCAGATGGCAAATAAATAATGAATGAGTATAATTAAAAAAAGTTTAATAATTTAAAGAACCAGTACATCTGTTGACACTTTTTTAATTTGGCTGAAATACTTCTCAGCTATATTCAGTTTCTCAAAATAATACTTTAGAAAGATTGTACTGATATAAGTAAATACAGAGCAAGTGTTATTTATGACACACAGCTTGGTTCACTGATTAGGTGCCAGCCTAGGATGCAGAAAACCAGGTTTAATTTCCTGATCTGCTACAGCTTTGCATGACCCAGCCTCTCCATGCCACACAGTTCTCCATACTTAGAGGAACCATGAAGATTTATATAAAAGATTACGAGGTGCTTAGATACTGTGGTAAAGGAGATGATACAAGTACCTAAGATATGTTGTGCTTAGAGAGAGACAGACACACTTCTGATCTTGAAAACACTTTGTGCATTATTAGTTTTATTTATACAACTAGTCCTATTGACTTACATGGGAGCAGCCATGTACCTAAAGATAATGATATGCATATTTTCAAGATCCGGGCCAAAGAGGACTCTACTTTCTATTTTTGGCTCTGCCATTGATCTGCAGAGTGACCTTGGTCAAGTCTCAGTGCTTTATTTTAAGGCATCTTCTAACCTCATACGATAGTTGTGAAGATTAATGTTTGTAGAAATGCTGTGAGACCTTTGGATAAGATGGTGCTACACAACCATTCTATTGTTAAACAACTGAAATCTCTCTCCTCTTTTTACTCTTATATTTTTATTTCCTCTTTGGAAGGTGAGAGCAAGAGATCATTTGTGTTGCACTATGTGTCTGTACAGCAACTAATGCAATGGAGCTCTGAAATTAACTTAGCTTCTGGACACTACTGTGATAGAAAAAAGGTTATTTTTTCTGGAGGTGCTGGAATAATTAAATTCACTGAACTGAAAACACATATACTTCATCTCCAAAGATTTTCTATGGAATGGCTTTTTAGTAGCAAAAATATTTGCAGTATGATTTTAAAAAATCATATGCACAGCATTAGTTTACATACAACATTAAATCCTGAGATCTACATGGCATTTCCCTTCTCATGCACTAGTGCCTGGTGAAACTCCAGAAAAGTTCAATTATGAGGAAAAACTGGAGAGGAATATGGAATGAGCAGCAGACTGATGTGTACATAATATGGGCAAGAGACTCATTTGCTAGCCATCACCAAAATAGTTCTATTGTTTTATCAAGTATACTTAATATGTGAATAAATTCTCTGCATGGTATTGAGACTAATTTTGTGGTCCTTTCATGCTACAGCAAAAGTGAAATAACATGAATATAAAGTCATGAACTAGATAACTTTATATTAAATTTATTCACAGGATCTGTAGAGAAACTCAGTTTGCTAGCACTCTTCTCATCACTTGTAGCTTCTAGAAGTGTATGGAAACAAGATGCCATAGCTTCAGTGCAATTATAAGCAGAAAAATGACTTAAAGAGGTAACAGGTTTGGAACTCGCAAATCAAAAGGTGACTTTCTAATGACAAGGGTAATTCATTCCTGAACTATACTCTTTTTATCTTTTCCATCACTGAAGATGGCATTCAGAACTTAACCATTCTGTTGATGAGACAGAACAGAATCCACATTGCTCATGAATAGCTGTTGGCTGTGCAGTGCTAAACATCTGTCAGAGGCATACTTTGCCTCTGACAAGGTGGTTCTACTCTTAATCAGTTTAAATATTATGACCACACCAATTCTCTATTATTACAGACTATCACTTAATAAGAGGAAGATTTCCAGTCATCTTAAACAATAGATGCAATCTAAACTAGTCTAACAATCTGACCAGTTTTGCTGCTCTGTTGACTCAAATCTAAAGAGGCACAAGGTTAGCTTGTTTGAAGCAGAATTTATTAAACAAAAACAGTGTTATTGCACTCATTACTTACTACACAGATGGAGGGGGATACCAGGTAAGGCAAGTTATACCAGGCAGGGTTTCCCTTCCCCTCCCGACATCACCAAGAATAATCTTCACATCTAACACACTTAGAGCTGTAAACTCACAAGTATACAGCTAAGTCAGTCTCTCTTTTTGAATACTGCTATTTGTGTTGCAGCCTATGAATGTCAGAAAAATACCATAAAGTATAGACTAGTTAATGGGGTTAGCAGATGAAAAGTTAGGGAAAGCTCAAAAGAGAATCTACCACCAGGTTCTAGGCTCAAAGAACTGAGCAAATAAATACAGGATGATCATTATTTAAAGCCAGCATTAGCATTGGAAAACTAATAGAAGGCAGCAGGGATAAGGATCAAGCGAGAAAACACAAATTCTTGGGATAGATACTATCTCAAATAAAAACCCTTTAAGCTATTATACTTGGCAAGGGAAGTACTTAAAATATTTGTTATAAATATCAAATACTGCCTGTCTGTACCAGAGAGCATCTACTATTCTTGCAAGCAAACTGTATGCTCTCTCAGATCTCATTTTTAAAGTACTTATAATCAATTAACCAATTCCTAAAGCACTTAAAGTAGATGTTATCCCCATTTTACAGACAGGAAAATGGAGACACACATAGAAATCAAATGACTTCTCCAACACTATACAAAGACTCAGAAAAAGTTCAGGTAGAACTCAGAGATTTCCTTACAACTAGTCCTTTGCTCAAGCCACTAGATGACACAAAAAGAAGTCCATCGGGATATCAGGGAGCAGGATCAATTAACCAGTGGCCAAATATTCCCCTCATGTAAACCAGCAGAATCCTAATCTCAATGGCACTGGTGTTTGCTGTAAGGAGTGAGGGAAGAATCTGGCTCAGTGTCTACAACAGCCCAGACTAAGCCATTGTTTCCATTTAAGCAAAAAGTTATGCTGCTTTGGAGATTCCAAGGCCAGGAAAAGAACCCCAGAAATCCTCCAATCCAGTAGTGGGCAACCTGTGGCCCACAGGCCGCACATAGCTGTCAGGGTAATTTGCTGGCGGACTGTGAGACAATTTGTTTACACTGACCGTCCACAGGCATGGCTGCCCACAGTTCCAAGTGGCCACAATTCACCATTCCCAGCCACTGGGAGCTGCGGGGAGTGGCACTGGATAGCCGCCACTTCCCACAGCTCCGACTGGTGGGGAACAGCGAATTGCAAACCATGGGCACTGGGAGCTGTGGGAGGGTGGGTAGTTGTGCCTATGGACCATCGATGTCAACAAACTGTCTCGCAGCCCTCCAGCGAATTACCCTGACAGGCCACAGGCTGCTCACCACTGCTCTAGTCTGATCTTCTGTATAACACACGCCACAGAACTTCCCCAACGAATTCCCAGAGCACAGCTTTAAAAACCATCTAGGTTTAGTTTAAAAACTGCCAGTGATGGAGAATCGCCGCCCGCCGTTGGTCATTTGTCCAGAGGTTAACTGCCCTCACCGTTAAAATATATGACAAATTCGCACAGGAAATAAGGCGAGTGTCAAGCGCCAGGAACCACTGGGACGGGTTCTCCCTTTCGCTGCTAGACGGACGCTCGTTATCAAACATTTGCTCCCCACCCAGACAGGGCCAGGCTGGGCCCGGGTCACCCCGCTCGCTGCTAAGCCGGGCAGACCCCCGGCGCTCACGCTGGGCTCTGCGGCACGTGCTCTCACGCCAGACCCGATCTCGCGGCTCGGCCCCGGCCCCACTGGCGTTCAGCAACGCGCAGGATCCTGCCCTTTCACCCGCCCGCAGGAGCCCGAGCCAGCGGCTCCCTCTGGAACCCAAGTGCCCTCGGCCGCGCTAAGCCCCCTCCGGCCGCGGGCAGCGAACCCCGCTCCGCGCGCCCCCTCTCCCCTCCGCGCGCCCCCTCTCCCCTCCGCCAGCCCCACCGTCCCGCGCCGCGGGCCCCTTGCCCAGGCCCAGAGATCGCCCCCTGCACCGGAGCCCGGGGGCGGGCAACAGAACCCAGCGGCACCGCGTCACGGCCGGGGAGCCGGGGCGGAGTCGCCTGGACAGCCCGGGCTGCCGGGACGGGTGGGTGGGGCCCGGCGACCCCCGGCCCAACTCTCACCTCCGGCCGAACCGCCGCCGCCAGTTTCTGCCCCCAGCCAGGTCACTACTTCCGGCCCCGAAGAAGGGCGGGCGGGCGCCGCGGCCAAGAGGGGCCGGAGAGAAGGCGGCCAGCGCAGCACAGCGCCCCCTGCGGCCGGTCCTCCCGCGCAGGGCCGCTCCCGCGGGAATTTACCCCGCCCCGCAGGGCAGCGGAGAGCGGGGAGGAGCGTTTGTGTCCCGCCCCCGCTGGAGATTTGCCAGCCTGAGCCTCCCTGCGCTGGAGGCTGGTGCCTGGCTCCTTTCTCAGCCCTGTGCAGGGAGGGAGCCCTGCTCTGGCTGAGCCTCTCCTTGCAGCCTGTCCTCCCACCCCTCAACCCAGTGCTCCAGCGCTGGGCTCAGCCAAGGGCTAGTCAGGACTCAGAGCCGGTGCTAGCCCATGTGGGACCCTAAGCAGCATATTTTTGGGTCCCCCTCCCGTACTACTAAAACAAGCCAATAAAAAGCAGTCGGGGATTGCACCTTGGGCTACCTAAAGAGCTGATGAGGCTTAGGTGCCTCACACAAGCAGAGGGTTTGCAGTTGGAGACTCCGAGCAGAAGGAGCCAGGCCACTTAGCTCCAGCCCATCGGCCATGCATCCAGTCGGCTACTTAGGTGTCTAAGCCCCCTCTCCGCTCGCTGTCCCTCTCCTTGGCATTTCCTACTAGCTAATTTTAAACTCAATGCATCCATACAACCAACCACATTTTGTTGACGTAAAGTAGGGTGACCAGAAGGCAAGTGTGAAAAATCAGGACAGGAGGTGCGGGGTAACAGGAGCCTATATAAGAAAAGGACCCAAAAATTGGGATTGTCCCTAAAAAATCAGGACATTTGGTCACCCTAACATAAAGGGCTCTTAAAACTGACTTCTGTACTCCTCCCCGACGAGGGGATTAGTACTAAAATCAACCTCTCTGGGTTGAATTAGGGGTAGTATAGATGCTATTTGACAGTACTGGCCTCTGGAAGCTATCCCACAGTGCTCCATTATGACCGCTCTGGCAGCACTTTCAACTCAGATACACTAGCCAGGGAGACAGGAAAAGTTCCGGGAACCTTTGAATTTCATTTCCTGTTTGGACAGCATGGCAAACTCAGCAGCACAGGTGACCATGTAGTCACAGAATTGCAAATGAGCTCCATCATGGACCGAATGGGAGGTAATGGATCTGATCACTGTATGGAGAGAAGACTCTGTTCAGGCAGAACTCTGTTCAAAAAGAAGAAATGCCAATATATATATGTCAAAATCTCCTAGGGCATGATGGACAGAGGCTACTCCAGGGACACACAGCAATGGCACATGAAAATTGAGGAGCTCAGGCAAGCTTACCAAAAAACTAAAGAGGCAAACAGTCACTCCAGGTCAGAGCCTCATACATGCCGCTGCTATGATGAGCTGCATGGGATTCTCTTGGGATTCCCATGGGATTCTGCATGGGATTCCCTACTACCACCCCACCACTGTCCATGGGTACCTGAAAGGGGGGAGTCTCAGGCAACAGGGAGGAGGATTTTGTGGATGAAGAAGAGGAGGAGAAGGAGGAGAGTGCACAGCAGGCAAGTGGAGAATCCGTTCTCCCCGGCAGGCAGGAACTTTTCATCACCCTGGAGCCAATACCCTCCCAAGACCCTAAAGCCAGGGGAAATATACTACAGGGTTTTAAAGCAATTGTGTTTAATGTTTCATTTGTCCTGAAGACTTGGGATGCATTCGCGGCCAGTACAGCTACTGGAAAAGTCTGTTAACGTGTCTGGGAATGGAGCAGGACTCCTCCAGGGACATCTCCATGAAGTTCTCCTGGAGATACTCTGAAAGCCTTTGCAGAAGGTTTCTGGGGAGGGCTGCCTTATTTTGTCCTCCATGGTAGGACTCTTTACCACCCCAAGCCAGTAGCAAGAATCATTGCAGCACAAAGAATGGCAGTGAATGGTCCTGGGTTTTGGTCACATTCAAGCAACATTTGGTCTTTCTCTCTCTGTGTTAGCCTCACAAGAGTGATATCATTTATGGGCACCTGGTTGAAATAGGGGAATTTGTTTAAGGGAACATTCAGCCCGTTCATGCTGAGCTGTTTGCGTTTGGCTTGTCATTCCTAGTAATAGCCACGTGGTGGGGGGTGGGGTGAAGGGATCGTCCCAGAGAATTGCCACGCAGTGTGTGTGTGGGGGGGCAGTTGTGCTGCACATCCACCCCTCCTTTTAAATGGCCAACCCAACTGGCATTGCTTGCTATTGGAAAGGAGGACGCCGCAGTTTGAAAGCATTCCCACATGTTATGAAGGCGGAAAAAGCCAATCCCATGTACCTTTTGGCTTACCATGGCTGCCTGGAAACCAAATTCTGTTGCTCAGCCGTGTGTGATGTCTCACACCATACTGGCACTCAATATAAAAGGCAAAATGCGACCTTATACCTACAGCACATGCCATGTCTGCTGTGAATTGCTTGATTCACTGTGAAAGAGTCTGCCTTTTGTTCTCTGAAATGTACCTTTTTAATTCTACTCTCCCTTTTTTTCCTCCCACAGGTGCAAATGTTTCTTTGCTCCTCCTAGCATCTCCATCCCAGAGGTTATCGCAGATTAGAAGGCGAAAAAACGCTCTTGTGATGGCATGTTTTCCGAACTCATGCAGTCCCCTGCACTGATAGAGCACAGCTGAATGCATGGAGGCAAACAGCGGCAGAGACCAGGAAAGAATTAAGTGAGCATGAGGAGAGGAGATAGGATGTGATGCTCAGGCTAATGGGGGAGCAAACGGACATGCTCAGAAGTCTGATGGAGCTGTTGCGGGAAAGGCAGCAAGAGCACAGACCACCACTGCAGCCCCTGTATAACTGCCTGTCCTCGTCCCCAAGTTCCATATCCTCCTCACCCACACGCCCAAGAACGCAGGGGGAGTGGGAGGCTCCAGGCACCCAGCCACTCCACTCCAGTGGATTGCCCAAGCCACAGAAGGCTGTCTTTCAGTAAGTTTTGATTTGTAGTGTGGCTACAGTAAGCAATGTGGCCTTGTCCTTCATTGTATTGTGAACCTGGGTGCCTAGCTCAGGGCTGAGAATTCCAATACCTGGCAGGACACTTAGTGGGTAGGTGTTTCAACCCTGAGTTGAATAACACTTAAGTCCTTTTGGGCATCTGGGCCTTCCCCATTTTGTGCCTCCTTTTCTCTATCTATAAAATGAAGATAAGAACACTTTCCCACTCACAGAAGGCTTAGATAATTAGTTCCAAAAATGTCTTTTTAAAAGACCTATTTGTTCATACAAAAATACGCATGAAAAAAGCATACTTACATTTCTACATGGAGTAGCCCAACCGCAGGTTGCAAAATAGGCACTTGTACAAACAGATGCTTATTTTTTGCCCCCATTCCTGCAAACACACATATGCTTTATTTTAGGCAGGTACATAGTCTCACTGGATTCCAAATAATTGTTTGTAGGATGAAGGCCTTTTTGTGCATAATGACCATCACTGTGCTGAATGGAAAAGTGGTCCTGCTTTTTATAGTAACAGTGTAAAGCAGGGATTGGCAACTATTTTTTGAAGCAAGTACTCTTAAGGGGCACTGGCGGCCAGCCCCCGCAGCCCCCATTGTCCTGAAATGGTGAACCGCAGCCAGTGGGAGCCGTGGTCGACTGAACCTGTGGACGCGGCAGGTAAACAAACCGGCCCGGCTTGCCAGGGAGCTTACCCTGGTGTGCTGCATGCCAAAGATTGCCGATCCCTGGTGTAAAGTGTTTTGAGACCTTTGTATGAAATACACCATGTAATGGTGTATGTTAAAGTGGCCAGTGCTTCTGTACTCATCCAGCCATATAGCAAACATACCCTCTGTGATTAACTGCACTGCATATTAGGTACCCACCACTCTACTGCGCCACAGATCAAAATGTTGACCTAGCAATTATCTCAAGAATTTGTAAGCACTTGTTCTTGGAAGTGCTTTTGCAACTACATCTTTTTGGGTGGGCAACTGGGAAATTTTTTGCCACTGTGATTTCTGTGTCTTGCACTACCACTGCCTCAGCTCCACTGATACTAGCAATGGGGAGAGAGATACCATAGACAGGCTGGTCTACCACAGTGCCATGTAACCTTGTTTAAGGGCTGCTGATAGATTGAATGAAAATGTTCTTGTTAGGAGAATTACACCTGCATCTCTTTTGTATGTCAACAATGCCATCCTGCGGTAGACTTATAAAATTGCCTTGCCACTTCAGACAGGGGGAATGAAAATGAAAATTATGAACAGCTCTACTTAGGAAACCCTAAATTGTCTTTATGTTTGCAAAAACTGAGCAGTATATTCACTTTTCCATGCTCAGAGGTTCTTTTAAGAAGATGTTATTTTGCACCAACCTCCTCTTTTGCTTTGGAATTCATATCATATGTATATTTTATATATAGCCTCTCAAACTGCATCCCACAGCATTTAGATAAATAACACTGGCATAGAGAAAACAATAAATCACAACACAGGGAAAGAGCAATTTGAAAAGAGAGACATGAAGGCTGATCCAGATGGTAGGAAAGAAGAATCCTGCTCCTACAAGGACTAGGACTGAGAATACAGTGACTTTCTGTAGTCAACTCATTGTTATACAAAGGGAAAGCTATTGTGAGGGTAGGGGCTAAATGAAGAATTTCTAGGGGGAGTTGAGGATCCCATTGAGTGAAAAAGGATAAAATAACATTTCTTATTTCTGTTGTGATTTTTATCCCAAAGGATGACAAAACATTTAACCCAGCACTGAAAGGCAGCCACCCTGTGTCAAGAAAAGCCACCAAGAACAAAATAATTCTCTTTGGGAGGCACCATTGGTCAGTAACTGGAGCAGGAGTTGGGCTCTGTTTCTGTTGGGTCTCTTTAAATAGTTTGTGAACCCTCTAATGACTCTTTCTGTCTGCTGTGTTTCAGAAGGCACCAGAATCCTGCAAGAACAGCTTGTAGGCAGTCAGACCTAGTGGTCAAAGTCTAAATGCCAGAGCCAAGGGTTAACATAAGAACGTAAGACCGGGCATACTAGATCAGACCAAAGGTCCATCTAGCTCAGTGTCTTGTCTTCTGCCAGTGGCCAATGCCAGGTGCCTCAGAGGGAAAGAACAGAACAAGTAATCATCAAGTGATTCATCCCCTGTTGTCCATTCCCAGCTTCTGGCAAACAGAAGTTAGGGACACCATCCCTGCCCAGCCTCACTAATAGCCATCTAGACAGAACTGAAGTTAGGAATAAGAGCCAAGGGTCAGAAAAGATTACCAGGAGTCAGGGAAGGCAGGATCAGGGTTGGTTCTGAGACAGGACCATAAATTATATAACACCCTTCTTAATGAGTTTTTGAGACTCAGTCCTTGTAACACTGAAACAAAACAGGCAAAATTAAGGACCGACCCACCCCCTCCTGCATTAGGTAATTTATAGACAACCCTATAGGTTATGTCTACACTTGGAGTGGGAGGTATAAATTGCAGCTCAAAGAACATACCCCTGCTAGCTTTGACTGAGCTAGCCTACTAATAATAGAGTGTAGTCCTGACAGGAAGGGCTAGCCACCTGAAAGATGTGCCTAGTGCCTTGGATAGATATGTACTTGAGAAGGTGATCCTCCCACTCTTATTTTTAGCATGCTAGCTTAATCAGAGCTAGCTCAGACATGCCTCCTTGAGAGGGATTTTACATCTCCTGCTCAAATGTAGACATGCCAATTGCTGCCAGATACCCACTTGGTGACATAAAGTGATGTAGAAACACTGTTCACCACTTGGTGGTGCCAGCTGAATGGGGAAAACAAATACCCATCTGGTTTAACACCACACAACTACTGCAGCAATTAGACTTTGGCTGGGAATTAACCGCAGCTAATGCCTAGGCTACTGCAATTCAGGATGAATTAAAACTGTTACAAGTGGACTTCTCTGCAAGACAATTCCACATGTGCTTGAGAAGCAAAGCATTAAGCTGCATGCATAAGAACTCAAACGATTACTGCGATAATTGAGCTATTTCCTAGAGTACCTGATAGTTTGTGCTAAAATCCTTACTCCAGGGAAACAGAGCAGGCATCCAGCCATCTAGGTGATGTTCTGAGTAAACATCTCAGAGAGGGATTGGCTAAACTATTACCAAACAGCCCCTCCAACAATCCCCATTGTAGCGAACTGCATCTGTGCTGCTTCATGTAAGGAAGGAAAGCATAGCCCGTGTCAGTGGAGAGAGATTTTGATTGATACCTGCTAATGCAGCCTGCCTTGGAGGGCTTTTGAAATGTTTTCTCCAAGAGCTAGTGAGTGAATAGTTCCACTCAGGTTACGAGGAAATCCAGACAGTTGTGACACTTTCTCACTATTTGATCTAGAGTCTTTTTTTAGGGATCAATTCCCAAAAGTGCTTGCGTAAGCAAATGTCGGAATCCATTGTTTGGATGTATCGTCATTTAATCAGGGCTTATATGAACAAAATATGGGATTTTCAGAGTAGCTATAACTTTTGCCACATCTTTTGATTGCTTTCCTCAGTCTGCCAGCATCACTGCAATCTTATCTTGATTCAGCCTCAGGCAGCTAGTCCTCATCCCTGCCCCAGACACCACATAAAGCACTTGACTGCATCAACTGGGAATTGGTAGATATGGAGACTTGGGGCTGTTGGTCTTTAGCATAATGAAAGCACTATTGCCAGTGTTTCCTTACTAACCCTCAAACTGCCCCATATTCCTGTTGAATAAGGGTATGTGCAGGGAGGGGAAGAAAGAAAACACGCTGGAATCTTGTGGAAACACAGTGAGAGCACCCTATGAAAGAAGGGAGGTAGGTGTTTATGTAGTTATGGCAGGAATCACAAGGTGGTGCTGTTACACTGAGGCTACGTTTACGCTTGGAGCTGGGATTATCATTCTCAGTTTGCACAGACATACATGCACTGGATCTGCTCAAGGTAGCATGCTAAAAATAGGAGTGTAGCGGAGGTAGCATGGCCAGCGGTGAGCGGGTTGCACTCAGGATGTCTAACTTATGCCGTCACTTGCCGCTGCCCATGCTGTCACAGCTACACTACAATTTTTAGCATGCTAGTTTGAGTAGAGCTAGCATGGGAACATCTGCATAAGGTGGGAATCAAACCACCAGTTCCAAGTGTAGATGTAGCTTTAGTCTGCCAACATCCTGTTTTCAGCACATGAGCAAATATTCAGTTTTGGAAGACTAACTGGATGGTTAGATTTTGTTATGCAAGGTTCTGTGCAGGGGACTGATCCTTGAATAGCCTACTGTTTGAGCAGCAGGAGAGTTTGCCCTCCTCTTGGCTCTCTGATCAGAGTCAATTCTTGAGGCAAAGCTTCTTCTTGGGAACTGGTTATTGGTATTGGGGCTGAGATTCCCCAAAAATGGGGGAATGTCTGCATGCTGTTTGTGACCACCTCTGTCCAGACCTGGTGTATATCACAGAATCATGTAGTAGGCCTGGAAGGGATCTTGAGAAGTCATCTAGTCCAGGTGTGCTGTGTCAGGAATAAGTAAACCTAGACTGTTCCTAGTAAGTGTTCAACTTTTTTTAAAATCCCAATGATGGGGACTCCATGACCTTCCTTGTTCCAAAGTTTAACTACCCTTCTAGGTAGGAAGTTTTCTGAACATCTAAGTTAAATCTCCCTTGCTGAAGATTAAGCCCTCACTTCTTGTCCTACCTTCAGTGGACATGGAGAACAATAGATCCCCAACCTCTTTATAACAGCCCTTAACATGGGCCCTTATCAGGTCCCCCTCCCACCCCTTCCTCTTTTCTTAAAACTAAATATGCCCAGTTTTTTCAACCTTTCCTCATAGATCAGATTTTTTATCCCAGGGGTTCTCAAACGTCATTGCACTACAATGCTCCTCTGACTACAAAAATTGCTACATGACCTCAGGAGCAGAGACCAAAGCCTGAGCTGCCCAAGCCCTGCTGCCCTGGGTAAGTGAAGATAGGTCAAAGCCAAAGTCCCACTGCCCTGGGGTTGGGGAGAAGCCGAAGCCCAAGGGCTTCAGCCCCAGGCAAGGGATCTGTGATCTGAACCCTACTGCCCGAGGCTGATGCCCTCAGGTTTCGGCCCCAGACAGTGGGGATCAGCCCCTGGCCACAGCAAGTGTAAGCTAGCCCTGGTGACCCCATTAAAATGGGCTGTGACCCACTTTGGGGTCCTGATCCACAGTTTGAGAACCACTGTTCTAAATCTTTTATCGTTTTCTTGTTCTCCTCTGGATTCTTTCTAATTTGTCCACATCCTTCCTAAATTTGTGGTACCCAGAACTGGACACAGTACTTTTGCTGGAGCCTCAACAATGCCAAGTAGAGAGTGACAACTACCTCCTATGTCTTACGTACCACACTTCAGCTGATACACGCCAGAATCATATTAACCTCTTTTGCATCTGCCTCACATTGCTGATTCAGTTTGTGGCCCACCATAACTCCCGGATCCTTTTCAGCACTACTATCACCTAGCCAGTTATTCTCCATTTTGTAGCTGTGCATTTGATTTTTCCTTCCTCAATGGAGTACTTTGCACTTGTCTTTATTAAAATTCATCTTGTTGAATTCAGACTACATGAACAAGTGAAACAAGTTACACACCGACTATATCTAGAATCTACATCACTTATTTGTCTTTCAGTGGGTAGCTGACTTGCAAGACCTGGCCATCTGCATTCACCAGAAAGGTAACCCTATTGTTAGAATGGGACATTACACTGGTGTCAGAAGAAAGGGCAACAATATGATTCGTATTGTCAGCACAAAATTCCACTCACAAAAATGGAAGCGTGGTTATGTCTAGACTGATAATGTAGGCTTAAATGTCAGGGTCCTTCAAAGGGATTAATCCTGTGAATAAGGGTGGCATGACTGGGTCCCACATTCTTCTCTCCAATGTGTAACCAAGTGGAGAAATTAGCTCTGGAGCTATGGACATAAAGAAGCAAACACAAAAGTTTAGTCACGTAAAGGTGCAGACACTCTCCTGGAATGGCTCTGCATGGAATTAAAACTCATCTTAGATGTCAGGGGCCTCTCAAAGGAGGACCTTGTTTTTATTAACTTCATAGTTAAGCCTCGTAAATTACCAGGTGCCACCTGGGGGTAGAGACTTCTGTATTGTGTTGTGGTTGATGGTAACTTGTGGTTAGCACCAGAGCGGTACTGGGAGATGGGAGGGACAGGGATAGGGTGAGACAAACAGCACTGCAGTGAGCTTTAAAAATCAGAGGGGAGAGGGGGTGAGAGAGAGATCGAGAGAGATCTTGACATTTGGAACCAGCTGAGCAGACATACAAGCGACTCTACAAACTGGCAGTGAGAGAAAGGTAGGCTAACAGTCTTAACTGCAATAACCCAGCTACTTGTGAGACATACAAGAATTGATTCAACTATTTCCTTTTATTAATGTACATGCCATTAATCTTATTTTATAAACTCTTTCTCCCAACAAGTAGCACCTCACTCCACAAACAGTCCTCCTCATTTCAGTGGGGCTACTCCCAGAATAAGGTATTACTCAGTGTGAGTAAGAGCATGACAATCTGACCCTGTTTCAGAAGGACCTGAGCTATTCTGAGATGGCCAGAAAAGGAGTTTTCTTTTTCTTTCCAAGCTAAAAAGAGGTAACATTAAACTCAGCTGTCAGATCCAGTTAAATTACAGATCCAGTTAAATTTCATGGTCGGGGCGTGGGGTTCATGATGGAGGATTGTTCATTGCAGCCTGATTTGAACAGAGCAAAGGCAAATTTCTAGTGAATGTCAGGAAAATGTTTCCAGCACTGAGGTCTGTGGAGTAGTCTTCCAAGGGAACAGGTGGAAGTTCCATTGCTTAGGAGCTGGAGAATTAGACTAGATAAAGTATTTGATGAATAGACTGTAGGGAACAATCCTGGACTGGTGGAATGGATGATCAGGTGACCTAATAGGGCTTCTTCGTCGCTCATCCCTTTAGGACATAAATGCATTTTTGAACTTTTTCTCAGCAGGGGGTAAAAGCTATCTTCTATATTTGAGCTTCAGTTTGACAGAAAGGCCACGGGCTTGGGATGAGGTATGGTACTAAGATGACACACCATACTAGGGTGGGGCAAGGAAAGAAGATATTAGCTACTTTGCACTGGATTTGGAACATACCCAATGCTGGCTGGTTCATCACAATAACTAGTGAGCAAACTCAGGGGTGTCATTTCAGAAAAATTACATGGTGGGAAGGCCAAAGGTTTATCAACATATAGAACATTAGATGTGATTATATTATATCCTGCAAAGTCCGTGGGGGCGGGGGAAGTGGAAGACATAATGGAGCATATAGACCCCTGAAAAGTATTTTAGAGGCAAACTACAGTCTGGGGAGCAACTATCTCTCATGACCCTCTAGCAAATGATACCCCTGAGCAAACTTTGGATGCATAGTTTGTTGACTGCTCTCCAAAGCTGAAGAGCTTCTGATGATGCAGCTAGAGACACTGGGAATCTCAATGAAAATTCCTGTAAACAGGTTTCTGCTTTGGTTGCAAAATCACAAGATCTAGCACAATTTCTAGTGTGTGTATAATCTCTATGTCACAGGTATGCTGCAATGATAAACTGACTAATGTGTATACGGTGCTCAGATATTCCATTGACAAATGTTTTGGAAAAGGCTATAGCCAAGCAATAGCTTTTTATGTTACTTGCAGAATTAACAGTGATCATTTAACTGATGAACAAGTACTAGGCAGAATCAGGATAATTAAACAGAGAAGTACTATGTGGTTACAAGTTCACTACATGATTATGTCAGGCTTTTATAACACAGACAAGCTGGGTGAGGTAATAGCTTTTATTGGACCAGCTTCTGATGATGAGAGAGACAAGCTTTCAAGCCACTCAAAGCTCTCGACGAATAAGGGCTCTGTGTCACTTAAAAGCTTGTCTCACCAACAGATGTTGGTCCAATAAAAGCTATTACCTCACCCACCTTGTCTCTCTCATATCCTGGGACCAACATGGCTACAACTATAATTTCATAGCACAATTCAGATACCAAATAATTCACAGGTTAGCTGGCCAAATCCTAAATCTTTACTCAGGCAAAATTCCCAGTTTCTGCATTTGGCCTTAGTGCTAGGTAGTGCAGTCTTCCCAGGTAAAACTTTTGGACATAACACACAAGTAACCCCATGACATTTAGTGCACTGCGAAGAACTCTGGTATGAGATAGGCAGGCCTCATCTCTGGACTGACAATTACCTAAGGAAAAGATAGTTTGCAATATTTATTTTTGTCCTGCTTATTTTACCTCTTCTCCTCCCATTTGAATTCTAGTGAGGCAACAGAGCTGCTCAAAGGACCGTAGGAGAATTAGATAAAACAGTGAAGGACAACAAGTCATTCAGTCCCTCTGCAGGCAGCAGAGTATAGCTCAACAGGCAAGCAGGACTTTTGTGGGGCAAGCAGGACACTGCTCTGCTGGTAGGAGATTTCAACAACGAGGTCAGCAGGGTCCACAGTAGGGTCCAGTCAAGCAAGACAGCGGGTACAGCAGTCTGGGTACAGCTGCACTGGGTAGTATGTTACAGTTTTATAGATAGTAAGGTACAAACAAGCAGGACAGCAGGCTATAGCCCGAAAGGACAGCAGGGGATGGGAGTGCAGGTGCTCATATTCAGCATTGTAGGCAGCAGGGTATAGCAGTGCAGGCAGATGGATATAGCAATGCAAGCAACTTGTTCTCACTAGGATGGAATTAAGAGAAGCTGGAAAGAAAACAAACCCTTAATTTTTTTTGCCAAGGTCCACTTGAAGGATTATGAAGTTAAACTCTTAAGGCGAGAGCTGAGCAGGTTGATATGCCACTCTGGATTTGGAACTTAATCAGAGCCAGTAATCCTTTCCAGCTGGACTTTGGAAGATTGTACAGAAATATTGCTCTATTGAAAGGTTATATTTTTTTAAAAGAGATAATCTCCAAAACATAATGCAGGAAAGACAGATCAAAATTTCAGACACTGAAAGGAATGTGTTCTTCTGTCAGGCATCCTCAGAATAGATACAGTGGTCTAGAGTTTTAGAGATCACTATAGCTAAGTGAAGATACAGCCTTTATTTGAAACAAATACTGTAAGGTTAAAATAATATATTCTTAAAATACATTTTACTTTGTTTCTGTTACTAACTGCAACTTGAGTATTAAAAGCAAAAGAAATCAATGAAACTAAATATTTCACTTTGTGCTCTTTGCTTACTTTGTGCACTTCTCCGACCTGGAAAAACTGAAAAATAGGATGGTCAGTTTCACTTTTGTTTCTAGTCAGTGCCTAGCCAATTTCATTTTCAGGCTCTCATCCACTAGTTCAATGTTGCAATGTTTGAATTGCAAGCCCCTCAGGGGAATATTTATTTGTATAAAATATCGTGTTTCCAGAGCAACAACATCGGTGGCGTATTTGATAATGAATTGTTTTTACAAAATCTAAAATTTTACCAGACATTTTCAGTCGTCCAAACCATGTAACTCTACCAAATAAGGTCACAGCTCAGCAAGGTATTTAAGCACATGCCTGTCTTTAAGCAAGTGAGTTGCCCCTTTGTGGTAGATCCTCAGCTGGAGTAAATTGTCATGGCTCCATTGATGTCGGCTGAGGATCTGTTCCATTGAATTTAGGGCAGTAGGTTGCTAAGTGCCTTCTGAACTGGGCCCCTAAATGAGATCATGATTCTGCATTGGGACCAGATAGCATGGAATGCCTTTAAAGAAACCACACACTGGTGATCTCACTTCAGGATCAGGACCTAAAAAGTGAAGTGATGGTAGTGGTGTTGATGACTTAAAAACATGGTATGAGAGATGCATATTTCTATTTTTCAGCCTCCAATTTAACTCAATTCTATATAAACAGTGATCATAAGTTATCAGATATCACAGTCCTTACTCACTCAAATATTTCCATTGACTTCAGTAGGACTGCCCATGGGAACATGGATATAGGTGTGAGCAGTAAAGGTTGGAGGATTGGATGCTGCTATCTGTTTGTTGCTAGCTGTCCTATGGTGTGTGAAATGAGTTGGTGGTCTCAGTGCAGTCTCTATGGCCACTTGTCCATATCAGAATCAGGCCTGAGGCACATCGGTAGGGCTGTGTGGGGGAAGTGTACAGTGTCCCTATCTATGCTGCTTCTGTCCTGTAGGTAAACAGATGGACTGCCATTTTTAGGGATCTCAATCTAGTACCTGTCATGCATACTCAATAGTTTAATCTCATCATAAAATCAGAGTAGGCATGTTAATCAGTATTACTGTGCATTCTTATTACACCCAAAATGTGTAAGGTGCTTTACTGACATATAAATAGATAGACCCCTACGCAAAGAGTTTATGACGTCAATAGGCAACATACAGGCAAAGGAGCGTTTGGGGTCAGAGGGGTGGGGTGCAGAAAGCACAATGAAGGTGCTTTTCATATGCAAGCATCTTTTACATAGGCCTGCCAGCATACCTTACTCCTCAGTATCCTTCTCCTTGATTCCATTTCCAGCCTGGGCAAAGGTTACCAACTGTGCAGTGTTGTACTGCAATTTTGCAATGTGGGCAAATATCCTCAGTTTACACTGAGGTCACCAAATTGATTTTACTTGTAACTAGCAGTACTTGAAAACTTTGTGAAAATCTACTGCATTTGCACACAGTCCCACCCCTACTTTAACGTCTCTCCCAGAATGTTTAGTGGTACCAAATGTGTGGCACTCTAAGGATTAACTGTTGTCACATACCAGGGCCACTCAGATCTTTAAAGTAAATGTGGCAATAGAATCAAATGTTTTTCATCAAAAAGCCTGGGTTCCTACCACTTGAACTAAAGGAAACTGTCCTTTAGTTTTAACAGTATAGAGTCTATGACACACAGAAGACCTGTTTCAATTCTGTCCAGTAGAGGGCAATGACACACATGCACTAACCATTTCATTACACTATTACTAACCCCAATTTAAGATGGTAATATGTTGTAACCTGTGTCTGTTTAATTCAATCATGGAATTCCTTTCATGGAAACATTTGCTTATTTTACAATATGGATGAAATTTACTCCTGAGTCCTGAGTAAAACAGCAGCACAAAGCCCATGAAGTGCATAATTCTCACTTAAACCTTGATGTGAGGGCTTAACTAGGTCTGAAGTGGTGCATAGGTCTTTTGCTGGCCCTCTGCACAAAGGTGAATTTTACTCTTTGTGATTGTCCAGATATCTTATTGGCATGACATAATTTATATCTACAAAAGTATTTCATACTTTGGGAAACAGCTTATTGTCAAAGCATCTACCAGTCATTAATGACTGTAGACTTATGCCTCTTAAAATTCACATGCTTTGTAGATTTGCACCATTGTTCATTTTGGAGTATTTCATTTACCTACAGTGCTCTTTTTCCCCCTCAGGTGATCCAGTTCCTGTCAGAATGGACGTGCTGATGTCACCAAGCATAGGCCTGCACACCATGCCAGATGAAATCCAGCACCCATATACTAAATTTTCTGAATGGAAGTTCAAGCTGTTTAAAGTGAGATCATTTGAAAAGGCACCTTCTGGAGATAACCAAGTGTCAAATAAAGAGCAAGTCGAGAAGGTGGCCTCTTTGGACAAAGGCACTCTAGTGCAGATGGATGCAGCAGTTCCAGCGGCAGAAAAGCCACTTCTGGCAGATACAGACTTAAATCACAATAAGCAGGCTCTTGAAAAAGATGCTGACAGCCTGAAAATACAAGAGAATGCAGCTCATCAAGCAAACCTGCAGCAGCTCTGCCGCATCTGCGGAGTTTCATTTAAAACTGATCGCTACAAGAGAAGTCATCCAGTGCATGGACCAGTGGACACTGAAACTCAGGGACTTCTGAGAAAAAAAGAGAAAAGAGCAACATCGTGGCCGGATCTTATTGCCAAGGTTTTTAAGATTGACGTGCGAGGAGATATCGACACAATCCACCCCACTCGGTTTTGTCACAACTGCTGGAGCATCATCCACAGAAAGTTCAGCAATACCCCATGTGAAGTGTATTTCCCGAGGAACAGCATCATGGAGTGGAAGTCCCACTCCCTAAACTGCACTGTTTGTTATACTGCTCGTCGTGGGGTCAAGAGAAAGAACCAGCCATCCAATTTACAGCTGGGCAAAAGGCTTAAGATCATTGCAGAACGTGCCCGAAAAACTAAAGGTGTAAAAAAACAAGTTCAGGTGAACAACAAAAACCTTATGAAAAAGATTGCCAATTGCAAGAAGATACATCTTAGCACTAAACTTCTTGCAGTTGACTACCCTGCAGATTTCGTTAAGTCCATCTCTTGCCAGATCTGTGAGCATATTCTGGCAGACCCAGTGGAAACGACATGTAGCCACTTATTCTGCAGAACCTGCATCCTTAAGTGCCTCAAAGTTATGGGCAGCTATTGTCCCTCATGCCGATACCCTTGCTTCCCTACCGACCTGGTGAGTCCAGTGAAATCCTTCCTGAACATCCTCAATTCCCTGGCTGTGCGATGCCCAGTGAAAGAATGTGATGAGGAGGTTTTGCTGGGCAAATACTGCCATCATCTGTCCAGCCACAAAGAGATGAAAAGGAAAGAGATTTACACGCACGTAAATAAAGGTGGCAGACCGAGGCAACACTTACTCTCATTGACCAGGAGAGCGCAAAAGCATCGCCTGCGAGAACTCAAGCTTCAAGTCAAAGCTTTTGCTGAGAAAGAAGAAGGAGGTGATATAAAGTCTGTGTGCCTAACTTTGTTCCTACTGGCACTGAGAGCAAGAAATGAACACAGACAAGCAGATGAGTTGGAAGCTATAATGCAAGGGAAGGGATCAGGGCTTCACCCAGCTGTTTGCCTGGCAATCCGAGTCAACACCTTTCTCAGCTGTAGTCAGTACCATAAAATGTACAGAACTGTAAAAGCTATAACTGGGAGACAGATCTTCCAGCCTTTGCATGCTCTCCGCACTGCTGAGAAGGCACTCTTACCAGGTTATCATCCGTTTGAGTGGAAACCCCCTTTGAAAAATGTGTCCACTAATACAGAAGTGGGAATTATAGATGGGCTGTCAGGGCTGCCACACTCAGTTGATGACTACCCAGTAGACACGATTGCCAAGAGGTTTCGATATGATGCAGCCTTGGTTTCTGCCTTAATGGACATGGAGGAAGACATTTTGGAAGGCATGAAAGCACAAGACCTTGATGACTACTTGAATGGCCCCTTCACTGTAGTAGTGAAGGAGTCTTGTGATGGGATGGGAGATGTCAGCGAGAAGCATGGAAGTGGACCGGCTGTCCCTGAGAAGGCAGTTCGATTTTCTTTCACACTCATGAACATCACTATAGCTCATGGTAATGAAAATGTAAGGCTCTTTGAAGAAGTCAAACCCAATTCAGAGCTGTGTTGTAAGCCCTTGTGCCTTATGCTGGCCGATGAATCGGACCATGAGACTCTGACAGCCATCCTAAGCCCTCTCATAGCAGAAAGAGAGAGCATGAAAAGCAGCGTTCTGCTTCTCGAAATGGGAGGCATCCTCAGAACATTCAAATTCATATTTCGGGGTACAGGGTATGATGAGAAACTTGTCCGTGAAGTGGAAGGCCTTGAAGCCTCGGGCTCTACTTACATATGCACCCTTTGTGATGCAACCCGTCTGGAAGCCTCTCAGAACTTGGTCCTCCACTCCATAACAAGAAGTCATGCTGAAAACCTGGAGCGGTATGAGGTATGGCGGTCCAACCCATATAATGAATCTGTTGATGAGTTACGTGATAGAGTGAAGGGTGTTTCTGCCAAACCTTTTATTGAGACTGTACCTTCCATAGATGCATTGCATTGTGACATTGGCAATGCGGCTGAGTTCTACAAGATATTCCAGTTTGAGATAGGTGAGGTGTACAAGAACCCCAACATATCTAAAGAAGAAAGGAAGAGGTGGCAGTCGACTCTTGACAAGCATCTTAGGAAGAAGATGAACCTGAAGCCCATAATGAGGATGAATGGAAACTTTTCTAGAAAGCTTATGACCAAAGAGACAGTGGAAGCAGTATGTGAATTAATAAAGTGTGAGGAAAGGCATGAAGTCCTAAGAGAACTGATGGACCTTTACCTTAAAATGAAACCAGTTTGGAGGTCTTCATGCCCAGCCAAAGAGTGCCCAGAATTGCTGTGTCAGTATAGCTTCAACTCACAACGATTTGCTGAGCTCCTATCCACAAAGTTCAAGTACAGATATGACGGCAAGATCACGAATTACTTTCACAAAACTCTTGCTCATGTTCCTGAAATCATTGAAAGAGATGGCTCCATTGGTGCTTGGGCAAGTGAAGGGAACGAGTCTGGGAACAAATTATTTAGGCGTTTCCGAAAAATGAATGCCAGACAGTCAAAATGCTATGAAATGGAGGATGTCTTGAAGCACCACTGGCTGTATACTTCTAAGTACCTACAGAAGTTCATGAATGCCCATAATACATTGAAAAGCCAAGGCTTCACAATTGATCCAGAGCAGAGTTTTGAAGACTCTCTGGCACTGGAAGATTCTTTAGAAATGACTGATTCTATGGAATTCTAAACATAATGATCGTTTGAACTGGGTTTGCAATTAAGTCTTCCTAGAAGGGGTGCAGTAAGGCCCACTTTTACACTGAGTGTTAAAGGGAATCTGTCCCTGCTCAGAGGAGTTTGGTAAACATCTGGACAGTAGTGTCCAGAAAATGGTAATGCAGAGTAACTGGCTGGTATGATTTTCCAGCCATTTTGTGAGGTAAAAGTGGAAAGAAAGGTGGTTAATTTACTTTGGTCTCAGATTATTGTTTAATAAATAGCCAAAGTGAACCAAAGATTTTAGACTATGTGATGTACGTGAAATGAAGAGGATTCAGAAGAGTTATGACAGTTACAAAGAAAGTGAGAATGTTTTTTTTTCTGTTTGCATCATTGCATTTTACTTACTATTAAAGAATAGTTTTCCCTCTTTTTAATTGATGGCCTCTCGCTTCTTAAAAGTAAAGATTCAGCATGGAGACATTTAGACAACCATTCTAAAGTACAGTCAGTATTTTTTGTATAACACATTGATTCAAGCTCCAAAGGTTGACCTCACCAACAGTTTAAAATATTATTATTTTATTTAACATGTATATTCTGGTAGGGCCTAGAGACCAATCAGGTGTGGGGCTCATTGTGCTAGGTACTGTAAAAGCACAGAGAAAAAGTAGTCAGCATTTTAAAATAGTAATTATAACCTAGTCAATTTGTTCTATAATGCAAACTTGTGCATGAGCTTTGAAATCAGACCTTAAAATGAATTTTTTTTGTCTCCGTACATTGTATACTTTCAAGCTTTGCTATAAACCTTGCTAACAGATAGTACCCACAAGGAGTTTTGTCCAATAGGCAATCTGTACTTCCAAGATTAGATATTAACTGGTGTATGTCATTTTAGCTCCACTGGGTGAAATCCACTGAAGACAATGTCACAATTCATATTGACTTCAACAGAGGCAGAATTTCCCCTATTGACCTTAATGAAGCTACACTTATATACAGCAGCCAAGGATCTGTCATATTGTGGTTCCTCAGTTCTGTATATTGCTATTATGCTCTTCTATAGGGTATATTTCACAGACTAAGGGAACCTTTTATTCTTTTCTAGTCCTGGCTCTGATATTGACACTGCTGTCTGGAGCATGTCATTTAATTTCTCTGCCTCAGCTTCCATGCCTATAAAATGGAAATAGTTTTTACTTATCTCAAAGGCATGTTGTGAGAATTATTTAGTCAATAATGGTGAACTGCTTTGAAAATGAATTTGCTATTTAAGTGATAAGCATTGTTACTTCAGTATTTAGACAGCTCATAAGAACAGTTTACATTGTATTAAAATGGTGGCAATTTTCTTGTACAGTGATACTGTGTTGCTAGATGCCTTTTATACATAATAAAAATAGATCAGATAGCACAGAAAACTTGACTTTTACAGGTGATAAATATCCAATCTTTAATAGTGACCATGGGTAAAATGATTTTAACATATTCATTGAATATTTATGAAAAATGTTTTGAAATTTGGCAACCAAATTATTCCTGAACATACTCACTGAATTAATAGCACAGTTGTATGACCCTGATGTGGCAAAGCACTTAAGCACATGCTTAATCTTAAGCATGTGAATTGTCCCATTAAACTCAGTATGACTACTCGGATTCTTAAAGTTAAACACATGCTTAAGTGCCTTACTGGTTGGGGTCCAACTCTGGAAGACTGCTTTTTAATTCATTGAATCATATTTTTTAAATTATAAAATCAGATTCATTGTTCAGGAATTATAACTGAAAAGTACCTAAATGACTGGGAGTTATGCTCCTAAACACTTATACATTTTTGAAAATCCCACACTGAATGCTCATTATTCAATGATTACCTGAGGTATTTTCATATTTGGAGAATTATATATAACACAGGATTAAATGCACAAATTACTGCACATGTTGTTTTATTTAAGCAATTCAATTCTGCTTTTATTTTCTGTTTTGATATTGCATTTGGCTCATTGGCAATTAAACTGTAAAGAGTTAATAGTTTTTATCTTTAGTAGTAGTTTTTAGTTGTGATTATATAGTGTATCTTTTAGAATTCGGTATTTACCATTTATAAGCAATTTATAGGGAGAATTAAGTGCAAATAATTCCTAACTATATTTTAGTGTTATTCTGACAGATAATTTTGATTTTATTGGATGCAATATCTACTTTTCATAAAAGAGTTTTGTAATTTAGATTTCACACTTCATCTCATTTCCTGAAACAAACTTTAAGCATTACATCAGAGCTTTGGGTTGCCAATATTTAATACAGGTTTTTATGGAACTTATATGCTTCCAAATTATTTTTCAGAAGCACTGCAAAAAATGGTGCTTTTTATATATGTCGCAGTATAATTTTCCATTTATAACATAGTGCTGATTTTGATCATTTTAATTCTTTTTCTTCCCAAATCAATTTTTTAACTCTTTATAGACTGTAATAGATATTTTCCATAATGTATAAATGTCAGTTTTACATAATGTAGCAATCTTTTCTAATAAATTCAGAAACCAACTCAAACAATATTTTTGGTTTGGTTTGGAAATATTTTATCATGCAAATATGTTGTATCCATTTTTTGTATGTTTATTTGCTGTAATTATAATATACCATGTTTTATACTTGAATCCAGTTCAATACCGCAGCGCCCAGTCTAGCAATCCTCACTCATGGTGAAATTCATCCCTTTGCTGAGGGCCAGCATAAGGCAAATGCAACATTTAAGACTAGTTCTTAAAGTAGGGTTCAAATAGGATTTAAGAAGTGTATGCCAGCCCTCAGCACAGAAGTAGGGTGACCATATGTCCCAATTTTATACGGGCAGCCCCAATTTGGGGGGCTTTTTCTTATATACGCACCTATTGCCTTCCACCCCCATCCTGATTTTTTACATTTGCTATCTGGTAACCCTACACAGGAGTGAATTTCACCCACAAGTAGTTAGACATGTAGTTCCATCAAAGTCAGTGGGCCAAATTCTGCTCCTTTTGCACAGATTATCTCAGTACTTTTACTGAAATTCTTAAATAAAAAAAATGGACTTCAACAAACTTTATGTAAAAACAAGTGGATTTTCACTCACTGACTTCAGCATGACTAAGTAAGGATTACTCATGCACTTAAGGATTTACAAGACTGGGCACATACTCTGGGAAAGTTCAGTACACTGAACAGTGCATGGACTGGGACTTAGGAGTGCAATGGAATTTAAACATATTCTTTTGTGAAATAATAGTGTGGAACAAGTTACACTAGTAAGCCAGCAAGACATATTACAAGTACTAGCAACTATGTATAGTTTGGCTGGCATTCATCAAAAGGCAATTGTTATTTTTATTTTTTTTTAACAAACTTGAATTTAGTTTCATCTATTTTTTCCGTTGTTGTCATGTTATTTAAATCAAGAGACTTTCTGCTTGAGAGTTTTGAACTCATTAAACCAACCAATTCAAATGCTAAACACCTGCTGCAAGTGAAGCTTTCGTACACAAGAGACTAGAAAAACAATACTACAGACACACAGGCATGCATCTGAATGCAAGTGATTCTTGACTGCTAAAATGTGTTTTCCCTCCCTGTCTGAGAAATAATCTATCATTAAGCTGTTTGATTTTGATGTGGCTTTAAATAAGTGGAGACACTTGTATTCATTTTATGCTTTCAAAAATCACATTTTTTCTATTCTAATAATTAGTATAAATACCTCAGATGACTACTTTGTGGGCAATGTTTTTTTTGTTGTGAAAACTGTATTGAACTCTTGCTGTTCTTTATACATTCATACTTGATATCTTTGTTTAAAGATTCTGTAAGAACTTATTAAAGTCATATTCAATTGTTGTGCTGTGAAATGTTGTGTAGCAAGCTAGGGTCCTGATTCTGGGCTCACACCATTTTTTTTTCATAAGGATATCTCCACTGACTTCAATGAAATCAGTCCTGATTTATGCTGGAGTAAAGGAGTTCAGAACCAGACCCTAGATATTTACAACACCATAATTTCTTACTTGAATAAGATGTTTTCAGTGCATTGTAACACAGCATTTGTCTACAGTTTTTATTGTTACTTATTGTATCCCAGTTTCTTTATTTTTAAAATTAGTTTTAAATAAAGTTCTTAGAAATAGCCTTTGGATTTGTATGTCTTTTTTATCTGTGCAAACAATTTAATGATAATCATTCAGTGCCTTTCATTCAAATCATGAGTATTTATCAACATTTACATTATAGTAAAGCCAAAGACCCCAGGCAGGAACAGGGCTCTGCTGTGGTAGCTATTATAGAAACACATAGGAAGATTCCCCCTGAAGCCCAAAAGCCCGCTCCAGTCCCTGGCTCCATAGTGTATTGAATAGCACAGTTTTCTTGTCATCTCCTACTGTTTCATTTATAAATGGCCTCCGGTCTCTGTTCAAATTCATCCTCCTTGCTCTGACCATGTCCAGCCCTTCTTCAAGTCTCTCCACTGCTTCTTCGCATCCTCTGTATTAAATTCTAGTTCCCCATCCTTGGCTTCTCAGTCAACTGCATAAATTAACTCCCATCTACCTCTTAATTCTTGTCTCTTTTCATTGCCTACACTCAACTCAAGATACACAATCTCTCTCTCTCTCTCTCTTTGTGCCCATGACAGTGATAGCTCAAAAATGTATGTGAAACATCTATCAGTTTGGGTAGAATTGTGAGCACAAATGACAGCATTTAGTCTTTTAGCTATCTGTTTTTCTTGTACAATCCGATAATCAGACATCTAAATTCTATACTTTGCATCTGCAATTTTATACTTTCATTTGACACAAAATGGTGGGTGGAAAAATTGAGGCCATGTTAAAAAACATAGCCCAACAAGTCTCCTGTGATTTTGAACTAGCTTAATTCCTTGGCTGGGTTTCACTTTCCACATATTTTTTATAACATCAGAATCATGGGGGAACCTAAGGATAAAGAGCACTTGTAATGAGGCAGAGTCCCTTTCGTCTCCAGGGTACTAGTTCAAATCCACCAGTTGATGTTTGGTGGCCTGATTAAATCTGACCTGATTTGCAAAGATTTTGAGCACCAGCAGCTCCGAACAACTCTGGTGCTTATTACCAGGCCAAATTCTTCTTAGTATTGTTTACATCATAAAAATATCAATATTTTAAAACTACACCATTTAGAAAGCAGTAAATGGACCAAGAAATGAAGATGCTTGGAGTTTGAACTACCTTCTCACCCCAAAGGGTGTCATTGTGAAGGTGTAACATGCTAGCTTTGTGTTTATGAGTGCACCACAAACAGGCTAACCTGACCTTCTGTGGCTATGAGGTAAAGTTTATTGGCTCACATGATATAGAGTTCTACGTGTCCGCACTCTCACCCAACAGATATATGTGTGTATCAAAAATGGAGATTTATAAAATAATTGGAGCCTATATTTATCAAAAAGTTACTAGTGAGTTTGGGAGCCTCAATTTTTGAGGCCCAAATTGAGATGCCTTAATGGCAATGGGGCCTGATTTTCAGAGGGCTGGTGCTTAGCGATTTCTCACAAGTCAGTTCCCTTTAAAAAGTAATAGAACTATAGAAATATAGGGCTGGAAGGAACTTTGAGAGGCCATCTAGTCCATCTTCCCCTCAGTCCCATGCCCCGTGCTGAGTCAGGATCAAGTAAACTTAGACCATACTTGAGAGGTGTTTGTTCAACCTGTTTTTAAAAGCCTCCAATGACAGGGCAACCTCCATTAGAAGCCTATTCTGGAGTTTAAATATCATTATAGGTGAAAAGTTTTTCTAATATCTAACCAAAATCTCCCCTGCTGCAGATTAAGGCCATTACTTCTTGTCCTACCTTCAACGGACACAGAGAACAATCAATCATCATCTTCTTTTAATAGTCCTTAACATATTTGAAGACTGTTATCAGGTCCCCCCTCAGTCTTCTTGTCTCAAGACTAAACATGCCCAGTGTTTTTAATCTTTCCCATAGATCAGGTTTTCTAACCTTTTATAATTTTTTTTGTTCCCCTTTGGCCCATCTCCAATTTTTCCACATCTTTCTTAAATGTCTCAAGTTAGTACTCAAAAGTGGAGGCACCCATAATCACTAGTCATTTTTTTCAAATTATGCCTGATTGTTTTGTCTGAAACACATGGATTTTTAAAGAAGAGTTAAGGCACCTTGGCAGAGAGATGTGCTTTGGAAGCCTGCACTACGACTATTTGTGCTGTACCTGTTCTACAGATAAAGGACATGTTAGATCCCAAATCCCTTTCATAAGCACTAAAATCCACGAATGAGTCTTTTGAAAACCAATAGCAGAATCATGCCCCTAAAATGAGATTGGAGATCATGATACTGCCTATACCTGTTACAAAACACAAAGGTCAGATAGATGCAGATGTGAAAGAGGTTTACTTACCTATACATTTATATCTGCTATATTTTGTCTTCTTAACCTAACCTATATGAAGAAATAATGTTTTCTATTGATTATCCATCATTTGGAACTAATCAGTACTTTTTCACAGCACTCAACTGCCTTCCAGTGACATTGGAGACACCAAAAAATCAATTATGTTCTCTAATCCTGAATGCTACGTTAAACATCTTCACAATAATGACTAATGACCACTAATCTCTTATTTCAGTCCATCTGGGATATTATATTTTATATTGCTTACGACTTCCTTTTCCTGCAGTAACTGTATTTTCTGATTTGTGATTTGATACCCGTTAAGCTGCCTCTCACATTAAAGCTGGACTCATGGTTTCACTTAGTAATTTTCTTCTCCATTTGAAATAAATGCATATTTTAAAAAGGCATCCCACAAATATACAATTTATTAGTACAATGGACTGAGTCCCTGGCTGGACAAGTGATAAGGCCAGCTTCTGTTCTATTTTTCTCAGAAGGTACATTCCAGGACTGGAGGGGCATAAGGTGGTGGGTAGACAAAAGGTGGCTGTAAGCCATTTTTTGTGCCTGGCAGATTCTAGTCTTCCATATTATAGAGTGCTCTGGAAACTGATGTAGACTCCTGTGTAAACTTCAACAACCCCAGGGGCTATTCTAACATATTGCAGCCATTTCATGTCTGTCAGTGGACTGCTATGTAGTTCAGAATAGCTTGAGCACAGAGAACTTTGGCCATGACCCCTCCTACCATTAATCATTCCGCTGATGTGATCTCATGCTGCAGCTTGTGGTGGTGGCAGTGTGGCAAAAGTCACCTATGCCACCCCTGTGCTGGAGTTATTCCCTGGAGATTGTTTCTGGCCCTTTAGGTCTCCAGAACAGTGTGGCCTTAGCGGAGTAGAATCTGCCCTACAAAATAGGGACATTGGCAGCCAGATTTCTACCAATTTTAAGGGATATTTTTCATGTTCATTGGAACAACATATTGAGTTTGATTCTGCTCTCATTTATGCTAGCAAGAAAAAGGAGTAACCTCATTGAAGCCAATGGAGTTACACTAGTGTAAGATTAGTGTGAGAAGAAAATCAGGTTGACTCACTTCTGAATTATGACCCTTTCTGCACTGCAGCCCCTAATGCACTTAGAAGATGGAAACTGACATTTGTTTTTTGTAGATCTTTGTTTTCCCCTATTGCTTATGTGCATACTGAATGTTATTGTAGGGTTGGACATGCGTGCAGGGCTGTGAGCATTCTTTGGTGACTATAAGGTTGCTCAGGAATGTTTGTCTACATATACTGTTTTGTAAGGGTTGCAAGTGACTAGAGCTTCACAGGTTGCTCAAGAGTGCTGGTCTGCTCTTGTTGTTTTTCTTTTTATTCCAAGGACCAGACATATGAGTTGGACTATGAACACGCTGCTCTAGTATCGTAGACTCACAAGTGTTGATCTGATTATATTGATATTTTTTTTAAGCAAACTGGAACAGTAACAAAAGTAAAATAAAATAAATGTAAGACTTACAGGGACTTTACAAACAGGTAATACAAGACACCACAAAAAGTTAATAAAATATTGGGCCAGTCAACCTTGACAGTGACTCCTGCAATCTGAATTCATTCTGCCCATTCTACTTTGAGCACACAACGGCATTAGTTTCCACCTCTCACAATGGATCATTGGCAAAATGAACCCCTATGAGCAACCGACTACATTTTAATACTTTCACACACTGCAGAGTCACCCTGTGGGAGAGAGGCAGGACAAAGAAATAGCAGGGTAGCAGTGGACCCAAAGGAAATGATGAAAGTCCTATTCAATGTGAGGAATTCCTTTTGAAGTCAATGGGAATTCTGGGCACGGAGCTGCAGAATCAGGTTCTTTATCAGACTTCAGATAGGCATTTCAAACATATACATCCTAGCAGTTATAGTCATTGTTTGCAAATGAAAACAGCTATTTCCAACCTGAGATTCACAGTATTTAGCTATCCACATAATAGGTGGAAACAAACATAAAGGCCATTTTTATTATAAACTTTATTAATTCATTATACATTTTAAAATACAAACACAAATGGCAGGCTGAACAAATCCATCTTTCTTACAATGGAAGGGCCTCTCCATGAGCCCCAACTTGAAAACAAAACAAATATTTAGGCATCTAAATAAGCAGCCTGATTTTCTGATGAGCTGAGCTTCCACAGGTCCAGCTGGTGCTAATCTGTGGCTTCCCAGCACCTCTCAAAATCAAAATTAGGCATCCCAACACAGAGGCTTCCCAAATTAGAGATCCCTTTGAAAACTGGCCCTTGATGCCTTCATATTTTTGATACAATGGGCCTGAACTAACACTGCATTACTCCCATTTAACATCAGTTCAAGTCATGTCATTTTAATTCATTAGACCAGTGTAAAACTGGAGCAATGCAGTCATGAATTAGACCTTATATTTCTAGTTCTATTGATTGAGTAGACTGATTTTCAAAAGCAAAATGGATAACACTGTGCTTCCCTATGGACCAGAGTTTACATCATTATTCACACAAGGTAGTGCCTTTCTCTTCAAATGTTTTCTTTAAAGTCAGTGGTGATATTTATGAAGTAATGTACTATCCTACTTGAGGAAGGCTATCTGAATATGATCCTATGTGTTTGTATAGTGCCCAGCACAATGGGGCACTAATTGTGATTGGGCCCACTGGGTGCTACCATAATACACATTGATTTGTGCGCTACATTAAACTGAAATAATCTAATAATTAATATTAACAAAATAAAGCACCACTAGGAGCTCTAATATTAAATTCTGTTGCAACCGTCATTAACTATCTTTCGTTTGTGATTTCTTCATGTAATCCTAGCTGAACCATAATCATTAGCTCAAATCTACTCAAATAACCTCCGAAGAAAAGATTTTTTCACTGGAGTTGCTATGTTCATGGAGGTTTTTCTGCGCAATGGTTTCATTGGTTGTTTTTTCACAGGCAGAACCTTCTTTGGTGTTTGCAGCCCTCTAGCAAGATCAACATGCTGATTGCAGAAGTACTTGACATTTGCCTCTGAAAGACGTATGAGCATGCCCTCAGACAGGTCCATACACTGAGCATGGACCCAGTGGCCATCTCCATTGGAACAGTAGATCATAGCTGGCTTGTTGAGTTCAGTGGAATAGAAAGGGACCCAAGTGTTGATGTTAATGTCACAGTTGGCAGAGCAGGTGATCCAGTAGCCTGTTTCTGATTCATCTTCTTCATCATCTTCATTATAAGTGTCAATATCATCATCAAAACTATTGGCTTCGGCAGAAAAACAGAACTCCTCTGAATCTTCAAATGGAGTGGAGTCCCCTGGGTCTTCTGTAGATGTCTGACTGCAAGTTTGTGTCATCTCTTCCTCTTCTTCTCTTGCTCCTTCACATCTCAAAATGTAGAAGTAGTTTGCATCTGAAATTAGCTGCCTGTTGTCCCCTGGTATACCAAGCAATATGGCCCCATTACCCATATCACTACCAAACCATATCTTGCAGTGTTTAATATCTGGTGTCCAATCTGGGGCCTCCCTTTCCACAATCTCTATGTTGTTATCTTCTAAAGTGATTGTATTACAAAACATCCTCTTCTGGTTGTCACACGTGTAGCCCCCAACCATGACAAACTCTTTATCGCTAATCTGAGACACAAGAGCACTGGAGACAGAGATCTCCCCAGGCAAGATGGTGCAACTCACAGCTGGGCTGCCTAGAGGCAGGTCAATTTTTAGTCTGTATAGGTTGGGGGGTCTGATGTTATTTTCAAGGGAATGACCCCCTAGAATGTAGATGGTATCATTTCTGGCAATAGAGACATGGAATGAAAGTCCATCCTGAAGCTCTGGAAGGATGTATGAGGTACAGCATCCAAACTCAAAATCAACCAAAAACACATGGGGCATACAGTCTACTACACTATTCCATTTTTCTGTGGTTCTTTGTCCAAGAGGGATATAAGACCTTCCTCCAAATATAACGCTCCTGCTTTTACCTCGGCTATGAACTACGTTAATGGTATGGCCATATCTGGCTTCAGGAACATCTCCAACCAACTCTTTCTCAGTGCATTTAAAGGTGATTTTCTTGCTAGACTTGCATACTATACCCATGACATAAATCTTATCAGATAGTTCATTGTTTGGTGTTTTCCCACCATGGATGACATACTGGCATTTCTCAGACTCTGTTTTGCCCTGGAGAGCACAGACAGCAGGGTAACGGAGAGGGGGCAGATAGCAGGAATCCTTAGAGAAAAATGCAGGCTTCAGTTTGAGCTCATTTTTTTTTAAGTCAAGGAGAAAAACTCCAGTGGGGCAAGATCTCTTTGGCCAGCCTTTCTGTCCAAAAAAGAAAACCTGCCCATCAAAATTCAGCAGAGAAAAGCCTGGCTGAATCAAGGATGAATTATTAACGGCTGATATCATCTGCAGGGACATTATGTCTGGCGATTGCGTCATGTTACTGTCAGTATCTGAAAAAAAAAGATACAAAAAACCACATCAGACAGGCTTTAAACAATATCAAGGTGATCAGCTTGGCAACTGACTGACTGTGACCTTGGACAAGCCATGTCCATTCTGTACCTCAGTTTCCCCACCTATAAAATGGAGTAATGATATTTACTCAGCCTTGTAAAATGCTTTGAGATCTACAAATGAAAAGCACAATATAAGAGCTATTAAGATCTAAATAAGGAATTATGCCAGAATTGGGTGAATATTGTAAAAAAAAAAAACAACCCTCTGAATATTTGACAATATTTGTGACCCTCTTCTGCGAACTTACTAGGTTACAAGTAGAGAGAATGGGGGAGAATGTTCACTGAAAGGGTGAATACTGCAGAATGTTCATGGAAGGCAAATTCTGAATTGAGTAATCACGACTAACTGAACCAGAAACCTGATTCTCAGAAGCGTGCCCAGTTGGAGAACAGAAACATGCCAGGTGACCTATGTGTTCAATTAAAAATTTGCATTTTGAATGTTAACACTACCTATCTGTGAGCTATTGACCAAGAATTAGTCATAGAAATTATTTGGCTCAACATTTTGAAAAACAAATTAAACTGAGTAAAACGCAATCTACAGAAATCGTCCCTCTCCACCTGAATCTCCTCCAAAATAAATTTGTTATGAATGTATTTGCTGAACGCTAACCAGGTTTGTCACCTGTCCAGGTTTTCCTAGGATTATCCTTTTTTTTAAACATAGCAGCCCTGAGAAGTCTGAAAGGGTGCTCAGTATATATTCCCAACTGTCCTGTTTTATGGGCTCAGGATCATCCTACGTGTCCTGTTTTTTTGTACCTAGTGCTAACTACTATACCATAGTTCACTACATCAGCTTTTCTGAACTCAAGTTTCAAGTTGTTCCATAACTGAACAAGACTGAGCATAAATAAAATATTTCCTTAAAATGTATTCAGAAGTTGAATTTGGCACTTGGATAGTAATTCTGGATTGGACTCAATAACTTTTGCATATGTTAAGTAACATTTAGTCCATTGACTGGCACTACTCACTTGAGCAAATACTACTTGTGTGGGTAAAGGTGGGAGAACCAGGCCTGGGCTGTTAGTTTGACCTTTAAATGGACACCATCTATAGTTAGTAACTAATCTCAGCCTGGTTGCTTGCTGAGGTCAGGTTTTGTTGCATTTAATTACTGCTGGTATTTCAAATGTTAATGAAGAGGAGAATCTTTCCTCTACCTGTTCACATCCCCAACCCCAACAGACCTATAGCAGAACCATTCTGCACCTACCCTGCCTACCAGCCGGGATTGCTTTTAAAGAGACACTTGGAATCACTCCCCTTCTGGGAACTGGAGTTCTTTCTCTCTAGGTAGCGTCAATCCCCCAATAAGGAGCTGCTCAGGGGAGGGAACTACATTTCCCAGCAGCTGCCCGAGTAGGGTGCCGATTTGCCGTGGCCTCCGCAGAGTGGGTTTCAGGTAGGGGAGTTGTCGGAGTTGTCAGAGCTGGGGTGTGTGAAGGGTTAAGCTGCAGGCTCGTTAGATGAGCGCAGCGGTCTGGTGAAAGCCGTGAGATGGGAGAGGAGGGAGGCTGCAGACCGATCTGGGCCAGGGAGACGCGCTAGGGCGTAGGGGGATGGGTAAATGGGGGCGGGGGGAGGATCCCTCCATGTGTTTGTTAACATCATGCCGGGGATGGCTGCTGGACCGCCTCCCAGCTTCAGATCGCAGTGTTCATTGTTCCTCCCCGAGGCAGGGAAGTCCTGCCTGTTTTGAGTAGGGTGACCAGACAGCAAATGTGAGATATCGCGAGAGGGGTAGGGGGTAAGAGGAGCCTAAATAAGAAAAAGACCCCAAGATCGGGACTGTCCCTATAAAATCGGGACATCTGGTCACCTTCGTTTTGGGCTCTGCTTCTGGCTCTGATGCTGACCTGTTCTGTGACTGGGGGCAAGTCATCTGGCTGCCTTTGTGCCTTAGTTTCTCCAGGGTAGTGTAGGGGAAGCTGTCACACAGCAGGCTGCACTCTTGGCCAGAGGGAGCGATATCTCCTGTCCATTTCTCTCCCTGAAGCTCCTAGTACACTCTGGATGCCACAGACACTGGTTTATTTTCCTTGCCCTATTTTGCACAGTGTACATGCTGCGAGCAGGGAAGGGGGCAGAGCACAAAGAACCTCCATGTAGTCTGGGTCAGCAGTTCGCAGCCTGTGTCCGGGGCCTCTTGGGGGGCCACAAGCAGGTTGAGGGGGGTCTGCCAACCAAGGTTAAACTCAGTGGGGCCCAGGGCAGAAAGCCAAAGTCCCACCGTGCAGGACTGAAGCCCTTACCCTCAGTCCTGCCGCCTGGGGCTTGAGCCAAAGCCTGAGCAACTTAGCTTTACATGGCCCTGGGCAGCTGCTCTGCTTACTAACCCTTAACGCCACTGGTTTTTATATGCAGAAAAATAAGAACATAAGAAAGGTCATACTGGGTCAGACCAAAGGTCCATCTAGTCCAGTATCCTGTCTACCGACAGTGGCCAATGCTAGGTGCCCCGGAGTGAGTGAACCTAACAGGTAATGATCAAGTGATCTCTCTCCTGCCATCCATCATCCCCCTCTGACAAACAGGCTAGGGACACCATTCCTTACCCAGCCTGGGTAATAGCCATTAATGGACTTAGCCTCCATGAATTTATCCAGTTCTCTTTTAAACCCTGTTATAGTCCTAGCCTTCTCAGGCAAGGAGTTCCACAGGTTGACTGTGCGCTGTGAGAAGAACTTCCTTTTATTTGTTTTAAACCTGTTGCCCACTAATTGCAATGGGTGGCCCCTAGTTCTGCTATTATGGGAACAAGTAAATAACTTTTCCTTATTCACTTTCTCCACGCCACTCATAATTTTATATACCTCTATCATATCCCCCCTTAGTCTCCTCTTTTCCAAGCTAAAAAGTCCTAGCCTCTTTAATCTCTCCTCATATGGGACTCGTTCCAATCCCCTAATCATTTTAGTTGCCCTTCTCTGAACCTTTTCTAATGCCATTATATCCTTTTTGAGATGAGGAGACCACATTTGTACACAGTATTCAAGATGTGGGCGCACCATGGATTTGTATAGGGGCAATAAGATATTCTCCGTCTTATTTTCTATCCCTTTGTTAATGATTCCTAATATCCTGTTTGCTTTTTTGGCTGCCGCTGCACACTGCTTGGACATCTTCAGAGAACTATCTACGATGACTCCAAGCTCTCTTTCCTGAATAGTTGTAGCTAAATTAGCCCCCATCATATTGTACGTATAGTTGGGATTATTTTTTCCAAAGTGCATTACTTTACATTTATCCACATTAAATTTCATTTGCCATTATGTTGCCCAATCATTTAGTTTTTTGAGATCTTTTTGAAGTTCTTCACAGTCTGCTTGGGTCTTAAATATTTTGAGCAGTTTATTATCATCTGCAAACTTTGTCACCTCACTGTTTACCCCTTCCTCCAAATCATTGATGAATAAGTTGAATAGGATTGGTCCTAGGACTGACCCTTGGGGAACACCACTACTTACCCCTCTCCATTCTGAAAATGTACTATTTATTCCTACCCTTTGTTCCCTGTCTTTTAACCAGTTCTCAGTCCATGAAAGGATCTTCCCTCTTATCCCATGGCAACTTAATTTTCGTAAGAGCCTTTGGTGAGGGACCTTGTCAAAGGCTTTCTGGAAATCCAAGTACACTATGTCCACTGGATTCCCCTTGTCCACATGTTTGTTGACCCCTTCAAAGAACTCTAATAGATTAGTAAGACATGATTTCCCTTTACAGAAACCATGCTGACTTTTGCCCAACAATTTACGTTCTTCTATGTACCTGACAATTTTATTCTTTATTATCGTTTCAACTAATTTGCCCGGTATGAACGTTAGACTTACTGGTCTGTAATTGCCAGGATCGCCTCTAGAGCCCTTTTTAAATATAGGCGTTACATTAGCTATCTTCCAGTCATTGGGTACAGAAGCCAATTTAAAGGACAGGTTACAAACCCTAGTTAATAGTACCTCAATTTCATATTTGAGTTCTTTCAGAACTCTTGGGTGAATGCCATCTGGTCCCGGTGACTTGTTACAGTTAAGTTTATCAATTAATTCCAAGACCTCCTCTAGTGACACTTCAATCTGTGACAATTCCTCAGATTTGTCACCTACAAAAGACGGCTCAGGTTGGGGAATCTCCCTAACATCCTCAGCCGTGAAGACTGAAGCAAAGAATTCATTTAGTTTCTCCACAATGACTTTATCATCTTTAAGTGCTCCTTTTGTATCTCTATTATCCAGAGGCCCCACTGGTTGTTTAGCAGGCTTCCTGCTTCTGTCGTATTTAAAAAACATTTTATTATTACCTTTTGAGTTTCTGGCTAGCTGTTCTTCAAATTCCATTTTGGCTTTTCTTATTACATTTTTACACTTAATTTGGCAGTGTTTATGCTCCTCTCTAGTTACCTCATTAGGATTTGACTTCCACTTTTTAAAAGATGCCTTTTTATCCCTCACTGCTTCTTTTACATGGTTTTTAAGCCACGGTGGCTCTTTTTTCATTCTTTGACTTTGTTTTTTAATTTGGGGTATACATCTAAGGTGGGCCTCTATTTTGGTGTCTTTGAAAAGTGTCCATGCAGCTTGCAGGGATTTCACTTTAGTCACTTTACCTATTAATTTCCGTTTAACTAACCCCCTTATTTTTGCATAGTTCCCCTTCCTGAAATTAAATGCCACAGTGTTGGGCTGCTGCAATTTTGTTCCCAGCATGGGAATGTTAAATGCTATTATATTATGATCACTATTCCCAAGCGGTCCTGTTATATAGTTACCTCTTGGACCAGCTCTTGCGCTCCACTCAGGACTAAATCAAGAGTTGCCTCTCCCCTTGTGGGTTCCTGTACCAGCTGCTCCAAGAAGCAGTCATTTAAAGTATCGAGGAATTTGGTCTCTGCATTTCATCCTGAGGTGACATGTACCCAGTCAGTATGGGGATAATTGGAATCCCCCATTATTATTGAGTTATTTATTTTGACAGCCTCTCTAATCTCCCTTAGCATTTCATTGTTACTATCACTGTCCTGATCAGGTGGTCAATAATAGATCCCTATTGTTATATTCTTATTAGAGCATGGAGTTACTATCCACAGAGATTCTATGGAGCATGTGGATTCATTTAAGATTTTTAATTCATTTGATTGAATGATCTACATTTTCTTTCACATATAGCGTCACTCCCCCACCCCCATGACCTGTTCTGTCCTTCCGATATATTTTATACCCCAGAATGATTGTGTCCCATTGATTGTCCTCACTCCACCATGTTTCTGTGATGCCTATTATGTCAATATTCTCCTTTAACATGATGCACTCTAGTTGGTGTAGTTGTGGAGTTTTGATAGCATGTTGGGGAAGCCTCAGAAAGAAAAAGGTTGAGAAACCATGGTCTCTGTACATAAACTTAAAGACCAATATGCTGTTGGGAAAATCCACTTT
This sequence comes from Dermatemys mawii, assembly GCA_007922305.1. Taxonomy (NCBI): domain Eukaryota; kingdom Metazoa; phylum Chordata; order Testudines; family Dermatemydidae; genus Dermatemys; species Dermatemys mawii. The sequence continues at coordinate 28,291,139 of ML677332.1, forward strand.
TGTAGGTTTTTCCTTCTTCCCCCTGGTCATATTGTTTAGAACAGGGATTGGCAACTGTTGACACGCGGCATGTCAGGGAAATCCTCTGGCAGGCCGGGCCGGTTTGTTTACCTGCAATGTCCGCAGGTTTGGTGGATTGCAGCTCTCACTGGCCATGGTTCACAGTTCCAGGCCAAGGGGGGCTGCAGGAAGCGGCACGGGCTGAGGGATTTGCTGGCCATGGCTTCCCACAGCCCCCATTGGCCTGAACGGTGAACCATGGCCAGTGAGAGCTGCAATCAGCTGAACCTGTGGATGCTGCAGGTAAACAAACGGTTCCAGCCCACCAGCAGATTTCCCTGATGGGCCGCTTGCCAAAGGTTGCCGATCCTTGGTTTAGATAGAATATGGACTGAGCTTGGCATCAACATGATACTGGCCCATCCAGGCATCAGAAAAATACTTCTGGCAAAGTAAATAAAATGCTTGCTTGTGGATTACAATTCACAGCCCCCTATTCAATAATCTGGAGTCTGCAAGTGAGGAAACATTTAAGTCCAGGCAGTCCAAAAATGACTCTATTCTCCATACACACAAAAGACTTGCTGTACTGTAATATTTTACAGTGAAAATCCATTTGAACATTGAGAATTTTGAGAATTCACAATAAAAATACGGTAAAATTTATTTAAATGTATGGGCCAAATTCATATCAGACTTAATGTCACCATGTGGGTGTTATTAAGGTCCTAGAGAAGGGGGTGATAGTAGTGCAGAGAGGAATTTGATCATTGTATCAAACTGACTGTGTTCAGTAGGAGGTCATCACCTTCTGTTTGATTTGAGAATTCCAAGCTGTTTTTTTGGTTTGTTTTCATATTATGCTCAATTTCTTTGTTGTTTGCATTGTATTGTGTTTGCCTTTGTCATTCACTACCTGCTTCTTTGAGACAGGTTCTAATGGAATGTTTTGCATTTGCTTTCTTTATTCTAAAACCTCACTTTAAAATAATGTGTAAATTTACAAAACATGTTGGAAAATAACACTGAAGGGTCCATTCTTCTATTCACCTCTGGGGATCAGAGATATTAGAGATGGAAAATACTGACCAGTTTATTTGCAGCATCCTTTTGTCATAACAGGATTGTGCCATTCAATCATAAAATCATACAAATGTAGGGCTAGAAGGGACCTCATCAAGGCCTGACCCCTGCGCTGAGGCAGGATTCAATATAGACCATCCCTGACAGGTATGTATCTAACCCAGCAATCCAATATGTTCACCATTAGCCACATATGGCTAATAGGCTACTGAATTGTGGCTTTTTTATAATGTGGCTTTTTTATAATGTGGCTAATAAGAAAAATTCAAAACCACAAGCATGGCTAGCAGTGTGGCTGGCATCGAATTTTTTTTGGACACCTGTTCTTAAAAACCATCAGTGATGGGTATTCCAGAAACTCCCTTGGAAGACTATTCCAGAGCTTAGCTATCCTTGTAGAGAGAAAGTATTGCTTAATATCTGACCTAAATCTCACTTGCTGCAGATTAAGCTAATTACTTCTTGTCCTACTTCAATGGACATGGAGAACACAGGTAGATTGATTGAAGTGATGATAGGTACAAACCTTGACAGAAACAAAGTTTGTTGGTTACAAGTTTTTTTGTTAAATAAACCCACTTAGTTTTCCTTACTCCTTGTCATCTCCCAACAGCAATTCCTAGCTTAAATTCCAGAGATCTCACACTCCTCATAGGCATTCTGCATAAGTGAGGATTCAGTGAGTAAAGGAGAGAAAGATTTCTTATAGAAAGAGAGGGTGGTGGTTCAAGAGTGTTCCATGGGTAGGGGGCAAGATGGACGATGATTGTGGGGGGAAATGGACAAATGCATATTTGTCCTGGCACCACTGGTGGAGCAGAAGATGGGGTGGAAAGGACACCATAAGTAAGGCTACGATTTTTTCATGGAAGTCATGGAATCTGTGACTTCCAGTGACCTCTGTGAATTCAGCCCTGTCGGTCGGAAGCTGCAGAGTCCCCATGCCACTCCCAGTGGCCGTGTGGAGTTCCCAGCCGATACAGGTAGCGGGGCCACAGCTCCCGGCCTCTGCGTGCAGCAAGGGACCCCAGAGTTCCCAGCCGACACAGGTGGTGGGCCAGAGCTCCTAGCTGCAGCAGGGCCCCCGCAGCTTCCAACTCTGAGCTGCCATGGGCTCTAGGGACTCTTCAAAGCTCTGAGCCTCCACAGGTGGCGGGGATACCCCGGAGCTCAGAGGTGGGGAACTCTGGAGCTCCATGTCCCTGCAGGCAGTGTGGGCACCCAGAGCTTGGAGCAGCTCTTGCAGCTGCCCAACCTCTGCAGGTAGTGTGGGACCCTGCAGCTGGGTTCTCCATTTCGTCAGGGATATTTTTAATAAAAGTCAGGGACAAGTCATGGACTTCTGTGAATTTTTCTTTATTGCCCATGACTTGTCTGTGACTTTTACTAAAAATATCCGTGGCAAAATCTTTGCCTTAATATAAGAGACAAGGGCAGATAAGTGGGGTAGGGCAAGTTATGTAGGCAGCGTTGCCAAATCTTGTGATTTTACTGTAATTGTTATGCTATCTAGTATTTTTATTAAAGCCCCAGCTCCAGGACACGTGGTTTGATAAGAATCTCAGTTTTTATTTTAAAAGAAAAATAAGTTTGTAGCCCTCAGAGTCGCAAGAAAATCGTGAGAGCATGATCTGTGTGCATGCTAAAGGCTCAAAAGCCAGAAGAGAAATAAAAAGAACCTTGAATGTATTATGTTGTAAAATCTTATGATTTTTTGGGGCTTGAGTCATGATTTTTGAATGCTTAGGACTGGCAGTACTGTGTAGGGTACAGAAAGTGGTAACAAGAAGCATGAATTTGCTGTGTCTGAGAAGGGAGAATGAGTGGAGGGATTCAAGTAGATGCCTGTCTAGATGAGGATAAAGAATAAAGGTGTTTTTAAAAACTGAATTAGCTAAAATTATTTGAAACATCCCATTGTGCCTACTGGATACCGATCTGCCACCTTGAAAATTGTGTTGTGGGGATTGTGTTAGAACCTGGGAGGGAGCCTGTATTACTAACATGTCCAGCAAAAATGTCTTTGTTTTTTTCAGAAATTTCCACTGAAAAGCTTGGGATGCATAGTTTTCAGATAACTGTATTTTTTCCTTAATTGCATCCTCTAACAATAAATGCTATTTGATTGGTCACCTAAGTCACATGATAATGTTTCTGCTCTTTAATTGGATTATTGAAGCAATTTAAACAGGAAAATAATGAATAACAAACATTGCTATTTAATATGAATTTTCAAATATATAATTATTTGGGGTAAAATTCATAAAAAGTTTAGTACTCACAGCTTTTTTTCACAAATACCTGATAGCTGTCTGGATACTAAGCTGCAAGTAATGAATGGTAATATGACCTCATGAATCTAGTGAATCCATTCAGCTTCTTGTCACAAACAGATTTGCAAAGCACTTTATTTGCTATTTGAACAGCTTTGATTAGAATGTTAGACTGCTGACTCTCTAAGAGATCAGATCCCACGGTAACATTGAGTCTTACTTGGTAAATGCTCCCTCTTCTGTTTCTTGAATTCTTCCCTCAGTCTGCAATCTCTGGTATCTTGGCAGGAACACAGGTGCTTAGTGCAGGGATTAAAAGCTATTTTGCAAGGTTATATTTATTTTCCTCTTTGATGGTTTTGTCATTGCAGCATTTTGTTCAAAAAGATTAACCCAGAGCCTTCTAAAAGAGCTGGGGCTAACACCCCACAGCAAACACCCAAGACTTGTAGACTTAGAAGCAAATTGAACTCCTCAATTCTTTAGGATCAGATTCCCATCTGGACAACCCCCCCAGCTCTAGTCTAAACCAACCAACTACTGAAGCATGTAGATAACAGTTCTCAAAGCTTTCTGTAACTTTGGCACCCAGGATTTTTTTTGGGTAAAACAGTAAACATATTAGACCTACCTGGCTGATGGAGGGTTTTTGCTTCCTCCCAAAATCTTTGTTTGTAACAGGGATTCGAAAATCAGCACTTGTGGAATCTTCTGTGACTGCACAAAGAGGGGCTGTGGCATGGACAGGCAGGCAGGCAGAAGGTATGTATGCTTAGCTTGCAGATGTGCTCCTTAGTACTCCTCTAATGTGGCTAACTGTCTGTGACCGTTTTTGTTTCTTGAGATGGTGCAAAAAGAAATCCATCTTGCACCTTTAGAAATTTAACCTGTTCATGCCTAGCCAGCTCAGAGTGACAATAGATGTCTGTTATTTAGATTGTAAATTCATTGGGGGACGATACTATTTTTAATTTGAAATTTGTACAGTGACCTATCCAGTGGGGTCTGATTTTTGTAGCGGCTTTTGGATACTACTGTGTTATAAAGTCACTGCTAAATTCAAAGACAACATTTAGAATTCTAATTTCTACAGACTTAAACAACCCCAACACTTTGATTGAAATATTTTTTCCCCTTAGAATTCTGAGGCTATAACTGGATTATGACATTGAAACTGAGTAAAAAAAGTAGTAAGTGCATGCCACCCAATAAGTGAAGGCTTAAGCTCTGATTCAAAGCCCACTGAAGTCAATAGAAACTTTTCCATTGACTCCAAAGGGCTTTGGATCAGGCTCTAAAAGAATATTAGTACGCTGCACACTTTTATGGCCCTTTTCACCAGAGTTCCTCAGAACCCTTTTCACACAAACCATAATTAAGCCACCTAACTCCTCTGAGAATAGATCCCTTTTACAGATGGAGCAACTGGGGCTCAGAGAGGGTAAGTAACTTGCCTATGATCACTCAGCAACTCAGTGGAAGAAGCAAGAACAGAGTTCACAGCTGCCTCACCAGCTCCCTTCTGTGGTTGGTAAGGGATCATGTTGGCTACCACTGAAATACAGTAGCGTCTGAAGGTGGGACACAGCAGCTGTTTTATGTCACAAAGCAACTCTGCATAACAGTTAAGAACAATCTGGTATCCAATTAGAGGGACCAGATGGCCCAGTTTTTCATACTTGTCATCTGGTTACCGTATATCCAATTGAAAGTGGAGTGGGAATTTAAATGGAAAGAGCCTGAATTGGAATTTGGCCAGGACATCAGAATGAATATACTCTTGTAAAAAGTGCCAGGAGACCTTTAAGGGCTGTAATGCAGACATAAAGGTGACTTTATGTCTCATCTGAAATATGGCACCTCCAGCAGCACAGTGTCCTCTAACACCCATGCTGGTACACTGCTGACACTCAGAGGCCATCACGTTCGTAAAGATAGACTTGAACCACAATGTTCGGATCCAGAATTGAAGTTCTCCAAAATTCTGGCCTGTTCAGATCAGATTCATTTCTATTTCCAGTAGAAGTTAGATGATATTTGTCAGTTTTCCATCTAAGTATTGACCCAGCCTGATCCTCTTTAGTTTGTTTGTATGATCAGAGGAAAAGTTGGTCTGATTGCAGAAGTGGTGCACAGATTTCAAAAGAAAGTTGACAGTTTTTTTCTAGTGCTTCACCTTATATTTTAGATTCATTTTATTCTCCCTGTGTCAGTTAGTGTGTCTTGTCCTTAGAAAATTCTTGTCTTTCTGACATGATTAATTTGGCTCAGAGGAAAGGGAGGTTAAACTTTTCCTGCCACAAAATGCTAATCACAAGTACTGTCCTACTGGATGAGAACAATGGTCTTTTTAGTCCAGTTGCCTTTCTCCAACAATGATTAGCTTCTTTAGAGGAAGGGGCATGAAATCCTGAAGTAGGTAGTTTTGGAGTCACCTGTACACAAGGGAAATCTGAAGAATCCTGTACACAATTATATGTGCTCAGAGCATTCGGGATTCCTCCTGAATTTGTTTGGCAGTTAAAGGTATAGCACCATACAAAAACTGTATCCATTTAACAGACCCATTCCTTTAAAATAGTATTTTAATAAAATGAATTTAGGTAGCAGGTCTTTAACTGGTTACTTGCTATTGTTTCAGTTGGTTTATTTCTCTTTGGGAATTCATTTGAAATATGTCTCTTACATTTAATACAGGATCCTTCATTCCAAATGATTCCAAATTGCTTTACAAATTTCAAAAAACACCCTGCCAATGACATGCAGTCACCTCTGAGGTGGAACTCATCAGTTGGCTGACTCGTGCACTGCAGTAATATACAGCAGTTTGCTATGGAGAGTGAAGGATGTCTTATTTAATTGCAAGGGGGCTGTAAAGCTGATACTGACTCTGGTGAAACGTAACATGGGTCCTTAATGACCTCAGCACTGTGCCCTTTAACAATATACCTTACTGGGCATCAGAGCTGTTCCTGGGTATGGAGAATTGGGGTGACCACTCTGGGCTGCACGCTTTGTGGGGCCGCTGGTACAATTGGCTGGCACTGGGCACGGTCGGTCCCGGAAGTGACGGATTCGTCACTTTCACTCCAGGCCCTTCACCTGCCTAGGGATGGCCCTGCTGGGCATTCAGCACTGACATGGGTTATGTCTATACTGCCTGCAGCGGCGAGTCTCCGAGACAGACTTGGGCTTGCAGCAGTGTAGACATTTGGGCTCAGGCTCTGAAGCCAAGAGAGGAGGGTTGGCCAAGGTCCATGCTAAGACGCAATGTCTGCACAGCTATTTTTAGCTCTGTAGTGCGAGCCCCACGAACCCACATCTATTGACCCGGGCTCTGAACTCGCTGCTGTACTGTTGCTCTCTGTGTAGATGTACCCAATGTGAAAGAGCGCCCAACTACATTCCCAACATCACCTTTTGAGCAAATGAGGTTTCTTTGGAGGCCTCCCATACCAGAGCTGATGAAACCCACCAGCGCTTAGTCTCTGAGATCTGAAAAGATCACACTTCATGGGACTGTGGCTGCTGGGTTTAGAAAAAATAAGTTTGCTGCACAAGAAACTTATCCTTGTAGCCAGTCTAATTCTTTTCTTTCCCTAAATAATCTTTCAATGTCAGAGCCATTTGGAATGCACAACAACTAATTAGGCACTGAACTCAGGTACTATTTCCACAATCAAATGAGAGCAACATGGTTGCTTGTAGTTAAAGTTCTTAGATAGCAGGACATCTGCAAAGATGAGATTTGGGGCCAAGTATTGTAAAAGCACAAGCAAATCCCAGAAAAGTAAATGGAGGCTGCACACATGTGCATCTAAAGGCCTGCTCTTGCTCCCACTAAAGTCAGTGGGAAACTTCCAATAACTTCAGTGAGATCAGGCCCTTAGCTTTTGAAAACAGTTTGAATTGAAAAAAAGAAACATCCAAGAATCATTTGAAAGTTTTTCTCCTTCATAACTGAAACATCTCATGCTTTGAGTTTGTTCATTTAGTTCAGTTGATCTGCACCTGCTCATAACCAGAGGCTTAGGGTCTTCTTTAAAGTTCATTTCAGGAGCTGTTGTCTAGTTGCAGGTGGCTGGGGGTGGGGAAAGGAGGTAGGTAGGGCAGGATTGTAACACAAGGAGGGGAGGGAGTTTTTCAGTACAACTGCAGTGTTGCAATTCAACCAATATGTCAAACTGCTATAGAGGAATGTAGTTTTTAAAAAGTTGTTGCTCCTGTCTCAAGAAAGTTAGGGATCCCCAAGCATCACCCCTCTTATACCTTTTTTATTCTTTGTTCTCTTGAGGTAGCATGTTGCAGTGATTATTATGATATATGGAATTAATTTAAGCTCTTTTTCAACAGGTAGAAAAAAGCTACAACCACAGATAAACAGGCTTCCATTCAGCTTGATTTCCACCTTTGTCTCTATTGTTTACCAGGGACCACACCCTATTGGAACTGTACAGCACACAGGACCATCTAGTGGGTGAATACTGTGAATAAACGTATTACAGGGACTGCTGTCCTGGCCAAGGTGGATGGACCACAGATTTCTGAGGAGTTTGTCACTGAGGTTCTTCAGCTGTCCAGTAGGCAGGAGATAGGACTATGAAATGCAGGGTCCTTATAACTCATCTGTCAGCTGCACCATGTTACGAAGCACACTTGCTTAATTTAGACTAACATTTACTTCTGTCCTACAGAGATCTTATGCTAACTCATTGTTTATTACAATAATAATAATATTGTAGTGAATCTATAGTCACCTAAGACTTTATGGTGACCTCCATGCTGATCACCATTGTGACAGTGGGGACAGAACTCAGACACTCTTGCTTCAGAAGCACAGGCTAAATGAAAAATGTCTGTATGCGTTAGCAGTATAGTGTCCATGAGACACAGTTCAGCTGTCCTGATTCTATGCAAGAGAGGATAGTGGTACATTATTCTTATTAATGAGGTCATAGCAATATCTATATCCATCTCTCTCTCTCTCTCTCTCTCTCTCCCTCTCTCTCCCTCTCTCTAATAATCTATGGGATTTCTATGGTATTGATGTCAAAGGGGTAAATAATGACGTTTAGTCTGCCCTGTGTAAGGGACAGCATATTGTTGCACTAGAGGAGCTTGGGAAGGACAGTGTTACTCAGGGAGGTACAATCGCCCTTCTGGTCAGCCTGCTGCTTGGGGTAGGGAGTAAACGGCATTGGGTCTGTACCTGCTACAGTGTATGCTTTCCAATTTGCCAGTGTAACTGTGCAGCCAAGGCTTCATCTATTCCTCACCCTGTTCTGCCCAACTACATGAAGAATGGAAGAAACAGACTTTCCTAGCCTGCTTCCCCTCCTACACTGCTGCATGCCTTGCTCTCCCTTAGCCCCTATGCTGCTACCCTAGCCAGGCCACAATTCAGCCCAAGGGAAGTTCCTTGCAAGGAGTTCCTTCCTTCCTTCCTTTTGCTGGTGCAAGAGCAAAGTTATAAGTTTTACTGATGAAAGGTGCGATAGAAAGGTATGTGGTTTATCACTGTCATCTAGGCTGGAAGAGAAAAGATTTTGGTTTTATAATCTGGATATCTCAAGGAGCTTTGGAAAACAATGACTGAGTACGATATAGGTAGTGGAGTGACTGTGTAGGGGAATGGATCAGGAACTATACAGTGAAAATAATAGAGTATCAGACATTAACCTAATACAGGTGTGAAGCCTGAGACATTCAGATTTAGATGATAAACCCTTCAGGACAGTCTACTCTGTCTTCCTGTATCTCTCCATGCCTCTAAGTAGTGCTATATAAATAAATGTCCTAATGTTTTTATTGAGGAAGATTGTTGATAGACCAAATTCCCAGCATTGGAATGTGAATTTCCCCTTTGTATGATAATCGAAAAGACTATACCACATAATGCAGTAGAGGAATATTTATTTCTGAACAGCAGAATTATGTAGGATTTTTCTGTGTGTGGTTGGGCACTGCTGCTTTTTCAGTTTATAAGTTTGTAAAGTTCATTTTGCTTTCACTAGTTCAAAAATATAACGGCTTTAAAAATCATAATGAAATGCTCAGAAATGCTGCATAAAACAAGAAGTCCATGTTTCATAATTACTACATTTTTCATTGTTTAATGGAATTAATAGCTGTGTAATTGAAATCATGCTAATTCTCAGCCAACTTGCCTCTGGGATTCACTGCAGACATTTCTGGTTTGGTTTAAACAGCTGAGAGAAAGACTACATTTTGGGAAATAAAATTGATTCTGCACAATCTGCTGATGATCAGCAAGCCTTAATGAATGATAGCCTGAAGTAACCTCATTAGTGTAACTTGGACGGATGAGCAGCAAAGGAATGCAAATTTTTCTAAAAGAAAAAAAATTGGTTTCTGCTTAAACACACCACTTTCAGAAACTCTTATTCTGTTACTATTCTTAAGAGTATAAAAACAACCATACTGAGTCAGACCAATGGCCCACCTAGCCCAGTATCCTGTCTTCTGACAGTTGCCAGTACCAAATGCTTCAGAATGAGTTAATAGGATAGGACAATTATTAAGTGATCCATCCCCTGTCATGTAGTCCCAGCTTCTGGCAATTGGAAGTTTAGGGACACCAGATCATGGGGATGCATCCCTGATCACCGTGGCTAGTAGCCATTGAGGGACCTATCCTCCATGAACTTACCTAATAATTTTTTGAACCCAGTTATACTTTCCCTCCAGAGCTTCTAACAAGTGGATAGGATTCAGGAGTCTTTAACATCCTCTTCCCCCAAGGAGAAACTTCATAACTCCTTTGATGTTTTGGAGGGACCGCCTCTGGGGAGAAAAAGGATGATATCTGTCACCATGGTCCCTTCAAGCCTTGTTCTCATTATTTAGACTGTCAGCAAGAGCAGAGCTACTAGGAATTAGACTAATTTATCAACATCTTTCACATGGGCAGCCAAACAGCTGCCATGTGACAGTGCCTTTTGGCTGAGATCAACCTGAGCTAGATTTGAACTGGTGACCTTGCAGTCAAAGTTCCCCCAAGCCATGGACTTATTAGGTTGCTGCTGTTCAGGCACATCCATATCATAGCTAACAGTACACAAGGGAGTGAGGTAGCCAGCATCAAGTCCAACTGCCTTTGACTGCCCTCGCCCAGTAGATCAGATATCTGTTTTACAGCTGGGTGAACTGGAGGTGGCCTTTCACTGTGAGCTTGAGCAAGACTCAAATCCAGGTCTTCCAGGACTGTCACTGAGCACCTTACCACTCAGCCATTCTCCTTTAAAAGGGTCTATATACCCTTATTCTTCCTTCAGTGTGATTCTCTCCTCTGCAAGACAAAAAATTGACATCAGTCCCTGCCAACTTTCTGATTCTATATTGTCTCTTTTCCTGTAGATTGGGTGGAGGGACCACAGTGTAACGAATCCTTAAAAAGTCACATCTTGAGAAATATGCCCACATCAAATGTAGAAATCCTGAAGGATTCTCAAGCATCAAAAGATCTAGAATGCTAAGCTAAGGCAAACTCAGTTGCTTTGTTGATATGAGTTCAGCTACGGCACCTCTTGTATATTGTGAATTGCATGAATGCACTAGCCTTTCACTTTTGGAGAGCAGAGTTCAGATATGGGTTAGCTCAAAAATGAAAATGAGAGTTTGCTGGTCAGCCTGGTTTCCCTTTTTTGTACCACAAAACTCCTGCACAGTCTGAAACAACTTCTGTTTTCTATTTAAGAGAGACACGGGACTGGTATAGAAGGGATACAGCAGGACACAATGGAGTCAAAATGTGCCAATATGAGAACATAGGTAGATAGCATTGAGACCATTTTCCTAACACATTTCCAACCATGTACAACTTGTCAATGTCAAGAATGGTAGTAATCCACCAAGTCTCAACCCTTGTCATCCAGACCCATGCAACATAGAACCCAAAACTTCTCCAGAGTGACTAGAATTAGAATGAACAGATCATTTGGATATAGAACCCGTATGCAAAGCTATCTGCATATTTCAAGATGTGGAAAACTGGAGGTTTTTTATGATTGATAGAACCTTATGCTTCTATAAAGAATCTACCTGATTCTTCCTAGTCACCATCTCCTAATGTTACTAGGCCTGCAATAGACCTATGGAAATTTAGGGAAAGTTTGTATCCAGATTGAAACACTACATCTTCGGCCTATCTTTAGTTTATATTGTTGGATTTCTTGCTCTTGTTTTTTTTTAAATAAAATAGCAAAACCCTAACACACTTCAGCAGGGGTAAAATATACATGTGGGTGACAATAAATAAAATGGAGGTGTGTTTTTTTTTATCTCCCATCTCAGGATTTATCAGCTGTATAATTAATTATTCTGTTCTGTAATGTACTTTTGTGGTTTTCAAAAAATATAAAAGGAAATGCACCCTGTGAATTATACAAGTTACAGTACTTATTTTATTTCCTTAGCCAAGATGAACTATATTTCACCCTTCAGCACAGCTAAGGCCAAACGTTGGTCTTATTTACACTGGTGTAAATCTGGAACAACTCCACTGGCTCCAGAGTTACACTGTTGTAACCAAGAGCAGAATCTGGTCCATTCTTTTGCAGAGAGACTTTCAGAACTTGAGAAAGTGACCTTTTGCCAAGCCTGGAAAACCACTGGGAAATTTTCTCTTGTGTCTTTAAAAAGCAGCAGTAGAATCAGCGGGTTTTTCCCCTATAGTGCACATACAAATGCCAGTATCCAGGACTGGCTCTTGATGAGATTAGGGTTCCAGACTTTACCCCTGGTATTTGTCTGGACATCCTCACCCAGAGGTTATCATTGCATCTTCTCGCCAATCTTAATGATAAAACCAAGGCCCAGCTTTCTGAGGCGAATCCTGGTGTGCCATTGCTGCTCTGCCTGTTATTCAGCAAGAAACATTAACACCTACAACTTAGAATAATAGAATCATAGAATATCAGGGTTGGAAGGGACCTCAGGAGTCCATTGAGTCCAATCCATTGCTCAAAGCAGGACCAATCCTCAACTAAATCATCCCAGCCAAGGCTTTGTTAAGCCTGACCTTAAAAACCTCTAAGGAAGGAGATTCTACCACCTTCTTAGGTAACCCATTCCAGAACTTAGTTGAGATAGCTCCAGTTCCAGGATTTAGAGCCTCTCAAGTTCTGTTACACAAGTGAATGAGAGATGGGCAAGGGCCTTGATCTAAGAGCCATCAGGAAGGCTGGAACTCAAGCTGATCATTAAGGAAGGGTGGTTGCAGAGCCTGCTGGATGGAAAAGTCAGTGATGAACACAGCTGGTGTCTTGGTTTGGTAAAGAGTTACAGTGACTGGGCAACATAATGGCAGATGAAATTTACTGTTGATAAATACAAAGTAATGCAAGTTGGAAAGCATAATCTCAACTATACATATAAAATGATGGGGTCTAAATTACCTGTTACCACTCAAGAAAGGTACCTTGGAGTCATTGTGGATAGTTCTCTGAAAACCATCCTTTCAGTGTGAAGTGGTAGTCAGAAAAGTGAACAGCATGCTGGGAATAATTAAGAAAGGGATAGATAATAGGACAGAAGGTATCACGTTGCTTCTATATAAATCCATGGTATGTCCACATCTTGAATACTGTGTGAAGATGTATTCGCCCCATCTCAAAAAAGATATATTGGAGTTGGAAAAGGTTCAGAAAAGGGCAACAAAAATGTTTAGGGGTAGAATGGCTTCTGTATGAGGAGAGATTAATAAGACTGGGACTTTTCAGCAGGGAAAAGAGATGGCTAAGGGTAGATATGATTGAGGTCTATAAAATCATGACTGGTGTAGAGAGGAAAGTGTTGTTTACTATTTCTCATAACACAAGAATTAGGGGGTCACCAAATGAAATTAATAGGCAAGAGTTAATTGTTTATTTAAAACAAAAGGAAGTATTTCTTCACACAACGCACAGTCAACCTATGGAACTCCTTGTCAGAAGATGTTGTGAAGCCCAAGAGCATAAAAGGGTTAAAAAAAGAACTAGTTAAATTCATGGAGGATAGGTCCATCAATGGTTATTAGCCAGGATGGGCAGGAATGGTGTCCCTAGCTTCTATTTGCCGGAAGCTGGGAATGCGTGACAGGGAATGGATCACTTGATGATCACCTGTTCTGTTTATTCCCTCTGGGCACTGGTACTGGCCACTGTTGGAGGGCCGGATACTGGGCTAGATGGACCTTTGGTCTGACCCAGTAGGACCATTCTTATGTTCTTATGTTCAAAAGTTGGGAACCACTGGTCTAAGATACTAGCACATAATAGAGCAAAGGGTCATTAGGAGGTCTTGACTGTATTCCCAGCTTTATCACTAGCTCACCGGCAAATTACTTTAACTCTCTGTGCCTCAGTTTCACCGTTTGTAAAAGGGGGATAATATTTCTTGGCACCTACCACCCAGGAGGGTTGTGGGTTGAATTCATTCATGTTTGAAAAGCGCTTAGAGATCCTTAGCTAGTAGGTGCTGCAGAAGTGCAAAACATTGTCATTAGTATTTAGATCTTAGATTAACAAATGAGGTTCTTTCATAAGTTTTTACAAGTCTTAGCCTTTCGCACAGTGAAATTTATTTAGAGTAGTGAGTGACTCTAATAACCAAACAGTGATAAAAAATAAAAAAAAGCATTGTTTCCTCTTGAAAACCACTAGAATTTGCATAAACCACGTTGTCCGTCTGGTAAATGATTATCTGCTCGGTCAGTGCCTAGAGTGGTTAATATTAGCTTGTTTTTAGTGAAACTTAAAGTTCTGTGTTTTGGGCTCTTTGCGTTTTGGTTTATTTTAAACTTCAGAACACTCACCTCCTGTGACAATCAGCAGCATGACAGAGTTAGATTTCATGGTTTATTTTGCTGCTGTGGTTTGCATGGTCCAGGTTCATTCTGCTTTAACTGCAAATCCAAAATAAAGGGATAAATAAATGTAGCCCCTTTGAGATCAATGATAATATTGCCACTGACTTCAGTGGAGCAGGTTTTCACCTCTAAAGTTATTTCTTAGTGTGCCTGTAAATTAAAGACTGTATTTCCAAAAGGCAAGAAGGCCTGGGCAGCGTGAAAAAAATTGTTTGTAATTGCATGCTTAATATGCATACACATCTATAAAAATTGTGGATACAAACTGGGTAGTTACACATGCACAGTTAGGCTCCCACAGGGCCACTTGAATGTGGGACTGCAGTAATGTGTAGAAATTATGCATGTGTGCACACTAGCTTGGATTCTCTCCTTTAGGTAATCTGGTCTTGTATGTACTGAATTTCCATAATGATAATAACTAGCACTTTGAAGCACTGTACAACATTAACTTTGATGTAGTTGAAATGCAGCTGTCTCAGGGGCCGTCACTTTCCCTATGCCCTATTGAAAAAGTCAAGATCAGGTGGAATGCTGTAGCTGTCTAGCCAGAGTGTTAAATTCCTGGAGACAGGCAGAGCATTGTCAGTGGAGGTCCCTTGGCATTTGTTCTTTGCCTTCCACAATGTGTCCCTTGTGCTGATTGGGACCTTTGTGTTCTACCTCAATACAAATAAATAATAATGTAATATTACATTCTTCCAGATCTTGTGTTTAGTGGCTCTGAGAATATAGTACAAGATGCACCTGTGAAATGAGCTGGTGGATTCAGTCCAAGTTCCCTGTGTACAGGTGTCCCTATCAGAAAATCCAGCACCACAACTTGTGCAAAGTGGCACCCTCTCGGCAAGGAAAGTAAGGGTTGAACAGGCAGTGTGACTGAACTACTTAGACATAGTCCCTCCTGAACAGGGTGGAAGCACTTTTGGTAGGTCATTCTGGGAGATACAAGCACTCTTGCGCTGCCCATGTAGTATCTGTTCTATGGATAGACACCTTCTTTCTCCCAGGATTCAAATAGGCCACTACTTGTCACCTAAATGCACCTGAAATAACTATGAAATAACTAAATGCACCTGAAATCCTACAAATGCCTTCCCCATCGGGTTGCCTCTCCAGCCCTTGCTTTAGGGCCAAGAACCCCAGTGAAGGAATTACGGCCTACAGAAGTAGAGAAATAGCTGATTCTCTGAATTCCAGTGCCCAGCTGCACTATGCTAACTAGAGAAACTCCCTCCAAAGTTAGAAGACTCTCTGATTTGTTTTCTGCCTGCAGAATAAAACAGGCTTTGTTATTATATGTATGGTTCTCCTTTTTTTCATTGCAGAGGAATCCGCTTAGCACAGGTATACCTGTTTGACTGTCATGGTCATGGATGATGGAAAAGCAACCGTCAAACAACAGTATCCTCGATCAGTTTATTAATAGCCAGGAGCAGACATATGAAGAATTTCTCAGCATGTTCACTTATCTTGGGAAAGGTATGTCAGCTTCTAGAGTTTCCCATAACAAATTACATTGAGAAATGAAGAGAGAGTGTAAGCATAAAGAGAGGAAGTGTTGTCTAGTAGATAGGGTGCTCTACTGGAAGTCAGGACACCTGGGTTCTTTCCTGGTTCTGACCTGCTGTGTGACCTTAGGCAAGTCACTTCAACACTCTGTGCCTTAGTTTCCCCTGCCATCTTATGTTTGCCATATCTATTTAGATTATAATCTCTCTCTCTCTTGTATGTACAGTGCCTAGCACGATGATGTCTCAGTCTTGGCTGGGGTCTCCAGGTACTGGTGGAATGATGATAGATTGGCCAGATTTTTTGTGTTTTTAAGTTATAGTACCAGTGGAATTCACAAGCACACTGCTATCCACAACTTTACTTCACTTGGTTTATAGGTTGTTGGTCTTGACATAATGCTAGATGTATATTGTAAAAAGTTCCGAATCTTTGTTGGGCATGCAGTTTAGTGAGTTTAGGAAGGTAGAAGATTGCAGTGTGCTTGGAAGAGTGGAGGCTAGACTTTTGAACCCTGGGCAATGTCAGTGGAAGCTATGGGTGTTCAGCACCTCTGAAATCAGATCATTGTTAGGTAGGCGCCCTAATATGGATTTAGTTTCCCCCTGTTTGAAAATTTTGACCACCAAGTATAGTGCATTTCACTGAATTCAATTGCTGGTTTGTTTGACTTTCTGATTTGATCTATCCCTTAGGAACAATGTTAATAAAAATAGCAAAACTTTGTTCCTTCATTTTGATCAATTTTGACCACATTAGTCAGATTTTATTGGGTGATTCAATACCAGTCTTGAGTTTATCACTAATAAGGAGGGGACCAAAAATTTGAATGCAAGACAGATAAAGAACCCAAGGAAGATACACAATAATAAAAGATGCCTTGTGACTCTAGGTTAGATCTATGATTTTGGCATGAAGATTATTCAAATTCATGCTTTCCATCGCCACTGTGAAGTTTGTGAAATCTTGGAAATGACTGCTAAAAACACATTTGATTAGGCTCCCAAACCAAAATGGCATTGTGAACGGGTGCACAGGGACGCAGGTTCAGCCTGTCTGCCACTCCATCTCCATGTATGGAGGGGGTGGGGATGGGAGTGGGGCCAAACCTGAGTGGTGCCATGACCCAGTCAGACAAGTCGCAATTCCTGGAGTGGAGAGTTGGCTCCCAGCCCTACAGTACAAGAGCTGCTGCTGCAGGATGAATGTGTGATGGGCTCTGTCTCCAATCCCTTACCCTGTGGGTCTCACCTTTCACTATCTGCACTATATTCCTGTGTATCATGTAGAAAAAAAAACTATATTCTTTGGTGACCTTTCTGGGACTTACTGTTTTTTTCTCCCTCCTCTCTGCCATGAAGTTTACTAAAAATTTCCTTACTCATGTTTGTGTTATTCAGACACTCTGACTGGCATTATAAGCGCTGATTACATGTATTCTGCAATCTATGTTATGCACGGAGCTGGTCATATGGAAAACTTAGATCAACAATTGATAAGGAAGGATTTGATTAAAGTGAAGGAAGACCCTGTAGTGAATGAAAGATTAAAGTGTTTCTTTCCCACCGCCATGCTTTCTGAATGAAGTGAGCATAGCAGGTGGAGCTGAAACAGTCTCCAAGATCCAAACATCCACAAACTCTAGCAAAGTTCAGATCTGGATTCAAACTCTGTAGCTCAGGCTCATCACTGGGAAAAAACTGCACCCCTGGGTTCTTTAAATCAGCCTTACAAAATGAGTATGTCAATGTAATATTCCCCAATTACATTGCTCTTGGCCACAGCTTTCTGTTAAGAGTGATATCTTCATCTTATTCCAGAAGCAGAGTAGTTTCCAATTACACCATGCGGCATGCTCCATTGATTGGCACTCAGAACCCTGCTCTGTCCTTGTCTGTCAGGCAGAACTGAGTGTCATTCACAGGCACTAGAGCAGAAAAAGCAGTCAGGGGAGTGGAAACAGTCTCAGCAGTGCTCCCATGCCAGCCGGGACACGGCAAGTGTCAGATAAGAGGGTTAATACTAGGGTCTGGACTTCTTTATGTACAGCTGTTACACTGGGGAGAGCTCAGATCCAAGACACAGGGTGCATATCGCTATGCAGCTTTCAGAAAGCCACAGCATGTACTTCATTCAATTTGGTTCTCAACACAGCATCTGGCTCTAAATGTTTGTATAAAACATATCTGAAGTTCTAGCTGAAATACATGATTGTGCCAGCCCAGGAAACTGCATTTCTAAACAAAATAATTTTGGTTGCTTTTTTCCCCCCCTTTCAGAATGCCCAAAGGCACCGGTTCGCATTATAAACGAATGACCTGCAAAAATTCCACTTAAAGCACAAAGCCTTAAGAGCTGGAACAGTTTTTAAACTATTGGACTCCTATTTTCTTTCTTTGGAACTCAATTATCATGAAAAGGAGCCATTTGGATTTTAATGAAAATAATTTAAAAGCGCAACGGGCGTAGCTCAAGGTATATCACATGATGAAGCTCAGAACTTTTCACTTCTAGGTCAGCACCAATTCAAGTCCCTGGTATGGCCAGAGTTAAAAATAAAAGACTGTTGATGTTTTGCACATTTATTTGCATGCAATGTAAACATGGTTATAATTTTACAAACCAGGCATGTATATGTGAAAATGCCTAGTTTGTGTCTGCAGTCTTAGTAATTTTACATATACATTTTTAGACCTCTAAGCACCTATTTACATACTCAGATATCCAATGTGCATATGCCCTTGTGTGTGCAAATTGAGATTCTTAGGCATACACACATTTCAACATGTGGACTATGGGCATCTTTTTAAAAACAATTTTTCTTGCAAAAATCCCCATCTAATGGCTCTTTGGTGGTCAGACTGCTGGGAAATTAGGGGAACAAATCACAGAGAGTTACTTGGATCCTATTGGTATCTCAGGGTGTCTGTATGTTTAGATAATCATAGTGATTCTTGTTCATGTGCATGGGGTCAAACTGCTGTCCTGATTTGGGATCAGGAGGAAATTTTCCCTAGAGGTTTTTTTTTATCACTCATGCATCCCATAAGGCTCTATCTGCCTATTATTAGTACATTATTTTGTCCTTATTTGCTAAGCAACAATAGCTCCAACAAAACACAGAAGAATGGATAGTCTCTGTCCCAGGGAACTCATGATCTAAACAGACAGGCAAGACAAAATACAATGGGAGATCCAGAGGAAGAGGCCTTTTGGCAGTACAAGTATGTCACCCAGGAGTTTCCCATTGTGTGCATGTAGAGGTCATCTCTTGGTTTTGTATTCCAAAATCTGTTTCCTGGAATTGTAGAAAGCTGAGTGTTAATGGACCTTGGTACGTCCTATTTTCTATGGCTGTGATAAAGGCTATAATCCAATAAAAGGAAACTTTTTTTTATAATGCTGTCTCTCTATATATCTGAATGTGTAATATTACCCTCTATTGGGTACTCTACAGGAAGGATAGAAGATCTTTACTACTCCTAATTAAGGAAATTCTCCTTTAGCTCAAGTGGTCCAGATCTGTAGTTTTGGAGTGGAAGGCTAAGATTCTCAGCCCATTTCCTCAGTTTTGTGTGATTTATCTAGTAGTAACTGTATCTGTTGTAAGTAGCCCATGGAGCCATGGTAACTAGCTTGGGGAAAGAAACCAGGTGGTTAGGACAAAAAATGAAATTTTTTCAATTTTGGGATTCCTAAGCAGAGCTAGCTTGAGTCAATATTACTACATTCATACTACAGTGGCAGTGTGAGGGTTCAAGAAACCAAGTGTTATACCTCACTTCTACCAGGTCTGATAACAATGGCAGATGGTTAAATGTCAATTAAAAAAGAGTGAACTCAGCATTTTAAAAGTCAGCACTCCTACAAAAGATGACCTAGATTTTTTTAATATATCATCTTTTAAAAAATGGACACTATATGGCAGCACTCCATGCTTAATTGGTAGAGATTGTAATCATTTTTATTGACTGTATAGTAGGTAGACACTTGAAGGCTAAATTGCAGCTCCAGTAAGACATATGGTTTTCCTGTGAATACTTCTCAGGTGTCTCCTTCATTCTAAAGATAGCATTAACAAGGGGCCTGTAATGTTTAGAGCACTGATGGATCTCCAGACAGGCAATATAGTCTAGCGGTTAGTTTGTTTCTGGTAGAAAAACTGCATTCTCCCCGAAGGACTCTCAGAAGCTTCAGCATGTGCAGAATACAACTGCCTGCTTATATTATGGGATTTGAGAAAATCAGTAATAAAGGCAGTGGAAAGCAGAATTCTTTTGTTGGTCATGTTTCTTTTAACATATTGGTTTATTTTTTTCCCAGTTTCATTGTAACCTGTTGTGCCCATGCTAAGATATGCATTTCTTTTTGGTTCATTTGCACCTTAAAATTTTTAATATAAAAATGATGAAGTAGAAATAAAAAACTAGCAGTTACTTCCAGGCTGTAGGAACTTTCTATATTCAGTTTCAGTGCAGAGCAAATATTAACAACAATACTCTGACTGTGCAATTGGACCCATTTAGATGGACTTTCATGGCTTGATGAAATCCCCTTTATGTCAGTGGAGCTCTCCATGGATACAGAGATCCAGTTGCAGGATCAGGGCTTGAGTTAGAAGCCTAAGAAAAGTGGGTTTACAATAGAACTGGTAACATGGCTTTCTTTAGGTTGGAAGATGAGTGATATTTTCAATACTGACCATTCAATAGAGCTGATTTATGCCCCACATCTCTTTGAACTAGAGCAAAAAAATTTCACATATTTTAACTGCCTTTTCCAGCTTTAAAAACATGTTTTGAAATCTGCTGGTGCAAAATAATAAGACAGCATCTGCTTGTTTTTCTAACTTCAGAGTGGAATGGGAAGTTCACTAGAGCAGAAAATGTCTTCTTCCTCCCTTCCACAGAAACACAGAGAAAAATCAGAAATGGTCCAAGCTGCAAAATTTGCATCTGGATTTTAAATCACCCTTCTGAAAATGTGGAGGTGTTTTGATCCAGCATCTGGATTAGCCTGTTATATAGACAGATCTGTCAATAGTTAAATTCTGATCTGAATTCGAGTTTGAGGGTGTTTGGGTACTTTGTTAAAGTTCAGTCCATTATAACAAGGAGTCCGGTGGCACCTTAAAGACTAACAGATTTATTTGGGCATAAGCTTTCGTGGGTAAAACCTCCACTTCTTTAGTTGAAAGCTTATGCTCCAATAAATCTGTTAGTCTTTAACGTGCCACCGGACTCCTTGTTGTTTTTGTGAATACAGACTAACATGGCTACCCCCAGATACTTCAGTCCATTATAGTTATTATATGTTCTTTAGTTCACATTGCAAATATAGGGGTTTAGTTTGGATCTTGGATTCTTGATCAGACGCATTAAGAAAACGAAGTCCTTTTTGTGTGCTAGTGGAATGACACCCTCAATGCTGTATGCAGTGTTGTTGTAGCCATGTTGGTCCCAAGGTATTAGAGAGACAAGATGGGTGAGATAATATCTTTTATTGGACTAACTTCTTTTGGTGCGAGAGATGTTTGTCTTTCTTCTCACCAACATAAGTTGGTCCAGTGAAACATATTACCGCACCCACCTTGACCCTCAATACTGTTGTTTTGATACTTGTGCATCCAGCAGCAGGCTGGCTAGCAGAGGAAGCTGGAAACTGACTGGCCACTTCTGTGCTTCCAGGTGGCATTTAAGAGGCATTTTCTGTGCTGTTGTGATCAGGTTAATTTAATTCCCCAGTGAATGTCGAGTGGTGTAGTTAGTTCACACTCCATTTAGCAATATCTGTCTGCTTCCTTTTTTTCGTTAACCACGTCTGAAAAAAACAACAAGTTTAAACGTCAGCATAAGTAGTTATGAAGGCCCTTTACACATGTGAGTTTAACAGCATGAAGCACGGCTGAAAATAACACAAGGGACAGCAATAAATTTACTTTAATTTAAAAAATGGACCAATAGGATGGCATTAACCCCAAGAGAAATTTGTAGTAGGCCTTGTATGAGTGGATTTGCCAATAAAAGCAACTAGGCAGTTCAATAAAACTAATTAAATTAATCTGTCATCCCCAGGGAACTTAAGCAGGGCATGAAATAGGGAAACAGCCTCAATTCAGAGCTTTTTATTGATGTGTTTTGCTGGATCATTGGAAAATAATTGGTGAGGAGAAAAAAAGGTTTGCAATTTTCTATTGATCATAAATTCACTGCCCAGCTCTGTGTAAGCTCTTTCATCATGGTATAAAAGCAAATATTCACGGCCCTGAAGTTTAAAAAAAGCCAAGTGGAAACAATGGGCTGTAACAGATTCGTATTGCGATAATAATAGCTTATCTGTCCTCTGAATGATTTTCATCCATAAATTTCAAAATATTTACCAACGGAAGGTAAGTAGCATTATCTCCATTTTACAGACAAGGAAACTAAGGCCGAGAGCAGGAAAGTTATCAGCCCAAGTTTGCAAAGTGGGTTGGGACAGATTTAGTGTGGCAGCTGCTAATAGCCATTGAATTACTCTGCCTCTCAAAAGTGCATGTCAGCAATTGTTTCTTGCTGTTGTGTAGGATTTCTACATACTATAATCAAACAATTTTTTTCAAAAGTTATTCTTTTGTTTTAAATTGTAAAAGATAAAACATTGGTAGCTTGGTTGCATAACTAAGTTTTTTCTGTTTCCAGAAAGAAAGATTTAGAGCAAATTAAGTCATTTCTGGTTTGGATATTTTGCTATAAATCTCTTTCTACTGTTTTATACATGGTATGGTTATGTAGTAAGCCTGTTTATGAAATAGTAATACATAGCATGTAACAATAGTTTGGTCTGCCAGAGCACTCTTTCACCAGTGATACCAAAATGCTTTGTACATGTCAATTAGCTAACCCTCACAACACTCAGGTGAGGTAGGGAAATATTATCATTCCCTTTTACACATGGGCAAATAGAGGCACAGGGTAGACAGAATTTCCCAAAGTCGTATAATGGATCTGTGGGAAAACCAGGAGCATAATCCAAGATGTGTACATCCAAGTCTTGTGCAGTAGACACGAAACCCACTGGCCAGGGTTTCCCAAAGTAAATCAAGGTATCTCAAATAGGGCACCTCAGAATCGATGAACTCCAAATCACTAATCACTTTTGAAAATCTTGTCTGTTTCTTCTTTTTATCATGTTCCCCGTTTGTTTCATATTTTCTATGATAGTAATTGGCCTGGGAGAAAGAAATTTGTATGGAACTATTAGTGTCAGGTGATTAGGCCATTTAAATTGCATCCAGTGTTGACAGTACATGCAAGCTGAATGAAACCAGTTGAGATATCTACCAGTTTATTGAATTCCACCTTTATGAGATCTTCATACAACTTTTCAAACCTGTCTCTGTTCTTAAATAAATATTGTTAGTATATCACTCAGCCATTCTGCTGTCTCTCTCTCGTTGGCAGTTCCCAGTGTATATACATGTTTAGCAGCTAGGAATTGTGCTGGAGGAAAAGAAAAAAACAAAACGGATTCTAACTCCCAAGTAGAGCTAAAAAGCTTGTGGTAGGCTTTGTTATAAAACAGAAAAGTTAATGTAATAAATGCCTTTAAGAATCAAAGACAAATACACCAGGCTTCCCTCAGTCAAGGTGAAAGTAAAGATCTAAACTGTGGCTCTATCAGTCAAGTTCAAAAGAAGAGAAGCGGTAATTACCCCTAGATGTTCTTCATCTTCTTCTGAGAGCCTTCTTCTTGCTGCTCCCTGACAGATTTGTGCCCATTTTTCCCTAAAGAATGCCCCTCTTACTGTGTGTTTTTTGGAAGGAATTAATTATTTCTCCACAGCTGGCCCAGCTGCGGTCAGGTCAAGCAACAGTAAGATCACAGTGTAGACAGAGGGAGCAGGCCAATTTCTCCCAACAAACTTCTGGAGAGAGTCTATGTCCCAACCACATGTGCATATAAACTCTCAAGTCCAATGGAAATTGTACAATATATACCTTTAAGAAGCTGCCCTTGGTTTTTTCACATAGTCACTCATCATTCACTTGATTTTTTTAGGCAGAGTTACATATATAATCTACTCTTTTTACCCTGTCTAGGCCAGAGCCTTGCTGATGTAAATTGATGCAACTCCATTAATAGAGGAGCTGCACTGATTTACATCAGCTGCGGTTCTGACCTTATATTTTTTTCTTGGATGTTTTGAACCTTTACAGAATTACTTTTGGCCATTGTTGTGGTACAGACGTTTGTTTCTGTGTTGCAAAAGATAGGATCTTGCCCATTCAGGAAGCTGAAATAGTCAGGTGAACTTGTGCCTTGTGATTCAACTGAGTGAGTGCATATTCAAATATGGAAAGTTTTTAGCAACATCACTGTTGAACCGTGGAAGAAAAATATATTTTTTTTAAAAAAAATGGACAGATGGGCGAAAAAGTGGCACAAACAGGAAATGTTTCATCAACAAAGTCCAGTCACTGACAACAAGTATAGCAAAACATAGACAAGGAATTATTTTTTAAATTTTGTATTTAGCTTACATAAGGAAAAAGGAGAAACATTAATAGAGTAAAGGAATAGATAAGCTTCTGCAAATTTAGAGCTGCATTTGTTTACAGGGAAGTAGTGTGGTACACTAAAATAAGATAGGTATGTCAGAAGTGGTTGAATTGTACCTGCCAGCAGCAATCAATTTGTTATTATGTGATGATAAACAAACAAGACAAAGAACCTCAAAAGGAAAGGACTACACATAAAGCACGTGGACATAACAGACAAAATCTAATACTTAGGATTTGATTCTTTAGTCACAACAGTGCAATTCAAAAGTAATTCCAACACAGTCAATTGGCCAGATTCATGGAGCACTGATTTGCACCAGCTAAGGGTCTGGGACAGTGGAGTTACACCAGAATAAAACCGGCATAAGCGAAAGGAGAATCAGACCCTCATCGGTTGTAGTAGAACTTTTAATAAAAATCTATAGCTAAGTAATCTTTGCTGTTTACCTATGGTCTAGTCTGGGTAAGACCAAAGGAGTATGAGGGAGAGATCTAGAAGGGCCTGATTCTCCTCTCACTTATGCCACTATAAATTGGGACTAACTCCATTGAAGTCAGCAGAGATACAGTCTTAAAACTGGTACCAATGAGAGGAGAATCAGCCCATAAATGTCCTTGTTATGGAAGGAGGGAGGAGATATAATATATGATACAGAGTGGAATAGTCAGGAAAGATCCCAGGAAGGATTCCTGACAGTGTTATATTGATTGCTGGCTCTAGTCTTGTTTTAAAATATTTCAAGCTATAGGGCTTTTGTCATTCTTCTTTGGCTACTATTTAATTTAATAGATTTCACTGTCAGGAAATTATCAGATAATCTTGATACAACTCTTCTCTGACTTTGTGATAACTGATTTCACTATTCTTTGAATTAGGTGGATAATCTCTGTGCATTTCTAGGAGAAGCCAGTCCAAATGGGATGACAATTATTTTAACCAATGCAAAGGTTGGACAGATGGACAGAGAGAGCGCATCAAGTTGGATACACTTCTCTGATACTAATGTGTTTATAAAGCCTGGCACCTACTTCTCCGAGATATCTGATTTTAATTTATGTAGCTCACAGACTCATAGACTTTAAGACCAGAAGGGATCATCATGATCATCTAGTCAGACTCCTGACCATTGCAGGCCACAGAACCTCGCCAACCCACACACCTGTATTAGACCCATAACATCTGGCTGAGTAACTCAAGTCCTTAAATCTTGACTTCAAGTTATAGAGAATCACCTTTTACTCTGGGTTAGACTAGCAAGTGACCCATGCCCCACACGGCAGAAGAAGGCAAAATCCCCCAGGATCTCTGCCAACCTGAGCTGGGGGAAATTCCATCCCAACCCCAAATATGGCCATATGTGGACAAGACTCAACAGCCAGACACCTGGGAAAGAATTCTCTGTAGTAGTTCAGAGCTCTCCCCGTCTAGCATCCCATCTCTGGCTGTTTGAGATATTTTCTAGTAGCAATTGTAGATGAGCCATATGCTATTGTAGGGAATCACATCATGCTTTCCCCCCATAGACTTATCAAGACTTTCCCACTCACCCATACCTGTTTATTGTTTCATTGCTTTAAGATATTGGCAGTGGAAATAATGAAAAGTAAAATCAATTTTGGAAGACTTTCTGAAAGTCAAATAAATGAATTCCCGCATTATTTCAGGCGTCCTGCTCTGCTACTTTTTATTGTGTTTGTGTCCTTTATTTTGGGCTTTTGTGACATGTTATAAAGGCCAGTGTGGTATATTTGGGTCTTGGCAGGTAGAGAAATATGGCTGTGAATAATGAGTCAATTATTGCTTAGCCAGGGGGAAGGCAGACTGATCCTCCCACTGGCTGGATTGTGGTCCCTCCTTCTTCCCCAGTCTCCTTCACAAGGAAGGGCAAACAAATGGCTGGCTTTCAGACCTCTGACAAAGGAATTTAGCCAAAACATTTGTCTACAAAATGTAGTTTCTTTAGGTTTAGTCCAGTTTATGCTGGAGTGTTTTTAAATTACTTATTTATAATCTCTACTGCAACTGCTTCAGGGGAGGCCAGTTACTGAGATGCATGTGGTAAGGAAGCTCTGGACTGCTCTAGCTAGTATGTACAAATCAAGAATAAATCTCACTAGCCCAGAGGGACAATGCCCCAGACTACCACTGTAATGTTAAAATCAATCCCTAATTTATATGGTGTAGCCTCATTACAGACATGATAGCATATCTTGTATTCCGTTTGCAGCATGCATTTTCAACTGCCCCGGGTTGCTTGGATTTTTTCCTTCCCTGTGACTTTTGCTTCCTTTCCAGTCATGAATCTAGCATCTCATTGCTTCAGTAAACATTTCATCAAATGAATTGCTTATTACTACATAATCCAACAGCCCTGGAAGGACTTTGGCAACAAAAACATTTCTGACAGTACTTCACATCTGACCTAAGTGCCTCACCTTTGGTTTGGTGAAATGGAGAGTGCTATTGGTTGGTTATTTGGTGTTGGGAATGCTATCTGTGGAGATGAAAGACCTATATCTGTTGAAATTATACTTGATTGCTTCTTTGTTCATTTGATCTG
Organism: Dermatemys mawii; assembly: GCA_007922305.1. Taxonomy (NCBI): domain Eukaryota; kingdom Metazoa; phylum Chordata; order Testudines; family Dermatemydidae; genus Dermatemys; species Dermatemys mawii. Next base: position 28,317,978 of record ML677332.1, read on the forward strand.
AATAGCTTTTCCCTTTGAAATCAAGGGGATAACTGGGCCCCCAGAAAATATATAATCAGCATAGTATAATGAGCTTGTGTGTGTGTTTTGTGGATGTGTTGAATCGGAACTGCTCTCCTATGTATCATAGGCCCTACAAGGCTAACAAAGACATTCCTTTAGCTGAGATTTTGGAGCTGTAGACTGATTTCTATCTTCATTGCTGCCATGAAGTTCTGAGTGGCTATGCTCTACAATATAATAATAATACCTAGCTCTCATATAGTGCTTTTAGTCAGCACATCTCAAAGTGCTTTACAAATGGAGGTCGGTATTATTATCCCCATTTTACAGATGGGGAAACAGAGGCACACAATGATGAAGTGACTTGCCCAGGGTCACCCAGGAGGCCAGTGACAGAACTGGGAATAGAATCCAGGTCTCCTGAGTTACAGCACAGTGCTTTATGCAATAGGCCACATTGCAGTTTCGAACGTTTATATGGATTTGTACCAGGAGGATCATAGAATGGCAGCCTTATCTAGCATGGACTTGATCCTTCTTCCATTGAAGTCACTGAGGTTCTTCTTTGTTGATTTCACTGAGAATTGGATTGGACTCCTACTTTTCCAGTGTTACATTTGTTGCATTTCTGAAACAAAATGTGATTGCCCTGGTGGCCTGGTAAAAGCGATCAGCTGGATGTTTAGCTGGTATTCCTGCAGAATAATGAAACATTAAAAAACCTTTGGAAAAACTTTTGTTTCCTGTGTACTAAAATTGTAACTTAGAAATGCCCAAAACTCTCTTTTCAGGCATCCGCAAGGTGGTGGAGCCTTCTTCTGTCAAACACTCAGATTTTGCAAAACATATGTCTGACACTTCCTGTAAAGCAAGAAATATTAGGGGTGAGATGAAAGAGTGACAAAACGCTCCGATGAAAAATAGAAACGAAAACAAGATGAGATAGATATTTGTGTATCAAACTTATGTTGCCAAATGCATAGACATGGGAAGCATCTGGCTAACTAAGTAATCAGAGCTTCAGGCCAAACTGTATTCTTGTTGTTATTAGAAAATGTAATTTTAAAATTAAAAATAAGGCAGATAGAGCTGTGCATTTATTATGTATTATGAGCATACGTGTGCTCGTGGCATGAAGTGAAATATCCATTTGTGCCTGTTGTTCTAAAGCCATTTAATAATGTACAGTGTAATTTTTTTAATAGAAAAAAGCTAAGTCTCACTTTACTATTTTCCTCTTGATAGCCTCCAAGATATTTTTTGTAGTGCTGCAGGAAGAAAACCCTCCTATTGTTCAATGCATGGTCAGTAGTCAATAAGCCGGTTATTAAGCATGTCCGGAACTGTCAGGAATGCCTACACCAGGGATCTGCAACCTTGGCACACAGCCTTCTAGGGTAAGCACCCTTGGTGGGCCTGGCTAGTTTGTTTATCTGCCGCATCCGCAGATTCAGACGACCGTGGCTCCCACTGGCCGTGGTTTCTCATTCCGGTCCAATGGTGGCTGTGGGAAGCGGCGGCCAGCGCCGCGCTGCCCCCATTGGACTGGAGTGGCGAACCGCGGCCCATGGGAGTTGCGATCAGCCGAGCCTGAGGATGTGGCAGGTAAACAAACTGTCCAGGCCCGCCCAGGGTGCTTACCCTGGAGAGCTGGGTGCCAGGGTCACCGAACTCTGGCCTAGACTTGCATTGCTGAAATCTGGTTAGGTGACACTGCTAGCTAAGTCCTATCTTAGCAGGTGCACCACAGATACAGGTGTTGGGATTTTCAGAAGTATGTACAATTGTCCTAAGTCTGCTTCTGTTGAAGTTGGGGAAATTTTCAAAGGCGCAAAGGGCCATTAGGTGTCATCCATCTACTAATGAAAGTCAAATGAAAGTCATTTGTGTCTTTGAAAATCTTCAGCATTAGTGGTAAAATTTTAGTGGGGGCAGAGTGAAGCTAGTGCTATGTACTTTTGAAAATCCCACCTAGAAGTCAGAGTAGCCATATTATTCTAATCTAACTTCAATGCCAGAGAAGTCCTTCAAGAGAACTAACCTTGTTTGGATGCATCCACTTAATCTTTGCACTCAGGAACAAGACCAATACTGGCATCCTGATGATGGTTGTCTACCAAACAGCAAATGTTTCCTAGTGAAATTTCCCTCACCCAATAGGGTTTCAAGAATGCTTTGGAAAATCAAACTAGGAACATGCAAGTGTGTGCCATTTTGCACAGCATATACATTGGGGTGGCCAACCTGAGCCTGAGAAAGAGCCAGAATTTACCAGTGTACATTGCCAAAGAGCCACAGTAATACATCAGCAGCTCATATTAGCTTCCCCCTGCAGCTCCCAGCATCTCCCACCCACCAGCAGCCCTGCTGATCAGTGCCTCCTCCTCCTTCCTCTCTTTTCCTGATCAGCTGTTTCATGGTTTACAGGAGGCTCTGTGGGGGAGGGGGATGAGCGAGGGCACAGCAGGCTCAGGAGAAGGGGCCGGAAGGGGTAGCATGGAGCAGGAGCAGGGTCTGTGGCAGAGCCAGGGATTGAGCAGTGAGCACCCCCAAGCACTCTGGAAAGTTGGCGCCTGTAGCTCCAGCCCTGGAGTCGGTGCCTTACAAAGAGCCCCATGTGGCTCCAGAGCCACAGGTTGGCCATCCCTGATATACATGGTGGCCAGTCCCTGAACCAACAAGTACTCCAAAGTGTTTAAATGAAGAACAAAGTAGCAACCTTCATTAGGAACTGGGCTTTTGTTTTTTTTTGTTTTTCATTCATTGTTTTATTTTATCTAATTTTCTGTACAACATATGAGACTGCATGATAGCAGTGAGTACTTGAAGAACCAGGGTAAAGGGGAGTTACTGTTTTTTACATATACAAAATGTTTATTCAATGTTATGAAAAAGACCACACAATACATGCCATAACATGCACGCATGTATCTTAGGCTCCAAGTATGAATGGAAAACGACATTGAATAGACAAAAGAAGCAGTTATAGTAATAATGCTTGTTCCAACAAGATACAATGTGCATTTGTTATGCATCTTTCTTTTTCATTGGAGAGTGTATTATGTTTTCTAATGCACTATGATTTCTCCCTGCAGAAGAGGTGAAAATGAAAAGCGAAGTATCTGAAATGGATTCCAGAGAAAATACTTTTTCAGTGCTTGAGTTGTCAAACCAAAATAAACAGAATGTATCTCCTGTAAGAAACCAAGAGCCATCAGTGTCTCTCTCATCACAGACTCTGGATGAAGACCAGGTAATGAGACTGACACCAGTTCACAGAGGCAAACATTAAATTAAAGAGAAGATAGGCAAAAAAATATTCATGCATGGAGAGGAAAGGCTCTCAGAGAGTGATGCAGAGGAGATGCATTGGCTGAGTGGTAGTGACTGAAGCAATATCTGATCTGAAGCAGATTTTTTAGAATCCTATGTAAGGTGTGATGCCCTTAGAGACACTTGAGGGGAACACACCAGCCATTTGCTCTATCTGTAGAGCAGCTGTAGTATATAGGGATGGCCAGGCTCCTGCAGGGACCATAGCCCTGTGTGAATGAAACTCAGATAGAAGTTTTCAAAGAATCACAGTCCTTTAGACCCTTGTATAATACTACTGCTAACAGAAGCCTTGTGCTGTTTCTCTCATCGAGAATATGGTTCCATCTTTCGATAAACTGCCTTTCGGTCTCTTGTCTTAGCCACTTGGGAACTGGCTTTGTGCCTTGTAAAGTGCAGTGAGACCTCCTTTATCTCTCAGTTAATAGAACATCCCAATATTTATCTTTGTTGCTATAGAACAAAAGTTTCAGGCATGATTGCATGTCTTTGTCACATTAGAAGTTTCAGAAACAAATCCAATAATAACTGGATGCATTGGAAAGATTGGTACAGTAATAGCACAGAGCATTCATAATGCAATGACTTGGCTGCTGTAACCTTTACACCTGCCTTTGGGAAAAGAACAGAGAGAATGACTGCTACTGAAAACATTGCTTCTGTTCTAAACACTGCTGTTGTGCTTATTTTGATTGTTCATTGTGTTTTTCCATTGGACCTAGTTTGGATATACTTAAGATGATGGTATCCTCTGTTCAGAAGCCATTTCATTCACCCTTTTTTAAAATTTTACATATATTTTAAAGGACTCAAACTTGCAGCCCTTTTGCAAGTGTAAATCAATGGGAGCTTTGAATGTGATTTGCATTCTTGTTTCATTTTAATGCACGTAAATATCTCTGCAGATAATGATGGGTGAAGGCTGGAAAGTTGGCTGCTTTAACCAAGGTGACCTCAGTCTGGCAAGAAGAGTGAAAGTAAGATTTGCTTCAGTGCTTTTCAAGGTTGGAATTATAACAGAACATAACTCATCTCTGTCTCATGCATTTATTTACAAATTATTTTACTTGGGGTGGGGAAAGTGTCTGGAAGTACGTTTGCTTCCACGATCCTTCTGAGGGAAGGAAGAATTCTAGCAGCACCATCTAATAAGTTTTTTTCTGTTAAGTTTATACCTTTAATGTGATCCAAGACTGTGCTCTTTGTAAAGGCTTAAATTGCAATGGGCCAGTTGGAGGGATTGATCTTGAACTGGATGAGATGATTAAACCTTTAAGGTTTAATCATTGCATCTCTAATTTCTCTGTGGTTCTGTGCTGTAAGCTCAATGCAATATGGGACAACTCTCCAATTCTCCAGCAAAGCTTCTTCAAAGAAGCATAGTACAGCTGTGCTCTAGTGTTTGCTTTGGTTTCCAGTTCATTTCCAGGTGTAGTTTAAGATGCTCATTTTGACCCTCAAATCCCATTCTGGATTGTGTCTTCCCTTCTTTTAACCTAAGACCTGAGGTCAGTTGAAATGCTCTACCTGACAGTCCCTGAATATGTTTGCCTGTGAGTCAGGGGGAAAGGCATTCCCAGTGGATAGTTTCTACTGTGAAAGTTATTCCCCACTTTGCTCCTACTGAGCTCAGATTCATTGACCTTTATCCCATGTTGCCAGGCAATCCATTTTTCCAGGCTTTTTCTAAGGAGCTTGCTTGAGCGGAATTGGTTGGGGGAAGTTCTCAGTTTTTTAGCATGAGGTTGAGTCTTTTTGAGATTTTTTTTATAATGTGTGTGTGGGGACTAAACTGTTCATATGTTCAGAGTTGTAGATAGTCACATTGTTTATTAGCATAATTTTCTAAGAAAAGCGAGTTCCAAGCCCAAGGAGGAAAATTTTCCTGTCATTTCTCTTGCATATGTTATATATTTAATCAGTGAACTCATTTTATCATTTATAGGCGGTTAGGAGGGAATTTTATTTTGAATGCTTAGGAAGATCTCAGATAAGTCAGAGGACTTTTTCTGGCCCTCTACACCCCTCAGCACAGAGGGTGAACTCAGTGAGTGAAATTTCGTCAGGTCTGAATATTTATAAAGTTGTGTCTTAACCTTATGTGGGCAACCCTCGTGGGGAGAATCTTTGTGCCCCCCTCCCACTGTGCACCCATGGAGAACTTGAATGATAAAGCAATATTCTTACAAAGCACTTTAAATATGCTTAAGACATTTTAAAACGACCATTGTTAAAGCTAAAAAAATTCCTGATTTAAGTCTAAAAAAAAATAATGTAAGTTGTTTGCTTTTTTCACTTCAGCCAACTTGAACAATGAAACTGTAATGATCAATTTCTCTTTTGTTTTAAGAGAAAGTTTCACTTTCTGGGTCTCATGCAGTGGATTTCCAAGACTGCAAAGTAACATTTGTCTCTTACTCTATTTACAAAGAAAAATGTTTTTACGTTCTTGTAAGTTATGAAAATGTTGCTATTCAAATTAGGCATACTAGAATTTTTGAAACCTATTTTTCTCCTCCCCCCCAACCTAAAGTTGATACTAAACTATTTCAGTGTTTCTTTAACTACTTTAAAGATACAGAAAGTATATCAAACATTTCTTTCTTTCAAATAATATTTTAATAAACTTTCAAACTCCTGTAAAAACTACAGAGGAGAATGGAGAAACTGATGTCAAAAGTCATAATTTTTGCTTCACTCCAAGTTGAAGTGAGAACAATGGAAAGAATAGACTACATTTTATTTGTTCAGTCTTTTGGTTTTGGGTCTTTTCACAGGTGGACAATTACTTGGAGTTGGAAGATTTTGACTCAGATGATGAATTTGGTCAAGGGATATACAGTGGTATGTTTATTTTCTTTCACTCCTGTGATTGCTGTCTGTCCCTAGCTCCGAATATATTAATTTTCCTTCCTCTTTAGATTCTGAATCAGGCTGTGGTTAGGAAACAATAACTCAGGCCTTCACTCTGAAAGAGAAAAGTGAAATAATTTCCTTATCCAAGGTTTATTATTCTGGCTACCGGTGAATGGCAACTTTTTTGATAACTTGTTCCTGAATTTTTGGCCACACTTTTATTTTGTCCAGAAATCAGTTTAATTTTTGCAAAATTTCTCAGCAAGGCTACCAGGAGATACAGAATCCTTAAGTTCTGTATGTTTTTAATGTGGAAAAACAATTTCACTCAAATGTGGATCTATGTTCACTATAAATATTTCATTATAGTGTAAATATTTCATAAAGTTGGACCCGTTTTGAATTTGTAGAGACGTGCCCCACAAAATTGCAAATATTTCATTGCATACATTTTATACACATAGTAATTTTAGCTCCCTCCATTCAAAAAAAATCCTACACGCTCAATTCTGCTAGAGTCTGTCCTAGATACGTGTGTCCACATCAGCACCCTCCATTCCCACTGTGCTTCAGAGCACCTAAAATAGTCTTTAACATGTTTATCCTCACAACACACCTGTGAGATAGGAAAATGCAGAGGAGAAACTGAGGCACAGATAGACTATGCAGCAATTAAACACCCATGACTGGCCCAGGTCAGCTGACTCAGACTCACAGGGCTGTAAAATTGCTGTATGTAGATTAATGTTAAGGTTTGGGCTGGAGCCTGGGTTCTGGGCCCCAAAGGGGTTGGGGGAGGCGCTGAGTCAGTTGACCGCAAGCCAGTTGCATCTGTCCAACGGCTCTTTTATTCCAGCGTAGGGGTACCTTACATGTCTTGCCTAAGATCACACAAAGAATCTGTGGCAGAGTATGGAATTGAATGGAGGGTTCTGAATCCACAGTGAGTGCTCTAACTCCTTGACTACCCTTCACTTCTTTGTGTGTACAGAGCTTCCACTGAAGCCAAAATGTCTGCAGGATTGGGCCATGAGTTAGGAGAACATTCAGGGTCTGGCTTTAATTCACAGAAGAAAGCAGATACAGAGTTAATGTTTTTTCCTTCACCCCTGGCATTTCAGAACACAGGCTGTGAGATTGTACTTCTATATTAGGTTCGGATGGCAAAGGTTTCTATTCAATGTGATGGTCGTTAGTTCTCTCATTTTTCCCTTTATAGATTTCTAGGACTCAGATTCCAAGTATATCTGTTAAAGGATTAAGGGTTCCATGGGTGTAGTGAGTTTACTCTTTAGGTTGCCTTTTGACTGGAAATCTGAATTCAGATATCAGTTGTGAAATGAATTAAGTGATCTTAATCTAATCTATAGTGAACATCTGTCCCTATTTCAGAACAGGTGACAGGATGATAGGTTTGAATTAATTCGCAGTAGGGCTGTCTATTAATCACAGTTAACTCACGCAACTAACTCAATAAAATTAATCTCACTGTTAAACAATAGAAGACCAGTTCAAATGTATTAAATATTTTGGGATGTTTTTCTACATTTTCAAATATATTGATCTCTATTACAATGCAGAATACTAAAGTGAGCACTGTACACTTTATATTATTTTTATTACAAATAGTTGCACTGTAAATGTGATAAACAAAAGAAATAGTATTTTTCAATTCCCCTCATTCAAGTACTGTAGTGCAATCTTTTTATTGTGAAAGGATAACTTACAAGTGTAGAATTTTTTGTTACATAACTGCACTCAAAAACAAAACAATGTTAAATTTTAGAGCCTACAAGATCACTCAGTCCTACTTCTTATTCAGCCAATCACTAAGACAAACAAGTTTATTTACATTTCCAGGAGATAATGCTGCTTGCTTCTTATTTACAATGCCATCTGAAAGTGAGAACAGGCATTTGCATGGCACCTTTGTAGCTGGCATTGTAAGGTATTTACATGCCAGATATGCTAAACATTCGTATGCCTCTTCATGCTTTGGTCACTGTTCCAGAGGACATGTTTCATGCTGATGATGCTGGTTAAAATAATGCATTAATTAAATTTATGACTGAACAAGGGGGAGAATTGTAGGTCTCCTGTTCTGTTTTACCCACATTCTGGGATATATTTCATGTTATAGCTGTCTTGGATGAAGACCCAGCACGTGTTTGTTTTAAAAACACTTTCACTGCAGATTTGACAAAACATAAAGAAGGTACCAATGTAAACTTTCTAAAAATAGCTCCAGCACTCGACCCAAGGTTTAAGAATTTGAAGGGTCTTCCAAAATCTGAGAGGGACAGGGTATGGAGCATGCTTTCAGAAGTCTTAAAAGAGTAACACTCAGATGTGGAAACTACAGAACCCGAACCACCAAAAAAGCTGGCTTCTGCTGAGGCCATCTGACTCAGATGATGAAAATGAACATGTGTCAGTCTGCTCTGCTTTGGATTGTTATTGAGCAGAACCTTCCATCAGCATGGACCAAATTTCCTGGTGCCCTACGCAGCTGTGTGCTGCTCTAGCCCCTGCTTTGCCTCTTCCCCATGGCCCCTGTCCTTGCTCTACCCTAGCCCCACCTCTTCCTGCCCCTGCTCTGCCCCCACACCACCCCTTTCCCCAAACCCTCGCCCCTGCTTCACCCTCGCCCCACCACCGTTGAATGCTTGGGGATGATTCCCCCCAAGTCAGCCCTTCCTCCCTCCCCCACACGGAAGCCTAGGGCCCCATACCTCTGCCCCTCCGTGGGGGAGGCGGGGCTGCGTAGGGCCCCAGAATGTCTAGAGATGGCCCTGGCATGGACATGTCCTCTGAAATGGTGGTTGAAGCATGAAGGGACAGATGAATCTTTAGTGCATCTGGCATGTAAATACCTTGCGACACTGGCTACAACAATGCAAGGCAAACATGTTTTTTCACTTTCAGGCAAAATTGTAAACAAGAAGCGGACAGCTTTATCTCCTGTAAATTTTAACCAAATTTGTTTGTCTGAGTGATTGACTGAGGTAGGAAGGGGTGGACTTGTAGGCTTTAAAGTTTTACATTGTTTTATTTTTGAATGCAGTTTTTTTTTGTACATAATTCTACATTTGTAAGTTCAACTTTCATGATAGAGCTTGCACTACAGTACTTGTATTAGGTAAATTGGAAAGAAATATTATTTCTTTTATTTTTACAGTGCAAATATTTGTAATAAAAATAAATATAGAGTGAGCAATGTACACTTTGTATTCTGTGTTGTAACTGAAATCAGTACAATTGAAAATGTAGAAAATATCCAAAAATATTTAAATAAATGGTATTCCATTATTGATAAACAGCATGATTAATCGCACAATTAATCACAATTAATTTTTTTAATCGCTTGAGATCCCAGATTGGCCGTTCTTACTCATGGGAGGTCCAGCCCTAGAAAAGCACAGATGATGGTCCAGAGTGAAGAGCACTGGCTTACACTGCAGCTTCCCACACCACACTAGCTGTATCATGCACTATCAGTCATTTTTGTGAGCATTAATATTAATCACATACATTTAAAAACACCAAGTTAAACAGATTGCATTTTAAGAGGTTGAAGCTACAAAAATGATCATCAGCTTGCCCTGCCTAAATATAGATTTATGGTAGGGATACAAACCATATTGGTTTAATCTGTCAGTTGCTGCTTTTGTGGGTGATTATAAAATAATTGTAATGTTCTACCTTCACTACTGCAGATTATCACTGAGTAACTACTATCCTTTCATGTGAGGCTTGATTTGGTTTGCAGTAGCTGCTCTCCTCAGCTTGTCCCACGAGAAAACCTTCATTGCACAATACCCCTTAATGCAGGAGTAATCCTTATCAACTCTCAACAATCTACAGTGTATGTACCACTAAGAGTTTATATAGCATATTATAGCTTTGAAAGCTCTGCACAGATATGAAATAACTCCTCATAATCCCCATCTGAATGAGGTAAGTAATATCCAAAGTTACAATTGGGGAAACTGAGGCACAGGAGTTAGCTGTCTGTTGCCTATAGCAACAGCAGAGACAGTAGCAAAGCTGAGATAGAATTCATGAGTTCTGAGCTCCTGGTCCAGTGCTCCAACTACTAGACCTCACTGACTAGTTTGTATCTTGTATGATAAAACCATCATAATAAGCCTAAATGAGAATTAAATTGCTGTCTTCTGTACTGTAGAATACACACCTGTAAAAAGTGTAAATCTTAAAAAAATTATTAATCAACACAAGACAGTGCAAAGAGCATAATTGATCTCAGGTGTTAAAATGTCCCAGTTGAACTAATACTTTTTTCAAGTGTTTCCTGGAGGAAATCACTCTCTTTTCTTTCCTTTCTAAAATTCTGTGCCCAACTAACCTGTCCTTTCAGGGCTGGATGTAGCTGCTGCTTATAAACAAAAGAATTCAAAGAAATGCAGGGGCCTTTATAAATCAGCTAGCTAGTGTACAAATAAAATTATAGTTATTTTAGTTAGACAGAAGTCTTGCAATTGAAAGCCAAGAACTAGTGCTTTGAATTGTGGGAATTTGGTGTAATAACTCTAGTTAGCCATACAAATCTGTTTCCCCAAACCATAGCTTTAACAGACAGCATGTGCATGGTGTGCCATTTAATCTCTCTCTTTCTCATTAAATTTAATCTTTGACTGTAAGTAGCTTAAGGCAACCATACAAAGGATCAGGAATTCTCCTGGGACATGGAGAAATACCTGATTTCCACACTGTGGCAGTATGATTCATTTTACATCTAACCTTTTTCAAGAGTGTTGACAAATCGTTTTCTGTACTGCTCCAAGAATGGCTCAATTACTGGGTCTTCTCTAAGTAAAATGTAAAATTTTAAAAAATTTCTGTACGTATAACATCTTTAAAAATCTCAAAACATGTTAAGGACACAAGTAAATGTAAATGCAAAATGATTCTGAGTGCTGTATGAGGGGAACAGCATCAGAAATAATGCTACTTAGCACTCATATTGCACTTTTCATCTGTAGATCTCAAATACTTAATCATTATCCCCATTTACCAGATTCAGTGTAAGTACTGTGAGTTTTTTTAATACTTGGGAAAAAAAATCCATGAATAGCTTGTTGTTCCTAGCCTCTGAAGCCCAGTTTTAGCACCTCTTCAAGACAGTTTCACATGAGGCGGCTCTTTAGGGCTGACAACCTGACGCTTGAGAATCAGAGGAGACAGAAAGCTTAAAAGCTCAGTTTTCCTATTAATTTACCAAACCTCCTGACACCCCTTAGCAAAAAAATGTTTGTCAGATGTGTTCTGAAAGGGGTAACCTTCTTGGACCCATCTATGGTTAGACATGGTGGGCTGTAATGAAGATATACAGTCAAGACTTTGAATTTCTTCGTGCTTGTGAGTTCAAACAAGATCCATAACATTAGCTTTAGGTATTTTTAAGTTTAATTAATATGTCAATGCTACATAGCTACCTAAGAAACTGGCTCATTTAACAGTGTTCACTGATTTAGCAATCATGTGCTGCTGATCCATCATAACACCAAAGACTAAAGATAAAAGAATTGCTCAGTTTCTGAATCTGCCCTGCTGTACTGTGTTGTACATGAAATCCCACGATTTCACAACCTTATCATCCAGGAGGGTGATTCTCCATGATATTAAGCAAGGTGCATTCCAAATCCTTCTTGCCTTTCTGATATCAGTACTTCCTTATAGCGGCGTGGTGGCTCACCCCTGTAGTGCTTCCTTCTGGCCGTCTGGGAATTAGCTCTTCCAGCTCGGAGCGCCCTTTGCAAGCCAGTGTTTCGCTGTCCACTGGCCCCAGTGTCCCTCCCAGACCCTGGTGCCCTTTTACGTGGGGTGCTGCCCCCTGGCAATACCCGCACACTTTGCCTCTCCCCTCCCTGGGGAACTCCAACCCTCTGATCCCCACCTTGCCTCAACCTAGGGCTACTGCCAGTCATCATCACACCCCTGCACTCTGGGGCAGACTGCAGTGTAAAAGCCAGTCATCATAGGCAAGGGGGGTTTGAACCAGCTGCTTTTGCCTAGCCCCCAGTACCCTCCATAGGTCTCACTTCAGGCCTGGGGCATTGCTAGGCTGGAGCTCCCCAGCTCCCTTGGCTATTCCCCCAGCAGTGTTCCACCTCAGGTACCCTGTCCCACAGGCAGCCAGGCCCTGCTCCCTCCTAGCCTGGAGAGAGACAGCCTAGCTCAGGGGTAGCCAACCTATGATATGCGTGCCAAAGGCACCACACGAGCTGATTTTCAGTGGCACTCACACTGCCTGGGTCCTGGCCACTGGTCTCAGGGGCTCTGCATTTTAATTTAATTTTAAATGAAGCTTCTTAAACATTTTAAAAACTTTATTTACTTTACATACAACAATAGTTTAGTTCTATATTAAAGACCTATAGAAAGAGACCTTCTAAAAATGTTAAAATGTATTTATGGTGCACAAAACCTTAAATTAGAATGAATAAATGAAGACACCGCTTCTGAAAGGTAGGCAACCCCTGTGGCATTGGGCTAAGCTCCTACCTCTCAGCCCTTTAATCAGGGCCAGCTGTGGCCTGACTGGGCTGGCCACAGCTGTGGCTGCTACTCTAATCAGCCTGGGTTTGCTGCTTTCCCCAGCCACATCCCTCTCTAGGACTGCTTTTAACCCCTTCGAGGCCAGAGTGGGCTGACTGCCCCACTACACTCCTCAATTATCTCTGTCTATATGATGTCATTGGTGGCATCCAAGGCAATCCTATTGCTAATTAATCACCTCCAGTGACAGTGTAATTAGTAGCTTAATTAGGATCATCATCTTCCACTAATGCTGTAACATTGGGCTAAGCCAGCTGTGAGGTACTGGCTAGATCTCACAGAACCCTACAGTTGCTGTGGAACCTCCCACTGAGAAGGAAGGCTGTCAAGACTCCCTAATTTTTCCCTCTGAAGGAGTTTCTTGATTAAACATTACCAAAGAAAGCAGCATTTACTGATTAGGCTCTCATTTGCTGTTGCACAGCCAGGGTATAGAGAAAATGCTCATTTCTGACATGTCTACTAGCAAACAAAGGTTGATTACCACATTCTTATGGCGGTGATTGAAAGAAATCGGAAACATTGTTTGCATTACTAACAAGCTTTAAAAAATTAGGACTGACATCCTGAGCATGACAAAGCACTTCTTGCTGAAAGCAAAAATAAATTTCCTTCTGTTGTCCTAATTTTTAAGATCTTTTGGAGATCTTGCCAGATGGTTTCATAATGGGGGGTTCCCCCTCCTTCTCTCTCCACAAATTGGTCTATTGGGAATAAATGGTGACATATTTGTTCTTTATACAGAAATGATCAATGATTTACATCAGGAGGGAAATCTCAGACCTGCCTCCTGCAATAAGTATAGTGAGCAAGTGAATTTGAAACAATCTGGGGGGGCGGGGATCCTACCACATTTAGATGTTGGCCCACTTCTTCCTTCTGTAGCAAAGGAACAGTTTTGATCCCTATGAGTCATAAACGAATAGGTGTGTTTCTAGTGAGGTCCCACAGGGATTTGTTCTTGGTCCTACACTGCTTAAGTTTTTTTAATGACCTGGAAGAAAATATGAAATCATCTCTGATAAAGTTTGCAGATAAAACAAAAATATAGCTAAATGTAAACATATACATGTAGGAACAAAGAATGTAGGCCACTCTTACAGAACATGGATGGGAGGATTATATCTCGAGAAGCAGTGACTCAAAAAAAGATTTAACCACCAGGCCCCCCAATCAGCTGAACATGAGCTCCCAGTGTGATGCTGTGGCCAAAACGGCTAATGCAGTCCTTGGATGCATAAAATGGAAGCTCAAGTAGGAGTAGAGAGGTTATTTTACCACTGTATTTGGCACTAGAGGTTACTAGTACCATTGTATTTGCTTCTGAATATTATGTCTAGTTCTGGTGTCCACAATTCAAGGATGTTGCTAAATCGGAGAGATTTCAGAGAAGATCTGAATTAGAAAGCAAGCCTATGGTGATAGACTCAAGGAGCTTAGTCTATTTAGCATAACAAAGAGAAGGTCAAAGGTTGACTTGATTACAGTCTATAAGGACCTAGTGTCAGAGTTCAGGACAACTTCAACTGTATCTCCCCTGCATGATCCAGCAAGGGCACCAACTTTTAGATTTCCAGCTCACAGATATCACTTCTCTTGAGTGGAGACCATGTCTGTCTCCCCCGTGACCAGGATTTTTCTAGGCTGCATGGTTCCCTTCCTGCACTGTGAATTCCCCAGCAAGCCAGACCAGCACTGCACTTTGCTTTATCGTCAGAGGCCACACAACTCTTTATAAGCAAACACAGTTATTCTTAATATAAAAGCACTGCAGAGAAAACATTAAAAACAACAAAAATACCTACATGCATGCTAATTAGCTTATCAGAAATCATCCTCAACTCCAACAAGGGCCCTGGCAGGGGTCAGTCCTTCCAAACCTCCCCTAAGAATTGCTCTCCGCCCCCTGGAGAGAAGGTTCTGTCTGTTTGCTGGATCAGAAAGAAGATTCCGAGACAGTGTAAACTCTGGCTGTTTATCCAAAAGTCCTTTCTTTGTCTGTTGGTCTCTGGAGAATCCAATTTGACCCAATATATGTGAGCCACTGAAGGTGGTGATACCTCTCTGCAGGTGTTAAAATATGAATAAATTGGTCTAACCACCTTCACCCCCCTCACTGTTCTTAATTCCTGGAGATCTGTGGTCACCCTCCTTCATGGAATTCTATACAATCCCTGGCCCCAAAATGATACATAAACTTAGTATAGTAAGATCTCCCAAAGATCCCACAGGAAATTGTCATATCTATTACACCTACATGAGGAACAAACATTTAATAATTGGCTTTCAATGTAGCAGACAAAGATAAAAAGTGATCCAATGGCTCAAAGATGAAGTTAGATAAATTCAGACTGGGAATAAGGCATACATTTTTTTTTAACAGGAACAGTAATTAATCACTGAAACAGTTTACTAAAGGTCATAGTGGATTCTCCATCACTGACTATTTTAAAGTTAAGGTGGATCTTTTCCTAAAAGATAAGCTCTGGGAAATTTCGTGGCCTGTGTGAGGTCGGAGGGTAGACTAGATGATCACAGTGGTCACTTCTGGCCTTGGAATTGATGAATAATGGAAGTAGCTTCCTCTGCAGCAAGTGGCACAGGTCACTTGCAGGTTTAAACTAGTGTAAATAGTGGAGTCAGCCAGAGGTTAGGGGTCTATTGCAGGAGTGGGTGTGTGTTCTGTGGCCTGCAATGTGCAGAAGGTCAAACTAGATTATCATGATGGTTTCGTGGCCTTAAAGTCTATGAGTGGTTAAACATGTCAGTGCTTAGCATACACTTATTAGCAACCTTATCCAGGTTCTTTCTACCTTTCAAAAGGTTTTGCCAATCTAATTGACCTGGAAAATGCTCAAATATTATGGAAATGAGAGCCAATACAAGTCCCTAAAACATAAACATTTATGGAGCAAGCTACAAAGAAATAAAGCTGAAAGGTGAAAACTTTTATTCCTGGACTTTCATCTTCTGGCTCATGATTTGAACCTAATTTGAGATCCCAGGGGACCTTGCCAAAGGTCACCCAGCAGGTCAGAGTTGGGAATAGAACATGTTTTCTGGCTCCCAGTCCAATGTCTTCTGCATTGTCCCTTGCCTTCTTTTTTGAATAGAGGGGCATCCAGACCCAAACTTCCTGAGAGTTTGGGGGTCTCCACAATCTATGGTTTCAATTTAACTTGTTTGAGAAATTGGGGCCAACCATCAAGTTCAAATCCAATTTGACTTCCCCAGAGTACAGGCATTTTTTTGATCTGGCTTTTGGTTCAGGACTGCATCTGCTTTAAAGATAAGTACCTGTATTATATTTTGTACAACAAGAAAAGTATAATACAAGTGCTACCGAGCTCTGAGCTCTGCAAGATTTTAGAGTATGATTTTGCTAACTTATACACTGAGTGGAAGGACTGAGTCAAGTATTTTGTACTCAGCAGGGTCATTAGTGCTTCCAGGAGTGGTGGAACAGACAGCGACTTGCTATATGCCTTCCTTTGATCAGCCTATTAATCTGGAGTTTGGGACCTTGTCAATTACACAACCATCAATCAGTAAAACAGAAGAGGTATGAAGTCAGATTTATTTAAACATAGTTTTCTTTTTCCGTTGTGGATTTTAATGCTATTTACATATAGGAACAGAGTAGGGTGACCAGATAGAAAGTGTGAAAAATCGGGAGGGGGGAGGGGGGATAATAGGTGTCTATATAAGAAAAATTCTCAAATATCGGGACTGTCCGTATAAAATTGGGACATCTGGTCACCCTAGAACAGCGGGATGTAGAGGGAGCTTTGTGGAGCTGCCTTGAACTGTTCATTTTAAAATATATTTTAAAAATTAACAAGTTAAAGTAATTATGCTCTTTGACGGCACATCCCCTGATTTGTGATGCACACTGCTGCTGTATAATAAATGAGCGGGTGAAATATATCACTTTTTTGCTTACCTGTACTTTTAGCCAATACATTTTTTATAACTGGTAAAGCTCACAGGCTATTCCAAGAAACCTTTGAGGCATCTGACCTTTTAACAAAACATTAGGTTACACAGAATGAGGGACCATTTAATTTCCCAATGGCTTTCTGAGGGGAATGCAGAAATCCATGTCCCAGATTGCAGCTAGCGAACAATTCCTTTAATGCCACATTAAAAACAAAACAAAACAAAACAAAAAAGAATCCGTAGAGCATATCTTTACCACAGAGTTGAAAGTTTATCTTTTGGAAATTATAGTCATTGAGATGCCATTCAGTATTAGCACTGCCTATGAGGTGAAGTGACTACACCATGGCATGTCAGCAATCATCAGCAATCAAAATATGTTTTAATTTGAATTGCCTCTTTCTCTCAGAATTTCAGCCTCACTCAGATCAGAAATGTAGGTCTAGAATGCTTGGAGGCTTATTTTAAGTCTTCAAACCTCCTGACAAATCAGCTAATGTGAACATTAAATTTTAGAATAAGGAATTTTTCTGTTGCAAAAGTGGTATATTGTTGTTTTTGGTTTTTTGTTTTGTTTTGGGTTTTGTTGGTTAATCATTCTAATAGACCGTGAAATGTTGAGATTGCTTCTGGATAAAATCAGGCAGCTTTGCTAGTTTCATTTGGTTATTGATATCCTCTGAGACTTAAATCAAGGTGATAAAAATGTGTGACCAATGAAGGATTGATGCTACTGCATTGGATATGCAGTTTTGCCTGCTGAGCTCAAATGTATTTGATGCTTTGCAATTGTGACAGTGCGATGACTTACCCCTGCAGTGCCTCCTGCTGGCTGTCTGGGAATTAGCTCTTCCAGCTCAGAGCACCCTCTGCAGGCTGGTGTCTCGCTGTCCACTGGCCCCGTGTCCCTCCCGGACCCTGGTGCCCTCTTACCTGGGCAGTACCCCCACACTCTGCCTCTGGGTCTCCCCTCCCCTCCCTGGGGAACCCCTAACGTTCTAATCCCCACCTTGCATCAATCTAGGACTACTACCAGCCATCATCAAGCCCCCGTACCTTGGGGCAGACTGCAGTGTAACAGCCAGTCATCATAGGCAAGGGGTTTTTGGACCTGCTGCCTTTGCCTAGCCCCCAGTACCCTTCTTAGGCCTCACTTCAGGCCTGCAGCCTGGGGCATTGCTAGGCTGGAGCTCCCCAGCTCCCTTGCCTATTCCCTCAGCACTGTTCCACCGCAGGTACCCTGTCCTGCAGGCAGCCAGGCCCTGCTTCCTCCCAACCTGGAGAGAGCCTGCCTAGTACCTGCTTCTCAGCCTGGTTTATCTGGGCCAGCTGGGCTCTGATTGAGCTGGCCACAGTTGTGGTCAGCCACGCCTTCAGCTGCTTTCTCCCAGCAGCAGCCCTCTCCCGGGGCTGTTCTACTCCTTTTATTTTAGGAGCGGGGTAGCCACCCTGCTGCAGCAATCAACATTAGAAAATATACTGTTAAAAACAATTCTGCATTGGCAGGGAGATGGACTAGATGCTGTAATAAGTCTTTTCTAGTTCTAACCCATATGGTTCTGTGATTAAAATAAAAGCCTCTGAATGACCTATGACGTGGTAGTTAACTTCCATCTTTATACCTTTAGAAATAAACGTTTTTACACAAAAATACTCTGACATATTGAAATGCATATCTCAGGAGATTAATTATGGGGCACAAAGAAGAAGTGGGTTGCAAAACTCTCAAGTGTTAATAAATGAATGCACATTACACTAGAAGCTACAATTTAAGAGAGGTGGATGAAAATCCCATTCACTGCGGCATTTATTTCTATTAGAGGAACAGTTTGGTCACACAGTGGAACCTTGGAGTTATGAACACCAGAGTTACGAACTGACCGGTCAACCACACACCTCATTCGGAACTGGAAATACACAATCAGGAAGCAGCAGAGGCAACCCTGCCCCAGCTACAAACAAATACAGTACAGTATTGTGTTAAAAGTAAACTATTAAAAAAAAAGGGAAAACAGCATTTTTCTTCTTCATAGTAAAGTTTCAAAGCTGTATTAAGACAATGTTCAATTGTAAACTTTGAAAGAACAACCATAATGTTTTGTTCAGTTACCAACAACCTTCATTCCTGATGTGTTCTAACTCTGAGGTTATACTGTACATAAAATGAACTGAGTGTTAAAGGGGACAATGGAAGGATGTCAAGATGTGCCAACATGCTCAGTGCTTTACCAGATATAAAATGAAAGTAGTTCCTACTTTAAATTATACACGTTTATGTCCATCCACTTAGACAATATAGTTAGGGCCTAATTTTCAGAGCTGCTGAGCTCCCACAATTCCAGTCGAACTCAATGGGTGCTGCGAGTACTCAGTACCTTGATAAATAAGTCCTAAGCTCTTCAGGCCATGGAACCTGCCATGAGACACAGGAGAAGATTATTTCCAGAGGCTCAAAAGAGCACAATCACCTCCATCCCTTCTTTCAACGCAAATATGTCTCAGCCCATCAAAACAGCTGTTGGAAGAGGGCAATAAAATATGGCTATCTATGGTGTGTAACTGGGATTCTGCTTTTCCATCCCCCACCCCCTAAACATACCCCATACCACTAGTATGCTACAGGATGCTGAAGGAGAATCCATGTCCCTGACATACTGTGTGAGGGACTTGGGAGAATGTGTAGTTTTCATCAAATGGCCATAGTGAATGTGTTTACTGAGGGGAAATTACATGCAAGTATGCCTAATTGTTAGAGAAACTCATCTTCCTGAAAATTATCCCTCTGTTAAATGCAATGAGAACAAAGATGAGCGACTCAGTAACTCATTCATTTTAGCTAGCAACTTGGCTTCCGCTTTCCTCAGTGGTTTTAGGCATGTGTGCTTCCCCTTACAGTAAAAGTACCATTTGCTGTATGAATGCTGTCACAAACTGCAGCTTGTGAGCGTTACTGTAGGATTTCAGTCCATTACTCTAGAATACTAGTATCCCTAGCTCAGACAGTCATCCCTTTCTCAACTCCTACTCATGCCTTTCTTTCAACCCTGACATCCTTTGTTTCCACCCTGTGGATTCATTTCTGCTTGCTCAATCCCGTCCTTTCTTGCACTCTTTCCCCTGCATGCTCTCTAGATGAACACAAACTTTCCATCCCATGACACATATATGCTGATCACCTGATCACCTATCTCTGGCCAATTAAAGTATTTACATAGTGCCAATCACTCTGTCATTATTAATTATTATTTATTATTATTTATTATTTATTATTATTTGTATAGTGGTAGTACCTGCAAGATAAAATCCTGGCCCCACTGAAATCAATGGCAAAATTCCCATTGATTTCAATAGGTTCACAATTTTACCTATAGTCTCATACCAAGATCAAGGTCCCATTGTGTTAAATGCTGTACGTACCCATAATAAGAGCAAGGGCTTGCCTCACAGAACCACCGGTCTGAAGACAAGACAGACAAGAGATGAGAGGAAGAAAATGCCATATGTCTATCTGCAAAAAACGCTGTGGCAACAAGTCTCAGAGCCCAGGTCAACTGACTCAAGCTTGTGTGGCTCATGCTACAGTGCTAAAAATAGAGGTGCAGACGTTCCCACTGGAGCTTGGCTTCTGAGAGCTACCCTTCTCTCTGGGTTTCAGAGCCCAGGCTCCAGACTGAGTGGGATTATCTACACTGCTATGTGTAGCCCCAGGAGCCCAGATCCGTTATGCTGGGCTCTGAGATTCACTGCTGTGGGGTGGTGGTGTTTTTTTTGCCGTATAGATGTACCTATTGGTTAAGTGACTTGTCCAATGTCACACAGGAAATCTGTGGCAAAAGTGTGAATTGAAGCTAGGTTTTCTGATTCTCACCTCCGTGCTTCAACCTCCAGGCAATCCTTCCTTTTTCCAAGTATCTTAGCTCATCATTATGTTCATATGTACTCTGCCTACACACATTTTTTCTATCTTTTTCACATGGGTATTGAGCTGGTCAGTTTTCCCTTGAACATACAATACATTCAGTAGTGTCATCTGTGGGGAGAACTCTTCACATAATTTAAACAAGAGAACTGTATATTACCCTGAGTTATGCAAAAATAGAGGTTGGGAAGGACAGAATCAAGGCTTTTAGTTCAGTGTATCTGCACAGAGATTAAATAAAAAGAAACTGAATTGCCAAATATTAATAGACTTTTGAAACTCTCAATTTAGGGTGTTTTATTTACAACATTACTTTGCAAAGTGGCTTCCAGCAAAATGCTCCAATTATTAATCTGAACATTACATACTTTCCTCTTTAATTTGGATGTGTGATAGCTGTGAATGAAAATGATTCTTCCTTTAGAGGTGTCTGGCCGAGTAAATCACATGGGCAATCTTAAGAAAACTGGCAGTTCTCTAATAGAGTACAAATTCTATTCCCTGAGAGCTTCCAGAAAAGATTTCAATTAGATGTTAAATTAGACATACACATATTTCTCTCAGCTCCTTAGGCAAAAATAACAAGATAATAACTTGATTCACTGTTGTTTTTGTTCAGTGTTCCATAGCATAATTTCTTCTTTTTGAAATAAATCAGAATTTCAGTTTGTAATCTAAGGGCCTTTGGACTGATTTCCTTCATACGAGGCTGAAATGAACTAATACTTGGGAGAAGATAAAAACCAAACCCAACCCACTGCTTTCAATGCTTGCCTGAGAGATGAAGCACACAAATAGACAGGCAGCCGAACTGGACTTTTTGAAACTTGGAATGAGGAGATAACAAAGTGAAGTCTGGTGTGTTCTACCCTGACATCCAATTTCATTTGGGATTACATGTACATTTTTCTTTTTTAAAAATGCTTTTCCATTACACATCTGCATGTTCATGAAATGGTTTAGTTAAATGCAAATCAAGGCAAGCTCATAGTGGCTGAATGTGGATTCTCAATACTGTAATAGCTTTGGTGCAGAGGTGACAGATTTGATTTTGCAGAATTGCTACAAAGGTTAACTGCAATCTGAAGTTTTCTTAATTTAATTACTTTAATCATGGTATCAGACACTATTACAGCTACAGCAAATGGAAAACATTTTGAGATTAAATAATTCTTTATAGGATTTGTTTTTGGATTTTTTCCCTAACTGAACACTTAGAAAATTAAGATAAATCACTGTTAGACCTTAAGGGAATCCTCCACGGCATGGTATTTTAACAGGCTTCTCCTGGGAGAATTAGTGGAATGGTTACTGAGTGGGTTGAGGGACTAGAACTTTAGTTTTGGTGGGTCAAGAGAGCTTTTTGTGGATATTGACCCAACTGAACTTTATTTGAATGTTATTTCTAAAAAACCATGGGTATGCCATTCTGTACCTAAGGTTTGACCCAAAGCACACTTAAATCCACAGAAAGAGCTTCAGGAATTAGACAGGTACAGCTGATGAATGGAAATTAAATAAATAAAGACACGTAAATACCATTCATGCAGTCTATTCAGATCTGGAGTCGGTAGTTTTAGCTTCTGCAGAGAACAAGCTTTTTGGTAGCAGTGCTGATCCTTGCAGCGGAGCCACAGTTACAGGCCTCTTGCAGATCTGAAATTTGATCCTGCAGACCCTTATTCATGTGAGTAGTCCTTACTGAAGTCAGTGGGACAACTCACATGCCGGATCAGACTCTTATTTCCTAACTGTAAGTCTGTTCCACACCAGAAAGTTGATGAAATTTAAGCCGTTTGCATAGAACGGAATTATAGAAATTGAACTTCTGATAGTGCATCAAAAAAGTGAAGGGAAAGCATTCTAATTCTTCCAAAGAGACTTACATCTAAGTTTAATACTAGTCAGACTTATTGAGACCTAGAAGATTCGACTCCCACATATTTAATATTGTGCATTTCCTTTGGTGCTTTTCCTGCAGATTTTGCAAACTGGAGGCTAAATATTTTTGATTATAAGCCATCCCCTCCAGCAAAACAAAACAAAAACCCAGTCATGCTTCAAAATAATGAGGGCACACACATTGCTGCATTGTTAGCTCTGCACCATCCAAAAAACCTCAATAAAATTATTGTGATGATGACTAAAATCAAGTGTAAAGTGTGGTCAGTTTATTGTCTCCTGTATGATCAAAACCTACTCTTGCAGGAGGTGGATCTGGTGATCTTACAGATCTTTTCTATATCTAAATTTAATGTCTAAGATTTATTAGGTGGCAATATGACCTGTTGCATAATCTCAGCAGAAATCCAATGGGATAACGTGACTCCTAAATTGAGTAGCTAATGAACATAAGCCTGAAAAGCTGCTCATCCTGCAAAGACATTGATGTAAGATCTTTAAATGCCACGATAATCAAAATGAATTTTCATCCTCAAAGATAGAAAGCTGATGTAAAAGATCAGTTTAGGTGGTCCTATGAACTTCAAGGGAATATGGAACAGGGGAGAAGAGGCAGGAGAATACTTCTGCACCAGGATTCTATACTGTAAGAGGTCTAATAGGAAGGCTATTTCCTTCCATAGACTACAATTTAATGACCTTGTTTGAGGAGAAATAGGTGGATTATAATAGAAAACCCATGTGTGCCTGCTTCAAGTTACATTTTGCTATTTCTGTTGTGGTCACTGTTGCAACCAGAATTTCTGTCATGAAAGTGCAAGTGACAAAATTTAACAATAGTATTGCAGGAATTAGAAATAGGCAGGATCTATTACTGTGGAGTCATCTGGTCCACCCTCCTGCTAGTACAAAATTGTTCTCCAGTCCTTTGTCCAGTCTTATTTAAACTGACTCAAGAGATGGGGCAGCCCCCATGGGAGACTAGTGTTCAGTGTAAGAGAGATTATGCGCAGGAAATTGTTCCTGATATTCCGCTCACATTTTCCCATTAATTTTATCCCATTGCCCCTTGTTACATATTCTGACCAACCCCCCTTGAACAGTCCAAGGTGTTACTAATTGATGAAAAAATCTCAACCCCAGTGTGCAAATAGTAAAACGCTGAGCATCTGGCACAAAGCTGCATGTTACACAAACTCAAGTGGAAAACAAAAAACAGCAAAACAAGTCTAGGCTGAGATTTTCAAAGGCGCTATAGGGATTGAGGCATACATCTTTTCTCTGTTTTGCACTCAAGCTGGTGTAACATGCTGATTTGTGCCACACTCTTGATCTTTTCACCTTGTGAATTCTGAAGTGTCCCATCACATGCAAAGCATTTGGGGCCCAATCTTGCAAAATGATCTTATCCAGCACAGCACCTAAGCATGTGCTTAGCTTTAAGCATCGGAATAGCCTCGTTAACTTCAGTGGGATTAATCATATGCTTAACATTAAGCATGTTTAAACACTTTACTGGAATGGGGCTAGAGTGTTCAGCACTTTGTAGTATAGATTTCTTGATGCTCATGAAAAAACATCTTCCTAATATTGAATTGTCTATCATTATTGAAGCCCCATAGCATGTGTCTACACTGTGCCCTGAGGCTGGGCTCTGACTCAGATTAGAACCCAAGCCCCACTTCTGTCCACACACAAATCAGTCTGATTTGACTCAGCAAACACTCAGGTTCAGAGTCGTAGGGCCTTGCTAGTTGGGTGGATCAGAGCCTGAGTCCCACTGTGCCTTGGGTCCAAGCTCTGTCATTTAGCAGTGTGGATGCATCTTGAACTGTAGACTCAAGTCATGGACATGTTAGCACAACTATGAGACCCAGGACCGGCAACTATAAATCCAGGTTTACAAAGCAGTGTGGATGCTCAAGCAAGGGGTTGGAAACAACAAGTCCACAAACCTAGGTTCCCACATGCCCAGGTTTACAGTGCAATATAGACCTACCCATAGACATATTATGCTAATTAGGCAAAGCACAGAGAACAATCCTGTACCGGTGGATAGCAGGGAAAATGTAAAAAATGTGCTAGCAAGATGTTCCCATCTGTAATTCCTGGGATCAATTTTATCTAGTGTCTTATTGAAAACACTTTATGCTATGGTCCCTCTGCTTCTCCTTATTAATATGCAGCCTTTAAAACGTTATGATTTATTTATTTAGCCTATTTATAAATTGTGCCAACTGAAATCTTTTCAAAACAAATTTGTAATTAAAAATATTAAGTGAAACATATGTCAGTTGAGCCAATACTACTAATTCTGCATCCCATCAACCAAAATAACCCACTGCACACCTCTGCAAGCAACTTCTTTGATTAAAGGAAACAGGCCTTGCAGTGTTTGAATAACTGAAAATTGATTATGCTTCTTTGCTCCTTATAGGCATTCCCATTGCTACAAAATGTAGTATCAGTTGAGTAAACAGCACTTAAAACTAGCCAAAATCTTAACATTGCAGGACCTATCCTTGCAACTTAATGTAACTCTACATAATTTTTCCATATCCTCACAACCCTGCTGCTACAAGTGGTGGAAATGTAATAGTAGTATGTAAGGGAGGTTTTTTTGATTCCTTGCCTTGAGCAAAAATTAGTTAATGATATTCATTCCAATACAGCATGGTACAAATTGGGGCACATTAAATGGCTTAAATTAGATCAAATTGAATAATTGAATTTATTCTTTTACTTAAGAACAGCTTAAATCAGCTGAGAGTGCTGGCGTCTAAAAAATAGTTTAATTAAATATTAATCAGGAGTTTATGTTTTGAGCTTCTTTATAGTTACTTGCTGCTGTTTTATTTATATTTCTATATTTTTCCCTGTTGCAGCTATGTGGGGAGGAAGTTCAGCTGTTCTCCCTTGATGAAGAATTTGACTATGATAGTGTGGCATTGACCCCCAAGTTCTCTGAGGCTGAGATGAAGGCCATTATAAACTTGTCTGAACACAAAAAAGTGAGGATCGGCTTCCAGTCACCAGGATCTGAAGACTGAAGCTGATGTACCTTGCTGGGCATTCTCTGTTATTCAGCTGGATAAGTATTTTTAAGTGCAAAATCCAGCTCCCTCTTCTGCAATTATAGAGGGCTCTTTTGCAATGGAGCCAGTGTGGGCCTGTCATAGAACCTCTGGGATGTTCATATACCTTGTGCAGCACTGGGCTGAAGTACCCTCTGCGTAGTATTATTATTTGTATTACTGTACTGCCTAGGAGTCCTAATCATAGATCATGACCCCATTGTGCTAGGTGCTCTTCAAACACACAAGAAAAAGATGGTCCTTGCTCCAAAGAGCTTACAGTCTAAGCATAGCAACTCCACACCTGGAGGATACATTCCTCTCTCTCTCTCTGCCCCCTGTACTTACCCCTAGAGCAACTTGTCTAGTTACTCATACCAGATGCTGGGGTCTGGATTGGTTCCTATATGCATACAGTTCCTACATATATGGGTCGAGTTTGAAAGATGTAAGCCCTGGTTCTCAGCCCCGGTTGCAATTGCTTTGTTGTTCTCTGGCAGCACAAAGCAACAGGAATGGTGCCTTAAAAGGCAGGTAGGAATTCCTGTGGTGAAGAAAAATCCTTGAGTGGCCTGTAATGTTTGCAGTGCTAGAATAGTGACTCCTTACGGGTCAGGATAAACTGGTGTAAACAGCTGCTCCGACTACGTTTTGTGCCGGCTTCAGCCCCCAACCAGCCCAGTGCTATCTCAGAGTCATTTTTGCCTGGCTCCCTTGGGAGTGTAAACACGAGCTTGTGACAACTGAGCATTCAGCCTCTAGTCTCTTTTTTTAGCATTATAAGATGTAAAGATACAGAGCTGTGGACCATGAGCAAACCCAGGAAGGATTCTGAGACGTTCTGTGTGATTTCAGTTTTTCAGACCTATTTTTTCAATGTTTTTTCCTTATATGAGTTTGAATTAAGAGTATATAATTCCTGAAAAATCACAGTAATGGCTTTTTTTTTTGGTAACAAAAAAGTCTTCAGGGCAGGAGAAGCAGAATAGCAGTGATTTAACCCATTCCCTAACTTGACAAGCAAAATTTAGACTGTAAAAATATGGACATTTCATACATTTATATAGAAAATGATTCCAAAGTTTTTCATCACATGGCATACATTCAGCACTACCGAAATGCAGCAACCTATTGGGTAGAGCGTGAAAGTGAATACAACATGCTGCATAGGCCAAATCTAACCCTGGTAAATATAAGCACATCTACTATTGACTCTATTAACAGTTTCGTCTTCTATACTAGGGATGAAGTTAGCCATCTTTCAGATGGATGCACTTTTCTTACCTATTGCTCAGGTAGGTATGTTCTATACACTGTCATTCAGACTGATCATTATATGGCTCAGTTTGGGATAAAGAAATACACCTCATTGGTTAAGGCTGTACAGTTGTTAAACTCTGGTGCAACATTCATCTTGTGCAGAGAGCTGGGATACTTCACTTAGGCCTCTCATGAGTAATCCTTTTTCCCTTTGCTTATAGAGATAAATATGATATTGGAAAGCAGGCACAGTACGTTAGACTTGCTGGTCAGCTCATTTTATTGACCCGCTTAGATGTAATTGAGTTGTTAATGTACCATTTCATTGCTTATCTGCTGCTGGGAAACCATATTTCCTATCCTCTAATTATTCATCACGTCTTTCTTCAGTTGATATATATACAAAGATATAGATAGATAGATAGATATCTGGGATTGTTTAATTGTCTGCATAATAAGACTTTGGGGCCTAACTGGCAAATGCCTTCCTCCCCACCCAGTAATTGGCATTTGTCTGGGGGGCAGAGGGCAAGAGAATGACCTAACAATACACTAACTTCTTATTTGCAGCCAATTGTATTAAATTAATTTTCCTCTCCCCCAAAAACAGTTCTCCTATACATGGCAAAAATCCACACAAAGGACAAAAAACACTTCAAGGTTCCCCCTTGAGGAGTTTTTCTCTGGATTGTTCCTTCAGGTTGGGGACCCCCCACAAAAAATGACCAGGATTTTGAACTGCAAATCTCACAGATCTCAGAGGATTCATCAGAATGCAGAAATTATAGGGGGGAAATGAAGAAAAAGGAGCTTAAATTGTTCATTTGTTAGCTTCAACACAAAGTCCTTTTGCACTCCTTTTCTAACTGCAAACACTTCAGAACAACAAATTTGTTATATTTAACAAAGAAATCTAATACATTTTCAAATTATGTCTAGAGCAGTTCTTTTCCCAGTACAACTTAGTATTAATTGTAATATAGATTAATAATTTTTAAGAGGATAATTTGCTTGCAGGGGGTGCTAACACACACACACAAACACACACACACACAAATAATTCCCATTTCCTCTAAAATCTTTCAATCTAAACTATCTATATGGGGATTGGGAAAACCTAGGGCAAAGCTGGACCTTATGTACACTTTGGAATTGTTTTTAGAAGTTCCCACGTTACTGAGAAATAGTGACAGGTTGTTGAAGAGGTTCAGATATTGGGTTCAGAACCAAACCTTTGTGGTATAGAAATCAACATGGAACCAAATTTCACGTATGGCACAAATCCAACAAGCCCATTTATTGCACAGTTTGTCTAACCAACAACCTGGATGTCAAAATATCCACCTGGCTAGCAGGATGAAATGTGCCCATTATGGTTTTTACCACTCATTTTTAGTAGCGCTCAGTGATAGCCTGATTTCCACTCTGGCCCAGATTCTGCAGTCCAAGTATAGTCAGGAAAGGCCAAGCAGAGAGTGGAACCTGTGCAGTTTCACTTCACCAGGGCCTGCAGCCACTTCAGACTTCACCATGAAGGATCCTAACCCTAGTTCAGTTGCATGCAGGTATGCACATCTGCTGGTCAAATCTCCGTGCATGAAGAATTGTGGTGGAGCAGCTGTGAGTGCTACTGCAGCCCTGAAGCTGTAGTATTGGATGCAGAGTGGCAACTGAAAAAGGTGGGGCAAAGATTCATTTGCTCTGATCCCAGCAGACCTCATCAGCACATAGTTCATTTACTAAGGTTCAGTGCTGATGAGAGGGCTTGAAAATGTTGGCTTCACAAACCGCAAAAATTCAGCTCATGATAGTTCAAGTGACACATGAAAGATGAGGAAACCCTTGATAATGATTCTTGACAGCCTCACGAGATGAGTTCCCTGCACCACAGAGATGAGCACTTGTGATAAGTAAGGGCATTCCCACCGCTATGAACTTTCTTGTGGTGAACTGGCAGTTAGCACAGGTGGGCGTGAGGTGCCACATGTACCTTGGGGGTTCTCTTGAAGGGAATGTTTCCTTTTCACGGATTGGTTGGTTGCTTTGGCCAATCCCTGGCATCTGAAATTCTGCCAGGTGTTAAATGTCTGCCTGTCCTTTCTGAAAACAAAAAGGTTGTTTTCTCTTAAAGGGCTTTAATTAAGTTCTAAACTCCTCAAATGATTATGAGTTTGGTGGAGACATCCTGTTCTGTGTTGGCAGGACTATGGTACAGTTATGCCATATGTTTATAATACTACGAAAGTAAAGTGGAGATATTTTAGCTTTACCACTTGTTTATGAAATGTTTCAAGAAGAAAAGCAAGGGTTAAGATGTACCGTCATTTTTATAGTCAAGCTAATTTATGTGAGATCACATGGACTCACAGCTAAATAGAAATCAATTGTAATAAATTGGGAGAACGCAAAATGATTGTCTTATTTACATAATCTCTGAAAAAGACAATGGCAATGAAATTTCCCCAGACCCCTCAATTGCAATCTTATGCAGGATATTGGGTGTCTTGTTCAGAACAACTATTCACATAATCATGTATCAAAATACCAAGTAAGGATGGATGTAAACTAAACCCCAGGTCTGATTTCAAGCTGAGCTGCAGGAGATAACCCCACTTATTATGGGCCAAATCACACTCCCCGATCTGAACACCCCAAACTTTGGGGAAGTTCAAACTTGGACCTGTATCCAAATCTTTCTTAGAACTGTTTCTAAGGGCCCATGTGTACTACAAAAATAACAGAGAAAGGAGACCTGCCTCTGTGGGAAAGTTCCATGGAATTTAATAATAATGAAAACAATTGGGTTCTATAGAAATGTAATAGTGTTCTACAGAAATTATTGTAGAAACATGGAAATGAAATAGAAAATTATCTTTTCTGTAAGTTGAATTATCCTATACAAATTCTATAGCATGGATATAATTCTCTAGTTAATTTTTATAAGAATGGTTTGAAAACTAATGGGAAGTTTATGATTTTTGTGATTACAACACAGCTGTCCTTTGACCCCATTACAATAAGGTTAAAATTTGTAGGCAGGACTTAACTGTGTTTCAGAACCATGCTGAAGTCCAAAGCTCTTTCTTGGTTGCATGCAGTGTTTACAACAGAGTTAAATTCCATCATCACAATGTTTTTGAACTATGTTGTAACCGGGCCATCAGACATGGTTATTTTTGTAGTGTAGACAGGCCCTAACACTAAATAAACCTCAAGATTCATAGGTATTGTAGAACACATCTGCTGTTCTGTTTCTATGAATAAAACCTTAGAATATTTAATATGCATAACTTTCAGAACGATGCAAGTGTCATCCATCATATTGCTTCTGTTTCTCAGAATAAATCAGCTGGAGCACAACTTCCACTCATTACTTAGAAGTGTTGATGCTGCCATTTAGATTCGCTGCAAATTGCACATTCGCTCTTTAAAAGATGGAAGCTGAGATGTATTTTGTTGGTTGGTGTCAGATATATACCCAGCTTCCCTAAACATGACAAGAGAATACATTTGTCCACTGAGCTACTTTCCTGCTGGATACATTTTTACAGTAAAAGAAGTTGGAAGGCTAGTGTCCAGCCCAGGCATCATAGATGCTGTATTAGTATTTTTATGCGTAAGCTTAATATTTACAAAGCTTTCAAAACAAAAAATCAGGAGAGTACAAATTATAGTCCGACTGCTTATTGAGTGAAAATTTAATGCAGGATTGTCCTTTGTTTAAGTCAGATGTTTAGAGTTAATTTCCAAGCCCACCAAAGTTCTGTTAACTAGTCTAGTTCAAAATCCAGGCTGTCAAAACACTGACAGCTAGCACTAGCTGAATACTATTCACTGAATCAAAAATTTGACCAATTTAAGGTCTTTTTGTTTTATTTATGTAACACCTACAAACACTTACAAACAGTTCCTGAATTCTGCACATGTCTGTAGAAGGACTGGAAGCAGAAAGATTTACATTTACTGTTTGCTGTCTGTTGCATGTGATTTGTCATATGGCGTATTTTTCATTCTCTGAGTCATTGGATGACTGAAACTCATTAATCAGGAGAATGTGATCAAGGGATAGTGGATAATGAGCAGATCACAATGGAAATGAGATGCGAGCAGTGAATAATGCATCTCTGGTGCAAATTTGTGGAAATTTTGCTGTCACTAATGTCACCGTGAATACTTACAATGATATGAATATTCACAAACAAGGCCTAATCCTACATGTTGAATACCCTCGACTTCCACTGTCTGTAATGAGAGCGCCTTGTTGAATGGGGCCCATAACAAAGGACTCCATGGATAGCTGCAAATTGAATTGCTTGCCGATATATTCAGTCATCTGTTTTTTCATTACTCATGCAGCTATATTGACACCCAGGACTCTGATTCTGATATTTTAAAGGATCAAAAACTGGACATCAAATTTCTGCAAGTCACATTTATAACTCAACCAATATTGTGCTTTGCAACCCATTCCATATTCTTCCTTCTCCTTAGCCACAGCATCAAGGTAGATATCTACCAGGCCATTACTTTTTCATCAGTTGATGTTTGGTGTAGTCCATCAAGGATCAGATCAAATGGC
The DNA here is from genome assembly GCA_007922305.1 of Dermatemys mawii. Lineage (NCBI taxonomy): Eukaryota > Metazoa > Chordata > Testudines > Dermatemydidae > Dermatemys > Dermatemys mawii. Next base: position 28,349,422 of record ML677332.1, read on the forward strand.
CACATAGTCTGAATAATTTCAGGTGGTTGGAACAGAAGTAATGGATGAAATTAAGCAAAGTTAAATTTATAATGAACATCAAAAATATTTCCTGAATTAAACAGAGATCTGTGTTGATGCTGGAAGTCTCCCAAGGGAAGTAGTAGAAGCTGACTTTCTGGTGTTATTAAAGATAGCCTGGACGAAACACTGGAATATGCTATAGAGATTAATGCTTTACTCCTGACAGGAAATGGACTGAATAACCCAACATGGCTTTTCGATCTTTAATTTACAATACTATGAGAGTCTTAGTGTTTTTTAATATATGAGATTTTTTTTGTCAAGATTTTCATGACCAGGAGATTTCCATTTAAGTGATGGGTTCAGTTTGGAGATTTTGATTTTTTTTTTCTACTCACAAACCCAAGGAAATTGTCTGCTAGCTGCTGATTTGTACACAGACTGGAAATCCTGTGCCATAAAACATTGCTCTCAATACACCAAAAAAGACATCACAATGTTGAGCTATTTGAATAATCTATTTGAATGTTCAGTAATATGAAAAGACCTGGTATGTTACAATAACCCCCTGAGACATGAGGGAAGGCTTCATTTTTATCTTTACAACTACTGTAGTGCTTAATTTAAAGGTGGACTTTAATTAAAATGTTAGATCAGACCCACTCAGAATTTATGGAAAGCTCACATCTGGAACTGGATCCAGACATTAACTTCATGGCTCAGGCACATAGCATGGATCTGAACAGGAGTCTTGGATCCAAACCCAACTGAACTTTGTGCTTCAGCTTTGTCTTCAGTTTAATTGATAATTAGCCTGACTTTGGGACACCTCAGACCAGACTTGTTCCAGAATTCATAAATTGCTGGTGTAAATCAGCTTTAGATTTAGAAATTCGCTTCTTCTGTTGTTTATTTCAGCATCCACTTGTGTATCTATCAAAAGTATATGTTGTGCACCTATCAATATAGGCTCACAGTTCAGGAGATGACATCACTACCCTTTCCAGAAATTGATTTAACAAGAAATAAATTCTAAGAGAAATAATGAACATGTCTCGTAGTTGGAAGTACTTTCCCTCCTGTGTGTTCGTTTTTCACCAAGAGAAGTTAAAGGTGAACTGTAAATTAAGAAAATGAAAATCTAGTTAAAACTAGTTCAGCCCATTTTCTGCTGAATGGTTGATGCCAACCAGGTGATAGTGATGGTAATGGTAATGGGAGATCAGTACAAAAATAAATTCAATTAACCTTGTAAAAATTATTTCCCTAATCCCCTGTGAAATCCTCTTGCCCTTCCAGCTTCACTGAAGGTGCCCAGAACCAGCATATGAAATCAAGGAAGTCTAATTTTAATCCATGGTATTTATGATCTCATATAATGAAGCATTCTGGAATATCTTAAGTGATGTACCAAGAGGATTTCACCAAGGAGAAAAGACTTTTTAAACAGTGAATCTGATTTCTGTGCTAACTGTACACCTCTATCTCCACCCCCTACCAAGAAAAGCATGGTTAGAAAGTGCCCACCATTGCTATGGTAATGGTCACATCCCAAATGCTTTAGACAGCTCCATTCAGCATATGCACCTGCTTTTAATTCAGTTTTTAATTTTGCTTTGCGGATCACCTTTCCTAACCTTTTGTTCCTACGTGGAATTTACATAGCCCACAAGCACAGAGGAAACAAAAATCTTTGGGTCTTTCAAACCATCAGCATCTTATTAGCACTCAGCAAGATGTTTGCTGAAGAATTCAGTAAAAGAGGGTGCTGATTGCTACCTCACGTTAAGGTTTCTCTGTTTTAAATATTAATTCTTGTATACACTCGAGATTTCAGTGGCATCTGAGTCACATTTTGTACGATGGTTGATGCAATCTGTCACAAGATGGGACGAGAAAAGTAGCTTGATGGTCTAATTTGAAGTAACCTCTTAGAGATTACACTTAAAAGCACCACAACTTTTATAAAGCTTCATTTCAATGCCACAGGAAAAAATGTTAGAAATTCAATTAACTTTCCACATCAAAAAATGCCTCATATGGTGGCTAAGTTCACCTTACCTAGTTTCTTGATTATGTTTGGAAGCAAATTGCCTTGATTATACCTTTGACGGGAAGGGAAGCCTGTTAATTAATTTGATACATGCTATAGTGGTGCTAAATTGCATCATGGAACGATTAAATTAGCCTTCACCGATATTTGTCTCCTGTAGAAAATAAATATTGCTCACTCAGTCAGTCTCACTTTTTGCTGAGTTGGCACAACTAACTGTTCATTGCCATGCATGTTAAAACAAAAATTATTACTGTGTTAAGCTCAAAAAGGTTGAAGTAGTAAACAAATTGCCTACATAGTTGAAATGAGATTGAAATAAATCTCGCTGGTTCAGAGCACCTCTGAATTTTAGGGAAGTTTGGATTTGAACTTCACAGATGAGTTATGCTGAAGCAAAGCCCCAGATTCAAACACACCAAGGTTTTGGAAATGTTCAGGTTTGGATCTAAATTCTTATTTCTACTGGTCAGTGGCTGAACATGGTTCAAGTGAGAAGTCAAATTGGTTTCTAAATTTGTCCTGTCACTACATAAGAAAAAAACTCCCCCAAATAATTGCACAATTATTATTTTTAATAATATTATCAATGCTATTATTATTTTGTTAGTTTCTGGTAGCATATATAATTTTGTAGGTACTTTACAAACACAACAGAAAGTATGGTTCTTGGTCTAAGGTGTTAATGATTTGAAAGATTTACATACTGTCAGTTTCCTATGCTCAAAATGCAACACATGTAGAGACCATCCCAAGAGTAAAATGATGTATTTACAAAAATATGTCCTTATGTTATTAATATCAGAGCAGATTATTAAAACAAAAAGAATGTAAAGACTCTCCTTTACTTATCTCCATTGTTTGTTTGTTTTCACACTTTGTTCAGTTAGGGCAGTGAAACTAGACTGCTCAGTTTCACTTTCTGGTTCTTATGAATTGGTGCTATAATGCTTTTCACAATCTCAAAGTGCAGTTGTGGGGGCTTTCCTGATATACTGTGGGATTAAATATTCTGAGAACCAACTAGTGGGATTAAATGTTTGGAGAGACAGATTCCCCACAAGAAGAGTTCTCTGTTTTAAGAAATTGTCCACAGAAGTCAAAGCTAGGAGAACTCATTATCTCAGCATGTCTAATATCCCAGAGCAGGCACCTTTTATATCATCTAGACAGAAAAATAAAATACTTCACAGTTAGGGAACAATACTCTGACTTCAACCCACCATTATCATCCATTTCTGCTTTCTTAGAGATGAGCAAACCAGAGTGAGAGTTGAAAGGGAAGCTAATATTCCTAGCTAGGGAAAAATTGTGAGGAGAGAAAGCTTTCTTGCAGCATGATCTCAAGGTGAATCTTTGGCAGGCATGAACTCTAGAGCTGAAGAACCACAAATGCAAAAGCCTTACCTTTGGTCTCTAACAGTCACATAGGGCCAAATTCATTCCTGGTATAACTCAAGTGTAATCTCAGTAGGGTTACACTAGGGATGAATTTAGGCCAGAGTTTCAGCAACTGTATTATAGGCAGTGCCCTTTTATTTGTTTGTTTGTTTGGGGAATTTAGGATGTAGTATATTTTGATTTATGAGTTTCCCACCTGGGTCAGGGATTGTACCTGGAGAATAGAGGAAACCAGAAAGAGAACATGAAGTGGATTCTGGTGTTGAACTTCCATAAGTGGTTAAAGGATGATGGGCAGGCTTTCAGGGAAGGTTGATTAAGAGAGGGTAGTACAATGGCTACTAACTAGGAAGCTATTGTCTGTGTAGGAAGAAAGATTAAATGAATGATAGCAAAAATGTGAGTCTGAGTGTGGAAAACTTGATTACAAAATTAATATTGGGCTCCTCTGATTGGCATCATTTCGCAGTCGTAGGACACTACTTTGATATTTCTGTGCACTGATTTCCTGCTTCAAAGTTCAAAATAAACATTTAAGGTGTAATGAAAAAAACACATCCTTTGAAAGCACTGAGTATTTTTAAACTACATAAGATGGAAAACAGGAATATAACATTGACATTAAAAAAAATCTCATTTAAGAACTCATGGTGGCAATGTTGCACCATTTCTGACTATACAGTAGTTCAAAGTACTTACCCAACTAATATTAATTTACTAAGCAATAAATAGGGAGATGCAGTATAGTGGTGCTTTAACCAGGGAACATTATACTTGTGCTTGGTAGCACTGACTATGTTTTCTATTAAAATATAGAGTATGGTATGGGAAAAATACATTTTTATCTTTTTATAACACTTGTATAATTCAAATGCATAATAAACACAGATACAGCTTGAATTCCGCAGTAATAACACACACAGTTTTGCAAAAAAGATCTGACTAATTAGTTTTATTCCATCAAACCCAGAGTACCTTCCTGAAAGGAACTTTTAATGTGATAAAACAAACCACCCACCAGGCACACAAAGAAACCTGCAGCCGCATCGCACCAATGTTATAAGGCAGAGTTCTTTTACCTCTTGGAAGAAAGATTTACTGCTCTGATGTGCTTACCATGAACTCTCTCTCTCTCTGTCAGAAAGCTCTCTCTTCTAAATATAAATGTCCCCCTTAACTTGAATACCCAAAAACGTCTTTGAAAAAATGGTACTACTGCAGAATGTTTCACACAGCTCAACAGGAAAAGCTTCAAGAGAGACGTTAGCATGAGTTTGCTGGTCCAGTTGCCAGCACATAAGTGTCCACATCACTAAACTTATCACTCTTGATGTTATAATTGACCATCCTTGTTCACAAGCTCAACATAGCAACCAAAGAGTCGATGGGCCATGGATCTTCACTACCGTTTCAGCCCTGCAGAAGGCTCCCCCAAAGCCAAAACTGACACCAGAGGTGAAAGCAAGTCAGTACTGGCTGGTATGGCATACTGGCAAGAAAGTGGCCACCAGTACGGGCTGGTATGGACCGGTACATACCCGACATTAAAGCACTGCCATGGCATCGCTTTAAGCACTATACCAGAGGGCTGCTGATTGGGGGTGGGTGAGAGGGGAAATGAGCAGGTGCCCTAGGTCCTGGCGATTTAAAAAGGTCTGGGGCTCCTGGCAGCGGCTGGAGCCTGGGGCCCTTTAAGTCACCTCTGGCGTCCCACGTGGGTGTGGGCCAGGCAGCACTGAAGGGCTGGCTGGGGGAGTCTGGCCCCAATCCCACTGCTTCTGCCCAAGGCCTCACCCCTTCTGGAGCCCCAGAGCCACCCTCCACACCTTGTCCAGCATGGGAGAAGCTCGCACTGCGATGGCCAGTGGATTTCTGTCTCCAGGAATGTCAATCTAACACCTTGTATGATGTCCTGTGTTATTGTACTTCTGACTTTACACTTGTGTCTGTCCCTTGTTATCTCCCATATTAGCTGACCTTTATGTCTTTGTGGCCCTTCCCCTCTCACAAAGAGGAGGCCATTGCTTTTCCTATAGCTCCATGCCCTGCTTAGATGTCAAATACACTGAGATCTTCCACCACCACTAAATTAACATTTTAAGGGGATGTTTTTTAAGGCTGATAGGCTCTAGGGGAGAGCTATCACCTGTCACCACTGGATTATTGCGACAATAGCCCTTCATCTCTATAGAAGTGAATTCAAATCTTTAAATCAGGGATGACTTTGACTTTGGACCAGTTGGGTTATAAAAATAATGTGAAAAGGTACTTTGCCTATTCCTGTTTAAGGTGAAGACTGGCAATCTTAGAATTCTTATATTCTCTCTTTATCTACAGAACAAGCAAAGCATTAGGAGTAATAGAGCAATATTCCTCATTTATCGCTGTCTCAAATTTTCGATGGAGAAGCCACTTTGACTGCCAATCAGGAGTTCAGTATCTATAGTCATTGGTCTCAGTTCTGAGAAAGAAAACTAGAAATCTCTCTCTGAATTTGCCAATTCCAAAAAATATTCTTTGTGCAGGAAACTTAAAATGTCATTCCTTTGGGTGTAGATACCAAACTATGTGACCTGCGTTTTAAGATTCTTTATTTCTGACGTCAATAACTTTGAACAAGAGAAGTGAGAAGCCAAATTTGTGTGGAATGTGGTAACTTTGGAACTAAAATGAGTAACATTCCCTGAAATGAACTTGAGAGGCATGACTAGAAATTGGACAGAGACTATCACATTCATTTCACACAGGCCAACAAATAGCCTTCAGATGGCATTATTTACCAGAGTTGATTGATAGTGGTTACTGCTTTTGAACCCAGCTACCCAACAGATATCTTGTTCTTTGAAGCTTACCTTTTCAGCTCCTTCAGAAAAACAAACACCTCTTACAGTCCCTTAATCAAAGGTATTTTTTTCTTTTATTTCCCCTATTCAACCTCTTCCAAGTTCCCATCTGCATTACATCTCCTTAAATACTACCTTTCAATTGCGCTATACTGTGCAATTTTCAACCTCTATTGCCTCTCAGACTGTTCTTTTGGTCTGTGAGGATTACAAATGAGTAGGATTTTCATTATGTGCTGTTGACCCTAGTCTGGACAGGCAGGAGGCAAGGAAATGCATAATTTCTGTATTTCCAAACAATTTCACTTTCATGTTTCCTCTTCTTTTTTAAAAAATAAAGTAAGCTTGAATTGAAAATGAGGTGGAACACATTTATCCTCATTATTAAGAAAATAATTTCCCTTTTGTAAAAATTACTACCTGTGATCTACAGAGATGTGAGGATTAATATTTTTATTTTTAAAGGGGACATTAAGAGTCATTCCTTACTACTTCCACTTCTTCTTCTCCTCCTCCTTTTTAAAAAAGGCTTTGGGCTGTCTCTCTTTCCTGCAATACACACTGGTAAAATATAGTAGTTCTGTAGTCTCCAACAAGCACTAAGAAAAGTAGCTTTGGTATTGATTAAGAAAACAAATTGTGCCCTTTATATTAATGACATAATGATCCTCTGCAGTGGTCTCTGCCCATCTTGCTTAAAGGATGGTGTGAGTAATGTTAGGCAATAAGTCCCCAGAATCCCTTGCAAGGATTCCTTAGCATACAGATTTATATCCTCTATGTAGCTGGAAATACTTCAGGATGTGAAATATACTGTAGAGAAATACAGTAGTTATGGATAGCCTGGCTTTGAGGGCAGGTTCTATAAAAGCATTGCCCAAGGAATAGAAAATTACTGAGATTATTGAGTCTGGTCCTGGCCATTATTTCACATCTGAAGTAACCTCCCTTCCCACAGTGGTGCTATTTTACTAAACTTGGGCTTTGTTTGAAAAACAACAGTCTTTGTTTTGTGTGATTTTTCTTTTTGAGACTAATACACAGAAAAAAGTGTGAAGCTTACTAGAGTCTTCTGGATCTATCATCTCTTTTTTATGAAAGCAAAGATTATCTAAGCCCGTATAGGAATACATTGCTTGGGTTTGATTTTCCAGGGAGTCACACAAATGGTTTTTGAAGTATAGGGCCAAATTCCTTCTCAGCAAGTAGAAGGGATATAAACCTAGTAAATTCCCAGTTGAGTGGCAAAGAAATAGAGTCATCCACCTCTGTACCAACATAACCCCCTTTGCTCCCATACACTAAGGAGATCCAGCCTAGGAAAGGATGGGGGCAGGAGGGAAAGAGATGGAGGAGATATGGCTGTGCCATATGGATTATCCTTCTCCTCATTCCCCTCCACCCCCCAGCCCATGCCCTGAAACCACTAGGCCATCCACTTTGAAGTGACTACCAGTTGAGGCTGTATTAACTTTTGTGCACCTCCATTCTGCACTAAATGGGTTCTGGAGGCAGCTATCTGCATTGGAAGCCCTGTCAGCCTGGCTTCATGGGAATCATGCTCAGAGGGAGCGGAAGAAGGCTGGAGTAGGAGGTGTGGATAGCCTTGGCCTCCCATAGACCTGCCCATTTCAGGTGGTTAGATTTCTCTTCTCTCCCATTCTGCAGGAGGAAGAGTTCCTTTCCTGATGCAATGATCTGATGGTGATTCAGTGATGGGAACCTCATGATATTTCCTGAGTCCTATTTTGGGGCAGGGGAACAAAGAACATAATGATGAACAGGTTAATAAGTAATAAAAGATGCATTGCAGCACTGGAACAATTCTCATCAGTTGATCAGTGTTCTGCCTTCAGGACACTGTTTCCTTGTCACTTTTGGTTAACCCTTCTCCGCACCCCCAGGGATGAGAAAAGCCATCTCATGTCATCAGGTGGTTTCAGAAGCATCAGGTGGGTGGTATAGGGGTATAACTGGGGAAAAAAAGAGATCCTTTTCTTGAATCAGGTGTCATGACCCTATTTGAAGCAACGTTAGGAGTAAATTCACCACCTCCCTAAGGAAGGCTCTACTGCAGCAAGTTTTGCCACCTGCACTACATGTTAGTCTGGCCTTTCCAGAAGATATATGGAGAAGAGGCACGTGAAGATGACTATGCTACTAACATGGTGCATAGGTGCACCTAAAGGTGAGACTGGGCATATACTACATCACAATGACACCAGAGTACAGTGCTGGCATCAGGACTGTCATATCGTAAGAACTATACTCTCTGCCTTTCCCTCATATATCTTGGGTTGTTTAATTCTGTGAACAGATTTCAACACTAGGTAAAATGCCTATGTTTCCTTTCACCCTTCTAACCAAATGCTTGAAGGTTTTAATTGTTTGTCCAAGTGAAATGGAGATTTTTGACCAAATGGCTGAATGCCTTGTTTGACAGAGCAAGTGCAACAGAAATACACCACAGGTTACAGGGTATAGCCCTGTCCTGCTCCTTTCATGTGTCATGTGGCATCTTAACAGAGAACATTCTGGGATATGCCCCTCCCATGATGGAATACATGTTATTTTCTTTTCTGTGATGGATGCATGGTGGTATTCCTACGAAGGATTTTTTTTAGATGTTCTAGACATTTGTAGGAGAGAAATAGAAAGAAAAAGCTATCCTCAATAGGAAAAAACCCTTCTTGCCCAACTTTTGTTTAATTTAAATGTTATCCCCTGAGGTGAATAAGGATGTTTGAAAAAAAAATGTCCCTATGCTGGTTTTAGCTTTTATGGTGCCTGGATTTCAGGGATAAAGGCACTAATGTTGCTAGCAACTTTGGCCTAGAAACACTCTGTCTTTTTCTGTTTTTAACACATCATTACATAAGGAGCATTTCTTTCTAGCCTACAGCAAGAGTTCACATTTATTTATTGCCCCCCACTTATATTACATGAAGTCGTCAGATGCTTTACGATTAACTAGTGTTGGCTTCTAAAAATCAGATTCACATGGGGAAATCCCTGTAATAACATAAAGCCTGGATTTTATCCAGATTTCAGGTAGGAAAAGGAAGAAATAGGCCTCTAATACCATGAATAAAGGCAATCAGTGACAAAAAATGGCACCCCAAGTTGTTAGAGAGAGAGATAGAGGGGTCTAACATCACTACACAGCATGGAGAGTGTAAGTAACCATAGAATAATCAAATCATCAATGAAATCCAGAAACTGGGATGGATAGTGTAGTGTTGTCAAAATAAGCAATAAGAATACTGCTGTACTCAGGAAGCACTGAATAACTGTAAGTCATTTGCCCCAGCCTTTTGCTGCTCAGGATTTGAGGTTACTGATAACAGTCCCTTCTACTCTGGAAATTTATCTTTCTATAAATTTACCTCACAGTGGGCTGCATTTCTGCATGACTGGCCGTCTTTGCTCAGAAAAAACCCAAGAGTAGCCATTGTAGGTAGGGACTGTGCAGCATTGACAAACTTGAGCCTGAAATTGTCCAGGCAGGTGCTGCCTGCTGTGCCTTTGCTCTAACCAGTGCTATGAGTCACTATCACTAATTAATAGTAAAATTAAAGGTACAAACATGGTTAGTCAGCCACTCTCTACACCACTATTAATAATATGGTTCAGAACCATTGAAATACAAGGGAGCTTGATAGCAGCAGAATTTTGCATGAGCAGTAGTCATGCAAAGTGTTTTCATGAGAATCCAGTATGGTGGAAAATATCAGCGTCAGCATCCACCCAGACAACAGCATAAGTGCAGCAGCTAAGCTGTTAAATGTTAATGGCTTAATCATTTAAACATCTTCTCTGAAACACCTAAAATCCCTAGAATCACAGCTTCAAAACCTTTCAAAGTAGATAAATAGAGTGCAGTTTACTCTGGGTATTTTGGGGTGGGGAGGGTGAGTCCTTAAATATATTACTCTGTCTACTCTGCTTGGATATATAAGATCCTGCGGCAGCTTTTGTAAGACTAGAGGTTTTCCCTAGTGTCCTAACTAGAAGCCTTCCCCTGCCAGTCTTCAGCTACTACGCAGTGTACCTCTCCCCAGCCACTGTAGAAGTGGGTAGATTTTTCAATTGCTTAGTAACAAAAGGCTTTAAAATTTATCCTGGCCTTCAGGAATGCAAAGTCTTTTAAATGTTCTTTTTTTTTTTAGAGGAACTCAATGTTATTCAATGAAATTCACTCTACAGAAGAGAAGGCATTGTAAGGTTTCTGGAATGTATACAGAACAGGAATCAAATAAGTGTGATTTGAGGGGGAAGGAGCACAGTTCCTTCTCTGCCTAGAGTATAGAGCAGTGGTGGGCAACCTGTGGCCTATCAGGGTAACCCACCGGCAGGCCACGAGATTAGGGTGACCAGATATCCTGATTTTATAGGGATAGTCCCGATTTTGGGGTCTTTTTCTTTTACGGGCTCCTATAAGCCCCCACCCCCGTCCTGATTTTTCAAGTTTGCTGTCTGGGCACCCTACACAAGATAGTGTTTACATTGACCATCCACAGGCACGGCCATCCGCAGCTCTCAGTGGGTGTGGTTTGCTGTTCCCAGCCAATGGGAGCTGGGGGAAGTGGCGCAGGTGATCAATGTAAACACTGCCTCGCAGCCCAACAGTGGATTACCCTGACAGGCCACAGGTTGCCAACCACTGGAATAGGTTATATCTACATTGCAGTTGTGAGTGTGTTTCTCAGTGTGGGTAGATAGACACATGCTAGCTCTGTTTGAGCTAGCATCCTGAATTAGCATTGTAGCTATGGGTAGCATAGATTGCAAGTTGGGCTAGTTGCCTGAGTACAAACCTGTTTGGGCTAGCCTGAGCAGACACCCATGCTACCCCAGCTGTGCTGCTATTTTAAGCATGCTAGCTCAAGCAGAGATAGCATATGTCCATCTACCACTCTAGGAAGCATCCTCCCAGCTGCAGTGTAGATGTACCCATAGGGAAAGCATGCACTCCTCTTTCATGGTGTAGTGGTGAGAATTCCCCCTCCTTCTTCAATCCATTCTACCCAGTAATATGGAGAGATGGACTTTGGTGAACTCTAGCTGGTTTTTTTTGTTTTTTTTTTTTTACTGCAGAGCTGCATTTTAGAGATGGGAAATAAATAATAACATGACAGGCTCTGAAGAAACCTGACGATGTTCTCTTGTTAATAAAACAAAATTGAATAGAGGAAGGGATAAGACAGAGGAGATTAAATGACTCCTTACCTCACAGTGCACTGACATTTTCCCATCCTGATTAGAATTCTAGAGCACATCTAAGAATCGTGTTAGTAAATGTGTATATTAAAATTCAAAACTACTTGCTGAACTTTAATTTTTTTTCTCTAATGCTCATTAGATTAAAAATGGGGAAAAAACTGCACTGCTTCTTTATTTGTGAATAAAGCTACCTTCAGCTAGCTTTATTTTGTGAGTTGCTAGTAGCCAACAAAGTAGTCTTGCTTTACCTATATGTAGAATGGTTAGACTTACAGAGTGATACATAACAAATTAGGAATTAATAATAATTTGTGAATAGGTGTACAGCATGAAAAAATCTCACCAAGTTTGCAGAGATTAATGCATGAGTCAAGTGCAAACATATTAACTTAACCAACTATCTGGAAAGCAAGCTTAATGAAAACTGAAAATGAATGCAGCTGGTGGAGAAAAAAAGCACTATAGTGACAGAATATTTTATGGAGAATATATAACCTAACATGGGGTTGTGTATGACGTAAGGGCTTATCTGTGACCTCAAGTATGCAGACAAGTATCACGAGCAGGAGAGAACATATGATGCAGGATGAGCCAACTGCATCTGACTCTGACAAACACAACTCTAATGCTGGAGGTTTGGAGCTAGGTCTTTTAAAAGGCTGTGCCATGGCAACATGACATCACACCTCGAGGTACTGATGCATTGTTGTACAACATTTTCAAGCAAATACTCATGTCTCATGCCACCAGCTCCCATTCTACAATGCAGGTAAGTTTTTAAAAGGCTGGGCCAATCTGAATGTCTCCAGATCTGAACATTGCTCATAGATTACTTCATACTGAAAGATCTGCTCATCCAGACAGGTGCAGATTGCACATCTGAGGTCAGCATTGAAGCCAAGGTCTGGGTTACTCTCTAATACACATGTAACACCATCAGATCCCAAGCAAAACTGAACCTGGAACCTCTGGAACTAAAGGCATGACTCTATGTTGCAGAGCAGACTCATTAATCTCTCTATAAGTGGTCTCGGTGCCTCTAGATGGGACAGAGCACCACATCCAGGAGATTCGTGTGTTACACATGGAAGTTATTTGCACGACACTTTTCTCTACACTGATGGAATTTGCCATGCAAAAATTCCTGAACTGTTTTGTTGCTATCAGAAAGGTGGTTTGTGTGGGCTATTTTGTGCATATACTTGGCATGGAATGACACACTGTGATTATAATCTTTCATGGTAATAAGAGATAGTTATGCTTAGGCTTTAATCAAGACTACCGCTACCTGGGAACACTACCATCAAGGGGAAAAGTGACTCAATATCCCACATATTTCTTCTATGGTATGAGGCCAGTTAGCCTAATTTTCTCCAATACTTTTTGATTTCAGGTATTATAGATGGGTTGTGCTACAGAACTACACTTCAGTGTGTTACCACAGCTATAGACCCAGTGCTCCCCTTTTCTTATGACAGCATAGGAAAGACATTAAAGAGGTGGACTGGAGGATATCTGATTAGAGGGGGGCAATGACTCTGGCTGATGCTCTCCCCCTCAAAGTGGAGGAGATGCTGAGGAGCAGCACTCTAACTGACATGGGTTTCGAAAGCTCATTGTAAATTGCCCTGGATGACAATATTGGCCAGAAATGTATTAACTCCCACATTTCAGTATTAACTGCCTGTGAAGATGGCCTAATGTAGCCTGGCACAGGAGCTAGCCATGCTGTCAGAGGGAAAGGAACTTCCTGAGAATCCCTGACCTAAGTGCCACCCACACATAGGGGAATAATGCAGCAGAGAAACCATGCCAAGGGTCTCACATTGATGTATTTAGCTAAATAACGGTAATAATCCTGTTTTCTGCTGATGACTTCATTACATTTGTGGGATCCTATTGTGTACAGAACCAGCAGCTATTTTGTGAGGTAGAACAGATGCAGCATGTTACAGAGAGACACACACTGTGCTTCATTCTGGAGACTTTAAATTTTTTCTTGTTTTGCTGTTTACAGTAATCTAAAATAAATCACCCAGATGTGATTACCATTTGGAACAGGGAAAAACATAACACCTACACTCTTGCTAGACTAACTCTTCTCCTTCTAAGGGGGCTAGATCAGAAACTATGGGTTCATGTTCCTCAGAAATCATAACGTTTCCCCACATGGCATTTCGTCTCTATTTATGATTTTATTTGCAGATTTGCATTTAAGGAAAAAATCTCATCCTGCTACATTTACATATATCCTGCATTTTTTATAATACTTTTTTCTAAGATCCTTCATGCAGAAAGACTACTACCAATTTGCCATAATAATATTAAGGTATTGTTAACTCAAATATGCACATCACTAAGAAAACACTGCTCACAGTAATTGCCCATATGTTTCAAGAAAACACAGTTTTAAACTTTGTATGTGTGATTTCTTAAAATGATACTGAAGAAATCAAATACTGTCTATTTCAGTTTAAAGCTTTTTATGGAAATAAAACAGAACGGTTGACAGTAAAAACTATTTTCTAAATAAGCAGCCAATGTGTGGCTGTAGGTGTAAAGGTGTACTGTAGAGTTCAATCTATATGGGTTATAGAAAGCATGCCTGCTTTTAGAAAAGTTGTTAATTCTTATTTAGTATTTGCCAAACAAAAAAAAAGTGATTGGTTTAGTTTTTAATCAGCTCTTCTATCTTGGGCCACTGTTTTCTCCAATAGTTCTAACAGGAGAATGAAGCTGTTCCATTGTGTTTAATTTTTATTCTTGCCCACCACATTTCTATAATAGGTATTAGTTATTTGAAGCCATGGGGCAAGATTGTCCCTTTGCTTCCAGCCATGACTAAAGGGTGGTGAGTACTTCTTTCAAAGCAACATATGGAAAGAACTGTGCCTCCCCTTCTGTCCCCTTTCTCCAAGGAGGGAGTAAAATGTTACTGGTATGGACTACCAATATAGAACTATTCCATCATTTACTGGCTTGGTTGCACTGGCTGGTGCGTTAGAGGGTCAGAGCCCACGTTCTGCATATTCCCACTCACCTGCTCAGAGAAAAGTGGGTGCACAGTGTTTACTTATCTCTGCGCACTTGGATCCAAGGTCTGACTCCCTCTTATGCATGCAGTGAGGACCACATTCAGACATGTAGCTATGAAATACATGAATTGGCTTCCCCACCCCATCAGGTTCTTTCCAGTGTTTTGTTGTGAATTCCATGTCTATTTTCTTTTGTAAGACTGATGTACAATAATATCTAATGAACATTTTCTTCTGGTATTCACTTCATGAGGGATCACAGTGCTATGTATGGTATTCTTCCAATACTCTGGAGAAATTTGCTGGTTCATTTCCTTCCCCCAATCTACCTGCACAATATCAATATGGCCTTATAGTTCTGTAGGGAAATGTGAAAACAATGTACCTGTTTTTCTTTTCTTTTCTTTTTTTCCCTAGAGACCTTATTATGTTCTAATCTCAGCATATAGCTCTCTACTGAGGATAAATCTGATTTAAACTGTCTCCAGGTCTCTTATGATTTTGTAAATAATGGGTATGGTTCTGATTTTACCCCAGAAAATGTCCATTGACTTCAGTGGAGTTATTCCTGATTTACACTGGTGTGTGGGGAGAAACAGACCTAATATCTTCACTGTAAGAAGATGGAAAAGTCCTGTTTTAGGAACATATTTCTCTTGCAATTCTATGTTTTGTCAAAACATTTCCTAGGGCTGGATTCTGTCACCATTAATCACTGGTTTTAAAGGGAGATATTGCCATTTACACGGAACCCCTTTAGTACTCCCCATGCAACATAAATGAGTTCTTAAAACCCTTTTACACTGCCAGGTTGGTGTAAAGAGACCTTAGTGTAAATGAGAATCTGGTCCAATATAGCTACCCATTGAGTATGATACTACAAAACGAATTTGATCCAAAGTCCATTGAAGTCAATGACAGTTTTTCCATTGACGTCAATAGGCTAAGGATCAGCCCCTATGTAAGTGTGGCAGGGTCTGAGTCTTGTATATTCTAATCATTCTGTGTCCATTTTTCCCTTATATCTCTTGTGAAATTAAATATCAGTCATATGGGACATTATAAAAGGTGATCAAAAGCATTAGTATTTTCTTATATTGTCTGCACACTGGAAATCCACAGATTATTTCCTGAGATTTTGTGTTTGTTTCTGATTTAGTTGACCAGTACATATCTCTTTCAATGTTAATAATTGTGTCTCATCTCTTCCAATCTGGTAACCATTTTGACTTCATCAGCATTGATTAAGTCTGCCATAAACTTGAAGTGAAATACGCAATAGCATAATCCTACATTTGGCCTAGATACTCTTCCATTATTTCTCGTTCATATGCACCTTTCGATGTGCTTATCAATTCATTCTGTCTCAGGTATTGTTAGCAGAAAATATTGGAAGAAACCCAATACTCCTAGGCCCTCTGATTATTTCTATAAGGTCTAGTAAAGATAAGGGCAGACTATCCCATCTATTTAAATAATTTTTTATTTCTTGGAATAATTTACTGTAATGTTCTTTAGATGAGTCATTGAGAGCTAGTTTTATTTGTGTTTCTCATGTACTTCAGTCCCCTTTGGTTCTATTTAAATATATCCATAATACCAGTATTATCTGTTTACCTGTTGTTTAGCATCATAGCTGCTGTTTTCTTGTCATTTATCTTATAGCCAGAAATTGAGTCATATTCTTTTATTGTTCTGGAATTGATTTTGAAGGTTTTCAAATAGACTATAAATCATCATCCACATAAGAGGGAATTTTTATGTAAGACTTTTCCTCTTATTATCACCTTTTTTTTTCTCTCTCTCTCATATTTGTCACAGTTAAGGGCAATTGCACTTGTATTCCCTATCCATAGACCAGCAAGGACTCTATTCCAGGCTTCTGCCTCCTCAGCCATCACTTCTCTTGGACAGAGACCCACATCTTTCTCCCTCCTGAATGGGGATTTTCCAAGCTGAAGAGTTCCATGCCTATACTGTATTATCCCGAAACCAGACTACCAAAACAGGCCAGCATTTTACTCTGTATCCAGAGGCTATAAACAGTTTTATTGCCCACAGTTATGAGTGACCACACAACTCTTTCTAAGCAAGCATTTATTCTTAAAATGAAAGCACTACAGAGAAAATATATAAAAACAACTAAAAAACCTGCACACATGCTGAAAAGCTTACCAGAGATTGCACCCCCAGCTCCAGCAGGGACTCTGATAGGAACAGTCCTTCAAACCCCATAAAGGGTTATTTTCTGTGGTTACAAGTTCATAACGCCTCTGCTCAGAACACGCACATCCATTTGGTTAGTCTTTCCTTTATACGGCTTAGGCCTTTGATCTTCAGATTCTGTGAACAAGTAATTGGTAGACAATGGTCCCCTCCTCAGGGCATAGCTTCAAAAGACTGGGCTTTTGCTTTTGAAAGTGGGAATTTGCATCCGCATCCTTCTAGAGACTTTCCAGGCAAACACTGTTGGTCCAAAATTCCATTGTTGTCTGGCCCTTGTTCTATATAGTTAAACAGCAACCAAAAAAAAAAAAAAAAATTATATGTACCCTGGCGGATGGTACTTAGAATAAATAAAGGCACTGAAGGCGACCTGCTCCCCTCCTCCACGCCTAACATCCTTCTGCTGCAGGTAGATCTTAGTTTCAAAGAGAAAAACTGTAGTTGGAAATAAGGGAGGCTGTGTCAATGGGAGTACACAGGTACACGATTCTTGTATGGTATGAGGTTCCCTATGTAGTAGGGCACTGGTGTGGGTGAGCCCATATCTGCCAGTAGCTCAGGCCTTCACCTTGTGGAAAGGGAAGATAGAAAGTAGGCTGAAGACAACTACATGGAGGAGGATTCTGTTGATTTCAATGGGAATTCCACATGCAGAGCAATTACAGGATCAGGCACAGCTGAAAGGGTGAGATAGATTTCACTGTTTTATTTATATCTTCACTTCATTATATTTTCCCCTCAAATATGTTTATAAAAAAAAGGGAGAGACAGTTAAATATAATAACAAGAAAGAAAGCAAACCTTGTTCCAAGCAGGTGTCAGGCCAGCTGGTGTTCTTATGTGTTTTACAGTATATTACAGTCTAGTGTACTTTAATGTTAGAGCGCAAAAGAAGTCTTTATGTGATGGCCATTAAACACTGTGATTTTTTCTCTGTGTATCACAGTTACAGAAACACTCTCACTAAATAACTATGTTCAGTGAATTTCAACATTTGTCATTTCATACCTGTAGTGTGATGTTCTAATTGGTGCACTGGGTGGATGTATAACTCATAAGCAGAAATGGAAATCACTAAAATTATGTATTTACACAGCCTACTAGTTAGACCAGACATTTCTTACTTTCTCTCTCTGCCCTCTCTCTCTGTGATATGTCTCGATCAACCCTAGCCTATCTCTCTGTATCCAGATCTGATTACTGCTTCATTGATCCATCTCTAATATGAACTTTTGTTGGATATTACTGGGTGACCTGTGAATATCCATTCCCAGCCCATGTAATCTTGCCTGAATTCTCAGTAAGGAAGCCTTCAGTTGTATTTGTAATACAATGGTTAAGTGTGTATGATTATGGCCTTCCTTACTGACTGGTCAATATATAGAGGATAACAGTTTAATATTGCTACCATTTAATGGATTTGTTCCTTTAGCTCAAGTGGTAGAGGCCTATCCTGAAAGCTACCTGTTCCATACCCACTTACAATCCATAGTAAGTACCATTTCATGTGGGAAATGAATATGAAGTTGGAGTTTATCATTTGGGATTGGAAAAATAATTATAGACAACATACAGTCTTATTTATTACTCACAGTTGGATAGAAGCTCAGGATTGTATTGTTTGGAAATGGTTTATTTCCCAAATTATACAGCAGATATAACAGACTATTGCCTAATATACTGGTGTTTAGAAACCACACTAACTTTCTGTCAGTACTTTTGGGAATGTATTACAAGCTAGACAATTCGGGTAAAAATATAGGAGAATCTATCAACCATGTCATTAACCCACTCCGTCCATCTCTAATGGCCCAGAATGGAGGATCACACTTTCAAAAACAGAAGCTCACAAGGCTTGTGTTTTGGATGACATGGGTACATAAGATATTTGGATAGTCTGGACAGCTGACATGGCATCCGGTTTCATCGCAGGGGCTTACACTGGCAGTGGACTGGTCATGAGCATGCAGGTACTTAGGTGGGGAGGTGCTGAAGATTCTGAGGGAAGGCACAGTGAATGGATGACAGCTGTGCTGGGAAGGATGGGAAGGTGCTTGTGGAGGGGATCATGCTGGTGCAGTAAGATGGTGGTGCTGCTGAGTGGTGATATTGATGAAAGAGTGCGGGTGGAAACTAGTGGTTGCTTCCTTACCCCCACCCCGTTCTTACCACACTCCGCATGCTTCAAAACACAGTGATGAGCTGACTACGCACTGAGAGCTATAGAGACTGAAATCAGTGAAGTGAATGCAGAGATGTAGTTGACCCTAAGGCATGAAATCATTTCCAGCCATGTTTGTAACATAACTGGATAGTTACAAACCCATCACAATTGTGATCTTAGGCTTTAGTAACATGGCTGTTCTTTATAAGAGAAAAATCCCTTTCTATGTAGATATGGAAATGAGAGAGAGATCTCTCTTTTTGATAAATGTTATATGTGCCTCAGTTTACTTGCTTGATACTATTATTCTGAAAAAATGGAATTGAATTAAAAAGGGCTGTTAGGAAGAGCAAACAGGAAAGAAAACAACAGTCAGAGATAGGATAGACAAGCAAAGGGAACAATAGCTGAGCCATTAATTGGGAAGGTGCTCTTACCAGGCATCAGCCAAAGAGATGCATGGTCTTTTATTCATCCTCCTCATAGCATACCACCTGGAGATTTCAAATGAGTTGTTTAGGTCAGCTTGAAATTTTCACAGGCTATACATACAAGGCCATTAATATCCTTTCTGTAGCCTTCACATCAATATACCCTGCTGAGTTAATGTTTTGGATTCATTCATAGGCTCTCAAGGGCACATGTAGACACATAAGAACCTAACAGGCAGTGAAGTAGTGAATCTGAAAAGATGAGACGCAGTGAACATTACACAGTAAATGTGCTTCATTTTTAGTTTCCTGGATAATCACAGCTTGGAACAGAGCTGTTGAAATATTTTAAAATGTTCTGTAGATTGAAAGCATAGCTTGTGAAGCATAGACAATCGTATTTAAAGAAGTTGGCTGAGATCTGCCCTATTTTATAGCAAACCAATGATGGTATGTTACAAATAGAACCCTTTATGCTACCTTAAGAGAAAGAGAGCAATACAAAGATAGCACATTGGGTTTCTGCTTAAGGTTTCTTTAAGAAAGCAAATTTGGCATTGGCTTATTATTGTGCATAAGTTATATGCAAAACAAGTTGCTGAACATGGGACTGTTTCTATTATTCACCCTTGCAAAAAAATAAGAACTGAGTCTGCGTGTGGCACCAGCAGGATTCATTCATTCAGGACATTCATTTCAGGAGGCCATGCATTTTTATTTCCAATTTGATGAACTCGCTCACCATAATGCAAATG
Organism: Dermatemys mawii; assembly: GCA_007922305.1. Taxonomy (NCBI): domain Eukaryota; kingdom Metazoa; phylum Chordata; order Testudines; family Dermatemydidae; genus Dermatemys; species Dermatemys mawii. The sequence continues at coordinate 28,369,556 of ML677332.1, forward strand.
GAACTGAGCATGTTAGAGAATGCAATAGTATTTTAGCCTACAGTAAGCAGATCCATATTAATAACAGGCTCATAGCCCAAGGCAGATTTACTCTGTTTAATTTTGTTTGTTGCAAAGGAGAGGTTAAATCTAGATATATTATTAAGCAGATAAAGCAAATTTTTATGCAGTGTTTCCAGCAGCAACATCAGTTCCTAGGAGCTCCGTCATACTGCATAAGCAAATCACATGTATATGAAAGATCTCTGTGAACTGCTTTGTTAACATCTAGGGCCAGATCTGTGACCCTCCATCTGGCTACTTTGCATTGCTCAGGCAATGCAAAGAAGCCAAAAGGGACCACTAGATCATTTAATCTGACTCCTGTGTATCACAGGCCACCAACACCGTGAAACGCCTGCACTCTAAACCCAGCAACAGAAATGAGACCAACCCACAGGAGACTAGACTATTCTATGGCACAGTCTGCTAATAGTAGAGACCGAGGTGCACCAGTGTCTGAAGCCACTGCAGTGGCAGGGAACGGATTAAATGAAATATACACAGATAATCCTAGCAACAGATCTGCACTCACAAGCTACAGAGAAAGGAGGAAAAAAAACCCCAAGGTCACTGCCAATCTGACCTGATGGAAAATTCTTTCCTGAGCCCACATAAGACGATCAGTTAGACCCTGAGCATGTGAGCACGACCCAGCCAGTGAAACACCCAGTGAAGCAGCTGGAGATCCCTCTACAGAAATGGCTTAATACAGGTCACATTACTTGCTTCCGATCTGACATAAGAGGCATATTAGAAGAGGGTGAAAAGGGGCATTCACAGCAGGTGAAACTATAACAGCCCAATTTGCTGCCCAGAGCTTGTCGGAATTTTTTTTCACAGGAAAAAATTTCAAAGAAAAAACATTTTTCTTTGATTTTTTTGGGTGGCTTTGTTGAAAAACATCAACCCTTCCCCCAAATTGTATAATTTTCTGCCAAAAATGTTCAGTTTTTGACTATTTTTGTTGAAAAAAATCTGAAAACTTTTGTTTGAAAATGGACATTTCCCACAGAAATGTCCATTAAGACAAAAGAGCCATTTTCTGTTGAAAAAACTTTGTGATAGAACATTTTCAATGGACTCAATTAGAGCAGTTATACCAGAGTTCAAATTGGCCTCTAGACAGCTCTAGAAGGGGATGGTGTGATAGTAGTAGAAAGGTGATGTTAACTCACCTTTTTCTTTCTTCTTCAAGTGTTACATGGAACCTAGGCCAGCATCTTCAACCTTGTCATGAACTGGTGATCTTGACAGACCGTCATAACAATAAAGCATAGCAGTGAAATAGAGCTTTATATCCTCAACTACTCTACAAACATTAGCTAGTTAATGGTAAGCAAATAACCACAAACTAAGTGGGGTCAAACCTTATCAGTGATTAGATGGGAGCTCTCCAAAGACCTGAAGGAAATGGTATTGGTGAGGATATAGGTGCCACTCTTCCCTCTAAGGGTGCATCTACATTTGAGTAGGGAGGCATGATTCCCAGCTTGCGCAGCTCTGCTCAAGCTAGTACTTATAAATATCAGTGTGTCTCTGAGTTAGCCACTTGAGTATGTACCCAGGGGGTTGGGCAGACTGTCCTTGGGTCAGCTAGCCTGAGTGGCTGCCTGTACCACTGCAGACACACTGGTATTTTTAGGTGCTGGCTCTAGCAGAGGTAGTGTGTGTACATCCCTGCAAGCTGGGAATCACACCTCCCAGCTCAAGTGTAGATATACCCTGAACTGGTACTGAATCAATGCTCTGGCTTGATTTTTGAGTAACAGTTTGTCAACAAAGTGATGCAAAGAACCCAGAAGAGGACTTCTCTCATTTTCTTCTTAGCTTTACTGCTGATTTTTTTATACCAAATTTTGACAGAGAAGAAGTAGAGATCTGAATGCCTGGTGTTGAAAGAAGTTGGACCTGCTTTTCATTTAAATGGACATTACTCCTGATTTAGACCAGTGTAAATGAGATCAGCACTGGGGCCAGTCTGCCTGTACCATCACTATGAAGTAAAGAAAAAAAAAATTAAGAGCAATTCAGGCTGCAAAACAGACTCTGATACAGAATCTCTTCAGTCCTAATCATATCAATGAGAGCATGGGTTATTTGTACTGGAAGTTAGAATTGTCTCTTTAATGCAGACTTCTTTGAAAAGATCAGGGTGTTGTTTATGGACTGTGAATAGCTACATAATAAGCACTTGACTTGCGAACTAGTCTTCGAAAAATACCCCTGTACAGCATTGTAGTACATTTTTGGAGCAATTTGGGGATGAGACATATAATGCTTTCTCAGCCTATTTGTTCCCCAAATAATAGCACTACAGTTTATTGAGCCTGATCTTTACCATGACAAAGTTCACTTTCACCAGTTTTACTTCGGAGCGGAGCTCCTCTAAAATCTCTTAGAGATCAAATTTACTGCCTACAAGCAGGAACATTTCCTCTGCAAACACAGAGTCTGGTATTTCACAACTTTCCACTGACACTGAGGCCTTTCCCTTCCTTACAAAGATAATCTTAAAGAGACAGTGTTAGTTCATCCAATTCCTCCCTCTTAATCTCTTTCAGGTTTTTAATTATTCCTCAGTTTTCAGATAAGAGAGAGTTGTTCTATTTTTCTGTTCATTTCCATGATGCTGAAAGACGAATGCTACCTGTGGCTTCATAAAGTTAATGCAGATTTTTGTTATGCTTTATTTGACATTGGAGGTTCATAATGTACACCATGTGACCTGGGAGTGTGAGTGACAAGACTCTTCCAAAATAAGGATCCTATTGGCCCTTCGGAGTGCATATTTCATTTATCTTTGGCTAATTGGAGCTGAAGACAGCTCAAAGGGGTGAACAGACTCCCTGAGATTTTGCAAGACTTAGGGTCAAAGACAAAATTGTAGCAGAACAGCACCACATCAAAAGCAAACAAATAGTCTCAGCATTGACTCTCAGTATACATTGAGCTGTGCCCTTTGATACCTGAAGAAGACAAAAACAAAAGACAAAAGTAAGTTTGCTTTGAAGCTGCTGTACTGTCTCCTATACAGGAAATCTATAGTTGGACAAGTTAGAAAAAAAAACACGATGACAAAAGTCAAAGGTGGTGGTACATGGGGATTGCAGTCAGATGGCATGTGACCAGGATTCATCATCAGATTTGGTTCTCTGGCTGGATCATTAGCTTCCCTGGCCTGGGTACTGATGGGGAGCGTAACGTGAATGCTGATCCATTGCCCCCAGTCGTTAATCACTCTCTCCTCACTAACCCAACCATCTGGGTGACCAATCTCTTTCAATGGGTTTTTTCTAATGATCTGCCATGCAGCATGTGTTCAGACTATGTTGCATATCATCACTGAGTGCCCACTGACTTATTTTAACAGCAGGCTACCAGCTCTCTGCCTGGCTGATGATGATGCCATTAAATGGCTGGGCACATTGCGCATACGCTGATGATGAGTATGAAAAATACCTGGGCTGCTTTTGCAAAACCCTTAGACCATATAATTTAAACTATTAAAGTGTAATTTAATTTCAGTTTATCCACGCTGTTGAGTGTAGAGTTCTGATCCTGAAATCTTCCATGTAGGACCCTGCTTATTATAGGCTCACTCCTGTTGGGTACAGAGAATTGAGTGCCCTGAGATCACTGTCAGATCAAGCCATAAGTACTACTGCTGCTACTACTGCCCCTAAGTGTGCATGCTAATAACACCTGTGAGACATCCCTATATGCTTCTTAGAATACACAGTGCTGACTCCTGGCATCCTCTCGTAGATGGGAAGTGCTGTGCTCTGGTTTGTAGTAATAGAGCTGATCAATCGGTTGCCAGTATTGCCAACTCTCATGATTTGATCACAAATCTTGTGATGATTAAAGAGGTTTTTTAAAGCCCAGTTCCTGGAGTCATGCAATTAGGTGAGAAACCTAGCTTTTATTTTGTTTTAAAAAATTAGTGTTGTAGTACAAACAAAAGCTTGAAAACGGTAATGCTAGAGAGGCTCCAAAACCTAAATCAATCAAATGTATTTTTTTATTTATGTATTAACAAGTCATGATTTTAATATTTTCATTATTTCCTGACTCATGATTTTGTAATTCTTTGAGTTGGCAACACTGCAGTTCTTATTAACACACAGAACACTCAGCTGTCCAGTTATCCCATATGTCAGTCTTTGCACCATTTCTCTGATGCTGCCTTCCATTCCAGAGCTCTGCTGTTCTCCCAAATGACTCCTCTCTCTCTCAGATTCCTGCTGAAAACTTCATCCTAACTATTGCATTAGCAAGATCCCCCTTTCCAAGAGGACCACTCATCCTTCCATCAAACCTCCTGCTCCCACTCTTATACCTTCTCTCCCCTCCATCACTTGATAGCTGCTCTTCCACTTGTATTTTTTATAATCTGATTGTATTACCTTATGTATTAGAACCACCATTTGGCTGGATCTGTAATAAGGCTTGCTGTAGTCTCTTCTTCCATTTCTTTAGCTCTTTGTTTCCCTATCATCTCTTTATCTACTCCTATTTTAGGGGCCTCATTCTCATCTTTCTCACACTAGTATATATCCACAGAAGTCAGTGGAGTTATGTCAGTGTAAACCATCATAAGTGAGACGAGACTTAGGCCTCAGGTATTTAAAAGATGCACAGTCTTTGGTATCTAGTGTCCTTTCTTTCACTTCTTCCACCAGCATGTGGCCTCAGCAGTTCCTAGCTTCTCTGAGAATATTTTATTCCAGCTGGCAGCTTCCTCCAATAGCTGCTTTCTTTGAAGACTATCTTCTATGTCAAATGGGTATCATGTATACCTGTGGAATATGGCTATCACTTCTGTTTTCCTCCATTCTGGAACATGAACCTTTCTCTTCACTCCTACCTGTGGTTAGGCTGATAGAACCTTTGGAAATCCATGCCTACAGTGGCCTATCTGATTATCCACTACCTGATCCAATGCATTATGCGTTCCTCACTCTGGCTCTTTCTCTGAAACCCTTTATATAGGATGTAACATACTAGATGAATATTGCTGAGCTGATCAGAAAGGAACTGACTAATAAATATTATCGTAAAGCTGAGCAATTTGTTACTCAACACATTTCCTTTCCAGGTAACATTTGTGTCTCCACATTAATTCTTAACATTGTTCCTTTCCTTTCTAAAGTAAATGTAATAATTTTGGCTGCACAGTTCAGAAAATTAAACTCCTTGGGAATATTTCTTTAAAATAGCTTAGATAGCTTAGAAGAAATCAATATTGTGTTCCTTCACCCAAAGTATATTGTATTAGGCCAGTTTTTTTACAGTCAGCTTGAGACTTGGTGGTGGTTTCTGGGGAATGTGGAGAATTGATGGTCTGCTACAACCCTTCTAGAATGCTTCTGACACCTCAAAGAAGCATCACAGCTCCCGTTGAAAAGCTGTAGAGCTCAGTACTTCTGAAAAGCAGGCTCAAAGTATCAGAAGAGTTCCCAAAAAATGTAGCATCCCAAATGATTGGGCATTTTTGAAAATGTTGGCCTAAATTTTCCAGAGTGACTAATGACTTTGGGTGCCTCCTTTTTTGCATTCCCTTAAAAAATTCTGGCTTTCAGGAGGTTGACAGCCTCTTTCAGGGGTCTCAAAATGGGTACCAAATAACTGAAATATCCATAATGTCTAGTCACTCTGGGAAATGTAGGCTTTTTGACCTTATCTGAAATTGTCACAGCTCTCTGACACGCCTTATAACAAAATTATAGTGTTATTATATTTTTGGTATTTGTCTTGCTATTAGTTAGTTTAATCAGATGCTGAGCATGGAAGAATTTTTTTGGTTCTGCCTCATTTTATGACATTTCTGTTATAGTAGTAGTGTCGTTGGTCTTTATAGCTGCTACATGTAGCCTACATTATTTATGTACCAAGTCTCATTTGTTAATGTAAGGCCGTTTGAACTTATTGTGGCTTGATTTCTCAGTGATACTAATGATAATCCAACCATGGTACTGAGATTTGAGGGGGAAAAACTGAGAGTAGGAAATATTTGGAATTTCCACCAAACCTTCTAGTTGCCATAAAACAGAGAATTTAATTCCCAGTCTTTAGGGAAAAATTTCAAGGAGCAAATCCCACAATACTATCCACTTGACGGTGTGTTTTTCAAAAGCTATAAAAGACCAGTTTCTAAGAGAGAGAGTGGGGAATGTGAGGAAATGGAAGGAGTTGGCAGCATTAAATTATATGTCAGGAAAGAGCAATATTAACTGCACTGCAGCAGACTCATTCAAGAGCTGTATTTTATGGCCTTAAAACCAGAACCGTGCAGTTTAGGGGAAAAGAAGAATAGATGGCAACTTAACACAAGTATGTCAGCATCACATAGACATAGCAAGCTTCATTAAAGATCTGTTTATTTTTGCATGGACTGTTTTAAAGTCTATGTAGAGGCAGAAATATAAAGGGCCTAATTTTGCTAACAATGACATATGAGTAGCCCTCCATCATGCACTAACCTCACTGACTTCCATGCGAATATTCCCCGAATATGGATTATAGGACTGGACCTCAAAAAATTAATTAATTAAATTAATTAACACATAGGGTTTATTTCACAGAGGTGCAAAAAGCAGAAGTTGAAACATATAAAAGTGATTTCTTCCTTTCACCTCAAGACTTCATGTACTGGCTTTGCAAGAGCAAAGATCAGCCATTTGTGACATACAAAGAATAATCTGATGAGGCCGACAACTTTCAGAAAGTAACTGAGAAGGGGGAGGGGAGAAACTGCATTGCTCTAAAATGTTAAGCTATTTGATGAGATTGACTTTTTGGCTATTCTAATCAGACACTGGATCTGTGCCAGATTCTGCACAAGAAATTCCAGTAATTAATCCATAGAGACACCTTTGCAACTAATCAAATTTAATATGGGACATTTCTTGGCACAAGTAACATTTTATCCTTGCTTAAGTCTTTTATAAATTGGCATCATAGACCCACTAGTTTGACTGTAGCCAACACCTGTACTGAACATGCGAACTCTGACTTGTCAATAAACCTGTCTCAGTCTTTCCTATTAAAAGAATAAAAGGGGAGTGTGTAATGAGGAACTGGGAAGCTCTTAAGCCTTGTCCCCATCTCGCAGCAAAAGGACTATTTAAGAATCTATTCTACACTTCTTGCATTACAAAATGTTCAGTCAAATTATGTTAGTGCCATCTCTTAGCATTAAGGAGAATGAGCAAAGGTGATTCAAAATGTGATCACTATGGGGACATAGAGATGAGATGACTGGAGGTCTCATCTCACGGTGCCTACTCCTCTAATCACAGGAACTGTATCTTAACACCTATCTGAAACAAATGGCTATCCTGTGCTCATCACGGATGGAGAAGATGAAACATTTCTAAGATCCCTGTCAATGTGTGTTTGGGGAAAATTCTCACTCCTCCAAGTTGAGTGATCAATTCATCCTCGAGCTCATAGGTAAAAACCTCCGGGATTTAGCATCTAATAGAAGTAAGGGCACTGCAATCCATTCACGGCCGGCTCTACGTTTTTTGCCACCCTGAGCAAAAAAAAAAAAAAAAAAAAAAAGAGGGTGGCCGAATTATGCCGCTTCAAGGTTGACCAGAATCCAGAATGCTGCCCCTTACAATGTGCCACCCCAGACACATGCTTCCTCAGCTGGTGCCTGGAGCCAGCCCTGGATACCTTTGGGATCTAAGAAAATGTCATATTTTTTCCTTTTGAACTCCAGCAATGTAGACTCTGTGGATACCTCCTGGAACAGGTGTACTGCAGCATGAGTGTAATGTTGTAGTCAGAGTGATCAGACCAGTGGTATATATCTTGGGCAGTGCCAGGTGACGCACTGCAACTTGATGGTAGTGAAACGTCACAGGTAGTGTTATATTCTGTAGAGGTTTGAATGAGGGATGGGAGAGAGCCGTGCTGAAATGTCAATGAGGCTGTTAACCGTGCTGCTTTGCAATTCACAATCCAATACATTTATAGAAATTAAAGAGAGCAGGTACTATAGGATTATTATTATTATAGCTGGGAGAGGCTCCAACCAAGATGAGATTGAGGCCCCATTGTGCTGGACACTGTGTAAATACAGTAAAATACAGTTCTTGCCCCAAAGTGTTTACAGTCTAAATAGAAAAGACAGAGTGTGAGAAAGGAAGTCTTATCATCCCATTTTATAGAGGGGGAAGTGAGGCACAGAGAAATCAAGTCACCTAGGGAATCTAGGGCAGAGCCAAGAATTGATCTCCTTTTTCCTGAGACACAATTTAGAACACCAACCCCAAGTCCATCCTTATTCTCTCTTGGATGGTAGGCTGCAAGGCCATTGTGCTTAGAATAAGCCATTGGGTGCTGAATATCATCCTATGAGAAATACTGCATTGCCACTCCAGTATGTGAGGTTACTGCTATCATTTCAGAGGTTGTATCCCAGGATCCTTTTTGTCACAAGGAGATACTCTAAGAACTGCCTTGTCATGTATCTTTGGTACCTTTCCCTGCCTTCACACATGTGCCAATGGCACTTCTAGATCACGTAGTCCCTCACTTGTTTTCCTGAAAAACTAGGTCGAACTCATGGATCAACTGGTGACGATGTTCTATCCCCGCTCCATCATTGTCAGAAAAATCTTTAGGCAGTGTAGGATGTACTCTGGTAGATGTCAGATGCCTTTTCAGCATCAATATCTGACTCATCAAAGATGTCAGGCCTTGAGGGTCAATTAAAATTCAGTTATGTCACAGATGACCAATAGATTGATTGCTGCTATTGCCACAACATCCTTTTTGCTTCACAGTGTGGTGGAATCATAGTCTTGCAAACTTGGGATGACCAGTAGTGGCTGCAGAACATCTGCATGAGGACACAGACCTTCATGGAGTCATGTGAGGAGCTGTGTAAGGAGCTGAAACCAACTTTCTGATACTGGAACACTCGACTGGTTCAGATGCAGGTTGCTATTGCCTATGGAAGCTGGTTTCCCCCGACCAGCTATATGGGCATTGCAAACAGCTTTGGGGTTGGAAATTTCACTGTTGGGGTTATGGCTGTGCAGATTTGTGAGGCAATTAACACTATGGTTTACCCACAGGGGTTGCCATAAGAAACGTTCCAGAAATAATAGCTGGTTTTCAGATGCTGCAATTGCCAAACTGTGCCAAGGCCTTAAAAAATACTCATATCCCAATAGTTTGGCCACCATAACAAACAAGTGAGTACGTGAACCAAAATGGTTACTATTCCATCATTCTGCAAAGCATAGTGGACATGGAGGCAGACTCACAAATACAAATGTGGGGAACTCCTCATGATGCCAGGGTACTGAGGAGATCAGGATTTTACTTGATGCAGGAAGAAGGGATTTTATTCCATATAATGGAGATTGGTCCTTATGGTATATCTGTGCCAACTGTTATTTTGAGGGAACCTTCATACCAGCTCCTTGCCTTGGGTCATGAACCATACCCTGATGTAAATGGCCCAGGAAAAAGGGAATTCAGTTTCAAGCTAAGTAACTGCAAAATGGTTGTGAAATGCACATTTGGTAGGCTCAAGGCTCATTGGCATTACTTATAGATCCATCTGGATGCCAGCGTATGATCACTGGCTGCTGTGCTACACAGTATCTGAGAGGTAAGGGAGAATATTTTCATCCCAAGTGGGCTGAGGACACATTCAGTATGCAAACTCTGTACAGGCAGCCAGATCCCATACTCATGCATATTGGTCCTGGGTCCCAGAGGGAAAGGGAAATTAAGGACATCTTATCTGCATGCATCCTGGCACAGCAGGGGATGACATCTGCCTTGTACTTGTGGCAAAGGACACCTTTCCATCTTTCAGTGAAGCTGCTTTGCATCAGGGAACATACCTATGTTCTTATGGGGTTACATATCTTTTTAAGTGTTTTGTTTCCACTTCATGTGCAGTTGCTAACGTTTGTCATACACTCCTGTATGTTACATTGCAAATATTTACGAACCCAATTATTACAGTGTACATACATTGTGTTAAGAGCTCGGGTCCGGGTTTCTGCTTTTGAGGATGGTGGCTGTGTTGTTATGCACTCACTGGTCAATATATTTGTTCTTCTCACTGTTGATGCCTGAAAGTTAGCCAGTTCCTCACTTGGGATTCATTGTAAAAAACAAATGGGGGTAGATCTGACGCTGGCAACTGTTTCATCCATTCTTACATATGACTTTTTTGTTTTTAATTTCTCCTCCTCCTAACTGCATGTACAGCTATACGAGGAGCCTCACAACTCAGTGCACACAGAGGTTTCTGTTAGGAAAAGTGAAGGACCCATTTGCACTTCTTTTTGTGACATACTGGATTCCCAAATGCTTTAATCAATAAAACATTTGACTGATGAATGCAACCCCTAATTTCAGCCTTTCGAGAGCTGTTGAAGGTGTGGGATTTTCCCAGTGATGGAGAGAAATGCGGTCATTGTGTACCTGAATAATTTTTCAATGCCTCAAGTGTCTGCCACACTTCACATCTCTTTTAAAACCCCTGCTATTTATGAGTATTTAAACTTTCCTAAGGTGGTGTTGATTGCTGTTGGTGGCGGGGGCAGAGATAGTCTCCAGATTCCAGGGATGTGGGGACAGAGAGGGCCCAGGCCTGTAGGATTTCTGCTGTCCCAGAGGGGAGGCGTAGCAGCAGGTGGCAACTTCTGGTCCCACTTCTCATTGAACTCCAGTCCCTCTGCTGGTGGAAGCAGTATTCCCAACCTTGCTCCTATATCTGGGCTCTTGATCAGATGGGTTGCCTTGGGCCTGGCACAATGACCATAAGTGGCAGTTACAGAAACAAGGTAGGTGAGGCAATATCTTTTATTGGACCAACTTCTGTTGGTGAGAGAAACAAGTTTTTGAGCTACACAGAGCTCTCTTTCAGGTCTGGGAAACTAACTCAAAGTGTCACGGCTAAATACAAGGTTTGAACAGATTGTTTAGTGTAAATAGTTGACAGTGAGACTTGGGTCTTGTTGGGGGTGGGGGAGTTGCTCCCCATTCTATCAATGACAGACACTAAACCTGAGTGATGCTACCACCTCATGCACCAGGTGCACTCATTCAAATTTCTGCCCCAACCTCCATGAAGAGGGGCTGCCAAGCCAAATTTCAGTAAGTGGTGGTGAAATCCTGAATACCAAGTTGCAATGCCACTCGGATTTGACCTGACCTGGCCTGCAAATGCACACATGGACCCCAGCTAATGTCACCTCAATGGAGAAATATGGCCATTGTGCTAATTTATTGTTTAAGAATGATCACCAGTGCTAAATACAATTCACAGTTGTTAGATAACCTGGCCTTAATTCAAGGTCTGCTTAAGGTTTTGGGGAGGGTGGTGATTTCAATATAGGGTACTGACAGATGCTGTGTGATTGCAAGTATGTTTTTTTCTCTCCTTCTTTGAATGTCAACATGTTCGATAAAGTCATTAAGAAAGATGTAGGCACTAAGGGTGGATTGATATCTAAGACATCTGCTGTGGTGAGAATTAGCAGAGGCTTTTTATAGCAGAGAAAACATGCACTCCACTTTCCCCATTCCTCCTGTGTATCCCTAGGACTTTGGATAGTTGTGAACCTAAGGGGAAGATTCAAAATTTCCGCTATAATGGCACCAAAACATTACACATGATACCATTACATTACTCACAAGGCTTAGGGCTCATTCATTAACCGAAAACAAACCAACCAACCCCCAACCCACACCATTTAAGTTTGCCACACCCAGGAAGGAGGAGAGATACAGTTAAACAAATAATAACATTTATTGAAACTCTGAGGTAGAAGGTTTATTTTCTAGAGAAATGTAAAAAGAACAATTAAGGCAAGATCTGCAATCAATAAATTATTGAAACTGTTTCAAAAGTGAAGTTTTCTATGGAATATTTTAAAAGGCATATTTTGAAAATACAACAATATCATCTTTTTAAAAATATAGAGATGACAACTGAGAAAGCTGCCCACACTTCAATGGCTTTGCACCTGTCTCCTGCCCCTCTTTATCAAAAAGAGTGAATAATGACAGGGGGTTGATGGCTCTTGGTGACGTGCCAGGTGTCTTGTGTGAAGGATTTCAGGGGCTGGTCCATGCTGGTATTCTGGGACATTGCAGGCCCATTGTTGTCCTCCTGTATAGTATTTGGAAAAAGATCTCCAGGCTTAACAGTACCTTGGGTGGGAGCCGGAGGAGAAAGGAGCTGACGGGCTGATCCTGGGGCCTTGTCAACTGGAGGAGGCTGCACTCTGTCAGCCATCAGCAATTTTACCCACTGTCTCTCCTCCTCCAAAAACTGGGTCATAAGTCTCTCTTCCTGCTGAAGAGACTACTCCTCCCTTTCCCTGAGAGTCTCAGATTACTCCTGGATTCTCCTCTCCATCCCTGTGAGCAACTCCTCCCTGCTCCTACTCTGTCTATTCTGGCCTTCTCTGTGGTTCTGCTCCCACCTTCTTGACAGCGTGTTCCCTCTCTGGAGCCAAAGGTCCCGCCCATACAAAGCAAAGGAGAACATTATATTTTGCACCTTGGGAACAAGCTAAGAAATCACCCCATATAACATAACTTTGCCATAACAAAGGCCACAATTTTGATATTTTTGTGCATTTCAGGAATGTAACTGTCTCAACATTCTTAGTTCTCATAAGTAAAGCTATGATTTTAGTAAAAGTCAGGGACAGGTCACGGGCAGTCAGTCACAGAAGCCATGGCTTGTCCCTGACTTTTATTAAAAACTTCCCCAACAAAATGGGAAGGGAGGAGGAGCCAGCACTCTGCCACTCTCCACCCCAGTGGCTGAAAGCTGCAGAAACCCCATTTCCCAGTAGCTGGGAGGGGTATCCCGCTGCCCTATGGGGCTGGAAGCTGCAGGGCGGGGGGCACCTGCCAGCAGTGGAATCTGGGGACGATCCCATAGAGCATCTCCGGGACCCTCTCTGCCGCCAGCGATGGCTGGGAGCTGTGGGGGGAGCTGACTGCTCATGGCAGTAGGAGAGCTGCAGGGAGGCCCCTACCAGTGGCAACGGCTGGGGAGCTGTAGAGGGCCCTCAGGAGTCCTCACCTACAGCCGCTTAGCTGCTCTGGTGTCCCTCTGCTGCTGCCAGTGGCGAATGGAAGCTGGTGGGGGTGGGGGAACCGAATCAGTGGCTGCTGAGCCGCTGCAGGGGAGACCCGTGCCAGCGGCGGCAGCTGGGCAACTCTGGAGTCACCACCAGCGGCCAGTCAGCTGTGGGGGTCCTGCTGCTCACAGGAGATCCCACACTGCCTGGGGAGGCTGGGCTGCTGTGGGGTCCCCAATATCATGGAGGTCACTGGACATCACGGATTCTGTGACATAATCGTAGCCTTAATCATAAGCTATTTGCAGCCCCTAAGGAAGGAGAAGAAGCACATAATGGTGAGAAACATTCAGGTGTGATTTTAACAATTTACAATGTGCATACTGTCTCAAGGGGTTGAGGGGAGGTGGAAAAAGTCCTTGCAGAGTCTATCTTGCCAGTTCACAATTTCATCTTTTAAGGCTGGCCAACCTTGGGATAATATAGCAGTGTTCAAAGTATCACAATGGAACACAGAAGTGGCTTTTCAGGCCTGTGGAAGGGTTCAATCAGTCTATGCTAGAGAAATGTTTCTGCTAATGGTCACTGTATAGATTGCTGAATGGAGTGTTTTGGTCAACTCTGAAGGTGGTCCTAGCAGATTTGCACTGCTCATGGACCTTAAGAATGAGCTGGAGTTTCTGCTGCAAGAGAAAGTTGCTGAGATATGCTTACTGGATGTGAAGGGAATCAGAATGGAAATCAACTACATTCTGACCTAGAATATGAAGATTTCATGCAAAGGTAGCTCTGAACCACGAACTGCCCCTCCACCCCAGCAGCAAAAAATCCTGCCCCTATTCCTACATGACAATGGTGAAATGGACAGAGAATGAGAGACACAGAATATGTCTTTATTAATTTTCCTGAAAATCCAGGTCAGCACCGCAAGTCTTTGCCTCAGACAACCAGAAATTGCTTTTTCTATGATTACCTGACTGCACAATTATCTCCCACTGCACTACCTGACTTAAGCAGCATGGCTTTGTGGGGAGAGAGCAGACAGAAGGGACACAGCTCAGCACTTCAAGCCTTCACCTCAGACAACAGGAAAAAGAAACCACACTGCTTTTGCTATGACCACTGGGCCAGATACTTGTCTCCCCACTCAGCCCAGCTTATGTGGGGAGAGGGAAAAGAGTAGTGACAGACACTTTAACTTTGCAAACTTCACAGGGACAAGAAGAAAGCAATATTGTAACTACCCTTTCCTGAGAGAACTGTAAATTATCTTGACAAGTGTTCCTGCTTCCACAAGAATGACCTTTTTAGCCACTCTCCGCCCCCGACCCTCTAGGTTGTGTGGCCCTAGGACCATCACTGCCTGACAGGTGATTGAGAAACAGACAGATATGGGGGCTGAGAGTGGCTTTGCAAACTTTAAAAAAATTGCATAAGAATCCAATTCACAGACTTTGTAACTGTGGTTTCTCAAAAATCAATAAAATAATTGATTTATAACTCAGGGTATGTCTACACAGAACCTCTCCCCCCCACAACCAACCAAACAAAAAATTCCCACAGCAGTGATTCTCAGAACCTGGATCTATTGATCTGGGCTTTCCTGATGGTGCTAAAAATAGGTATGAAGCCACTCTGACTGGGATTTGAAAACCAGGGAGTCGATGGGTTTCAGAGCACGAGCTCCAGCCTGAGCCAGAATGTCTATACTGCTATTTTTCAAGCTGCAACATGAACCTGAGTTTGTAGATCCAGGCTCTGAGATTTGCTGCCATGTTTCTTGTTTGTTTGTACTGCCAGGTAGATGTACCCTCTGTCTCAGGTGATGGCCATTTTGGGGTGGAGCAGAGCAGAGGCTATGAAAATTGGAGGAGTTTAATGTGGGTATGGGGCATCACAGTGGAGTGGTTTCAGGTAAAGCACTGGGTTAAGCTGCAGAATAACTTCCTCCTCACTCTCCAAGCTTTTTGGGGGGACCTCCATGGTCCCTGCTGCCTCCCCAGTCAAGCCCTCATCACTGTCTTGTTAGACAATGAGGCTGGTAGGTTGAAGAGGGAATCCTAAGCCACGTTAGACTCAATACTGGGGGTCTTGACAGCACCTGTTCAAGCTCCTTATAGAAGGGGCTTCCACAATGAGCCCCCCTGAAACTACCTGAGTCCTTGGCCTTCCTGTACAGGAAACTTAAGTATTGTGCAATCCAGTGAATGCCAGTCTACCCCAGCCTCCATGAACTTTGCCTTTACAGGTTAAAGTCTCTGCCCCTCTGCCAGAATCATGGAGGGTGCTGCACTCCTCTCAGACAGTGATTAGTACTTGGGTATCCTCGGCAGACCAAGTGGCTGCTTTTGGAGCTGGATCAGTTGTCACCTGTAGTGATTTGTAAAGAATGCAGTGGAAAGCTATTCTGATGTGGTCTGTGCAACATGCTACTACCTGCATACAGGGGTGTCAGAATGGAGGTGGGGGGCTGGAGCCATGGCTGCATCACTTTTTACCATCTATAAGGGCAAATGAAGAGGGGGAGGGGGTGGAGAGGACCAAGTGGGGAGTGGGGTCTTGGGGAAGACGCAGTTTGGGGATGTGGCCTCATGGAAGGGGTGACTTGAGGGTGAGGCCTCGGAGGGAATGGGCAGCATGAGGGTGGGGATTCAGGGCAAAAGGGGAAGGGGCCATGGTTCAGGTGCTGGTGGCTCTCTCATTTTTGGGGAGCTTACACCATTCCTGCATGCATACAGAGTTCATATAGAGGGATAGGCACCTTTCTTATTATTATTACTTGAGGGTTGCAACCATGGTAACCCATTATGTATGATAGTCTGCTAATTTCATTGTGGATCAATAGTCCTTTTGATCAACACAGCATACCATGTTGTCCACCCAGATCTTCTTTCTTTACCCTGTGGTCTTCTGCCATCAACTTTCCCTTCCAGTATCCATAAATATGCATCCTGTTGAGCCTCTTAAAACGTGCCCTGCAGATCAAATGATCTTTTCATAGGATCTCTGACTAGCATTTGCTGAGTTCTAGTAATCCCCAATCCTTTTTGACTGGTTATGCAGTCTGTCTATGGTCTTTTCAGAAGTCTTCTATAACACCATAATTTGAAGGACAGTAGTTTCTTTTTTTATTGATTATTTGAATGTCCATATTTCACAGCCATAATTTAACAGACCAAATGTAAGTTTTTCAAGGTTGGAATTAAGTCTTTAGATTTATGTTCTTTCTCATTAGATGTTTATTCTTTCAGAATGTCTCTTTTTCTCTTGCTATTCTGGTGCTGACTTCAGTGTCTGATCTTCCATCTTCTGTAATAATGCTTCCTAAGCAGCAATAATTTCTCACTTCCTGTATGGCTGTGTCATTCACTGGAATCTAGCATGTTTTCCCAGCATCATCGCACAGCACCATAGTTTTTGATCATTCCACATTCAGCTCTAGACCATATTCTTTTCTATATTTATACATAATCTCCTCTAACTTCATTAGACTTTATTCTGAATCAGCCAACAGCACTGTCATCTGCATAGCAAATGTTATTCACCCATTTTTCATTTGTCTTAATACTGTCTTCTCTTTCTTTGATTAATTTAATCAAACACTTGCTATAAATGTTGAATGAAGTTGGTGACATTATACAACCTTGTCTCACTCCTCTCTTGATCTCTATTAGATTTTCATTTTCAGCTCCTATTATAATCACCTGCTGATTCCAATATAATTGTTTTATTACTCAGAGTTCATTTCCATCAATCCCTATATTAAGGTCATATGTTGAGCAATTTGTAGTGGTAGATTCTGTCAAATGTATTGGGAAATCAATAAAACACAACTGTACTGCTATCCCTATTTCAGGCACCTCAGACTGTGTGAAGGTCAGGGAGGAAAGGGTTTAGGGCATTGTGGGAATGGGTGTGGAGGACTATTGAAACTCAGTGTCATGACCCTGTGGGTCTTGAACCTGAGGGTTTCAACTTAACTGATGTCATCCTGCTCTCACCCAGCAGCTTGTATTCAAGCAACGAGGGATGGAGAGGCTATAAAACCTGAAGCAACATAATGGAGGCTTCCTTGGGGCCTGAACTGGAGGAACACTGGGGCTTCTGCTTGGTCATGGCTTCCAGTTTAAACCCAAAGAGAGACACAGGCACTACCTGGCTGCTGCTCAGGTCCCTCACCAGGTGCTACAGACCCTGACATGCCTGATTGTCAATATCCTGACCTTGGCCTGACTTCTGGTAACCCAAACAGTACCCATCCCTATCTGGATTAGTTTGACTGGCTCTTGCCTGATTACTGGTAACCTGAACATGACTCTGCAGAACTAGGTCACTGATCATTAGACCCAGCTGCCTACATCCTGATCCTGACAGTTTGTTTGGACTGCAATCACAAGAGGTGGGCCCAGCAAGAGAATGAGAATGGAGCCAATTGGTCAATCTCAGTTTCAAGAAGAACCGGGCTTGCCTGAGTGGACCACCTGTCTCCAGGCAGACAATCAAGCACTGCAGGCATGAGTTGCACAATTGGCCGCTGAGACTGTTGCAAATGCAGGTAAGCAACTGTGCAATGAGAATACAATGCTGTGGGCATGACTCATGATACCTGCCCCTGAGCAGAGTACCTTGAAACTCCTGCTGAAACAATTTGATTTTAATTGTCAGTGGTTCCAGGATTTTATGACTCAGTGCTGCCTCCAGTTCTTACTCTGTCACCAGGCCGATGCCTCTAGAGCAGGACAAAGTACACCTGAATCTAGTTTAGTGTCTGGAAAAACTTTGGATTGGGCCTTTCCCCTTGCTGGAGGGCCATAGCCAAGTATTGACAATCTAGGACACCTTTCTTCAGGAAATGTTATCAGTTTATGATAACTCTCATTGTGTCCACTTGTCAGAAAGCATTTTAGAGTAGCTTCAGCATGGACAGGCATCATTGTGTCTTACACAGTGCACTTCCATGGGCTTGTCATGGACACTGAATGGAGTGAGGCAGTGCAGTGATACCAGTTCCAATGGGGTCTGTGGGAGGAAGCTAAGGATATGTTAGCCCGGGTAGAGAATCCTATAGGCCAGAACACTTTTGTCAACCTTGCTATCCAAACTGGTGACTGATTGTGAAGATAGAGAGAGGGAAAAAAAGGGCCCCCTCAACCACTCTGTCCAGGTCCATTGATGGTGATCAGCCAGTTGAACCAAAGCAGATAAATCTAGCTCAGGCTTGAACGGGATGAATGGCACTGAAAATATCATTTATGGTTCTATTTTAGCAGTTTATTTAGTATTAGTTAGAGACAGTAGCCACTGGAGTTGTTGGAGACTGATTATAGTAATGTGACAGGGGTATTCACCTTTGCCACCTTCACTCATATCCTATAACTGGAGCCATCAAAGTTCTGCCTTTCCTCATCACTCCTGTGTGTTACAACCCTACTGCAAGTCTGAAGCAAAACCCAAGATTCAAATATCACTTTCTCCATCCATGAACTTTGCGAGAATTTAAACTGCAGATCTAGACTTTGCTATATGGGCCCATCTGCTACAAAATTAAAACACAAGACCCAGTAACTGTAGTCTACCTAATTATTTCAAACCTGGTCCACTCAAGATGGATATTTATGGAATATACACCACAGTGAAAGTTATAAACTCACTTGGATTAAGTGAGTACAGTAATTGGATAATGATCATTCTCTTAACTGAACCGAATGATTCATATGATCTAATATGGATTAATCTATACGTAAATCATCTTGGTTCAATTACAACTTCTGCTTGACAATCTGTTTTTACAAGGCAGAAACATACTTTTTGTTATTATAAGGATTTTGTATAATAAGATTTTATCACTCTTGCCCTAGAAACCTGATACAAAAAGCCAGAGGCCTACTCTTTTTAATTCATCAAAGTTGTGATAATCACATATATACCAATCCAAGCCTCTTATTTTCCCTAGTTGTTTGATCAGTATCTTTATATGGAGACAGGAAACAACAAGAGATCAATCAACAAAACAAATTGATTCTTTTGTTTCTTGTGACAGGACAGTTGTTTGGTTACTATGAGCGTTTCCTAGTTATTTGCACCATCTGGTCAGTCATCTAAGTCACATGCTATTTGTTTTCTTCCCTGATTGGATGTCATAATCTTTATAAACAGGAGTCCTTTCTTTCTGCTCACAAATTACCCTTGAATATTTTTAGCTGTTCAGTAAAACCACTGTGTGAATAATAAAACATTGTGTACAAAGTGGCTGAGAGAGCATTTCTAATGCAAATACTCTGATGAATATTTTATACACACTGGTACTTGTGATATATATATCCACAAACATTCTTGCATTCAAAAACTTGCTTACCTGAATGCTCATGGACAGGTGAAGAAAGAGGTCATGAATATCACTGAAGTGAGTGTTGTTAACAAAAATCGTCACAGATCTTTTTTTCTTCTGTCTACCCAGCTCTCTTTCTTATGGGGAACAATTGCTGTGTTCCTAGCTAATGTTCTGGGGAGGAAACAAATAATATAATAAGGAATAGTCAATAATTTATATATAATATATATTATAATATGCAAAGCAAACCTTCACAACGCCTTCAAAAGACATGTGTGGGAAATTAAATTCATAACTCTGCTAGACACCAAAAAACATGGGCTCAGGCCTGACTACAGAGTCAGGTTGACATATGGCTGCTTACATTGACCTAATTCTGTAAATGTCTACACGACAATGTAGTTCCCATCAATGTAACTTATCCCCTATCCCAACATAATAACTCCATCTCCATGAGAGGTGTAGCACTTAAGTCAATGCCGTGTCAGTGTAGACACTTCATTGCTTATGTTGATTCTTTCTGCCTTTCAGAAGCTGTCCCACACACGGCAACACAAGGAGTGTAGTGTGGACATGCAAAAGCAATTTAATTACTGGTGTGGCTGTTTGTCCACGTAACATAGGTCAATTTAATTTTGTAGCATAGACTTGCCCTTAAAATGGTTTTATACATCACTACAACAATTTGTAACAAGCCCTGCTGCTATTAATGCTCCTATGACTGCAGAGGTATTAAGTGCCCATTTCATCTTACGTCATCTTCTACAACATGGATTACCTATTTATTCTTAGCAAGCTGTTCCAACTTGTATTTAGCTGTGACACTCTGGTTACCTTCTCCAGACCCGAAGAAGAGCTCTGTGTTAACTAGAATTTTCTCCTTTCCACCAACAGAAGTTGATCGAATAAAAGATATTACCTCACCCACCTTGTCTCTCAACAATATTAGATACACATAGCAACAATAAAGTCTCTTTTCAACCATGAGTGGTAAATTTATAGAGAGAAACTTTTTTTTCCATGTACATTTTTAGTGACTTATAAAGTACAAAACATTTGCTGGCTAGTATAAGTTGACATGATTTGGCTGACCCCAGCATCCTTTTAACTCCACCATTGTTAGTTCTGTCCTCATCAGAATGTATTACCAATAGTCAAATAAAGCGGAAGCATTATACAAAAAATAATAATGCAATCTTTGCATTAATAATGCCATTTTCAATTGTTGATTAGGACAAAATCACTCTTTACAAGTCCCATCTGAAGTTGCTATACACAAAGATACCAGCTGCCATAAATAACACATGCAAAAGCAGACACTGAATGACAGTCTAACTCTATGGTACATAGTTCATGGCCTGTCAGCCACCTGTGAACCTCAACATGTTACTGCAGTCTCTTGACCCACCTTCCTCCCCGTTACTGAAGACCTGAAGTTTTCATTTAAAAGAATATTAAGCTTCCAGCTCTTATGGCTAACCACAAAGGACAGCCATTGGCACATAAATGTGTTTGAGTTTTCCATGGGTACATATCCATAAGCAACTGTACCCGTGTCCTTAAGTGGGTTTGTCTCATAACCCTCCTATTGTCCACACTTACATCCCTGAAGCACACATCACAAGGTGAGCAGAGGATGATGAAGCTAGCATGCTGAAGGGGTGGTTAAATACATGTATTAGCTTGTATCCATGCTGGTTTGCAGTGCAAACAAGGATAAGGGGTGTATAGCAGGTCTCAAGTGTACGGGCTGGGATGTATGTGGCCAGCTTGAGTGATTAGCAACCTAGTTCAAAAGAGTCATGTTCAGGTTCCTGGGAATCAGGCAGGAGCCAATCACACTAATCCAGATGGGATCGGGTGCTATCGGACCACTAGATGCAAAAATGATTGAAAACACTGGATTTGTTTAGTTTGGAAAAAAGAGGACTGAGAGGGGACATGAGAACAGTTTTCAAATACATAAAAGGCTTTTACAAAGAGGATGGAGAAATATTTTTCTTAACCTCTGAGGACAGGACAAGAAGCAATGGGCTTAAATTGCAGTAAGGGGGATTTAGGTTGGACATTAGGAAAAACTTCCTAACTGTCAGGGTGGTTAAGCACGAGAATAAATTGCCTACGCTGGTTGTGGAACCTCCATCATTAAGAGCTGGTTAGATACACACCTATTGGGGTTCTGGATAACACTTAGTCCTGCCATGAGTGCAGGGGACTGGACTAGATGGCCCCTCGAGGTCCCTTCCAGTCCTATGATTCTATGAAGTCAGGTCAAGGTCAGTATACTGGAATCAGACAGGATCCAGTCAGACTAAACTGGCTGGAATCAGGCACTATTCGGGTCACCAGGATTCAGGCCAAAGTCAAGACAGCAAGAATCAGGCAAGTCAGAGTCTGTAGTGCCAGCCAAGTAAGGGATCCAAGTAGCAGTCAGATAGTGCCCAGTTGTGTGGACAACTTCCTGTGCCTCTTTTTGGGTTTAAATAGGCCGTTGTGTTCCTCCACACAGGGACCAAAGGGAGCCTCCCTGATGTAGCTTCAGGTTTTAAGGCTTCTCTACCCAGCTGGTTGGTAGTAAGTCACTGGGTGAGATCAGGGAAACATTTGACAACAAGGAGTCCTGTGAACCCAGATTTGAGACCCATGGAGTCATGACAGCATTCCCTCCCCTTGAGGTATCTTTGGGGCTGTGCCAGATCAGGTGTCCCAGGGTGCTTTTGTGGAACACCGTCAGCAGAGCAGTGGTGTAAACGTTTTCTATAAGCTTCCAAGTATGCTTTTCTGGGCCATGTCCTCCCCAGACTATTAAGTACAAGAATTTATCTTGCCTAATTTTGGAATCTAGTATGGATGATGTACACTTCAAGATCTCTCACACGTACTGCTGGAGGAGGTGATACATCACAAACTGAGGCAGTACTGTGAAGGGGTTTTCTGTGTATGGTTGTAGTAATGAAAATGGAAAATAGGATAGCTCCTGAGGGATTGAGGCAGGTGTAGCTCAAAGGTGACTGGGTTGATCCATCTTCAGACTTGATAGGGATTCAGCAATGGCTGGTCCAGCTTGTGGGAAGATTTATCTGTACAAAGATGTTCTGATGAGACCCAAACCTTATTGACACCCACCAAATAAGGGGAAACCTGGTTGTTGCAGCTGCTCTGCATGCTTTCGATAGCTACTGTTACAAGGCCTATCTCTAATTTATTTTAAAGAAAACGCTAAATTGTCTTGCCATTGGAAATTTAATTTTCCTGACACACATTCCTTTCCCAGGGGTGGATGTGCCCAAGTTAAAGAAGTGAAGGTGTTTGGAGAAACAGAAAACACTAACTCCTGGAGTGATGTGCCTGATCATTCTCACATCCCCCAAAACCCTTCTGGGAGTACCATGCCACTTTCCATGATCTAGGATACTGGCATTTCAGAGTAAAAAATCACCCTGATCAATCTTTACTAATCTGCTGCTCTAGATGCAACATGAAAAATGCATAGCAATAAGGAAGGAGCTTTTCTTTCTTTTTATTCTCTCTCCAGAGTCAAGTTAAAATGGAATACAGTCATTAAAAGGTTATCTAGTGTAACAACCTAGCCAGTAAAAGGCAAAAGCAGAAGGCTATATTCCTCTGTGAGTTGTTTTATGAAGTATCTCATGGCTGACAATCAGTGAACTAAATCCTCTGACAAGAAGAGATTTACAAGGGCTTGTCTACAGAGACAAAGTGTTTCTACAGACTGCAAGCAGCTCTGGGACCAGGGATTAGTAGAACTGCACATAAATACAGCTTACAGCTATAGAATGCCACAACTGGGAGCTTTCAGTGGGAAGCTATGTGTAAATATGCCTATGGAAATGGGCTTTAAGTACTGAACACGGATGTATATGTTTTTAATAGCTCTACAGGACTTTCGATTGGACTTCTAAACAATATTTTTTTAATTAACTCACAATATTTAATTTATGCCCCCAGAGTTAGGAAATCAGGGGTCTCCTGGGTACCAGTCTTTCATAGAGGCCACCCTTTTACAAAATCTCTTACTTTGGAAATTCCAAGTTACCATATGGCTTTTTGGATAGTGGCTGATCATTGTCCTGTGCACTGGTATATTGCTAACTTTCTGTGTTTTTATCTATGGTGGGCATTAGAACATGAATAAAGCTTTTAAATATTACAAGATGTTTCATATTTAACACTCAAACAATGCTTAATTAAGCAATAAGACTCAGCAGGGGTAGTCCGTTTCTGAATGGTTATTGCACACCTTGGGTGGTACTGTACAGGAAAAGCATGAAATCTGATTACCTTTATTGAGCTCCTCAGATGGGTAGTAATCAACTACCACAGAAATTCACTGCTTGAAGAGCACATTATTATCAGCGAAATGAAGGAAAACCATGCACTGGCTGGGCATTACTGCATGCACAAAACAGCACGGATAGAATATTAAATATCTCCGTTGTGAACAGACAGGTCTAAAGCTACTGCATAATGCTGAGTCTAAGAAGGGTTCAATTGGTCCAGTAATTGGAAGGGAGCCCCCTGCCTCTGAACATTTAATTGTCACAGGAAATGGTGCAGGTGAATCTGTGGTGCAGACTTTTTGAGAATTTAAGTGCTCAGTCATCGTAGAAGCAAGTGCGTGGTGCTGCTGAAGATACTCTACTGTATTTCTGAGCAAATGTCACATGGAATCCCTGAGTGCTAATGATCATTACAGATCACATGACATTTTTCTAACAATAGGGATTTTAATCCCAAGGCCTGAACAAAATCAAACTTGGCAATTACTTTCCACCTAAGCAAATCCCTGATTCTGCAAAGTATGAACATATGTGCTTAATTTTACTTGAAGTCAATGGGACTTAGCCTGTGTTTAAAATTAAGCACATGAGTAAGTGCTTTGTTGAATTAGGGCCTAAATTCTCCTTCTCTAGTTCAGTTAGACATAGCATCCTTCACTTCTTGCTCTGTCTAAACTGTAGTGTAGTCTGGTTGTCACTGTTAAATAATTAGCAAATCCACCTCAGCTCATGTAGTTTTAATTCCGTGATGGGTGAAATGATAGCTCCTTTTCTGTATTTTTACCTTGCTCGAGTACATTATTGTGCCTCACTTATGCTCTGCACACTAGCCCACCATCCTGGGAATGAAGCAATAATTCTAATCCCTTGAGCAGCTCCAAACAAAGATGGTAACTTGGGATAAGGGAAATGCTACTTAAAAATGTCTCTCAATAATATTGCTATTTTTAAACTTCTGCCTTTGGCAACCTCTCCTCCCCCAACATGATTACTGATGAAGATGTTATTATTGTGTGTGTGAGGGGGATTTAAAATCCACTGCCTGGAGAAATATTTCTTTTATCTTCAGTCAAAGGGATATTTTCCTTCAACATTACCCTAAGGTGGTCAAAATTCATCCATGGGCCATTGCTGGGTTTCCTTTATGTAAAAATGGCAAAATCTGAAGCTCATTAACTCACAGCCCTTCACGGCTAGAAGTGGGTGCATTATTTAATTTGAATGTGGAGACTCCCTGCTTCTATGGCCCTTGCTTCTAGCCTGAAATAACAGATTAAAAGTCATGGCACTGCTATGCATAGAAAGCTATTTAGTTATTTTAGAAGGATTTTAGAAGGATTCAGTTTAAATCAAGATTGAATCACACACCCCCAAAAACCCCCTCTACTCTAGGAATTATTTTGGAGAACTTCTGCGGCCTGCATTATACAGGAGGTCAGACCAGATGATCACAATAGTCCCTTCTGACCTTGGAATTTATGACTTCTGCTGAGCCCTCTGAAGTTGGACCCAAAGGGTATCTCTACACAGCAATTAAACACCCACAGCTGGCCAATGTCAGCTGACTTGGGCTTGTGGGGCTAGGACTACAAGACTATTTAATTGTGGTATAGACGTTTGGGCTCAAGCTGAAGCCTGAGCTCTGGGACTCTCCCACCTCATGGATGGTGGATGACAGTTTGGGTTACAGCCATCCCAGAGAAATACCAATAAACCCTTCATACCATAGCATACCATGATGTAGTCCCTAGCAGATAGATAGGTTTATATAAAGCTTTGGGATCCTTGAGAATGAAAGGCATTTCATTAAGTTATGGTATTATTTAATCATATCTTTAATACATTGGTTATTCAATAAGTTGATGCTATTAATAATACCAATTTTTTCACATGATTCAGACTTCTTAGCAATAAAACATCAACTTGTTTATTTATGTAAGTGGTGTGAAATAGACAGAAAGCAAAGACGGTAACTTGGGATCAGGGAAATGCTACTTTAAAATGTCTCTCAATAATATTGCTATTTTTAAACTTCTGCCTTTGGCAACCTCTCCTCCCCCAAGATGATTACTGATGAAGAAGTTATTATTATTGTGTGTGTGCGGGGGATGTAAGATACTCTTTAAAAGATTTAATTTAAAAGAAATAGAGATGTTAAGTATTTTCATTCCCCAAAGTACAGTGAAGGCACATCACAGAAAGAAAGCAACAAAATCCCAGGGACCAAGCTTCCAATGCATGGAGGGAAAAAAAGAAACTCTTTCTTCTGTAATAGTTTCTTCTTTACTCTTTGTACTATTTGTTTCTCATTTTATTGTGAGGAGAAACATGTGTCCCTGAGCTGGGACAGTTTAGCTATTCTGACAGTCAAGAGTGATTATAAAAATAGAAAAATCACAATGGACAACTTGAAATCCATCTTAGTACAGAAAGTGCTGCACCACAGGCTTGCTGTGTGCATAGAGGGGTTTTTCTTTCACTTCTCAAATATCTGTAACTATTTTGTTGTTATTTTAAGATGAACACTTTTCGAGTAACAATACCAATTAACAATGAAAACATACATTCTGAGACGCATGCAATTGTGCTCCAGGCAACTGGTACAGATAGTCCTCTTTGGATGTTGCTAAAATG
Source organism: Dermatemys mawii (assembly GCA_007922305.1). Taxonomy (NCBI): domain Eukaryota; kingdom Metazoa; phylum Chordata; order Testudines; family Dermatemydidae; genus Dermatemys; species Dermatemys mawii. The sequence goes on from ML677332.1 coordinate 28,395,943, forward strand.
TCTTTATACTGTAAGATGGCTTTTCAGTTTGAGACTTCTTGAATCTTTTGTGCTGAAAGTTTTGAGCCTGTAGTTCTGGAGTACATCAGACCTTGTCTTTACTTGCAAGTTTGTGTAGTAAAGCAGCTTTCTGTATTGTAACTCCCGAGGTGTACACTGCCAAGACACTTAGTGCGCAGAAACTGTGCAGTTGCAGTGCTGTAAAAAAACAACAACACCCTGATGAGAGGTGTACAATTTTCTGTGCTGGGGGTACAGTGCTGCAGTGCCAGTATAGACACCCTGGTCAATTACAGCACTGTGATGGGCCTCCAGCAGGTATCCCACTATGCCTGTTCTCACCTCTCTGGTCCTTGATTTGAACTCTACTGCCCTGCCCTCTGGTGACCAACCATGATCCCCACCTCTTAAATTCTTTGGGAATTTTGAAAGTCCCCTTCCTGTTTTCTCGGTGAATCATGCAGTGGTCTCAGTGCATCTTTCCAGGTAACCATTCCTGCTCCATGCACCAGGCGATCCCCGCTTGGAGCAGTGCCAAGTTGCTGGACCTCATCAGCATCTAGGGAGAGTAAGCTGTCTAGTCCCAGTTACACTCCATCCATAGGAATTATGATACTTATGTACAGATTTAATGATGCATGACAGAAAGAGGCCATGACCGAGACACCCTGTAGTTCAGAGTCAAAGTGAAGGAGGTGTGGAATGCCTATCACAATGCGTGGGAGGCAAACTACCACTCCGGTGATGCGCCCATAAGCTGTTGGTTCTACAAAGAGCTGGACTGATACTTGGTGGCGACCCCACCTCCACTGCGAAGGCCATGTGGATATTTGGGTGGCTCACGTGCCAGTCAAGAGTGGACCAAGCCAGGAGGAGGAACTCTTGGACAAGGATGTGGAGTGGGTGGGAGACCCAGAGCAGCAGATGGCTCAGAGGTCACAGCTGCATGCAGCCAGGAGCTCTTTTGCACCCCGGAGAAGGCTAGCCAGTCACAGCTGTCGAAGCTTGGCAAAGCGCAAACAGCAGAAGAGGCCCCTGGCAAGTGGCTTTGATTTTGGAAATCAAAGAAGTGAGTTGCTGGGGGCAGGAGGGTTGCAGAAAGCAGGCTTGTATCTGTATGATGCACATACCACCACATACCTAGTGTGAGCAGTGGAACAGGGTGTTGATTGACTCCCTCACTTTATGGGAATCTGCCTCAGAGATCTCCACAAAACTCTCATGGAGACACTGGACAATTTGCTGCTGCACGTTCTTTGACAGAGCTGCTTTGTTTCTTGTCCCATTAAGGGTAACTTTTCCAGGCCATTCTGCCATTGCTGGAGCGGGGCGGGAGGATGGGGAGTGGGGGTGAGAAGACCTTGCTGCACACAGGTGAGCTGCTTAAGGGCCAAGGCAGAAGCTGCAGTCTTGGAGAAGACCCTCCCTTGATTCCCTACTCACCCTCAGCAACGAGATGTCTTCCATAATGAACACAGCCTGTGGAAAACGTGGGAACAGTAATGATTATAAGGCCCTACAGTGCTGGCTTTCTCAAAGACCCACATGCCCAGTGGACAGTATGGTCCTGGAACATTTGGGGGTCTTGTGGCTCATGTGTACTTTCCTGAGGTCAGCCATTTAGTGAGAGGTATGTGAATAGTGGCTGTGTTTTAAATCAGTGGTCTCTGTGTTGCAACTACTGCTTCTGTAAAATGTTGCATTTGGCTTCAGAGGTATGACCTTTGGAGCCCAGCTTCCCTCTTTGTTATCGCCAGCTGAACGGCTGCGCAGAATTAGAAAGGGGCCATGAAGAACTAAAGAGGACTTTTTGTGTGAGGTCATGATGCACTTTGTGGCTGAAAAACAAGAATTGAAGGAGTGGCGGGAAGCGAGAAGAGGGACTGAAAGGAGAACATGGTGCACCAGAATGAAGCCATGGAGCATCTCTTAGACATTATGGGGTGTCAAGCAAACACACTCCAGGCATTACTAGTACTGCAAACCGAGCAGCTTTTCTGCACTCGTCCTCCCCTGTAGCTGCTGTAGCAAAACTCTTTCCCATGCACCCCCACACACCCACGAACACACTCTTATCAGCCTCCTGGCTCCAGTCTGTACCTGCTGCATTCCACTCCTGCCCCATCACAGCCCAGCTCTGCAGATTCCCTGTACCCACTGCACTCAACAGCTGTCCCTCTGCAGTTAAGCACGGCTAAAGAACATTACCCACTGCACTGTACTCCAAAGGAGAAGGTAGGATATGATATCTGGACATACACAAATCTTTAACCATCCTGGGACCCAGCCTCCTCTTGGGACTCTCCTTTCCCCATCCCCCACAGTGCTGATGTGGTTTTTTGTTTGTCTCTCTCCTCTGCTGGTTGTTTTTTAATAAAATAATTGTATTGGTTTGAAAGCAATCTTTATTCCATTAATTGAAAGCAAACAGAGCCCTGCAAAACAACAGGAAATTTTCTTAAACCTTCATAGTGCATCATCTGCACCAATCACAATCACCTCCTAGCATTACAAGCATTGCACTCCCAAACGTAGCAACAAATATTAGTGGCTTTCAGCTTCAAATTGCTGCCTCAAGGCATCTCTGATCCTTATGGCCCTGTGCTGCTCCCCTCTAACAGACCTGGTCTGTGGCTGTTCAAATTCAGCCTCCAGGCACTGAGCCTCAGCGGTCCAGCCCCGAGTGAAGCTTTCACCCATCTCTTCACAAATATTATGGGGCATACAGCATGTGGCTATAAGCATAGGAATATTGTCATTGTCCAGGTCCAGCATCTCATATAGGCAGCACCAGTGGGCCTTTAAACATCCAAAAGCACACTCAGCAGTCATTCTGCACTTGCCCAGCCTGTGCTTGAACTGCTCCTCGCTGCTGTCAAGGTGCCCCATGTATGGCTTCATAAGTCATGGCATTAAGGGGTAGGCAGTCCTTTGTTTTAAATCAAACAGGTCTGTAAGAGCTAAACTTCATTACTTCCTAGTCATATAATTTAGCAGTTGTGGGTCAGTTTCTAGTAGACAGGAGAAAATCATTATAATAGGGAAATCTCAGCAGTGAGGCTCAGAAATAAATAAACAAAGGACTATCACTTTACTCTTTGGGTACAGTGGCAGTATTAAGTATTAGAAGTTATGTAGAGTAGATTAAAATAGACAGTACAGAACTTAATTCCAATTTTACTGCACCAGTGGTAGCAACATGTGGGGAGCCAGAACTTCTCTGGCTACCATATTAAAGAATAAATGAAAATATCCAAAGCCAGCAGTTCCCTGAGACATCTTACAATGACAAAAAGGACCACACCAAATGCAGTTTTCTTCAGGAAGAAAGGTTTTTAGGTTCTCTTTAAATCAATGATCTAATTGAAAAGTCACTCCATACAATATCTTGAAAATTGACTTCATGTAATATATACTTAAAGTTGTAATGTGTTTCTCTCTCATATCTAACTCCACTTTCACAAAACATTGAAATCACCATTCCTTCAAAATTTCATATAAAGAATAAGGAAAAGTTCATTATATCTCAGATAGGACTGCAGATAAAAGCCCACCGCTTACTGACTACAACTTCCAGTGAAGTCAGTGAGAGTCTTTCCACTTCAGTACAGAGTTAGATCTGCTCTGATTGACTTATTTAATGACCATAAAAGTACTGCTATAAAATTAAATGTCATGACACTGATGCTGCATGCTTAATAAGCAGTTTCACTGGTCAGCCTGAGAGGAAGTGATGACTGCTTCAGGACGGTGAGTACAAAATTGGCACTAGATCATTGTAAACAGATTTGAGAGAAAGATTCGAGGACTAAAAACTCCCCTCTAAAGGAGGTGGGAATAGATACAGTGTTGCATCTTCAGAAAAGCTGTAAATGAATGTTTCTCTCTTCCCTTCTCATATGGCTGATACGTATTTGAGCTGATTGAGAAATGGAGGTAAATGTTCTGATATATTACCTGTAAGTAAGGAAAAGGAGTCAGCATCATGTGACCCGCTCACTTTCCACTGACCACCAGTAGTCTGCAGAACACAATTTGAGAACCACTGATTTATTGGAACACAAGTAGCTCCAATCTGACATGTTTTAAACAGAGCAGTGCTCTACTAGACAAAAAGCTGTGCAGTAGATGAGCTCCTTTCCTGTGTACCTCACCAGATCCACAGGAGGGACAGAAGATCAGTCTTGGAGCATCAACACTTGTGCTGCCCTAACCATAGCAATTAGTCCTGCTACTGGGGACCCACTGTGTCAGCCTAGCTTTGGGAGATTGTTCTACTCTTAGTACAAGCCACAGGCTTCCCTTTTGTTAGAGAAACTATTTTTAAACTAGATCTCCCTTGGAAAAGGCATTGGCTTAAATTACAGGGATGGGAAAGGATATTCATGAATTCAAGCTTGTTTTATGAGCCCTGTGAACCCAAGATATCATTGGAATGGTTTGCAAATCCATGAAGTCTGCCTATCCCTTATCATATTTATTTACTTATTGACTTTCTCTGTCTCAGTTTTAGGCTACTGCTCTTTATCCTACCATCTTATGATAATGTTAGTAATCCCCTTTCTTAATATATATTACCTTCTTGGAAATATTTATAGACCTTGGTCCTGTTCCTCCTGAGTCTTCCTTTTTTACAGCACATATTAATTTTGTTTCCTCTTTCTCTTACTCTCCTAGCTCTTAGCCTATAATCTTTCTATAGTATCCTCTTGTTGCCCTTCTTTGTAGTTTGTCTGGTTTTTCAGTATCATTTTTTAAAGTTGGAGGTTAGGACTGCATAATTTCCCAGGCATATGTGAACACATGCCATCTGTTGCCTTATTTTTCTTGATTACACACAGAGCAGGGAAGAGGCATGCTTTCATTGCTTGTTGTGCTGGATCCAGCTTGGAGATTGGACCGACTATAAGAAGGTGGAAGTTATTCTATGAACATTTCTTTAGAAAATAAAAGGGAAGGATTTGGTGGCCTCAGTCCAGTTCCAGAAAAGGGACTGTAAGCATGCAGGGACCCACCCTCAGCGCCTTCTGCTGGTCCTTCTGGGAATTAGCTTGATCCAGCCCTCTAGAGCGCCCTCTTTTGGGTTTGGCCCCGCTCGCTACTGGCGCCGGTGCCCCTCCCTGGGCCCCGGTGCCCTCTTAGCTCGGGTGCTGCGCCCCGCAATACCTCCACCGTCTTGGTGTCTCCCCTCCCCAGGGAACCCCCACCCCCTACTCCCTACCCCCACCTTGCCTCAGTCTAGGCAACTGCCAGTCACCACCTGCCTCCGCTCACTGGGGTGGACTGCAGTCTAATTGCCACTCATCACCAGCAAGGGGGGTTGGCTGCTGCCTCTTCTTGCCCCAGGGCTGCCCCTGCAACCCCAGTATCCCTTGTGGGACCGTCTACCAGGCCCTGCAGCCTGGGGGTTTCCAGGCTGGAGCTCCCCCAGCTCCTCTAGCCTAGCCCCAGCCCTGCTTCACTCCAGGTATCCTATCAAGTCTCCCCAGCAGCCAGGCCCATCTACCGTTGCAGTCAGAGGAGACTGTGTTGCCTTGGCCTCTCAGACCTTTATAAGGGCCTGTGGAGTGTTTGGGGCATGGCCACTCAGCTGACCCTACTCTCCCAATCAGCCTGGGCTTTACCCTCCTGCCCCAGCCTTCTCCCCGGGCTGACTTTAACCCTTTGTGGCTGGGAGCGGATAGCCACCCCACTACAGGGTCCTTATCTCAAAGATCACAAATCCAACTGGGACTAATTGACACCCTGTCACCGTGTCTATGTGGGTCACAACTGAGAATGCCAAATTCAGGACAGACTGCTGAGAATTAGGGCAGACTCCCCCAAAACTGGTGGTTATTCTATCGTTGGGTTATACCAAGCCAGTAACAAAAGTAAACTTCTGTCTCAACACATTGGTTAACAAGAAGCCAAAAATGCAGGTTCCTTAGGCATTCTAGCTCTTATCTCAGCACACAGACGCTAGACTTTATGATGAGTGATTAATGAAAAACAATTATAGGCCAAATATATGATCTTCCTAATCCCAAGAGATCAGTCACGTAGCCAGGGCAACATATAACTTAGATCTTATCCAGTAATCATGCTGATGCCAATACTTCAGTAACTAAAAACTAAAGGTTGAATAATAAAAGAAAGAAGAACAGAGTTAATAAAGGTTAATAGATCATATACATACAAATAATTGCAAAGTTCTTATACCAGGTTTGTAGCAGTGATCGAATAGATTGCTGGCTTGCAAAGTCTCTCCAGTAACTTTTAAAAGATTGGAAAGTCCTCAGTCCAAAATGCTACTTTTAGTTGTAAATCCACAGTCCAGAGAATCAGGGCAGGAAAGAGGTAAAATGTAGATATCTCAGGGTGTTTTTTTTTCAATATCCTCTGTCATATGCCTGGAAATGTATTGTCTCAAACAAAGCTCACAAACTCATTTGTGGAAAGTTACTGACTCAGGATGGATTCCAAGGTCATACGAGTGTATCACATGTTCTTACATGACTCATAAGGGGTAGCCATTGCCTATATCCCTGCTGAGGCATCTACAAGGAGGCTTATTGGGTGGGATGAGTTTCTTCTGTGGTCCACTGTTAGAGTGAAGTGTCCTTAATGGGCCCTCAACATATAGCTGTCTGGCCCTGATGTAAATCTTATCTGGTGGATGTTACCCAGGAATACCTCAGGCATAAGATACAAGTTGATGGCCAATATTCATTATTTTAGATACAGAAATGATACATGGATTTAATCTAGATAATCGTATTTGATAGAGTGTAACTTTTCCATTTACACCTTACATGACATACTTTGTACAAGATTTGTTGCAACTGTATAACTGTGGTAATATTAATGATATAAATGGTCATCTTTTCTATACACAGCATCACACCCCTTTGCTGGCAGTCCCAGCACACCAACAGCAGGCAGAATGGATAACAAATACTGAACTATCCTCTTGCCACTGTAAGTAGCAGGATTGGTGCACAATGGCAGGTCAACATGAGGAAAGCTCATGTTGCTGCTGGCTGTGATTTATCTCTAAGACCTTTCACAAGCATTAAGTTAAAGAGGACAAGAAAACAGAAGAGAATAATATAATGTTTTCCTTTTTGGCTCAGTATTACAAAAGAGAAAAGAAATATGAGGAAATTGAATAGCTCTTTGAAAAAATCATGCATGGCCTCTCATTCAATAGGGCTGATCACTTGTTACACTGGTCTACAATTTTTTAGAAGTCGTCTGCTTCAGAGATAAAATGTGATATTTATTATGTATTTTGATGTGCTGAATTCAAATATGACAATTAAAACAACTGATTGGCTACTGTTTCTAAGATATTTAAGTTTTTACATTTTATGTCTATGTATATTGTGTAGATAGTAGAGTTTTAATCATAAATTGTAAACCTAGGTCTTTTCATGTGTTTATGGTTGCTTTACATGATAATATTTCACCTGTCCTAGTTATGTAACACTTTAAAAATCAGCAAAAGGGTTATATAAATAAAATGTATTATGAAACAAAAGGCAAAAAACTATTATGTACATAGTTTAGTCCTATTCAGTGTCTGCTTGGCGCTTCTTGGCTTGTCTCTTGTATTCATTAAATGGAGCATCTCTTGTCACTGTCCAGCAATAGTCTGCAGGCATTGATGGGCTCCATTTGCCCTGATAGCGTTTCTCCATTGTTGCAATGTCCTGGTGAAATCGCTCGCCGTGCTCGTCGCTCACTGCTCCGCAGTTTGGTGGAAAAAAATCTAGATGAGAGTGCAAAAAATGTATCTTTAGTGACATGTTGCAACCAAGGCTTTTGTATGCCTTGAGGAGGTTTTCCACCAACAACCTGTAGTCGTCTGCCTTGTTGTTTCTGAGAAAATGTATTGCCACTGACTGGAAGGCTTTCCATGCCGTCTTTTCCTTGCCACGCAGTGCATGGTCAAATGCATCATCTCAAAGAAGTTCACGAATCTGAGGACCAACAAAGACACCTTCCTTTATCTTAGGTTCACTTAACCTTGGAAATTTTCCATGGAGGTACTTGAAAGCTGCTTGTGTTTTGTCGATGGCCTTGACAAAGTTCTTCATCAGACCCAGCTTGATGTGTAAGGGTGGTAACAAAATCTTCCTTGATTCAACAAGTGGTGGATGCTGAACACTTTTCCTCCCAAGCTCCAATGACTGTCGGAGTGGCCAATCTTTCCTGATGTAGTGAGAATCTCTTGCACGACTATCCCATTCACAGAGAAAACAGCAGTACTTTGTGTATGCAGTCTGCAGACCAAGCAAGAGAGCAACAACCTTCAAATCGCCACAAAGCTGCCACTGATGTTGGTCATAGTTTATGCACCTCAAAAGTTGTTTCATGTTGTCGTAGGTTTCCTTCATATGGACTGCATGGCCAACTGGAATTGATGGCAAAACATTGCCATTATGCAGCAAAACAGCTTTAAGACTCGTCTTTGATGAATCAATGAAGAGTCTCCACTCATCTGGATCGTGAACGATGTTGAGAGCTGCCATCACACCATCGATGTTGTTGCAGGCTACAAGATCACCTTCCATGAAGAAGAATGGGACAAGATCCTTTTGACGGTCATGGAACATGGAAACCCTAACATCACCTGCCAGGAGATTCCGCTGCTGTAGTCTGGAGCCCAACAGCTCTGCCTTACTCTTGGGTAGTTCCAAATCCCTGACAAGTTCATTCAGTTCAGCTTGTGTTATGAGGTGTGGTTCAGAGGAGGAGGATGGGAGAAAATGTGGGTCCTGTGACATTGATGGTTCAGGACCAGAAGTTTCATCCTCTTCCTCTTCCTCGTCTGACTCAAGTGAGAATGATTCTGGTGCATCAGGAACCGGCAGTCCTTCTCCTTGGGGTATTGGGCATATAGCTGATAGAATGTTTGGATAATGCGCAGTCCACTTTTTCTTCTTTGACACACCTTTCCCAACTGGAGGCACCGTGCAGAAGTAACAATTGCTGGTATGATCTGTTGGCTCTCTCCAAATCATTGGCACTGCAAAAGGCACAGATTTCCTTTTCCTGTTCAACCACTGGCGAAGATTTGTTGCACAAGTGTTGCAGCATATGTGTGGGGCCCACCTCTTGTCCTGATCTCCAATTTTGCAGCCAAAATAAAGGTGATAGGCTTTCTTAACCATAGTGGTTATACTGTGCTTTTGTGATGCAAAAGTCACTTCACCACAAACATAGCAGAAGTTATCTGCACTGTTCACACAAGTACGAGGCATCTCTGCTCACTTTGGCTAAACAGAAATGTGTCCCTTTGCAAAATCAAACACTGACAAATAAGAGAGCACGACACTGTGTATGATTTCTAGAGCCGATATAGGGCAATTTGTTCAGCAGAGTGATGTAAGCTTCGTTATGATTGCATCATCCATGACTTCTAGGAATAACATGATGCAATTCATATCATGTATGATGCAATACCAGCTTCAGATTGCATCATTCATTGTTTTGCCTAAAAAGCAAGTACTGTCCAAACCCAGTCATAGATTTATTCATAGATCAGGTCAAAGATGTATTTTAGTCATTTCTGGTTTAAATCGAGATCTCTTCCCTTTATAACTCACTTATCCTCCGCCATTCCCATGTCAAGGGTCGTATATACTGATCCAATAGCATATCTTGAAAACTAGAGCCAATCAACAATTTTAAGCATCATTTTCGTTCTCTGTGACCCAGAATTAGTAAAGTTTGACTACATGTATTTTAGAAGCATTTTGGCTGTAGAGCAGTGTTATTGCATCATTTGCTTAGCACAGTCTAATTCACCAGCTAGGAAAAGGAGCAGTGTGAAGTCATTGTTGGCTTAGGTGTCAAACATGAGTGCTTTTCCGGTGTAGGCCAGGCTCACCATGGGAGGAAGAGAGGAATCATGCTTTAGGTGGTGAATGACACTCCCTTGAGATCAAGAGGAATAACCACCCCTGGTGATTATGAAATTATGGCTGGATGAAACCATGGCTGGATGAAATTATCTCCACCAGGTTAAGGCAAAATTCAGCATTTTCTTTGGTGATGTGCTGAGTGTAGCACAGCTGGTTTCAGAGCAATGTAAGGTGAAAGCTGTAGGGTCAAATGGATTTCAGCCACGAAGTCATCTTTGTTTTCTGCATTTCTCCCACCAAACTAACAAAGACCAGTGGAAATTATGTTGGTTTTTAACTGACACATGTGAGAATGAAGTCAGAAGGGAAGTCATCATTAACATTTTTATTGGCATTTTTCTAAAGAGTGGCAGCTGTCTGAGACTGCACTCAGAGGGTTCCATGTATTTAGTCTTTCCTTCAGTAGCTGTTGTGTCCAACTTTTGTCTTTAAACACTATAATTTAATACCTAAAGTAGCACTTCATGTTTCATTTGGACAACTGTTCAGTACAGAGGTAATGTCTTGGTTTAGATTAGAAAAAATTATTAAGATTGCACTCTGTTTTGGTGATTCATACATCTATTCATTTGTTCCTGTAATAATACCACATCCACCAGCCTCATTAACTATAATAGACCTTTCAGCTCTTATTGGCTTATAGAGTTCTAAAGTATCACAAAGTAATTCATGTCACTATAATTTAAACATGATGTTGTTGTTATTGCAGAGTCTATTTTATAAACTTTCCTCTCCTTACTGAGTATATGCAGAAATGCATAATTGTATATTACACTTGGCTGCAGGGCTAACAAAAAATCTGGGTAATTACAGCTGATGAATGCTGGATACCTAGAAGTACCTTCCTCTCTAATACCCATCAAAATGGAAATGCTACAATATAATGCTAATTGAGTATATTACATGCCTGGCTTTGAAAAAGAATCCGAACTGAGATTATCATGCATGAAAATGCTTAAATCCACTGGCAGGAACGTCATCAATCAACTCTATCAATACAATGGAATGACAGAGTATCCTAAATTGTTTTCAGTGTTTTTGTAGCCATGCTTGTCCGAGGATATGAAAGAGACAAGATGGGTGAGGTAAAAATTTTTATTGGAAGCACTTTCAGTGTTGAAAATTGGTCCAATAAGGGATAGTACTCACCCACTTTGTCTCACAGAACATCCTAAGGCAGTACTCAGATCCACACTGAGATCTTGGAATCTTTGTGCCTACACAAAATAAGATTACTTGAGTCATTAATGAAAAGCAGTCATGTGTGAATGCCCCTTTATTCACAGGAATGATGCTCCTGTCAAGCATTGGATCAAGATAAGGCACTGCTTTATAGTCTGCTTTACACTTACTCATGAGAGAGCAATGAGAATAATTTCTTTTGCTTTTATAATAACAATATTTCTTTTGACTGGTATGATTATTAATAACATTTTGCAATTATTCACTGCCTTTCATTCAAGAATTTCAGAACCTTTTTTGAAGCATTAATTAAATAAAATCTAAGTATTATTGTTCTAATTATATTCATTTTGCTGGTGGAGTTCCCATGCTGCTCAAGCCTACACACATGGGTGAGCTGGTTAAATATCTGTGATTCTCAGGTGTAGGGTCCCACAATCCTTGGAGTTGCTGCAGAGCAGCTGTAAGTTACTTCACTTATGTAGAGCTAGACTCTATGCCAAAAGAAGATAGATATAGCATAGAAATGCCACACCACCTTCCCCTAACCTTTCACCCATGATATGATCCCTACACTGTAAACAGGTGTATAGCGGTGCAGGGCCCAAACCCAGCACAGATAAATAAGCAAGGAGTTCCCCTTTGACAGGGGAAATTCTCTGCCAGTGTTTTGTGGCTGGAGTTTGGCCACTTTACACCAGCTGTATGGCACAAAAGGACCAGATGTCAGAAGAGACTCTGGTCCGAAATACTTAGCTCAAACTTATCCACTTCCTTTGTTGGTTACTCAGATAACAATAACAAATTATTCTGTTAATGATACCAACTATTGCAAGAGCTCTGAGAAGTCCCAGTCTGGAGATCAGGGCCCCATTGTGATGAACACTGCACATGCATATCATAAAATGACAGTCCCTGCCCTGAAGAGCTTACCATCGTGACATGAGACAAAAGGTAGAGAAAAAAAACCCAGGGTGCACACATTTTACACGTTTACATATTTTACAGGTGGGGAAATGGAACTCCTGTAGGCACTAGACAGCATACCTGTCATATATTAAAAAATGTACTACAAAGTTTTGTTTTGTCTTTGTGTGTGTTAATAGTGCCTGTTAATAGACATGTAATGTTCTTCGTTGCCTGACAGTTACTTGGCCCAAAGTTCAAGTAGGAATTATCCCAGGGATGATTTTGGCCCACTGTCTCTTTTATAAACATAATATAAAACAGAGAACAAGGGGAAAATATGTAGTCCATTTCTGATTGGACAAGAACTTGTAACCTGCCAAACCAAACCTGAAATTTCCCTGTAGTTGCAATATTTGTTTATGAGGTCTCACACTCTGTGGGCTAAGTTGGCAATGTTACGAAGACAGAAATCTTTCATTTTTTCGCCTCTTTCATGAAAGAACATAATATCCCAGAGGACTAGGCTTCAGAGCACAGCATAATTATACCGGAGTGTTAGCTTTCCTCGACTCTTTCTCTCTGTCTTGTGTTTAAACATGGGAGATAGAGAAGAAAATATTTGCTAAGCCTCTCCTATTGCAGATGTGTCAAAATGCTCAAGATAACAACCGGATTATTAATCATTTGAAAAGACTAAACTGACAATCCCTAAAAGATGAATGATTTATATTTTTAAAAAAGATCTGTTCACTCACATTTGTAGCCCATGACAGAGTTGACAACTGTGGGTCAATAATTACTCCAATCGCTGAAGATGATTTTGAAAAGCTAAATTGAATTCATGATAGCTCTGTAGATACAATTATGGATTTTCTTAGTGCTCTGTAATATTGAACAGATCGTATATAGTGGTACAGTATGATTTACATGGACAAAACCCAGTAAAGTGTTTGGTCAATGGCTTTACTGAAGGGATTAGAACAATACTATTAATTATGTTATCATCAATAATTTGAATATTGCAAATTGCTCTGCTGACATTTGGAACCCACAAAGTATGTATGTTGCCATTATATATCAGCACACTATTTTCTTGTTAAGATTTGCTACCTGTCTCCCAATCTTAAACTCCCTGGGGATTCTCCATGTCCATTCTGAATATTCTGTGTCGTGAGTGTTACCAAACGAGGTCAGAAGTTCTGGAGAGGACCTCTGGAGCCTACCAATTTTGATCCTTAATCAGCTAGATGGATAGCTATACAAAGATACAAGGCACTTGTTCCTTCTAGAGCAACAGATGTGCTGCTTTCTTAGCACACCATTCCAAAGCTGACTGCAAAGAGTTACAAAGGGGTCTCACAAAACTGGGTGACTAGGCAACAAAATGGTAGATGAAATTCAGTGTCAATAAATGCACAATAATGCATTTGAAAACATAATCCCAACTATACATACAAAATGATGAGGTCTAAATTAGCTGTTACCACTAAGAGAGAGATCTTTGAATCATCAGTTCTCTGAAACAATCTGCTCAATGTGCATTGGCAGTCAAAAAAGCTAACAGAATGTTAGGAACCGTTAGTAAAGTGACAGATAATAAGACAGCAAATATCATAATGTCACGATATAAATCCATGGTATATCCACACCTTGAATACTGGGTGCAGTTTGGAAAAAGAGATGACTAAATGGGAATATGATAGAGGTCTATAAAATTGTGAATGATGTGGAGAAACTGAATAAGGAAGTGTTATTTATCCCTTCACATAACATAATAACCAGTGGTCACCTGATGAAATTAATAGACAGCCTGTTTAAAATAAACGAAAGGAAGTACTTCTTCACACAAGGCATAGTCAACCTATCAAACTAATTTCCAGGAGATGGTATGAAGGCCAAAAGTATAACTGGGTTAAAAAAGAATTAGATAAGTTCATGGAGAATAGGTCCAACCATGGCTATTAGCCAGCATGATCAGGGATGCAACCCCATGCTCTGGCTGTTCCTAAGCCTCTGACTGTTAGATGCTGAGAATGGATCACAGGGGATGGATCACTTGACAGCTGCCCTGTTCTGTTCTTGCTCTTTGTAGCATCTGGTGTTGGCCACTGTTGGAGGAAAGGATGCTGGGCTAGATGTTCTGATCCAGTAGGGCCATTCTTATATTCTTATGCATCTGGTGAACTAGGGAATAGTAATGAAACCTGTGTCCATCTCAGTGCAGCTATATCCCCATATATGCCACTTAATTAGACCTCTTCACTCTGTGCATTAAGAATTTTTAATAAAACATTGTTCCCACAATAGGCTATCTAAAATCCAGACATTAATTAATGAGATGCCCAAAATAACTTTGTCCAGAAACTCAGTGTGATTCAGAAGATGGAGGCACCCATAGGCCATGTATTATCCCTGGGACAGTGAAGTACAGATCATCCTACTAGTCAGTCCTAAATGAATTCATTTATGTAGTGGATGGGTGGGGTTTTTTTTGACTAATGGAAAAAATCAGTAAATGATGAATAGTGGCCCAGAACTTAATCAATTTTAAATAATTTTTTCAAACCAATTGTTTGACTTTTTCAAGAATCTATCTATCTATCTATATATATACAGAGAGAGAGAGAGAGAGAGAATGAATGTGCCTGATGGGAATGGTCAAAAGCCTAAGAAGGAAAGCAATAGCTGTGCTGTATCCCTTGTCAACAATTGGAGAAGTGTCTGCTTCACAAACAGAATAACTATATAATCCCATCAGAGAACATGGCCGAAGCAAGTGAGAAAATAAACATTCCCGCTTGGTTTCAGTGAGATTAAAAAATATAAGCAACTTTGCTTCTTAGTCTCTTGAGCCCGGGCGGAACAACAGGGAGAGCAATAAGGCTGGGAAGGCAATCTTGCTGTAGGGCAAACTGGCTTGTCCAAGTTGACAAGGTTATTAAAAGATTCTGAGTAGCACTGGTACTGGATTACAGCAAAATGTTCAACTGTGCATTACCCCCACCACTGCTGAGCTGTTGTCTTCATTTGAAGGCAGCCATGGCAACTCGCACTTTAAGAGCACTAGAGCTATTCTGATTTAAACCAAATGAGGATCTGGCACTCAGCGTTAGAAACACACATACAAGTGGACAGAAATGATCTCTCTCTTTGTTGATAAATAAATAGACTTTCCAGAACAACAGTCTTGATATTATAAACTCCTATAATTAAATATCTTGAATGTGTATTGTGCAGCTTCCACCCCCAACAGATCCTGCAGGAGTTAAAAAACTTAATGCGTTTCCATTTCCTGAGCAGTCCAAGTAGAGCTGGGAGTGGGGTGGGGTGGGGTGGGGTGGGGCGGGGGTGGGGGTGGGGTAGCAGACTTGGGAGGGAGGCAAATCCTCAGGTTGTGTAAATTGTTATAGCTCGATTGAAGTCAGTGGAGGTATGAGAATTTACACCGAATGAGGATCTGGCCCTGAGACTTCTGAAGTGGGTTGATTTGTCCATGGGAGAGCAATGAATGATGCTGAGATTCAAGATATTCCTCCTAGTCAAGACCACAAACAATATGTACGCAATTTCTTATTCACCTTGTATAAAGATAGCAAAAGCAACAACTAACAGTCACATAAGCAATTCACCCTCAGGATTTCAACTAAAATACATCTGTGTGCCAGTAGCAGCTGCTGTCTGACTCTGTATCCTGCTTTCTCCCACTCTGATTATTCTTTCTGACCTTGTGTACAGTGGTTATTTGCGGGAAATTTCCTACAACAGTGCTACCACCTGAGCAGTTCCACTGGTGCTAGCAAAGGGAGGCAATGATAGGAGCCCTAGTGTAGATAGGGCATTTTTACCATCATACCCTAGAAACCTCTTACCATGTTTAATCAACAATGCGCTTAGGCCACTGATGGTAGCCAGTGACCTATCTACGCTAGGCCCCCTAGACATGCTTAGATCAATGGAACTGAACTGGGTTAGCAACAATATATAATTTAAAAAAACTTTCCCTAGAGAGCAGACAGGGTGCTGGCTCTTACTGATCATTTAAGCCCGTATTATTTAACCGTGTTCCAAACAAATCTAATTTATGTGAAGCATAAAATGGTGACAACAGCAGGTGGCCCTTTCTTTCTAGGACTGCCAGCATGGCTAACCCCCGGGGGGTGAACTGGTGTCAGAAATGGTGGGAGATTCTCTAGAAATTTTTCATACTATTGGAAACTCATTTGAAATTCAATGACCTGTCCTTCAGCAGCAATGGAGCTAGCTCAGGTCCCTGGGGTTAAACCCTTGTAAAAAGTATCATGGGATTGCAAATGATCATAAAGCGGGCAAGCTGTTTGGGCTTTCTCTCTCATCCAGTACTTTAACAAGTGCTTTAGGGTGGCTGAGATGTTATGTTCGGGGCCCTCATGAGAAAAGGAAGGAAAGTTCCATCCTTCCATTACAACACCCCAGTAACACACACACACACAATGTCAGCGATATTTTCTGTTCAAGTTAATGGTGGTTCTTTTCTGAGTTGGCAGGGCTGGGCAGGAGTCAGTGAGTGCTTCTATCACTGGAAATAAGGTGAGAAAACCCATTATGTTTCAAGGGAATAAGGGCCTGATTCTATAAGGTGCTAATGTCATTAGGAAGGCCCTGAGCTATCTCCTAGAGAAGTCAAGGAGATTGATAATGCTGAGCACCATAAAGGATGAGGCCTTAAGCACCTAGGGGGCATATTGGTAGCAAGTTTATTTATTTTTTTCTTCTCAAAGGATAATGTTTAAGGGTACAAAAGAATTCAAATGCCTTAACAACATTAAAGTAATACAATACCATTTAGATTATGTAATAAGTCAGTATTGAACTATCATCCAAAATGAGCTGTGTAGGGTTATTAAAATGAAATGCTTCCTCTGGGAACTGGCTGTGCTTATTATCCATTAAAGTTTCAGATCAAATTTCTGTTATTTTAATTTTCACTCTTTTCCAAAAACTGCTTTGGGCAGATGCTGTTCTGAAAAAGAAAAAGACAAACTCCATATTAAATGTGTTGTGTTTGAGGATAAGGTTCACCATCATGATCATAATTAATTTTCATTGCCTGACTCTGCATGCTTTTGCCCTTCCATGCTAAAGCCATTATAATGTCAAAATAGATCTAGTCCAACAATTTACCATATAGCATTAATACTAGGATAATAATATCATCAGTTGACACTTATGTGATTTCCAAGTCTTGCTACATAGGACACAGTCCTAAAGGAAACAATGAGTCAACATGCTTTACATCTCAGCCTCACCCACTCCAAAGTCTGATGTCTATACTACCCGCCGGATCCATCTAGTCTAGACATTATAAATCAACCCCCAAATGTTCTCCCGTCAACTCCTGTACTTCACCGCCGCAAGAGGTGCAGGCGGAGTCGATAGGGGAGTGGCAGCAGTGGACTCGCCGCAGTGAAGATGCCGCGGTAAGTAGATCTAAGTATGTCGACTTCAGCTACATTATTCACGTAGCTGAAGTTGTGTAATTTAGATCGATTCCCCTCCTCCCACAGTCTAGATCAAGACTATGTGCTCTTGTGACTTTGTTGTGTCAGAAATCTGATCACCTAGAGCTCAGATTCAGTAAGGCTGTAATTTTGCTTTCAATTACATTAATGTAGATTTGAGTAACTTCGCTGAAGTAAATAGGGTTACTTTTGATTTACACTGATATTAATGAATTTGGCATGGTATGAAGTGGAAGAAGGATGTCCTTGTTAAGGCACTAGTCTGTGACTCATAAGATTCTTCCCCAGACTTCCCTTGTGACCTTGGATAAATCACTTACATCTCTCTATGCCTTTGTTTCCCCAGAGATAAGATGGACGGGTGTTAGGAGAACAAATCTATAAAAACCCGGGAAGTATTCAAATAATGCAATCATGGTTCCATTTAAGTACATCAGTAGGTATGATTAAATCTGACAGTCTCCCCCACAAAAATGCAGCTTATCCTCTTTTACTATAACACAGAAACTGCTGTGTTATGCATAGGCTAGCCTAGGAAAATGTAGTGCTCAGAATTATTGTTACATGTTTGATGAAATGTAATAAGACAAATTGAAGTAAAATAAATTTTAAAAAGATATTGTATAACAAAAAACACCTATCAACTTATTTAATAAAAAACCAAATCCCCCTTTTTTTGAAGTAAATGAAAAAAGGATCAATGAAAAATGGACTGTCAGATCGGTGCTAGTCTAAATGCCTTAAGTGAGTTGAGAGCAACAAGTTGGAATTATTTTGAGATACTATGTATCATTTCTTTAGAATAATACAATCAATTGTTCTATCTCTGGCAAATTGGTCCCTTAAGCAATAAATGTCTCCTGATTATTTATCTCATAAGCAGTCAACTAGAACCCAAGGGTGTGGGGGAAGGGGTAGGAAGGAAAGAAGTTATACTTTCTTACTGAATTTCTCCTCTGTGGCACATATGCTTGCAGAAACAATTAAGCATCTTGAAAAAACAGCTCTCATTTCCTATGATGAATAGCTGAATTTGGGAGCTAGCATCTGTGAATACAGGAAGATTGCTAGACTACCTGGTTAATCTGACATATATACTGACATAGTACAAAGGCACGGCCACCTACTGGGCTGTCCATTTCATATAAATATAACTAACAGACTTGGGTTCAATAAAAGATTTTACCTCATCCACCTTGGATATCTTATATGTGGGGAGCAACATGGCAACAACACGGAAAACATATATTAGTCATTTTTGTCTTATCTGTTCTAAATGAAAAGTGTACTTGAAATATACAGTGCAATATATTGCAATATATCTTTCTTTTACTGGTGTGTATCCTGGTTGAGTGGGTCCAATCCTGCTTGCTTATTAACACCAGTGGTCTCATTGAAGTCAATGGAAATGTTTATGTAAGTAAGGTAAGCAAGAATTGAGCCATTATATATGCACTATTTTTTACTCTTTGCAAGAGACCCTCAAGTGCAGAAAGTAATGAAGTGGTCTCAGTTGCTGTTACAGTGTTGGATTCTGATGGCTGGATGTAAAAAAACAGATGTCCTCAATTTCAGAGACTACTCCAGAAGTTCCTTGGTGTAATGGGTGAGGGATGCGGGCAACCCAATTGGAAAGGAAACTTTTCCATTCATTGCTGTATGGCACATCCTTTTACAATGTGCCTGCAAAAGAAGGGTTGGAATTGAAAGCACTCCTAGCATGGGAAAAAAACCCTTCTGTCCATAATGAATTGCAGAAATCATTCACAGCAGTTCATTTGAGTGAAAACCAACCCTCTGTGGTCCTTGCAATGTTCTGTAAGTATCAACTAGAGAGTTATCTTGTTATTGGCTAATTAATTAGTTAATTAGGCCTTTGAAGATAAGTATTATTCCTTTCTACCTCAATTAAGTGCTTTTGCCTAAAGTTAGGGCACCCTGGGAGCTAGTCTCACTTGTACTTGCATTCCCAGCTATTTTTTAACGTAGCCTATGTGTAGCAGCTTGGTGGTTAAGAACTACTGTGCTGCAGTCGCTGCTTATGCACTAACCACAACTGTCTTACTATTATCTGGTGCTCCTCACCTGTCTGTTTTTCATACTCACTTGTTCTCTCTTATACTTCAGTTGTAAGCTCTTTGGGGGCAGAGACTGTCTTTTTGTTACATGTGTGTAAAGCACATAGCACAGTAAGCCCCAGATGCTTGATTGGGACTTAGAAGCACTACCACAGTGCAAATAAATATTACAGAGAGCTGGTCAAAAACCACAAACATTATTCACAAAAAAACCCCCATCCTTTTTTTCCTTCACGGAAAAATCAAAATTTGGAAAATTTCTACCAGCTCAGATAGTAAATAACAACAATAGCTAATGGTTAAAAAAAGGGGATGGGGAGTCTAAACTCATCGGATCTCATTCTGATTCAGCCACTGACTCATTCTGTGATTCATATAACCTCTCTTTCTCTTTGTCTTACCCATCTGCAGAATGGGCATAATGTTCCCTCCCGCACTTTCAGGGGTGGTCTGGGGCCTTTGATAAGGCATTAAAGTAAGAAAGAGCATAGGAGAAAGCTGTCAGGCTTTGCAGCACAGTTCTCAGTCAAAGCACGCTCTCCTCCCTTGTTTGATGTTACATAAGCTCCGGCTCCTGTTACAACCTATATTAACCACTGCCATTGAGAGCCTATAGATGGGATTTCAAAAGCACTCACAATTGGCCGAACTCTGAAATCAATAGTGAAGCTTGTATTGGCTCTAACAGGTGCAGAGTTGGGCCAATTTGTATTTCTCAACCTCAAAGTAAAAGTTCAGTGCATTAGATCTAGAAGCATTTAAAAGGAACATTGTCAACATAAAAATCAGCTGTTTAAATAAATCTTTAGTGCTATTTACTACTAATGCCATAAATTATAACTACAAGCACTTTACAAATCTGATTTCCTTTTCACTGGCATCTGTGTTATTCATTTGCTTCTTGCAATTCATTCAGCTTGGACAATGACACTACAGTGGTCAGTTTCACTTTATGTTTATAGTTTGTCACATTCTCCTTTTCACGCACAGAATGTTTAGTTTATTTATTAACTTATTCATTTTTCATTTACTAGAAAAGTGTTTTTTTAACGGCAGAAAACAAATCCCTTGTTTTACTGCATTACGTAACAAGCCATGAAAACCATTTTTTTCCCCACACTACATTCTGCAAATGTCTCATCTATTGTTTTAACACTTGGGCCCTAGTTTCTTGGCAGTGCCTCTTTAAATAAAAGGCATTAGGACATGGACATGACAATTGCGGATGGTAGTTGAAAGATTCAGCACTTGTGGCATCTGTGGAAAATGGGAAGAGGGTATAAGTCTGATCTCACACCAGTGAAAGGCAGGGAAAACTCCACAGACATTACTGATATTACATCAGTGTAAAACCAGTATGAAATCGGAATCAGGCCCAGGATATAGATGAAGATTGTGGCCCAGATACCCAGAAGTATTTAGGCATTTTACTCCTATTTATTTCAATGAGAGTTAGGTGCCTAAATACCTTTGAAGATCTGGGCCCTAGAGCATTCAGATACACATTAAAGGATGCACACATGTATCTGGCTGTGCTAATGTGTTCTCATTAACAACAGTAATAGGATTCACACAGCTATATCCCTGCCCATCATGCTGAAAATTTACTCCTGACACCTGACTGCACGTAGGAGGGCGTGAAAAGAAAGAATAAAAATGACATTTTACCCTTTTGTAGAGAATCATCTTGTACTTACTGAGTGACAATGATCACTCTCTTTAGAGTTAGATTTTTCAGGAGTGGCTTCTTTTCCTTTTCTGGCATATGTCTAGGGGGAAAGAGGTGCCGAGGAGGGGGTCTGGGTAAACAATGAAACCTGAATCTTGATGCTTAAAACTCAAGATAATCCTAGCAAGTTATGAGCAGTGAAATGGGATAATTTGAAATGTAAATGTGACATTCTCCTCCACAGTAAATTAACAAGACATGACTGCAGGCTCTCCTTGTCACTGCAGTCACATTCAAAGAGTCACTCGCTCTCTCTCCTCTCATCTAATGCTATGACAATAGACAATCACCAGGAGCCTTCTCCCAATAAATATCAAATCAAGTCTTTTCCATACACAGAAGTGACATATGCACTGAATTATCTTTTATTTATTTTGCTCAGAATCATGTTGCTATAAACACCATATTACAGGACAATGCGGCAGGAATGTACACCCCCACACCCACCCTATAGAACCAGAGAACAGGGAGGGTTTTCTCCCTCTTACTGGGTTGCACAGAATATATCTCAAGATCAAGAAGGCCCACATATTATCATAGTAAACAAATTCAGAATGGAAACGGGGCAACAATTGAGCTTGTTCTCTGATCACCTTGAAATTTTACAAATATTAAATAAAGGGTCTCTCAGCTGGAGAGAGATGCATTGGAAGTTTATATTTAAATTTAGATGGTGCCATACTTATTAATGAGACAGGTTCTGTGCTGTGTCCAGTTTGCGCTGGGTAGGGCAGAGAGAGGGGATGGCAGGGAGATGGCTAAGGCTCCCTGATTCTCTGCCCAACTCCCTCACTAGGGAGAGAATCTTCCAAGTTATGGTCTCATAGGGACTGTATGCCAACTGGGGGTAGTTGGAGTGCAGCATATGCCCGTTAGTTCCCACTCCTCATCCCTTCTTGCCCCCATCATGTCCCTCCCCATCACCTCCACACCCTTGAACCAAGTGTTATGGGAAGAGTAGAAATCAATTCCACGGGCTCTATCCCTGCTAGGGATCCCTCTATGGCAAGAGTATCCTCTATAGTGATTTTCAGAAGGTTTTACCTCACTTTGTGCTGCCTAAACATTGTAAGGGGAGCAGATTGTGGCACAAAATCTGCCTCCAAAACCTAGCTAGATCAAGGCATCTATTAGTATAAAATAAGAAGGTACCTCTTTTGGGGCTATACCTGGGGCTCAAGTAACTTTTCAGGATGCAAAGGTTTACAAGAGGCTATCTAAGCAAATGACTTAACTGGAGTATTCTCAAAATGAGCAGTGCCAGAACAAAGGTGAGGAGGTCAGACAGTGAAAGAACACAACAGCGCCACTGGGAACTCCAGCATGACTTGATCCTTTTGTGATGAATTTGATAGGATCTTCCTTTCAGAGGATCCATGTTGCTAGCTCCCTTTGAGCTGTACTCTCCTCCCTGGTTCTCAACAGTATTCTTGGTGCTTGGTCAATGATATTGTCTATTAACCCATTCACTGGTGCATCCATAGACTTCTGGATGCTTGATTTCGTTTTGTTTTCTCCTGGCAGACACAACTAATACACTAATGTATGTAGCTAATACACAACTTTCTTTCTAGAATCTCCCTACAGAACTTGGCTTTAATTGGATCCTGCGGCTCCTGGTTCTGTAGAAACCAACAAAAACTGTCAACTGGAATTTCTAAGAGGGCAGACATTAAAAATGCAGTTTGCAGATCCAGTGAGCCAGTTGACTGGTTTTAAACAATGGATCTACCAAAACACACAGCAATCAGAGCATTCAGCCAGGGAACAGGCTGTAATATAGGTATTTTTTTGGTACGTGGTGGTGTGGGAGTATCAGATTTTGGACGATTTTGAATTGTCTTGGTGAGGGTAGATGTGTGTGTAAAATAAATCTGATTCACACACACAAATACACACACCCCCTGAGAAATACAAAATATTACCATAAAAATTATGCACACCATCTCAGGGCTCCAGATCTGTAGATAAGACATTAAACTGAGATCACTGCTGTCTGCCTTTGGTATCTGATCAGGAAGAAGTTAATGACCCCATGGCACACTTTCAAAGAGAGAGAGGAGAGTGCCTGTATTCAACATTCCTTCTCTCAAAATAAACTGGGATCTAAAATCAGCAGTTAGCTTCTTATCTGGAAAAGTGCCTTGATTAGAAGAGAGGAATGTGAGTCAAGATCCTGGGGTTCTGTTCCAGGTCCCACATTGTACCACTGGGTTGACTTTGTGTAAATCACCTAGCCATTCTGTGCTTCACTTTAGCCTACTGAAAAATGACTCCAATGATATTGACAGTACCAGAGAGAGAATGTGCTGTGAGGCTGAATTAATTCATGTTTGTAAAAACCACTGTGACAGCTTCAGCTGAAAGGTGCTTATAGAAGTGCAAAACATTATAGCAGTCGCCTGGCAGTGACCACTAACTATAGTTAATAGTTGCATGAATGAATTCAACCACTGGAGTTTTATTTTATGATTGTGCTTTATGTTGACGTTTGACAGGAAATGGGCACTGTCAGTGAGAACAATGAAGTAACATGTCCTATTATAGCTTTTGTATTGACAAGTGCATTTTGAATTAGAAAAGGAATTTCTAATTTGATGTCTTACCACAGCAACCAAAGCATATATAATAGCTTGTGATCTGCAAGTTAAAAATGCTGATTAACTGTGATGCAAGTATACTTTAAAGTGGAGCCCTTTGATTTTCCTATTTCCTGGCAGATATAAACTGGTTATTGAATAATATTTGCATGATGTGTCTGTTTTATCTCCTTAATCAAATTAAAAGATTTAAGGGAAAATGCATTATTTATAATAGTTTTATGTAACTGGGTTTCATCTTAGTCTGTGGAGTATTTATGTTATCTACAGTTATTTTGACAGATGTTGACACTGCCCAAAACCTAAAAGAAAAGAAAAATATAGTCAGGAGTAGTAAATAGCATTTCCCCTGACACAGTTGGAATATGAAACAGAAGAGAATGTTCTCTGCCAGTGTTTTAAATTTGATAGCTATTTTATTCTCTGCATTGTTCTTATGTACACTCAGTGTAACCATTCTGCTGCTGTGTTACGGATGAGGATTTCCAAGATTGCTCTTTGCAAAAGAGTGCGTCAACTCACAATATAATCCATTTTTGTCTGACAAGAGACAAGGTGATAACACAAAGACATTAGGACCAGGCTAGCATAAAGTCAAGGGAATAGCGATTTAATAAATATTGAAAAGTATGAAAAAAGTTTCATTAGATGATTGGTTTTCAGAGAGATTCAGTAACTCCTAAGAGGCTGTGTGTAAATGGCCATATTGTGAAAGCAGGAATAAATGATCTTTTTTGTCATTAAAAAGATGGTACTAATAGTAAAATTAGAAATTCATTAACTTTGCTCAGCAAGGTCTGCAGTAGCCTCATTTATTCAGCTTTCAATAGTCCATTGTGCATGCCAAGATAGACTTTCAGTCAGTTATATGATTTTATTTTTTCATAAAATGGTTATCTTGCATTCATTCCAATACTATATGTCACATAGTTCATAAATTGATTTACAAATCCCATAATATCAAATGTCTATTCTCATCAGCTCTTACATAACTTTAATACTTATATGATTTAATTCAATTTCGTTTAGCTTGGACCTTTTTTTTTAATGCATAAAGACAGATTTAGTGACCATTGGGCAAAACAATTGATTTGATTTGACATCTGTGTTCCAATAAAATGTAATGCTGTCATTAGTTTTTTTCCTTTTGACAGCTGAGAAGAAAGATATTTAATCTTATGACAAAATGTCACTGCAGTGATTTAGGAATCACAAGGACATATCAGCCAGTTAGAATAGTATCAAGGACAAACAAAATGAGAGCATGTGCATGTTCAAAAAAAATAAAAGGTCATCTATATTGCCGCATAGCAGACACATCGGGCCAGATGTGAGAAAGCATCAGGCCATATATAATCCCTAAATAACAAATTGGGGCAGTTGTTTTAATGCCTTTCATATAAGGTGTTTGGTAAAACTTCAACCTTTTGCCTCATTCTGATCTCACTTACACATGGATTTATAGCATAGGTGCTGGAACTAGGTGCTGGAGGTACTGCCTCACCCCCTAGCTTGAACTGGTTTCCATTATATACATGACTTACACTTCAGTTCAGTGGCTCTTGGCAATCCCATTACAGTGTTCAAGCAACCCTGATTTATAGTCAAGTTTTTCCAAATTTACACTGGGGTAGTTTAGATCAGAATCATGCCCCTTGTTTCTGGTGTGGTGCTTTAGAATGATGACAACAGGTTAATGCCTAAGGCAAATGGCATTAGTTGTGATGTTGAGTGTCACAACACCTAACTTTTAGGGGTGTAGACAATCACTGGGATTCACAAAACCTACGTTAGGCACCTAAGGTACTATACAATGATTGAGGTAAGAGATTGATGCTTTAGACTGAGATCCTCAAAAATCAGCATGCTAGACAGGGACCCTCGCAAGCAAGCCAGTAGGAGATACTCACAAGAGCAGTGTTTGCTAAACCCCACCCCACTCACAGAGATAAGAGAAAGCAGATATCTCTGCCAGTGATCCATCAATGGGTATCCTCTTGGGAGTTAGGTGTCTATGCAGTTTTTGAAAAAAGTCTGGGGGAATTGGGGAATGTGGCGTGACCTCACAACTTTTAGCTCAGTGGTTAGGGTACTCATCTGGAATGTAGGAGACCTCCCAGTTCAAGTCTCCCTCCCCCATTCACCTGAATGGGAAAAGGGATTTGAACAGGGATCTGCCACTATGCAGGAGAGTGTGCTAAACACTGGGCTCTGAGAAATTCTGATATGGTGTTCCCTCAGTCTCTCCTGTTTGGAGCTATTGCATTCTGGATAAATAATTAAATAGTTATTGGAACTGGAGGCTGGCTAATGAGTCTTCCATATTCTGTGCTAGTGCTCGAACCACCAGACTATTGAATCAGTCTTTTTCTCTCACCTAAAAGACTCTTAATAAGAGAGAGAGCGAGAGAGAGCACGCACAAGCATGAGAATGACTCTATAGCAGTGAATACCTATGATGGGTAACAAGGGTCACAAACAGCAATGGCGTCACAACAGGCTATCCTGTGGTTGCACGAGGTTGTCACCCCTGACAGAGACATGCTATATAGGAATAGGTGATGCCATCTCCAAATCCAGAAGGGAGGGAGATTAGGGCCACTGAGTTGGCCATGTTGCCTGAGAAGGTATCAAACAGACAACAATCACAGCAGATTGAGATAGCTGAGTCCCAGGTCATAGCACAACTGGAACTAATGGATTTACTGTCCCCGACCCATGAAAACAATGGTGGAGATGTCTCAGGAGACACTCGCAAGTCCACGTGAGATTGCAGAGCACCTCAGAGACTAACTGAACATTATCATTTACTTTAGTTAGCAGATTGGTTATAAACATTTGATTTTCTGTGTTTTGTGAATGTTGATTGTCAGTGGTTGTTATTGTTATGTTGGCTGGGAAAGGAAGATGTGGGAAACTGCACCTTTAAGAGGCACTGGCAAAAGCTAGTTGGAATTGGTTGTTATGTTATGTAGAGGCTTGTGTTACACAATGCAGATCAGTTAGAACTCAGCCACTGAATGCAGCAGACCTCTGTGAGCCTCCTTGGCTCTCTGTGAGCACTGAACACCACACACAAAGCAGTAGGACTTCACATGATTTAGTGGAAGATTCTTGATTGGCTGAATTACCAGCATATTCTTAGCAGAACATATTCATGGTGAATTTGTTGTGGGGCAATTCTGTGGAGAACAGAAAGCCAAACAGATCAAAACAGGCCCCGGTCCAGTTTACAGAGAGCAGGACTCAGACTCAGGAAACCTGAGTTTTGGCCTTCGCTCTGGTCTACTGGGTACTTTTAGGAAGTCACTTCAGCTTGCTGTGCCTCAGGTTCTCCATCTGTAAAATGTAGATAATGATATATATCCCCTTTATAAAGTGCTTTGAGATCTATGGATGAAAAACCCTTATATCAGAGCTATGTATTATTAATTATTATTATTAGCTTAGGAATTTCATACCCGAGCAGATCAATTGTCTATTTTAATTCCTGTTTCTAACAATAGTCAGTGACTGATTCATTGAAAATTGAACTAATCTCATAATACATATAACTGCAATATGAAGGAAAATAATTCCCCAGGAGAAAAATTTCTTCCTGACTCAAGCTGGTGATTGGCATATGCCTTGAAGCATGAGGACTGATAGACCTTGTAATTTTATCCTACCTAGTGTAACTGCAGATGCTTTTCTCATGGTATTCAGATGTGTCTAATCCTTTTTTTTTGGAATCTTGCTAAGCTAGCTGCCTCAATAATTCACTTTAAATTGCTCTTGTGCTGATGTAGGTGAAGATTTGTAATATTTAAGATTGGTTCCAAATCTCAGCTTCTTGGTTCTTCAGAATTCACAAAGAATCTTGCCTCAAGGTTATTAGTCATGGGTTCCTGGAAATGTTGCGATTATAGATAATAATATTGAGGACATTAAACAGCATCCGAAGTTTAGCTGTATGCCTACTGTATAATACAGTGTGCCTTGTTTACAAGGTAATACAAATGAACAAACATCTATTAACAAAATTAATGATGAACAATTGCAGTAATTTCACTTTGCTTGGAAAACACATCTTGTAAATGAATTGGGTTAATAGCACCTTGCTGATTGGCTTTATCTGACAAACAAGACAATGAACTATGTAAACAAATTCACTTCAGTAACATTAAGGTTGTGGTACAAAAAGCCAATAAATGCAAATTTGCGGATCTTGTGAACAGCAGATATAATTAAAACTATGTCAGTACAGTTCTCTGCAAGACACTGTGAGCTGATCAGAGACCTCTGCGATAAACTAGTGTAATGGAAGAAGCTACTGGCAGGGCAGTAGCTTTCAATCTGTACTATGGAGGCATCTGTAAAGTGCCCAGCACCATAGTAACTAAGTGCCAAACGCAACAATGGCAAGAATTATTTTTTCATGAACAGATCAATTTCTTTACTCTTTGCATGGGTAGAAATGCTTCTTATGGGACATATATGGAGTAGAGATTTGGGAGAAGGGAAAGCCCTTGCCTGCTCCATGTGTTTAGGTAGCCCGCTCTGTTGGGAATAGCATTGATTTTATAGTTAAAAAAAAAAAAGGAGAGACGTGGGCTTGTTCTGATCACCAGAATGACGGTATTTCCCAGTGGAGGATCCTATGCTAAAAATATTCCTCCTCAAGCTCCCAAATGATTTGCCTTGGTTTCCATCTGTTGTAAATGCATTGTTTGGCAAAGGCAGTTACATGCTTTGGAATACTGATATATGAATATTTGCTATTAAAATCTCCATGAGAAAGGTTAACCAGAGTGTGCTTTTCTCAATGGACCCCAGAAGGACCGGTGACAGCAATTTCAGCAAAATGGGCATAAAGAGTATTGTGTGGGTTGAGCTCTCTATTTTGTCAAATGGAAGCACACAGAAAAGCCATTTCTAGTGGACCTTGGCTGTAGCTGATCTTGTGTGGAGAGTTCCTTTGCTGAGAAGCTGGACCTGAATTAGCTCATTTACAACATTGAGGCAATAAGCTCCAAGTAGTTCAAGAACCATGTGGTTTTAGACTGAGGCATTTTCCAGGTCATAATGCTGAGGGTAGACAAACCATAGGAAGGGATGGCATGCTACTGAGTGCAGGAGAGAGGAAGGCAGTGCGCTGAAAGTTCCCAATAGGGAGTTCCTTCCTGGCCATGGGGCTGTCTTAAATGGGGTTCCTACAACTGCAAGTGTAATAGCTTGGTTTTTTATTTACCAACTCTCTTCAAAACACCAAACCAAACCAAACCAACCACCACTCCCCCCCCCCAGGACTATTGGAAATGATCTGAACAAAAACAGACCATGGGAAATATCCTGAAACTCAGTGCTACCAATTTCCTTCCCAACAGCAAAATGACCCATTCCAACTCCTCCTCCTACAAACTGCTACTGCTCAGCAAGGGAGAAGAGCATTCTTAGTGGGCTGCATAAAAAGATTTGGCCCTTTAAGTATCCAATCTGTGATCCATTGAAGGTCTCATAGAAAAGATCTAGGACCACCAGAAAGTGGAGCTGGAATTCAGTCGGAAACTAATAGAGAGCCTGGCGCATCAGAGTAATACCTTAATCAGTGTGTCTCTCCTAGGAGACATCACATTTTTGGGTGTATTAATTTTCACATTCCAGCAGTAGTTTTTGGTTGTTGTTTTCGCTTGTTTATTAATTTAAGTGTTCATGACAGGTGCATGGTTGCCTGCTCTGGAGAATGAAATAGTCTAGGTGTCCACAGAGGTAGTATGGCATGGACAGCAGACCTCACAGTGTAAGTATGCTTCAGTGGATACTAAACCAATCTCCAGAGTTTATTCCTTTCTTTGGTTCCTGGGAGACTATCAATAATGCTGCTGGATAGTTCCAGTTCCGGTAATTCCATGCTGGTGGTTTGTGGGTGTAGACATGGATCTTCATGAAACTACATTGAGATCATGAAACTCACTTACCAGAGATCACCGCACTGGGTAATTTGTCACTCACTCATGTGCTGGATTCAAATTAATTACCTAGAAATGTAGGTTTCGAAAGGTTAGGAAAAAAGAAACGTGTTTATGCGGCTTTTCAAAAGAAAAATCAAATGTAAAGTTTATGAATTTGTTCCTCATCCCTGAAGTTAATCCTATATGAGATGAAAGACTAGAGACAAAATGCCAGTCTTGTCTTGAAGGTCATAGGATTTCACAGAATGCAGTCCAGAGACCCTGTAGTGAGATAGCTCACACAGTATACTTAACTGCAATGACCTGAAGATGGTGCTACAACACATGTATTATAACAAATAAGGTAGGCAGAGAAGGGTTAATAATATTCTGTTTCCATAGCAGTTGACCACATATTCTGGAATTAAATCTCCCATTGTTTTCTGATAAACTGTCAAATCCAAGTTTCTAAATTCAAGTGCAGGATTTTGCCAAAGGGAGAGTTTGAATGTCCTTCAGAATTCTGCTATGATGATATAGCTTGAACACTCCTGTAAGGCACCTAAAACATTTTCAAACTTGTGTCTTCATTTTCAGAGAGTGATGAAAATCTCCAAAATCCTGGCCCTTGGATACCAAAATTAAGCACCTACATTAATATATGTCACCTGATTTTCAGAGGTGTGGAGCATTCACAACTCCCACTGAAGTGACTTTAAAAATCAGATTACTTACTTAGGTGCTTAAATGTTGATTTAGATGCCTGAATTAAAACACTTTACAGTTAGGTCAATATTTTCATACTTGGGTACCTGACAGGGAGAGGAAAATAAATCCTCATCCCTGATGTACTAGTGTATATTGATAGCAAATTCACATTACATTTTCTACTTGTATGTATGTATAAATATCAAACCTATATCCTCTTTAAATCCACTCAACAGTTTTCCCCATATGAAATCCATACCCATTGCACAGAGAACAGAAAAAGCTGTTCATTGTTCACTAGTAAAGCACAATTACTGTTAAATCAGATATAAAAGAGAACAATTTTCTTAATATCAGTTGTCCTCCTGCAATGTGATCGATGTTTGCTGTTATTAAAATAACAGAGAAAATCACTTAATGACAAAACAAACTCTTCTTTTTAGCCTGGAAAGAAGTTTTTTTACGTTAAAGACCCTCAAGTGGGTGTCAAGACTCTCAAACAGGTGTCAAGAGGTCACAATCTTGTGCTGTTCCCATACTGGCGAATGGGAGGAGGCTCTCTCCCATTAGATAGGGGGCAGTTCTAGAAAGGATCTTGCAATATTCTTGGACACATCGTATCCATACAAAGGAACACTTTTTGTACCACAGGAAGAATTAATAACATTAATTTTAGTAATGATTATTAGGTTTTAAAAGAAACCAAACAAAGTTCCTCCCTTTTTTAAAAGACTGTTTTCTTAATCCATTTGCTATGACATTCATTTCTGCAGTGAAATGATTTTCACTTTGTAATTTTCATAGAGAAAAAGGAAAATATTCTTAATGAAGTTTACTATAAAAAAGCACTTGGGATTAGAAATAAATCAGCTTTTTCCAAAGGAAAGCTGAGAGGAAAAAAATGAAACACAAAATAGTATCTTTAAAGGGAGGAATTATATTTGTGAAATCTTCTCATCGATATCTTCCCAATAATCATTGCTTTACTGCATAAATGTACCACCAGCTTATCATCATTATGTTATTAAGAGCATACATTTTGCATATGTATATGGATGCTTGCTATCCATTCATTTTGTTGGCAGTATAATAAAATAAATACCCTATTGTTATCAATATCCTCTCAAAACAATTCTGTCAAGAGATCAATGGGATCTCAAACCTTTTGACCTTAGTTATTTGGATTTCAGTAAACACATTAGAATATATTGTTCTTAGTCTTTATTTGGCTGCAGGGGAGAGCAAGTTAGAGAAGTCCCCCTCTTGTCTCCCCTGATTTACAGAGCAAAGTATTGTGGTTCTGGCCATGATGGGGAAAGCAGTGGCTGGTTTTCTAATACTCCCCTGTTACCTGCCAGCTCTCTGTTCTTGGGGAACCAGGACACAGTATCCAGCCTGTCTGGCTCACAGAAGACCTTCTCCTCCCTCCCCACACCTCTGCTTGATCCAAAACTGATCAGAAGAAAGAGTTACAAAAAGTAATGAGAGAGTAATGAGTAATGAAATACCTAATCCCTAAGATAAGGATGACAGGATAAAGGAAACTCCCATAGCCTCATTTGCATCAAAGATGGGACAAGGAGGCATCTACATTAGCATACAGAATAGAGAACAGAGATTACAAGGCAAGAACTGCTTGGAACTCTGGGACCAGAAAAGCAGGGAAGCAGGGCATGATGGGGGATCTCTGTTCCAGATGTTAATAAACCCAAGACTGCACACACCCAGCTCAGTAGTTATCAGACCAATTCTAGTAATAAATCCTTTACTGGTATCCAAAATAGTGAAGCTCCCGAATTGCATTTTAAGCTCCCTCCAAGGAACACCACCCAAAGCCAGGAATGTTCAGCTCCCATGGTCTATCCTGAACAAAACAACTTTGGTTTACCCCCTTGTTTACACATAAACAAATCTAGTGTTCTCCCTTGAACCATTGTTGTTTCTTTACAAAACTCTCTACCCATGCTCAAGTAAGTGTTCTTATGCCTGGATCCAAAATCCCAGTTCCACTGGGACTTCATCTTCTTTTGACTGATCATGCTGGGGGCTCTGCCAGTCTCCAACACTCCAGACCTTCAGCTACCACCACCACCTGGGACCCATGATCGATTCAAGCTTCACACAGTGGTAAGAGCCCATCTCTCTCTCTCTCTCGATATAGTCTTCTGATCCTGACTTGCATGTTCAGTTATAGTTTTGTAATCCTGACTTTTATAATCAAGTTCAAGTTAGATTTAATATTATAACTGTTTTGTTTGTTTGGCTTCCCTATGGTTCTTACCTGGCAATAAATAACTTTGAAGATTAAGCTGATTGCTTCTCTCTCTCTCTCCCCTTTATGGGCGTTTTTTGAGTTCCTCATTCTCTCTGTAGCAATGCTCCTTGTATCACAGCTAAAAGATCTCTGCCACACCCCAAAATCTGGTGGGGTTTGCTTATCAAGTAGGTTACTACAAGAACAATTGCAACATAAAATAGGGATTGGGACGAGCTGTGAACCTGGGACATACAAGGGTGGCAGCTTGGAAGTGCTGATTGACCCAGTCTGCTGAGTCCAGGGACATGTAAGAGGTCAGCTTGGGAGTGATGATTAACCTGGTCCTCTCAGATGCGCTCTGTTAATGTGAGTATGTGTTCATCTGATTCTGGGTCTGGAAGAACCCAGCTCTGGGGAATCTAGGTCCTGCAGGATAGCTCCATTGGGAGGGAACTTGAAGCAAGGAGAAGAAGAGCTCCGTATGAGAACACAAGTGACACAAGCCTTACATTAATAGAAGTACAGGACCCCTCTCCCCAGAAGAGTAACCCTAATAAATAAACATACCCCAAAGTAATGGGTAAAGCTGGTAACACCCCCTTATGAGCAATTTTGCAGGGAGTGGGTCACAGACTTGGCTCTATTCCCCTATTTGCTGACCAGAATAGGTTGGTGCATTGGGTAATAAGCTGCCTTCTGTAAAAAGATGAAACACCCTACTTCTGAGAGCAAAAGGGGTGTTCTCTAAGTCACTTTTTTTTCTCTAAACTCCTTCTGGAGTGAGGCATTTGTCTATCAACTGTTCGAAAATATAATTATTGTGTCACTGTCACCTGACTCCGCACTGTAAAGGAAACACGGCTTTTTAAAACCAGTTTTTAGGGTGTTCTCTATTGTCTTAGCTCCGCCTTCACTTCAGAAATGCAGCTGAGATCATAGGAAATATTATTGTCACTAATAAAGCCACATGAATTTTACCTCCACTGCTAGTTTCCTTTGTGCCTCTCATTGCTGGGGTTTGATCAGAGAAATGTGTCTCAGATTTGGGTCCTGGTAGGTCAAAACATATGAATCAATTCATTGACAATACTGGGGCTTACAAGAAAGTTTCAGATATAGAAGGTGCTGGAGATTTATCTCGGATAAAGGGATCACATGATCAAATTGGGTGACATTAAAAGGACTCAGAGGCACTATATCTTCCAATAACAGTTTACATGGGCCCGGTCCAATAAACTTAAGCCAACACGGCAGTGTCTTGAGAAGATTTTACTGTTTCAAAAGGAATATGCAAAAAAGAAGGCAACAGATTATTTTAAAGAAGTACAACTAAATCAGAACTGAAAATGAAAAAAGTTGAGCAAAGAACAAAGAAAGAACTGCATTAAAATTAATCACACTAGGGCCATAAAATCAGTTATAAACCCTCAGCAATCAAAAATTAAATGAAGAGGAAGGTAATGTTTTAAATAGGTTTAAATTTTCCAATATAGGATTTGATAGTTTCAGCCTATTTGGCCTCTCACAAGATTTATTACAAGCTCATGCAAGTCTAGTTGAACCAGAGGCAGCTGAAAGCATAAATTAGTCATCAGATTAAAAAACAATGTATCCCAGCATTGTTATGCAAAAACACAATGGTTTTTTTTGACTGACTGAAAAGAATATTGTTCTATTCAAAGAAGTTTGAGGACCTTACCTATGTCCACTGACGTCTAAGAATGGATTGGTCTGTTTAGTAATAGTAAAGTGGATAAATACTCCTTTTTTTCTTTAAATAATCTATAACTGTTCTGTTATGTATCAAACTACCAGATCCACTCCTTGAATTAAAACCAAGACAAAATGGAATTGGTATGGAAGCACTCACCATTGTTGAGGTGTTGTCTTGTCAGTCTGGTATGTGATATACAACCCCTCTCAAATCCAAATGAACTTGGCAGTCCCCAAATTTTGCATCACATCTGACTTCAAAAGTATACTGAAAAGTTCTTGAAGTACCAAATGTAAAATACTGTACTTTCCAAAATGAAATTTTAATTTTTTTGTAGCATTATCAATAGTCATTTAAGATTCCTCAGGCAGGAAATGACACATCTTTATTAGTAGATGGGCTCTGTTGTGTATTTTCTCTAAAGCATTTGGAACTGGCCATTTCTGGAGACTAGAAAAGAAACTGAATGGTTCAGTGGTCTGTTCCAGTGTGGAAAATTCTGGTGTTTCTATTTATGTTTAATAGCTAGCATTCCATAATACCTGAAGATTTAATTTAATCCCTTCAACAACTACAGACGAGAACCTGGCAGAACCCTTTAAAATTAAAACGTTATCATAAGAAAGTGATTGCTGCCATAGCTACATGGTATAACGAGCTTTATTCCTCCAGGGTCCAATGATGAAGTTCATATTTAGTAAAATTCTCACTGATGTCAATGTTAACTGAATAAAATCTTCTGAATTAAGTCCAAGGTCTGGATTTGGTCCTAATAAACCCAGCAGAAATTGTGTATCTTTATATATGTAGGTATGTATGTTTGTGTATAGATAACATGGCATGGAGTTATTTTGAAAAGATTCACTATGGGTGAAATTAAGCTCTTTGAAGAAGGTTAGTTCAGGATTCTATGCACCACTTAAATCTCATTTTTGTCCTAAGGGTAGAAGTAGGCCTTAATTGGTGCAGTAATCTTGTGTTGGCCCTCTCCATGGGATAAGTTTTACTCAATAAGATTTTTTTCTCTCCAGTCCATGCCTGGCTGCACCAAGCATCTACTTCACAAGAGTGTTGTTCCCTAGCAGAAGCAGAACACTCACTAAAGCAGATAAATTATGTACAAAAATAAAAGGCCAGAGCATGCCAACAATTTTTAAGCAGAACACCCACTGAAATCAACATGGGGAACCCTGTGTAAATAAACCTAATAGCATGATACAGCCCAAAGAATGTAACTATTTAAAAACTATGAGCCAGATCCTCAGCTGATATGAATTGCTGTAGCTTCATTGAAGCTAATGGACCTGCAGCAATTTACACAAGCAGAGGACCTGGCCCTTCAATTACAAAATCTTTATTTCATCAGTTTGTCTCATATAAAATAAATACATTCTTATAGACGGTCAACAGGGGAAACTATTATTTTTAAAACAAACATAATTAATTCAAAAATAATGTGCAAATGCTTCTTTGCATTTTTATGGAAAACACAATTGTAGTATATAACTTAATAATTATACATATATAATTAAAATAATGCATTTTAATTTTTAATATGCATGTGGCCATATTCCTCTGGACACCTGAAAGGTTAACTAAGCATATCCAGTTACCTGAATACATTTACCAGGAAAAATAAAATACCACCCAGTAGCCCACCTCTCAACACCCAAAATTCAAACTCCATATCAAACAACACAAATTAAAAAAGCAACAGAGAAGTCTCAGTTCCTGCCCTTATGAATGTGCTCTGGAGAATCTCAGTATACCAAGTAGCGTGACCCCAGTAGCAAATCTTTAGTAAAGAAACCGCCTCCTCCTGTGCCTTCAAGACTATCTGAAGGGATAGCAGTTCAGATTGCAAATATTTTCAGTTGGTACAGTGCAAGAGAAGGTCCTTATCGGTGGGATAGATTAACATATGGCTCTAATATGTTATTGCCTGCCAGAGGCGACTCGTTGGAGATGGACATGAAGGGATGAGTACCCCCTCAACAGTCACCCAGGGTGGGGAGCAGAAGGGATAGGGACAGAGCCGGAACAGAAGGAGTGGTGCCAGAGCCTCTTCCAGCCATGCTGATACACTTCCTGGTGCACTACAACAGCTTCCTGGTTGTGGTAACATGCTGGTTCCCTGCCCAAGCTCAGTTTCTGACCTTTAATCATTTTGGTTGCTCTTCTCTGGACTTTCTCCAATTTTGTCCACCTCTTCCCTGAAATGTGGCGCCCAGAACTGGACACAATATTCCAGTTGAGGCCTAATCAGCATGGAGTAGAATAGAAGAATTACTTCTTGTGTCTTGCTTACAACACTCCTGTTAATACATCCCAGAATGACGTTTGCTTTCTTTTGAACAGTGTTAGACTGTTGATTCATATTTAGCTTGTGATCCACTCTGACCCCCAGATCCCTTTCCTTGTACTCCTTCCTAGGCAGTCATTTCCCATTTTATATATGTGCAACTGACTGTTCCTTCCTAAATGGAATACTTTGCATTTGGCCTTATGGAATTTCATCCTATTTACTTCAGACCATTTCTCCAGATCATTTTGAATTTTAA
The DNA here is from genome assembly GCA_007922305.1 of Dermatemys mawii. Classification (NCBI taxonomy): domain Eukaryota; kingdom Metazoa; phylum Chordata; order Testudines; family Dermatemydidae; genus Dermatemys; species Dermatemys mawii. The sequence continues at coordinate 28,433,020 of ML677332.1, forward strand.
TCCTATCCTCCAAAGCATTTGCAATCCCTTCCAGCTTGGTGTCATCCGCAAACTTTGTAAATGTACTCTATATGCCATTATCTAAATCAATGATGAAGATATTGAGCAGAACTGGACTCAGAACTGATCCCTGCAAGACCCTATTTGATATGTCCTTCCAGTGAACCACTAATAACTACACTTTGGGAACATTTTTCCAAGCAGTTATGCCCCCGCCTTATAGTAGTTCCATGTAGGTTGTATTTCCTTAGTTTGTTAATGAGAAGGTCATGTGAGACAGTATCAAAAACCTGCTTTGTTTTGTTTTGATTTAGTTTATGGTGCAGATGTCAAAATACTTAAATTAAATTACATGATTTCACTGGGACAAATTTACCTCTGGTACACCTGTGTTGAAGTTAATGAAGCTGAACCATGAAAGAATTTGGTCCACTGAGTTATTCATTATGATACTTACAAATCATGGGCAATATTCTGCCTTTGGACAGAAAAAATTAAACTCCCGCTGAAGTCTGTGGGTGTCGTAAATGCACATCTGTTACTAGACAATGGCTGCAAAATTGTAACTCTAACTTACACACTCATAATCATCCGTGGAGTGTGAAAACTGCTGTGTCTAGGGTTCTAATACATTGATTCTTTGTGTGAACTTAACATATGAACTGGCTTTTCTTGTGCTTCAGTGAAATTCTGCTAATTTCATGGTCAGCAAATACTGACCATGAATTGAAAGTGCCTTTGTAAATAACTTATGAAAATATAATGTATAATATATCATGTTATATTATATATGAATGGGAACTGTGGAGAGGACTGGTTAGAAAATAAAACCATATGACACTATTAGAAGTGCATATAAATAAAAGTTTTTATTTTTAATATGACACAGCTGGCTGTGAAGGGGGCCTTTCTAATTTAGAAGGCTTCCACATCTGGTTCTTTGTTATAAGCCTCTCAGACTTTCATATAGACCTAATGCTGAGACCTAATGCTGCTAAGCGAGCAGGCTTGTATGACTGAGAAGAAACTGAGCATGTAATGCAGAATGACAGTTCTCTATTCCTCTTAGATGGAACCAGGAAAGAGTCCAGAAAAGGTATGTGGTGACCTACAAAAACAAACAAAAGAGCTGGGTTGTCTGGTATTGTTAACTAAAGTTGATCAGTATGGAGCAGCGGTTTGAAAAGGATTCCACCCAGCTCCAATAGTATATAGAACATGGGAGGAGGAACAAGGGTGGGGGAGAAGTTGTTACCCACAAATTCTCCCAGTGCTTAATCTTCCCTTTACGTGCTGTGGCAAAGCTCTGGCCTTGTCCCTGTGGGTCCTGCGCTTCCATGCGGTTTGTGCTAACCTCAGCAGCTCACTGTGACCCTTCACGGAGCCCCTCTCTCTCCAGGACAGGGTTACAGTCTACTGAGCCCTTCTCATCATAAGCCAGCAAAGCAGTTGGTGAGAGAACTTCCACAGTCTCTGTTGTCCCTCTGGGCTTATTTCAAGACAGTATAGCCTCCTGTTCTGCTAGGGGCCTGTCTTCCCCTTCCAGAAGGTGTATCAGTAGTAGCAGGTTGGGGGGAACTTGGGTCCGCCCTCTACTCCGGGTTCCAGCCCAGGGACCCTAATGGTAGCAGCTGTTGGCAGCCAACCTTTCACTGACAGAGTTGCTACTTTTCCCAGGGCCACTTCCACAGCTCTCCCGCTTCTCCCTTACCTCAGGTCACAGCAAAGCTTCCTCTCCTCCAGCTCCTTTCTCCTTGGCTCCCTCTCACCTGACTAACTGGGAGGTTTTTAACAAGTTTCAGCCAGCCCCTGATTGGCTTCAGGTGTCCCAATCAGGCTAACTGTTTCTACTCCTTTCTAGTAGGTTCTTAATTGGCCCCAGATGTCTTGATTGGCCTGGAGTAGCCTTTGTTTGGTTATCCAGGGAACAGGGACTTGCACATACTGAGGCACATATACCTGCCTTCCATCACTCTCCTATACCCTTCTGGTCTGACTCCATCACAATGACTAATAAAAGAGTTTTAGTACCTTAGGATGTAATTTGTAATTTCCCCACCAACAAAATGAAGAATTCCTTGCTTATGCTTGAGAAGTGCCCTGAATTTCATATTATTTTCATATTGTACATGTAAGGACCAGGCATGCATGCTGCACGCCAGTCATATAAAGGGCAAGCTAATAAAATCAGGAAGAAGCACAGAGAGATGTGATGAACATGCCTCTCTCAGTACAAGTGGTCTGAGTACAGGACTGGGACATAAAATAGGCATTCCGGGATCCTAATGCCATCTCTCTCACAAAGAGTCCAGCTGTGAGGCCTGGGACAAACTGCTGCACCTTTCTATCTGGCTCTGGCTAATGTAATGTAACTGTACTGGAAACAGCTGACACTTGGAAGATCATGGCAGCTGACTAACCAAACAGAGAATTTCAGTCAAGTAGGGAGCAAAGACCAGACTGTGAATGGATGAAGAGTGGCACACTGAAAAACGCTTCCTTGCCATGACTTGGGGCCAACCAATATCCTTTCCCATCACATTGGGATTGATCCAAAGTTCACTGAAGTCAATAGGAATCTACACTGAATGCAACTGGCTTTCAATCAGGGACTTGAGAATGTGTTTTTATTGGTAATAAGTCGCAGTGATGGGGGTAGGGATTAAAAAAATAAATCAATGTATTAACATCATTAAATAAACTAATGGTCTGATCTAGTATCACAAAGGGCTTGTCTTCACTACAGCGGGGAGGGATCGATCTTATGGCGATCGATTTATCACGTCTCGTTAAGATGCGATAAATTGATCGCCAGCGCTGCCCCCGTAGACTCCGTAACTCCAGCTTGACCGGAGGCGTAAGCTGGAGTCGACGGGGGAGTGTGCTGCTGCCCGTCGCCGCCGTGAGGACAGCAGGTAAATCGGCTGCAGATACGCAGACTTCAGCTATGTGATTCACGTAGCTGAAGTTGTATATCTGCAGTCGATCCCCCTCCCCAGTGAAGACCAGGCCATAGATTCTGTGTTCCTATATCTATACCCAGCAAGATACTTGGATTTTTCAGTGGTCTTCCAGTAAATTCAATAAGTTCCAAACCATATTGAATTAGCTACTTTAATATCTCAAGTATTTTTTTTCTCTTTCAAAAGTCACCAAGTCCAGATTTAGGGCCACAAATGTGGCTTGTTTTTGTTAAAGTCCACTATTTTGTTTAATTTCTTTTTGTAATAAGAGGGAAATCTTATCTTGGAATAAATGTTTATTTTGACTCTTTGCAAATCCTCAAATGGATTGATTTCTCTCTAGTTTGACCAAGTGTAAATTCCTCCCAGTCTGAAAGTTGGTTTTCCCATTCTCATTTCTAAATGAAAAGATATATTTTTGAAGTTATAAAGACTGGAGGGAAAGGAATTAAAAATTCCTTGCTCCATCTATATAACTCCTGTTTAGGGATATGGGGCAAAAATCTGTTGGATGATTTAATGAGGGATTTGTCCTGCTTTGAGCAGGGGGTTGAACTAGATGATCTCCTGAGGTCCCTTCCAACTCTGATATTCTATGATTCTATGGGAGAGTAAAAGATATTATATGACTCAGGGTATAATATCACAGGATGCATTAGCTGAGTACCAGCAACGGAACAAAACCAACAGAAATAAAGACAGTTATAACCTGATTTGCAGAGGTGCTGAGCATCAGAGTCTCAGTCTAAAGTACACTGAAGATTAAACTGAAATCTATACTTATCTATAATGCACAGTACATACTTTTAAAAAATACTGCATTATTTACATTAATAACCAAAATATTATGGTGGATCTATTGAAAGATGCAGTGTTTTGCTTCATTACAAAAAACTGTACCAGATTTTCTTTAATAAAATTGTGTAATAAGTATTTCTTTGCTCCCATTTGTCAACAGTGCAAAAGACAAAATGAATGTTCCATTGTTTTAAAAGGCATTGTCATCAAAATTTCTTGCTGATTCCCTGCTTTTCAGGACCCTGATAACATGGATCTGAAAAAGCAGTTTTTTATTCATTTTAATGAGGTGATCAATGCAGAAAGACAAGAGCTGAAGTTCTTAACTGATGTTATGGAAATAAACAAGTAAAATATCAACCCCCTTCCCTCAAAAAAAGTAGAGAGAAAAAAATATTCAGGAGTAATATAATGCAGTTCTAGGCTTGGCTCTTACAACAAACCATCAAGTTAATTTAATTCCTCAAACCCCATTGCTCCAACAAAATGTTGTTTAAATCAATTCATTGTTTCATTATGCTGCTTAAGAGCACCGTGGAGTGACGAGAAATTACTGAGAAGACTTTCATGTATCAGAATCCCTTCAGTTTCACTTCATTTTCCATCCTGACATGGGATTAATGTGCTGCATTTGCATGCTAAAACAATATATTTAAATGTAAAAGTGGTGTTGTCAAATTACCTTCCAATAAGTTTATTTCAAATGGTTCATTAAAGTTTTTGAAATCACTCACTGAACAATTGCATCTTTGCTGTGGTTTGATGTATTATATTTCCCACCCATAGCTGGGACTGAGGAAACCTTTACTTGATACACTATCTGCTAGTTCATCAGGTTTTGAACTGAAAGCAGTCACCAATCGCGTAGGACTCAATTCAGCTAATCATGTAAAAATCTGAAAAAAATCTGGCCCTTAGTCTTCTCTCTGGATTTTTAGCATGAAGGTCTGGGGTTCAAACTCTGCTATCAGCCCAAGACAGATTGCCTATATACCTGGTGCCCAACTTGGGACTTGAACTCTCAAAGACTCTAGACACTTGGAATGAATGAATCATTCCCAGGCATTTAGCAGCACGGGGGTCTTCATCCCTTCCTAGTGGCTGCTCCACATAAGAAATTAGTGGATCTTCTCCATCAGACGGCTACGTTTTATTTTACTCCATTCAATTTTTTATGCATGATGGCCATAGTTATAGTATCTGGACACCTTTCAATAATGCAGCAAGTGACACGACTAGCATCAGTCATGGGTGGTGCTTTTCTTCATTCTTTCTTAATCATCCCTTCCACTCCCTGGAGGGAAAATTACATGTGGGTGGGTTTTTTGATTGTATGGCGCATTAAGTGTTCATATTAGTGACGACCAGGTTGAAGAAATGTATCAGGCTCTTGGAACAGAAAATGTTGAGGTTTGTGGTAGGGATGGAATTTAGACTCCTAAGTGCCTAAATTCCTTTTGAAAATGAGATTTAGGCTCCTAAATCAGTTAGCTATAGCAACACTGTGTGCAGCAATGCTTAAGTACCTTTAAAAATATAAGCTTTAGCTCAAGCAGTAGTGGCTCGTGCTTTCAGTGCTGAAGATCCTGTTTAGAAGTCCTGCTGTTAGCCCAAACGGCATGGGTCTCCTGCATTTAGGTATCACTTTTCATCCATGGTTGTCAGAGTACCCTACAAAGATGAATGAATCCTTCCTGCAATGTGAGTTTTTCCTTCTGTTATCATATCTGTAAGGCATATTTTCAACTTAAATGATAAACAGAAACTACTTATATTTAGACAACTGGGCTGGTCAATCAAACCTTGACTATCCAGTCAAGCCAATCTTGTTACTGATTAACTGTGCTTTCTCCCTATCAATAGTTGTTTCTTTTTTATTAGCACATACAAGTGATTGATGATTTATTGACGTAACACTGTCACTCTGCTTCTAGGAGATTTGCAAAGCAGGGAAGGTAAAGGACACTAAATTGTTTTCTGTGACAAAATTACACCTTAATCAAGGGCATTTCACACACAGTCAGACTCTGGGAGATTAATGAGCACTGCGGTTAATCATTTTGGCCTTCATGATTTTCTTAATGGACATGTAACCCTGAGATGCAACACAGAGCATATATTGTAATCCCCTTACCAAATGTGATCAGGTGTTTCACAGTGCAATACAAGACAATGGCACTTAGATGCAAATCCAGTTGAATGAAATATCTTACAGGTGATTTAATGGTTTGGAAGGTAGAGGCTGGGTTTACCTATCTTTTTTTGATTAGCTCTCAGAGAATAGATGGAGATGATCCTGAGTGCTAGATCTCATGTGCGGATGGTTTATCTTGCTTTCTTGTACTGTCTACAAAAAGCCAACGTGCTGGACACTGTGATGAAGTGGGAATGCTCTTAATGTTTCCTCTGGATAGTCTGTGTATGCCTCAGTTTCCCCTGTGCATTTCTTGAGTGTCTATGTGGAGGGATAAGGGTGTGTAATTGGTGCAGAGCAGAGGGCCAGTGTAAGTAAGTAGCCGATGCCCTGTCTCTGGGCAAATGATGGCCTGGCCCTTCCCCCTCTGCAAGGTGTTAGCTAAAAGTGTTGGAGAACAAAGGGATCAGGTGACCTTCTGGCCCGGGAAAAGAGACAAAGGAAAAGCAGAGGAGGGTCTGGAGAGTAATTTTCAGTGTGAGCTGGCTAAGGAAAGGCAGGGAGACACAGATATGATCTGGCCTCCCTGGGCCCCCAAAATGGATCCAGCTGAGGGGTCCGGGTCTTTGTACCTACAAGCTCTGTTTTAGATCATGTTCCTGTCGTCTAATAAACCTCTGTTTTACTGGCTGGCTGAGAGTCACATCTGACTGTGGAGTTGGGGTGCAGGACCCATGGGCTTGCCCAGGACCCCGCCTGGGCAGGGTCACTGTGGGAAGCGCACGGAGGGGCAGAAGGTGCCAAATGGTCTGAGGTCAGCCCCAGGAAAGTGGAAGCTGGAAGCTGTGAAGCTCCTAGCCTTGGAGACAGTCTGTTCACGGAGAGGAAGCTTCCCTCCAGAATCCTGATTGGCTTCATAGGAAGCAGTTCCAGAGCATCACCCTGGGAACTCCGTGACAGACACTGGTTGAGTCTGTAAGGCACAATCCTGCACTGGACTTGCCCCTGAGGAGGTCAGAGTGTGTTGTGGTTCAGTCAGGCACGGTTACTCCTTGAACTCTCTAATGCGCCTGGTGTATGTTCAGGTCTGCAGCATTGTCTGTGGGCCAGTGGGGAGCAAGAGTCAGGGCCATAGCTCTCATCCTTTCTGCAGTCTCTCCTGCCTCACTGGGCTGGTGTGCATGTCCAGGGGAACCTGGAGAGAGCAGGGATTGATTTTCTCTGGTGCTCATGCAAAGTATGCAAGACTGGTACAGGAGGAGACTACCTTCACCTTTCCAGACTGTATTGTGCACACAAGAGCCAAGAACGGGGGGGCTGTATGGTCATGGGGGCAAGGATCAAGTTTTCATCTGCGTACAGTTTTCTTCAAATCTCGGTTTATTTTGCAGTTCTCTTTGGGACTTCAAGTCAAATCTGAAGACTGTATACATTGTGCTGTAGCCTACCACTTTTATTTATTTTCAGTGCTTAAAGAAAGCACCAGAGACTCTATGAAAGCTGGTATAAGAAACTCTGTTGTGGGTCATATTGAATTAACAATATAAAGAGACCATATTTTAAAGAAGAGGATAGAGTTATGGTTGAACTTCCAGTCTAATTTATGAGGTTTCTTGACTTTAGAGAGCTTGATTTCAACCCTAATGTTGCATTAATGCTATTTTTAGCTTGTTTTCTGTCTGTGTTTCTGAGCATGCTGCCCATACATATACTTGATGGGGGACAGTGAAAGTTATGCTTTGTTTCGATCAATGATGAGCACAAAATGAACTCACATGTGAGCTATACATAGCCATCATATGAATGGAAATTGCATGGTATTGACTATTCCTATGTACAATAACAATACTAGAAGAAGTTTGTACTATAAAATAATGGAAGAGTGTGCATGATGAGCACCACTGTCCTCACATGGAGGGTCCACCTGATGAAGTGTTTGTGACTATGTCACCCTCTGATTGTTGGCTCTCAAAAGGATAAACACCTTTATACTAGTGATAACAAACAGAGTTTCTCCTATAGTCTTAGTGGTAGAATTTAAGAGCTTGGTTCTAATTTCATTTAGACTCAGCTGTAAATCCACTGGGGTAAATGGAGGTACATAAATATAAATCAGAACAGAATCCCAATACTTTTGTTTCAGGAGATGATCCTGAGTGCTAGATCTCATCTGTGGATGGTTTATTTTGCATTCATATAATGTCTACAAAAAGGCATCCAAGATTCCTCCTGACCTATCTACAGAGCAAATGCTAGGTATAGCATTTGATTTTACTTAGATTTACACTTGTTATTAGAATATGTTGCAGAAGTAATATGATTTACTGATGGTTTTTTGTTTTCTGCTGCTATGTCAGCAATTGTTTTATTCCACATCTCTTTAACAGACTCTGATTATGTCTGCTCCTAATGTAAAAACTTAGCAGCTACCAGAAAAGGAAATTAAAAATAAAATTAAGTACCCATTATGATAATTTAATGAACACGAGTATTTTCCTCAAATCTTTTTTTCCCATCTTTAACAACAAAGATACTGTATCAGTGCTGAAGCTTTGTCAGAATAATTGTTTCCATTGTGTAGCATCTATTTAATTTTTCTCTTTACATAAAAAAAAAATACACAAGGCTTAAAATTTATATAAATTTATCAGCACATTATTGTGTCAGTCTGGGAAAACCAAAATGAAATAAGGTGTTGTCAGGTTAAATATAATATGTAATATGTAATAATAGAATTATTTAAGTCTGAGACCTTCAAAAGTCACCAAAGATGCATGGTGGTGTTCTATAGCTTTTAATTCACGTTTGTGGTTCAAATCTGGTCTGGTTGTTAATGAAGACGTAGAAGGTGGCACATATTAATGAGGGCCAGATCCCCAACTGGTATGAATGAGCATAGCTGGACTGATATCCAGCTGAATGTCTGGCATATAAGTCTTCACATCATTTTTGTTGTGTACATTGTACCATACTTTTAAGAAATGCTGGTTGTAAAGAGCTGTATTTCCCCGACATCACCAGTTCACCTCTGAGGAGTCTCCTACAATGTTTTTTTTCACCCTGCTATCTTAAAGGACCTAAATCACAACCAACATTCTTCTGACTGAGGAAAAGCGAAGGGGACTTTGTTACCTAACAGCACTGCACCTTAATCTGAAGGGGTCAGTCTTGAGCAAGACTGCAGCACCAGAACTGCACTACAAGTCTCTTGCTTGATGGGGCAGGAAACCAGCCTATTTCAGACTAAAGCTGCTTGTCACACTGGAAGATCCTTTCCATTCCTCTTATTTTCCTTAGCTAGAGAGAGAGAGTCAAATTCTGCTTTCATTTACACCAGTATGAAACAGGAGTATTACTATTGATTTCAGTGGAGTTACTCTGGATTTACACTGAAAGCAGAATTTAGCCCATGACTTTTACTTGCAGTACCCAGTGGACAAATGCAAAATGGAGAACAGCTGGGTATCAGAGGAACAGGCTATTTGGTGAGACAGCTCCACTGGCTGGCTTGAAGGGGTGCAGTTCTTAATCCCAGCACAGCACACACAGCCGCCCCCGATAAAGCAAGCAGAATTCCATGGGCAGGAGCTGTGGCTTCTTTTTCTGCCTAAAGAGCACCTTGCATATAAAAAGGCATAGCATATCTCTGGCTGCTGCTGCTCTCAGTACAGTTCATGGGCATTTCCCCACAGTTTCAGCAGCCTTACTGCAGGATCTCTCCTCAACCCATCTGACAAACACAGGAGCAACTCAAGGGACACAGGCAGGTTGGGGGAAATCCACCCCCACCCTCTGTTATAGTTCCCAGCCCCAGGAACCATAAACAACTGGACTGTATTTCCCCAAAGCCTGAGTCTCCCCTGCTGCTTCCTAGGCCATATTCCTATGCTCCCAGCCCCCTGACTGCCTCCCACTCTGCATAGAATGCTGGATGACCCTAGGGTCATCTCCCTGCACTTGTTGGATCTGCCAGGACTACACTCCTTTCTGTTCAGTAACCCCTTACTGAGCTACAGACTGCTCTTATTTCTTCCCTTGCAGACCTGCTCTTAGTCATCTGACCCTTTATCACTCATTAGCTCCACCTGGAGAGAGGAGCTAAGTATGTTGCAGGTACAGCCAAGTCCCAGGCCCCTTAAAGGGTCATCTCCTCCTGTTACAGATCTACTTTGCCATGGAGAGGGAATCTGGCTCCTAAAAATACCACCAGAGATCTCGAATAGGGCCTTATTCTTCCCCACTGCAAAGATTCCTCTTCTCTCTGCTGTGAAAATATCTCCACTGTTTCCCATGTTTTCACGCTACTCGCTGATATTATTTAAGCTGCTTTGTACTTGTCGGTTCAGCTGTAGAGCTCTCACTGGTTGAGCACTTCACCCCAGCTTTTCCTCCCCTCCCTGGCATACTGCACATACAATTGATCTCTTTGAAAAGAGCCACAACTATTAGGTAATTCCAAGGCTCATTTTCTGGTATCAATATCAAAAACTGACAGATGGCTGTCAGGGAGACCATCCGCAAATAATGACAGTGTGGGATAGAGCTGCTCTTCTTATTAATTCACTGATTTGACAGCAGCCTTCCAAATCTCTACCCAAATACCAGTGTGGCTGTACATATCACAGGTAAAAATAGGCTATGGCACCATTTATACAAATTTGGGGATCTTTAGAAAGACACTACTCTGTAAATGGTTTATTAGGAGAGCTATACAGGTTACCAGAAACATTGTTTCCTACATTTTGTGTTTGGATTTGTGACAGTCTCTATGAGCAGATTGGTCAGGCTCTGTTTGACTCAGTAATGTCACTACACATGCATGTTGGGCTCATAAGACCATGGGCCAAATCCAAACCTGTTGTAACTCTATGGATTTCAGACTCAGAAAGCATCTCAGTTTGTAAGGGCTCTTTTGAAAGTGATTGTATGGATCTCAGCTCGTCCATTGCAGAAGGGTGAAGGGAGAAGTTCAGCCTGCTGGGATTCAGATTGGTGGTTCCAGAGAATTTAGATACTGCTGAAGCCAGTTTCCAAGGCAAAATCTCTATTTGAAAGTGCATGTCATAGAATCATAGAATCTCAGGGTTGGAAGGGACCTCAGGAGGTCATCTAGTCCAACTCTCTGCTCAAAGCAGGACTAATCCTCAACTAAATCATCCCAGCCAAGACTCTGTCAAGTCTGACCTTAAAAACCTCTAAGGAAGGCAATTCCACCACCTTCCTAGGCGACCAACCTAGTGCCTCACCACCCTCCTACTGAAAAAGTTTTTTCTAATATCCAACCTCCACTGCAACTTGAGACCATTGCTCCTTGTTCTGTCATCTGGTACCACTGAGAATAGTCTAGATCCATCCTCACTGGAACCCCCTTTCAGGTAGTCAAAAGCAGATATCAAATCCCCCCTCCATTCTTCTCTTCTGCAGACTAAATAGCCCCACTTTCCTCAGCCTCTTCTCAAAAGTCATATGGATGCACTGGCAATTTTTTCATATGTACAAAAGGGATACTCTTTCAAATATGGGTCTTAAAGATCCCACAACACTTTTCGTATAACAAATATGGGTATGAGATGGTATCCTTGTTCTGTTGCACAGTTTGTTGTCTGTCTGGTTGTTGACCTTCACACCACAGAAAGTGGACAAGACAAGCATTCTTGCATCTACAGAGCCAAACATTAGCTTTCATTGGAAGGGAACCTGGGAGTACAGTGGAGGGGGAGCTGTAGTAGCTGAACAGAGATATTCTAAGTAGGGCAAAAGCAGGGTTCCTGTGCAGGTGCACAAGTGGGATAGAGGAAGGTTTGCAGCACGCAGCCCAATGTACCTGTGTGTGTTAGCCAGAATTTTACCCATAAGTTATAAAGTCCTTTCAAGAATCTCCAGGCTGCTAGGCGCTATATATATGAGCGTGGATATTAGTGAAGCTGAATTGGCCAAAAGCAGTTAAGAGGAGAGATAACTCATGAAACTGGCAAATTTAACAAGCATTGTTGTGCATGAGGATCTGTGAACTGAGAGAGAGAGAGATGAAAAAACAAAAGCTAGGAGAGCAGATGGGCACAGAGAGTTACTCTAAGCCTGGGGTGCTTAGTTTTTTATCAGAAACTGACTAGACATCTCTGGTCCACACCAAAATAAGAGATGTGGTCAAAATGTATCTGAAGTAAATGTAATTGCTTGGTTCTGAGGAAGGCACTAAGTGCCCAAAACAGCAACTTTTCTCATTGTCCTTACCTTTTGTTTAACAAAAAGTAATTAAATTTGTATCGGATTAGGCATTGGATTTATCCTTTTGCAGCACAGTGGAGATAATTCCTTTCCTTTCCGTTACCATGTAGTTCTTGTTGCATTATCCAGAGTATACTGCCAAAGTGTGTGTGTATGTATAGTTAATAATTTGATGATGGTTAGAGATGCTATATTGGCAAACCCAGGGATTAAAGTCTACTTCATTAATACCATGGGCAGCAATACTACAAGTTTAATTCCTCACCATGACCCTCAGTGTGCCTGGCACTTGACTGAAGGGACTATACCTTTGGGAGTTAAGTAAGAAAAAGATAGTTTTGAATATCACCCAAGAGAAAGGATGTCAGACACTGTGGTGATGGGTGGCAAAAGCAATAACCTAGATAGATAGATTGACCAAGTGAGTTTACTGCTAGCTGTGATGCTGGCTCTGTGACATGGATACTTGTTCAGTAGGAAACGGAGCAAGAACATCAAACTCATTTCACACTGGCCATTAAGCAGCAAGTGGGTAGGATTAATTTTCAGATTCTACTGAATTGGGCTAGATTAGAAATAACAATTTAGAGGCAATAAGTTCTCTGTCCCTTTGCCCTTGAGTAATTCAGTTCCCCATCCATTTTAGGAAAATGATAGCTCAGTAGTATTGATGGTTTGCTTGGCTAAACCCAAGGCAGCAGGCTGCAAGACATGCTTGATAGAGTGCTGCTTAGAGAGTTAACACTTACTTCAATCAGATAGAAAACTTGATCTGATTTGGGGATGGTTGTTTATACAAATGTTGTTTTATATTTTCTTCCATCAGGGGTCACCTTCATGCATTCCCACAAGGTTTCATTAGCAGCTGAACAACTCTGAAAGTCATTTGCTATGATGGGAAATCTTACATCGTTTGTGAGACCCCGGCATCCATCTCTGTTCATTATACTACTTTTTAAGCAGCGCCCTTTCTACTTGTTTGTGTTTTCAGCATTTTCCCCAGACAGACCAATGGCCTTCTCCTCACCTTCTTTTCTCTTGCAGACTCTCTTAGTTCTGATTATTTAGCTCTCACACAAAGTGCACTGTATTGTGCTTAAAAAGAACCCCACCATCTGCAAATCAGCAGAAGAGCAGAGGTTGAAATTCTGTCTCCTGAGTCGACATAGGAAGTTGTGAAGAGCAGAAGAAGGAGTCTCACCTTTTCCAGTACATGGCTGCCCCCTACTGGCTGAAAACTGGAAGGTAATGGAGGCTGCATCCATTTTTGCACAGTACATTCTCATGAAAATTCAATATTATTTATTTTTAAAAGCCAAACTGAAGCTTATTCCTAGCAACGAGCTAGCTGGATTAACATCACAACATCAGAGCAGGGGAGGACTGGATGAACCAAAAAGTGAACAAAATATGGTACACTTGGTACATCTGAAAGACGTATTCATATTCCTGTGAGATACATACACAGGTGACACACCCATGAGCAAATGCAGCTAAAAATAAAGGGAAGGATAGTGGCTATAAGCCAATGCCTGCACTGTGGGCTAAAGAGGGACTGACTCAGATGCAGCTGGTCCTAGATAGAGGCAGTGTGCCTGAGGCAGACAGTACCTCTGTGAGTCAAAAGTCTGCTGGCCCCTGCCATCCCCATTATACACTCCTCCCCATGTCAGTCCTGATTGGCCAAAAGAGGAAAGGGTCCATGGCCTAATAGTTCCACCCAAACATCTCCTCTGTTTTCTACCTCCTCTCACTTCCAGCACCACTTACTTATGATGTCCTAGGTATGTCTACACTGCGCATTTAACCACGATCTGGGCGCTCGGGTTAGCCTAGCCCAAGTATGAATGTCCCCAAAGTCCTACTTGTGTCACTGTGCCTTCATTGTTTCTGCACTCACCTAGTGGGTGTGTGAGGTGCTTATCCAATGGTTCTTTGCTCATAGATGCTCTAGGATTCTTTCCCAGTTAATTGTACCGAGTTTGGGATAACCTGTCTGTCCCTTTGGGGGAATTGTGGGAAAGGCACTAGCGGACTATCAACACTCATGTGATCTTGCTTTCATCCTCACTACAGAGTGGGCAGATTCCAACCTGAGCTAAAGCACAGCTCAGGCTTTACCCAATGCTCCAGCTGTGCAGTGTGTGGATGGTACGGGGTATCAGGGAAAAACTTTTAGAAGCATGAGCTGAGACTACATTTAGTCTTGGAACAGCTTCTGAGCATCCTGACTCTTCTCTTTCCAATGTCTTCTGAGGATTAAACTGGCCTATGAAGATTTCCAGCACTGTAGTGTTGTTCTCAGATTGTAAACTCTTCCAGACAAGAAATCTGTGGTTGTGCCTGTGACCCTTTCCCTGCTGCACAGTGTTCTGTAAACCCACTGTGCCACATGAACAACGACTATCCTTATTGGAACTATTGAATTTCTGCCAGCTATATGGCGCAGGATAGCTCATGAAGGAGTGGGCTTTCTTGTGAGATTATATTTACTTTCTGTTGTCACTCAAGCCTCTAATGCCATGGGAACAACTCTGCTTCTCACTGCTTCAGCACTTTCACACCTAGCTGGAACCCAGAAGTGCAGTGAAAAGTGATGGAGGGAGATAAGAGTTCTGAATGCTTCGGGCCACCGTGACCACCACAACCAAAATTGATTTCATCTGGAGATTTATGACTCCTTAGCCCAGGGGTCAGCAACCTTTCGGAAGTTGTTGAAACATGAACAAATGCACCAATACAGCTACAGGCTTTATGGCCTAATTCAGAACCCATTATCAATCCCCTGAGTCCATGCAACTTCCAGAGCAATGGGACAGGGTGACACTAGAGAAGTTTCATGCTAATGGAGAGTACTTATAAAATGGATTATTCTCCTTAATACCCTGATATATCCTAGCACTTTCTGTCCATTTTCTGTTATCTAAAATGACACAGAGTGCTGAGATTACACCTATTTGAGATCCAGATTGGAGATTCAGGAAGTAAAAACATCTATACACTGTCCTACTGCTGATCTGGAAACATCACTTCAGTCTCCATGGCTCAGTTACACCTTTGGCCTTTCTGCCAGTTGTGTCAGTTTTTGTGATGTGGAGACTTGGTCATCAGACAAGGTATAGAGGGGAGACCAGATCTTAACAACCCTTAGATGGAGATTGTTTTCAGCCATTATTAGTTTGCCCTAGATTGAATGTCAAAAAGACCTAGAAATGAACGGGCATGTTACCCCTTTACTAATGCTGTAAGACATCCATTCCCAGAAGAGTGTCAGTAGATTGTTGCCTTTCAGTCTGTGGATACTTAGATAATTAGCATAGTTGGAAGAATAACATGGTTTGTAGATAAATAGATACACTGCTTGAGAGACACATTTCAATTTTATTTAAATGTTATGTGGAGATAGACACAATGTCCCTAGTACTCATCTTCCTTTGAAAATTGCTCTGCACTCTGAGGTTTCTGTATTAAAAAAAAACAACCCAGCATCACCTTGCATAACAGCAGCACCTTGCGTAAACCTTTGTTTAGTAAATAACTATGGGTCCTTTATACATATGATGCACTCAAAACCAAGGAATGTGTACATTAAATTTGAATAATGGACTGAAATAAGATAATATCTCTTCACTGACAGGATTCTATTAATCACTCATACACATAACGATTCTTCAGTGCATAATTGTGTTCTTTAAACAATTAGGAATAATGGCAAGACAACTAACTAAGGAATACAGGTTCCAAAAAGTCACATCTGATTGATGTATGTGACAAGTTGGTGACAAAATTAAGTTTTGCTAAGAACTATTTGGGACGATTGATTTGGTTTATGATTTGAGCAGAATGTAGACACGTGCAACATTACTTCATAATGTCATGCTAATTGTTCAAATTGCCAAGAGAAAGTGAGACTGGAAAAAAATGGTTATGAAAATGGTTAATTAGAGAATTCAAATGGAGTGGATGAAATACCCTCGTCACATTCGGTGGTGCAATTCACACCAGTGCGGGGTTATCTCACTGTCTGCCCTGTAATCGTGGGTGCCTCTCAGTGCTTTATTGTTGCAGATCTCAACATGAGCCACTCCCAAACAGCCTCCAACATGCAGGTCTCACCCAGTATTTCAGAGATATACTATGGTTCATTTGCTCCTTTAAGGAAACAAAACACACCAGTTTGCCACATTAATAGTAAAACAAAATATAAAAATCTGAAACTTAATCTTGCAAGTTTTAGTTAAAGTCTTGATTCAAGATGGCTTTTCTCACCCAGTTTTCCAGCAAGATGGATGTTTGCCAGAGGCCAAAAGTTACTGCTGCCTTTGTCTTCTTTGGTGAAAGAGATATTTTGGGGTTTTATTTGCCTCTTTCTTTTATAGTCCAATGAACCTTTTATATGGATTCTTCTGAAGGTTATCCCTCAAAGTAAAGTTTATTTTAGCAGTGAGGAAGACAACATGGAGTCTGGTGGTGAAGTAGGCTCCATGCTCTTCTTTTCCCGCCAACTTGTGTATGCTGTAATGTAAATTGGTCTGTTTCCTGTCATTTCCCCCTACTGCTCTTGATGGTCTTGTTTATTACTTATATGCAAACAGAGGTAAAAACACACTATTTCATTTAGTGCATGCATCCGACGAAGTGGGTATTAGCCCACGAAAGCTTATGCTCTAATACTTTAGTTAGTCTTTAAGGTGCCACAGGACTCTTTGTCACTTCTGCAATTCCAGACTAACACGGCTAACCCTTTGATTCTCTACTTCATTTAGGATAGTCTACTTAACAACTTTTGCTTAGGCAGGGCAGTCTGGTTTTGAAAAAATAACATCATCCAGGAAGAATTCATAACTTTACATATTATGTTGTTACATACATTTTGCCATGATATTATTGACCAGTGAGTTACTAGTTTTCAAATGATACCTTACAAGGCATGTTTGTACAAAGATTATTACAATACTCTAGGGTGTGAATACAATGGCGCTTTTGGTCACAATCACTTCTTCTGCAAAGCCTAGAAATGCTATCTAACACATATCAATAAAAATGCTGCCACTGAAAAACTATGGACCTAATTTTGTAATCTTAATCAAACCTCCTGTTTTCTACACACAATTCATTGTAGGTGCAGGTGACAAATTGGGATGTCTGACTTCCTGATCAATGGACACCTCTCTTTCTGTGCAGCACTAGGCTATTGTTACAA
Source organism: Dermatemys mawii (assembly GCA_007922305.1). Classification (NCBI taxonomy): domain Eukaryota; kingdom Metazoa; phylum Chordata; order Testudines; family Dermatemydidae; genus Dermatemys; species Dermatemys mawii. Next base: position 28,450,346 of record ML677332.1, read on the forward strand.
GATGTTACGCTTGAACTGACAGTCCTCAGAGCTCTGTGTCTGAAGGTAGATTATAATCAGCAGGGAGTCCTTAACTCTAGAATTTGCTTCTTCTGTAAGCAAAAGAAAACCAAGGTAATTTGGTTTATAGAGCCAGACTGTGGCTAACTCTTGCATAGATGTGCAAAGCAGGGGACACAAAGAGCTCTGGTGAGCAAAAGTGCAACTTCATGCTGTCACCACCACCAAAATAGGGGCAGGGAGTGAGCAGATCTGTGGCTATGAATCCTCTCCATACAAGACAAGAGATGGGAGTGCAAAACTGTGCCTTCTTAAGGGATGACACAAAGCCGGATACGGAGCCATAATTAACTTTGACCCCAGAAATCTGGTGGTAGGGGACACTGGGCTTGGGAGTTTGTTTCTGGAACAGAGAAAGTGGAGTCTATTTTTCATTAAACACTGGAAAACTAATTTTATTGTATTTAAAACAAAACTGTGTTTCTGTGGCTGACAGGGAATTGTACTGGGCACTTTCTTTGAAAATGAATTAAAAAAACCCAGTACTTGAGCAGTATAGTGTAGCAGCAGTTCTGCATCTCTGATATATGCTTCTTGACGTGAGCTCAGGAGTATGAATGTAGGAGCTAGTGGAATTATTGTGTTACATATGCTAATTATTAATTTAAATGGAAGGGTTTGTGAACACGTGAGATTCTGGTGTATTTGGGTAAGTATTATTAGACCCAAGCAAGTTCTGAACTTGGTGCAGTGATATCACACAAAGCATGGATAAGAGCATACACCTATAATTTTAGTTCATTACACTCATTATTTGACTTTGTAATTTTTTGGCTATGAGCAGCTCACAGCAGTGGGTTTCAGAAGTGTCTGATTTATGCCAGATTATGAAAGGATCAGTATAATGAATGGACACTGTCATTCTGTCTGGAATGGGCCATGACTGTGAAACACAATCTCAGGGCAGATATCCCAAACTGGTTGTATGTTCAGTAATTAGATTTCACCAATCCAGTAACAAGTGTGAATTCTTGAAGCACTAGAACAGTCTTACCAAGGAGTCACCAACAGTCCCCTTGGGCACTCCAGTTTATCTTGCTCCCCAGGCAAGCTGGACTTAGTAAAAGTTGGCTGCTATAGACCAAAGATCAGAAAAGATTCAGGATGCTTCCTGTCCCAAGAGACCAGATCAATTTGGCATAAGATCTAAGGTACAAATTGATCTGGGGTAACAAAGACAGTGCTTGTTGCCAATCCTAGACTAAATCAACTAAGGATTTATTAACTAATAAAAGAAATGATAGAGTTATTTACAGGTTAAATAAGGCAAACATATATACACAAATGAGTTACAGTCTATGGTTCCAAAAGGAGATAGAGTAGCAGCAATCTGTCAGCACTGAATGTCTTTTAGGCTAATCCAGGTTGACCCTATGGCTCTTTGCTTATATTTCATAGCTCCAGCCCTGTGAGAGTCCAAACAGCAAAAGAGATGAAAAATTTTTGTGTTCATTATTTTTATTGCCTTCTTCCAGAATTCAAGCAGATGGGTTGAGCCTTTTTGCACATAGCCTCTTCATAAGTATGAAGGGGCAATTAACAAATTCTTTGTATTGTGATGTCCTACAATGGCCTACTTTTGATATTCTTCTTAATGAGCAGATGACAGTCCCTTCTGACAGACTGACAGTTTCAGGGCAAACATTTTTTACCATCATACAGCAAAAACTTAAATATTACCTTATAGCATGTGATAAAGATATTATAAGTGAGATTAATGCATGCAGAATTTAGAAGTGTTTCAAATTCTAAAAGCTAAACACATTGTTATAAGTCTAATACCCATCTTACCCATACAAACACACAGATGAGCTGGACTGGTTTTCTGCAATGAATTTGCCAGAGCTGGGCTAAGATCTAAAGTCTTGGCAAGAGCTGGCACCTGGTTTGTCAGCATCACAGACACATTCATTGACAAGGGACATTTAAAAGGATACTGCCTTGCCTACCTGTGAGATCTCCTACTTAAAATCTCCCATCATACTTGGCCCTTACATTGCCTTGCAATTCTAGCTCATTTTTGCAAAAACTTGGTTGTTCAGTAAATGGCTTGATTGTGGGTGTCCAACTTCAAAATAGAAGATTACACAGTCATCATCACAGACAGCCTGATAGGGAAAGTGAGTTAGAGAAAACACTGACAAACTTACATGATGTATTAAAGGCCCTATAAATGCCAGGGAATCTAACACAGTCTTTTACATTTGATGTACGGGATTTATTTTACCAGAAAAACACTACCAAGGTTTGAGGAGTCCTTTCCTTTCTTTCTTTAACAATAATTTATGTAGAAAGAATCAGTTTATTTTTCATGGGAGTTGGAAATCTAGGTCTGTGCAAGATTTATGATTTATTTTGTAAAAACATTTTGTATTTTGTACAGCAATAGGTCCTATGAATGTGCTAGAACGAGAAAGCACCTTGTTTTGTTTCATTTAACAGAAAATCAATAAATAACTATTTTTTGATATACCATCTTTCACCAGCCACCTGCCAACCATTCATTAAATATCAGCTTTATTTACTTATTCTCTTTGTCAGGTTAAAGAATTAGTTCCTCTGTAGAAATCTTGAATCGGGGATTATAAATTAGTGTGGTATAAGGTGATTATTCCTGTGCTTTTTTGAAAACAAAAAAAAACCAAAACAGTGTAGTGTCACTCTGCATACTGGTTTGAAGGATGTTGGAAAGAAGAGGTGGAATGGGGTAGCTTAATATACAACACATACAAATTCAGCTAGACAATACCATCCTCATTCATCACTGAGGCACAGCTTCCAATGACTAAGTAAAGACTGCAAGATTTGGCCCATTGAGCAATTACCAAGAAATCAGATTTCCTAATCTAGGTTTACCTACTTTACAAATTATACTAAACTTCAATATGCAGCACATCTTTTCCCATGATCACAGTTATAATAATGTAGGAGCCTAAGTCCCATTTTCAAAAGTAGTTAGATACTAAAGAGCCTAAATCTCATGGAAAATCAATGAGACTTGGCCACTTTCAAAATTTTGCCTATCTTCAAAATTTTTACTCTTAATAAACAGTGTAAGAAAATGAGAAATTATCTCCATTCAAGTACCTGGCTTTACAGAAAGTACACAATGCCATCATATCTGCTACCTACAGGGAGGTGAAAGAAACTGGGCATGCTGAGCACTGAAATAATCTTACCGAATATGAAAGGATTAAACAATGAGCATTGGTGTACAACCGCCTTTAACGCCCTGATCCAGCAAAGCACTTAAGCACTTGCTTAATTTTATGCATGAGCAATCCCATTGAAGTCAGTGGCACTAATCAGGTCTTTAAAGATAACTAGGTGCCCAAGCACTTTGCCAGCTTAGAGTGTGATGGAGGAAAGGAAAGATTTTTGGAGAATTTGGTTATGTTTATCACCAAATGACATTCTGCTGAAAGACTTTTATCACAACCACTCCACCTTGTAAACACCGGGCTCTATGCAGTATGATTCTAAACACCTATATACACTAAGTAAATAGATGATTTCACTAGCTTTCATTGCTCTCTCTAAAAGCAGAGAAAATGACCATACTCCACAGTCTCTGCTAATCTTTCCCCTTAATTAAGTCATTAGAACAAGTTAATGTTCACTGCAAGCTTTTGTTAAAGAGGGTCTTTGAAATAGAACCTGTGGGATGCTTCCTCTGAGATTTACAATATCCTATTTATTTTTCTGAGGGGGTGATATTAAAGTCTCTGCATGTTTGCTCAGAGAGACATATGTATCAAAGTACACACACAATCTTGTACCAAAACAATGGTAAAACTTCCACTGACTTCAGTGAGAGCAAAATCAGTTAAAGAATTACCATGCGGTTTTAGGAAGCTCGTTTCTAATTATGTACCCCTGGATGACATTAAATGATGCCTCAGAAAGTTATGCTTGAGTTTTGTTGAAATATAACCTTAAATAAATGTTTAAGGTTATATTTCTAATTGAAGAGTTTTGTTGAACCACAATGGATAGGATTTAGATGCATGACGTCTAGCTATTTAAAAGTCTGTATACAGTATTTTAAGTATAAGTGAATTACAGAGCATTTTCTGTGAAATCTGAGAGTAGAAGAAACAGCAGGAACACAGCAAGAAAAGTAGAAAAAGAACTGAAGTGGACTGTTTAATAGCTAATTAGAGTAATATGAGCACTTCTAATCTGCATCACTATTGGCACCATGTCATGGAGCAGGGATGTAGGAATCCTCTCTACAGCCCATGTGCAACTATACCTGGAATGCTGCATTCATGTCTTAGAGTCAGACAGCTAGACAAACGAGAGGGTATTCAGACAGGAGAACAAAAAATGCTAGGAGGCTCTGGGGCTCAACTTATTAGGAAAGATTAAAAGAGATAATTATGTGTTGCTTGGCTAAGGTGGAGACATAACAACAGTCTAGAAATTAGGAATGTCTGAATTCATTTGCCTTATTTTGAATCCATTTGAATATTGTTGGTTCAAAAGTTGTACTTAAACTCAAGTGCATCTCTCTCCCTCACATATTTGGACCAACATAGTTTTAAAGAAATTCTTTTATGCTTAGCACGTGGTTCCCTTTAATTAGAGAGACATGATCTTTTTTTTTTTCCGAATAGAATCATCCTTGAACGAAACTCAAAAGACAACATGGATTTAAAATGCATGACAGACTCCACATTGTTTTGTGAGGGACCTGCAAACAATCTTGCCTGATCCATATTTGACATTCAATGGGAATGGAAACAGAAGACAGAGGAACTTGCCAGCTTGCCACTTTACACCAGCTGAGTATCTGGCTCTGCATTTTCCTCTCAGCTCTTCCAGTGATTCTTACAAGAAAAGGTTGAAGCACATTTGTGAGGCAGGATGGGTGAAGCTTGCAATGCTAGTCTCTGGGCTGTCAGTCTAACACCTTTCACCAGCTATAAATGAACTTTAAAAAGAAAAACAACAACCTAGTGGTGTCCCTTTAAATATAAAGAGCTAAAACATTCCATTCTCAAGTATTATATTCTAACAATGCAATAGATTGCAAAAATAAAATGACAAAGAAAAGCACACTTTTCACTTTCCAGTCACAAAAGCATTCATCAAATATAATACTCTCAGCAGAACAGAAGCAGGGGCTCTTTTTTAAGATAAAGACTAACTAAAAACAGTTAAAATTCTTTACAAATATATATATATATATATCTCCACAGGGTGGACTCTCTGTTTAAAGATTCAAAACATTACAACAATAAAATAAGATTCATTATTATGGTTTTCATCAAAGATGAATTCTTATACTGCTTTCTAAATGAATTCAACCTTGGGAAGTAGTCCTCCTGCTGGTTAGTTAGCTCAGATGATATTTGCATTTCAGTCCTATGTCTGAATGATTAAGGTCATATCAAGATGCCTTGGGACAAATCAAGCTCTGATTTACACCCTAATGCTACACTAATGCTACCGATTAAATTGAATTAGCCACTCCCTGAATGACATAGTTTATACCAACTTAAGGGCCAGTGTGGACAGTGTCTCCCACTGACAGCTATGGCCACTCATGGGAAATGGAGCAATTAAGCTGATATGAGAGCTCTCTCCTGTTTGTTTAGAGCAGGGACTCAGCTGCGAGACTGTAAGCTCTCTAGTGTAGCCATAGCCTCAGTAATTCCATTGACATAATTGCCTCAGGTTTAAATCAGATAGAATTGCTCCCCTTAAATTTGTAGTGCCTTTAAAAGTTAGCTTAAGGCATCTTGACACTAGTGGCAGATTAGCCACTGGGCCTATGGGGTCCAGGCCCAGGGGTTCCCGCCAACTGGAGGATTCCACACTTCTGCCGCCTGGCGGATGGGGGAAAACCCCATGTCCCCTGACCACATCCCCAGCAGAAGCTGCAGGTCAGGGGAAACCACCTCAAGGCCCCCCACCCCACCCCAAAGCCATGGGACAGGGGAAGTCCCCACAGCAGCCAACCAACTCCAGCAGAAGCCATGGGATGGGTAAGCCTTCCTGGCAGAAGCCCCTAGTGTGGAAGCCCTCCCAGTTGCTCACAATCCCATCCCTAGTAAAGAAAGCCCCCAACTCTCCTTCCTCATCCCCAGCAGAAGCCACAGCATGGCAAGGGAAATCCCCATGCCTGACCCCACTTTCCGGTAGAAGTGCTGAGCGGGAAATGGGAGAAGCCCCAGTGCCCTGTCCCTGGATGGGGAGAGATAAGTTGGGGTGTTTTTTTGCCTCTCACTTTAATAGTTCAGTCACCCTTTGAAAAGCATTTTCCTGAGTGTGACCCCTAGTTAAAGTTCTTTCCAGCTGAGAGCAAAGAGACATGGAGTCTGACATGGAGGAAGGAGGCTTCATGCTGTTTCTTTTCATCTGTATATGCTGAAATGCAGATTTTCTTTGTCTTTTTTCTGCCCCCTTTCTCTGTCTGAGGACTCTGTTTACGGCTTACATGCAAATTGAGGTAAACACACATCCCTTTGTTTAAGACAGGCTTGCTTGACCAGTTCTACCTAATAGGAATTACATGAGTTTGAACGGAATCAGAGGGGTAGCCGTGTTAGTCTGGAATTGCAGAAGTGACAAAGAGTCCTGTGGCACCTTAAAGACTAACTAAAATTTTTTTTAGAGCATAAGCTTTCGTGGGCTAATACCCACTTCGTCGGATGCATGCAGTGGAAGTTTCCAGGGGCAGGTATAAATAGGTAGGCAAGAACCAGGTGGGAGATAATAAGGTTAGTCCAATCAGGCTGAACCAGCTTGTTATCTCTAATCAGGGAGGGTGAGGTGTTCCTCTAGCAGCTGAACTGGAGGTGTGAATAGCGAGAGAAGAGAAGCTGCTTTTGTAGTTAGCTAGCCATTCAAAATCTCTATTCAGTCCCAAATTGATTGTGTCAAATTTGCAAATGAATTGCAGCTCTGCAGTCTCTCTTTGCAGTCTGGACTTGAAGTTTTTTTGCTGCAAAATGCTGACCTTTAAATCTTCTATAGTGTGTCCAGTGAGGTTGAAGTGCTCACCTACAGGTTTTTGAATATTGCCATTCCTGATATCTGATTTGTGTCCATTTATCCTTTTTCGTAGGGACTGTCCAGTTTGGCCGATGTACATAGCAGAGGGACATTGCTGGCACATAATGGCGTATATTACATTGGTAGATGTGCAGGTGAATGAACCAGTGATGGTGTGGCTGATCTGGTTTGGTCCTGTGATGGTGTTGCTGGTGTAGATGTGTGGGCAGAGTTGGCATCGAGGTTTATTGCATGGATTGGTTCCTGAGTTAGAGTTATTATGGCACGGTGTGCTGTTGCTGGTGAGAATATGCTTGAGGTTGGCAGGTTGTCTGTAGGCCAGGACTGGCCTGCCTCCCAAGGCCTGTGAAAGTGAGGGATTGTTGTCCAGGATGGGTTGTAGATCACTGATGATGCGTTGGAGAGGCTTTAACTGAGGACTGTAGGTGATGGCCAGTGGTGTTCTGTTGTTTTCTTTCTTGGGCTTGTCTTGCAGCAGCAGGCTTCTGGGTACACATCTGGCTCTGTTGATCTGTGTCCTTATTTCCTTGTGCGGGTATTGTAGTTTTGAGAAAGCTTGGTGGAGATCTTGTAGGTGTTGGTCTCTGTCTGAGGGGTTGGAGCAAATACGATTGTACCTCAGTGCTTGGCTGTAGACAATGGATCGTGTGGTGTGCCCGGGGTGGAAGCTGGTGGCATGAAGGTAGGCATAGCTGTCGGTAGGTTTTCGGTATAGGGTGGTGTTGATGTGGCCATCATTAATTTGCACCGTGGTGTCCAGGAAGTGGACCTCCTGTGTAGACTGGTCCAGGCTGAGGTGGATGGTGGGGTGGAAGCTGTTGAAATCATGGTGGAATTCTTCCAGAGTTTCTTTCCCATGGGTCCAGATGATGAAGATGTCATCAATGTAGCGTAGATAGAGGAGGGGCGTGAGTGAACGAGATTTGAGGAAGCGTTGTTCCAGGTCAGCCATAAAGATGTTGGCATACTGTGGGGCCATGCGGGTGCCCATAGCGGTGCCACTGGTCTGGAGGTATATATTGTCACCAAATTTGAAATAATTGTGTGTGAGGATAAAGTCACAGAGCTCAGCAACGACTTGTGCTGTGGCATCATCAGGGATACTATTCCTGACAGCATGTATTCCATCTTTGTGTGGGATGTTTGTGCCAGCAATGTCCCTCTGTTATGTGCCAGCAATGTCATGTGCCAGCAATGTCCCTCTGCTATGTACATCGGCCAAACTGGACAATCCCTACGAAAAAGGATAAATGGACACAAATCAGATATCAGGAATGGCAATATTCAAAAACCTGTAGGAGAGCACTTCAACCTCACTGGACACACTATAGAAGATTTAAAGGTCAGCATTTTGCAGCAAAAAAACTTCAAGTCCAGACTGCAAAGAGAGACTGCAGAGCTGCAATTCATTTGCAAATTTGACACAATCAATTTGGGACTGAATAGAGATTTTGAATGGCTAGCTAACTACAAAAGCAGCTCCTCTTCTCTTCACACCTCCAGTTCAGCTGCTAGAGGAACACCTCACCCTCCCTGATTAGAGATAACAAGCTGGTTCAGCCTGATTGGACTAACCTTGTTATCTCCCACCTGGTTCTTGCCTACCTATTTATACCTGTCCCTGGATACTTCCACTGCATGCATCCGACGAAGTGGGTATTAGCCCACGAAAGCTTATGCTCTAAAAAAAATTTTAGTTAGTCTTTAAGGTGCCACAGGACTCTTTGTCACTTCATGAGTTTGAACATGTACCTTTACAGGGAAGGAGGCTTTTCATAACTTTACACTTAATGTGCTACATACATTTCACTGATGTTATTAACCACTTATTATGATACCTCACAAGACATATTTTGTACAAAGATTATTGCAATAGTTTGTAGGATGTGAATACAGGAGTGCATTTGGTCAGTTTTTACCAGCTGCATTTGTGGTACTTATTATCCCTCAAGGAAAAGACATTGCTAACTGCCTCATTTTTTTTTCTTCTGAGTCATCTTATCATTGTAATTTAATTTTTGAACAGTAACTAATGAAGGATGGCATGGCTGAGCACAGGTTTGGGACTGAAGAAACCTGGCTTCAGTTTCTGGCTCTACCACAGATTTCTAAGTAATCTCAACATGTCACTTTATCTCTCTGTGCCCTGATTTTTCATCTGTGAAATGGGAATGATAATATTTCTTCTGTCTATTTAAATTGTCAGTGTTTTGGAGCAGGGACAATTGCTTAGTTTATTTGTACAGTACTTGGCACAATATGGTCTTGATCTCAGTTGGGACTCCCGTATATTTGTGTAATACAAATAATAACAATAATTTGATGCATTATATAAATGATCACTTTCCAGTAGTGGCTGGAATATGGAGGTGCAGGTTTCACACAAAAATGAGATATATCAGGAAAAGAAGTTAGCCGTACTAGCATGAATCACATAAAAGTTTCTCTCCTGGGTGAAGATTAAAGCCGGCTCTTATTTTATCTAAATTTGGCCATCCATCCCTTAGAAGCAAGATGGCAAAAACTTCTGGCTGAATGCCCTCAAGTCCCAGTGGCTTCAATGAGTGCAATTAGCAAACCTCAGGACCAGCCAGCTCCTACTTTGCATGTCTCACATAGAATGGAATCAGCTTTACTGATATTGACAGAATCACTAAAAATTCCTGCTTCATTGTGGCCCTGCCCCAGGGATCACTACATGACAGCTGCCTTCCAGTGTCTTGGGATCAGCTGGTGAATATTTAGCTCAAATAAGCATTAGGGAAGCTTAGATCGCTGTCCTTCAAGTTTTATTGCAGCTGATTAGGCAATTATTAAATCAATGAGGATACCTTTAGAGACACATCAGTTTTAACCCTTAGCGAGACTTACTATAATTTTTATCAATAAGCCACAATAACCAGATTTTTAAAAAAGTTATATCCAAGTTTCCATTTGCTTTTGTAGCCATACATAGACTATGGAAAAAAATCAATGTGATTACAGCAGACAAAGTTAGCGCCTGAACAAAAATGCACACGTGTAGGAGAGGGGATCACAGCTGCTTTCCATATGGCTAAAGTAGTGTGATCACATTTAGAATATTGCCTTAAATTCCTCGCTGTATCCAACAGCAAGAGAGGAGCCTACGGGCTGTTCTAAGGTCCATCAGCTGACTATAGCCCTTAGGAAACTTTCTGTCAGCTGGGGATAACCAGAGTGTAGAATGCCTTCAGAACACCTCCCTGTTCTGTATGCTGGAGCTGCCTAGATGGTGGGGTACAGGACAGGTCTGCTGGCTTTGTGCCCACTGGAAACTTCTCTACCTTAGCAGAGGAGATGACTGCAGATTCTTGTCCCTTTGTGCCACTTGGGAGCTGAATGAGCCAGGGAATCTGGCCATGTCTATTCAGTTCCAGAAAAAAGTAGACACAGTGGAGGATGTTTAAAGAAGACCAACATATCTAATTAAAAGGGATATATGGTAAAAAGAGTGTTTAAAAACTCTCCCCACTCTCTTCCGCACACTTACCACCCTACTGGAATCTGACGGATTGCTCATGTCTTATTTGTTGTACAGCTAGAAGAGGCTATAGTCTAATGAAGACATTAACTTTTTTTTTAAATGAAAAAATATTGGAAACTACTGAGCCTCCTACTGTTGATCTGTCATTGCTTTCAAGTCTAGTCTCATGGCTCTTGCAGAACCATGGCAGCTCAGGATGCCTTGCAATATCCTACAAAAGTGATTTTGTTTGGTTATGATCATGCGAGACCAGACCCCCCACCCCAGCTTCTTAAAAAAGGTTGAATTTTTAAATCATTAAAGACACTGAAACATCTTGCTATGGAAATGAAACTGGAACTTGGGATATATTAAGAATTGAAGCCTGCAGCCCTGTGAAACCTATGGAACAGGATTTTCCATACTCTTAACAGCTCAGCTTTGGTCCTTTCCCAGAGGAATTGCTAACAATCTGTTTTTATGGTGTCTTTTATAACAGAGGATTAGGACTTGGTTATAGAAGCTTGCAGCCTTCTCCATATCTTAAAGAGCTGCCATGTTATTTTCTATGGGTTCTGTACCTTGGTCCATTCTAAGGCTAATAAAAATCATGTGCTTTAACTCACGTATGGTTTATGCCTCCTGTTCAGGGATAATAACGTGAATACAAATGTACTTTAAAAAAAGCACATATGTGGCCTGCATTAGACAGGTGTGCAGAATAGACAATACATAGTTTTGATTATCTGTCATGTAGAATACATTCACTTTACATCTATAAACTTTAATCTTGGTTCATGTGCCTGTTAAATTTTCTGCCGGTATCAGTGAGCTGGAGGAGACTTTCTGAGGTCCAACTGGAATAGCCATTGGAAGCGCAGGTGTTCTTTGAAGCTGCCTCATCTCTAGCGCTCGTACTCTTCCTGCTGGCTATAAAAAACATTGATATACAAAACTACTGTGGAGCCAGATTTTATTTAAAACACATTACCAAGTTGCATTATGAATTTTTAAAACTTATTATGCAAGCAAGTGGGAGGATATGTTATTAACAGCAGCAACCAAAACAACTAATTAAGAGTAACATATGCTTTTTTCACTAAGATGCAGTATGTTAAACACTGCCAGGACCTTTTGTTCTAAAAGTAAAAAGATAGATAATACAAATAAAGTATGATGCAAACTGTGATATGTTTTCATGCTGTTACCTACATTAAACTGTTGCCATCAGTTATTTCAAATGAATTATCTGAACTCGTTTATAGAAAACATTATGTATCTGTAGCTCTTCAGAGCCTAAAACTTCAGATGGCACTGTTGCAAAAACTGCTTATTTCCTTTGGAGTTCAGTCCAATATACCTCAAAGGACAGGCATAACTCAGTAGACTTCTGGAAAAACAAGATTTATTGCAAGCAATAAGGAGTCAGAAGGGGTTATCATCCAAACAACTGGCTCACCTCAATACATGTGTGAGGATATTTTATACCCCTGTGTTGATAAGGGAGGGGGACTTTCAATCCACTTACATAGGTGGGAACACTTAATGGCTATTACATCCATTGTTGGTATTAATCTATTTCATTCACCTGTCTGGTAAGCAGGAGGTTCAAAACACTTAGGGGTACTCAGACACTATGATGCCTGCACAGCTGTGACAGGGTGAATGCAAGTTTAAAATGCATGTTAAACTAGGGGTCAATAGTACATATACAGGGAGTGAGATTATAAGTCTAAGGCTATTTTAAAATCATACTACAACATTCTAAGTTACATTTTCCTAACAATCATTTTCCTAACAGCACAGAACAGACATCCTCAAGGGAAAATGATATTTTACACATGGCTACAGCCAGATTTCTCTGCATAGATATTAACCCTCTGGACTCTGGCGAGGCAGATACCAACTGGGAACTGGCTGTTTTGAAATTATAATTCTACTCTGAAAAGTGACTGTACAAATGGGAACTTCTTATTATAGAGATCTGCTTTCAATATGCATTTAGAGTAATAGCTTTTTATTTTACTGGTTATAACTCCAGTTCAGCAAGGTATTTATTAAAAGTGAGCCTGATCCTGAGAAGCACCAAGCAGCTGGCTCCCACTGACTTCATTGGGTACTCAGCATTTTGCAGGATAGGACCCCCATATTTCTAATATTAGGTGTGTGCATATTTTCATTGCAGTCATTGAGACAATTTTGTACATGCATAAATACTTTGCTAACAAATGCAAAAGAGAGAAAAACTGACTTTAGGCCCGATTCAGCAAAGACATTCGCTGGAGTCTATTCTGGAGTGTGCATCATCAACAGAACTGTAAGCTAAGATAGCAAGAAGTTAGACCTTGATTTGCAGACTCAGAGTTAAGTTTGGGGCAGTGGTAGTGACCAATCTTCTTTTTACTTGTAAACATCAGATCTGAGATAGAAATAATTGAGGCTCAATAAACATGGAAAGATGCCATGCTGACAATGCTGCTTTTCCCAGCAAAATCTTACTTTAAAGGGTTTTGAGTATGGAGGTGTGGAAGGTCAGATGAGTCCCCCCTTATCCTGTGGTAGTGAAAGCCCTGTTGATCTTTGTCATATGCTCTTGCTATATGATTCATCACTCAGCTGCTGATTTCCAAGTCCAAAGTCAAACTGAAAAAAACAGCATGGTCGAGAAGAAAGCATTCAGAATAATGGGAGCTGTTGGGTGCTGCTGAATACTTCTGAAAACCTGGCCTCTTCATTTATTATTAGATTAATATTGCTGTAGTGCCTGCAGGCCAAACAAGTCGGTGCCCCATTGTGCTAGGTGCACTACAGCCATATTGTAAATAACAGTCCCTGCCCCAGAGATGTGATTAAGAGGCAAGAATGGGAGCTGTTGGATGTTGAGCTCTTTTGAAAATCTAGCGTTTAATGATCTCAACAGACAATCACTGCAAGCATGGTGCTGCATCTTAGCTTGCTTGAATTGCCATGTTAATTATCAAAAAGATAAGCAAACTGAAACACAGCAGGAATGGCACCTTTATTTATTGACTTTACATGCACACAATGTTAGCTATTTAATTTTACCCAACTTAATTGATTTCATATTTGGAGGGAACATTTGGAGGTGATATATATCCAATTATCTCAAAACTTAACATGACTACTTTAAGTAGCAATATTTATTTAGGACAACAGGAAGCAATGTTTGTTGCATAACAGCTCATGCATCACTAACAAAATGATACTGCAAAAGAAAATTGATTTTCTAACATAAAAAGTGGGATAGGAATCCATGCACCCAAATACAAAATGCCCAGAAAGTCAGGGGACTTATCTGATTAAAGTAGAAAATGTAGTAACTACGTTATTCATCTGCAATGTCTTTTGAGCTAATAATTAAATGATAGATTTTAAAACTAATTGCTAGATAAAGTCAGCTGTTAGCCTAAAATGCACAATACCTCTAAACTAGTGGTATCACATAGTAATCCTAGAATCTCAAAATCATCTCAAAAACAACCAAGAGTCCTTCTGGCACCTTAGAAACTAACAAATTTATTTGGGCATATGCTTTTGTGGGCTAGAACCCACTTCATCAGATGCATGGAGTGGAAAATTCAGTAGCATGTATATTTATATATAGCACATGAAAAGATGGGAGTTGCCTTACTGGGTTAGGGGTCAGTCTAATGGGACAATTCAATTAACAATCGAATACCAAGAGAGGAAAAATCATTTTTTCAGTGGTAATGAGGGCATCACATTTCCAACAGCTGACAAGAAGGTGTGAGCACTAGTAGTGGGAAATTAGTATGGTAAAATTAGGTTTTGTAATGACTCATCCAACCCAGTCTTTATTCAGCCCTAATTTGATTGTGTCCCATTTGCAATTAATTCCAGTTCTGCAGTTTCATATTAGAGTCTGTTCTGAAGTTTTTTTTGTTGAAGAATTGCCACTTTTAAGTCTGTTATTGAGAGACCAGGGAGGTTGAAGCATTCTCCTACTGGTTTTTGACTGTTGTAATTCCTGATGTCAGATTTGTGTCCATTTATTCTTTTTGCATAGAGACTGTCCAGTTTGGCCAATGTAGAAGGCAGAGGGGCATTGCTGACACATAATGGCATATATCACATTGGTAGATGTGGAGGTGAATGAATTGATGATGGTGTTCTTTGAATGGTTATGTGGACAGAGTTGGCATTGGAGTTTGTGTCAGGGTTTGGTTCCTGGGTTAGTGTTTTTGTTGTGTGGTGTGTACTTGCTGGTGAGTATTTGCTTCATGCTGGGGTTCTAGCCCACGAAAGCTTATACCCAAATAAATCTGTTAGTCTTTAAGGTGTCACAAGAACTCCTCTTTGTTTTTGCTCATACTGACTAACACGGCTACCACTCTAAAATCATCTCAGTTACTTACTTCCCACACCACCTCCTTCTTTCAATTAGTGATATTAGGAAGATAAAATCCAGGGCCAAAACTTCTTTCTAGTCTGAGGACACAATTGCTTTAACAGTTTCATTAGCCCTAGCTGATGCAGCAATAAGCTAGATTTGTAAGAAGCAGAGCTTTATTAACCATGCTGAGAGGTCAGTGTTACAGGCTGAAAATCTACCATTTGTCATTTCACAGCCAGCCACAAGCCTGTGTTCCTCAACCCCAGTACCTCACAATGTAGGTCCGCCTGAAATATGTTCCTCTTTCTCTATTTCCACTCACCTTACTATAACACGGTGCTTGATTTCGCCATAGAGCAAAATGAGGTTGTAAGGGCAGAGTAGACCAATATTCAGAATTTGACCTTATTCACATGAGTTTTATACTAGTGTAACTTAATTTCATTCACTGAAATTATTCTGGATTTATATTTTAATATAAGTGAGATCAGAATCTGGTTCTCAAAGTTTGGCACTATTGCCGTATCAAGGGTGTTTAAATTAGACTGAACAAAGAACATATAGGCCAAGGAAGGATGCAGATATATTTGGTGAGCCACCAGGTTTTTTCGAGAGCTGGGTGAACTATTTTCAGCTAACTGCATCATCAGTGAAAAGAAGTTATTTCATCAGCAGGTGTTTGACTTCTGCTCTTAGGTGTGCAATGCGAAGAGATTTCCATCTGCTCTTGTACAGAAATGTTTACTCTTGATGCTAAATGAGAAAGTATGACAAAGCAGGAGAGAGAAGAATACATCACAGTCTGTTGGCGCCAAAACACATCCCTGTTTGACACCACTGAAGGACTACAGGTACTAGTGAAGTGGATTGATAATTTTTATTTACAAATACATTTGGGAATACTTTTTTTGTTCTATTCACTCAGTTCTGTTTTCCTCCTGAAGATTCTCTGATTCCCACTCAGCTATTTTAATTGAACAGTTTAAGTTGCTGGTACTTTTGAGGATAAATGCATTTGAAGTAGACAGGACAGTCAACATCTGCACCTTCAACCAGATCTTCAGCTGTTGAAAATCAGCATGACATTATTGAAGTCAGCAGAGCTATATATTTTATATGAGCTGCAGATCTCGCTCTTTGAAATTTTCCTTCCTTTAACAAAAGTGCCTCTATAACCATTAATATCTTCCTGGCAAGGATCTGCAAGAGATAAGGAAGGTCAATGAGATTCACTCATTTGGAAGACAAAAGCAGTGATCAAGATGTGCTTTTATCAGAGATGACAAAAACAAGAAGGGAAAATAGAAAAAGAAATCTCTTCTCTGTGATCTAGTAAGGCCAAACAGGCAACATTTGAAGGGAAATGGTGTTTCATATAATCACTCAGGCATTACAAATGTATAATATGGAATGAGAGTCATTTTAACTTGAGGGATTAAAAATTTCTATAAGATCTGTTGTCACCTTGTGCTTAACATCTTTTGACAATTCATATCCTTAAATTCTCCAACATGTGTGCAGGTTGCACTTAAAGCCCATTTATTGGCATTTCTTCTACACATATGATCTCTAGATCTCATAAACCTAACAAAGCCTGTCTAACCTTTATATTTTCTGACCTTTGGGAATGCTAATGATGCAATTGCATAGGAACATTACAGCCTCTTGCTATCATGATAACTGTTGCTGGTCCCTATGGCTTTCAATAGGTTATTGTCTGGCACAAATAATTCTGAAAAAATACATGGAAGAAAGGAAGTACTGATCACAGGTATTGGGCTCTTTGTAAATGTTCCTGAAAGTTTAGAGAGTGCACCTTCAAAATAGTGGGTATTAGATAGGCTTAGGAGATAGGTCATGTGACAGACCCTTTCAAAGCCAAGTCACTGTCATAGCTGACCATTGCTTGTAGTAACGAGGTGCTATGTATTGCTGTGGCCACAGAGTTCATCCCTTGCTGCAGATTGGTGCTTCAGAGTCTGAGTTTTTCCTTTTAAAAAAGGGTTTTTAGCCCTTATGGTTGCAGCGACAACCATGAAAATGTGAATTGAATGTAACTGTTGTGGAGATAACCTGTCTGAGCCTGCAGAGAGCCTGAAGAAACACTTCCCCATTTATCTCTGTCAGGATCCTGGGGACTCCACCATTTTTCAGCCACAAGCTTTGGTATTTTCCCCAAGATCAGAATTCTTTCTGCTATGCACAGTACAAACATATAACAAAAAAGATGCTTCCTGGCCTGAAGATGCCATAGCACTCAGCATTTTTGCCATGGAACCAACCATTTTGTTGCAGCTAGGAACCAGGCACTGGCCTTGCTCTATAGCTAGGGCCTTTCCAAATTCATTTTGGTCAATTTCACGGTCATAGGATTTAAAAATTTCATTATATAAGCTATTAAAATCTGAAATTTCAGGGTGTTGTAATTGTAGGAATCCTGACCCAAAGAGGAGTTAAAGGGAGAAGGGAGTTACAAGGTTATTGTGTGTGTGTGTGGAGGGGGGGGGGGCAGTGCTGCTATCCTTACTTCAGTGCTGCTGTTGGTGGCAGCACTGTCTTTAGAGCTGGGCGGCCGGAGAGGGTTGGGAGCCCATCTCTGAAGGCAGCATCACTGTATTGCCACCCTTACTTCTGTGCTGCTGCCTGCAGAGCTGGGTCGTTCTCTGGCTGCCCAGTTTTAAAGGTAGCAGCGCAGAAATAAGGGTGGCATGGTATGGTACCATCCTTACTTCGGCAGTGCTGCTGGCGGGGCACTGCCTTCAGATCTGGGCACCTGGCCAACAGCCACCACTGTCCAGCCACCCAGCTCTGAAGGCAGCACAGAAGTAAGGGTGGCGATACCACAACCCCCCGTAAAATAACCTTGTGATCCCTCCACAACCCCTTTTGGGTCAGGACCCCCAATTTGTCAAACTCTGGTCTCCCCCGTGAAATCTGAATAGTATAGAGTAAAACCACACAAAAGACCAGATTTCATGGAGGGGGACCAGATTTCATGGTTCATGATATGTTTTTCATGGTGGTCAATTTGGTAGGGCCCTAGCTTTAGCTTTCTCCCCAAGGAGGAGTTAATGGGTGTACAGTGCATGCTCACAGCAGTTACATAGAGCCAGGCCATTGGGGAACCAGAGAGGGAGTCCTTTTTCTGCCAATGCTGGGGGTGGGGATCAGAAGTGTATGCCGGTGACCTTGGTTTTCTGTAGAACACCAGAGCAGGCAAGGCACAGGGAGTTGTGGGGTTGTGTTGATCTCACTAGCTATGAGTTCCCTCCTTCCCAGGCACACATTGTGGAAGAAGGCTCTGAATTGGACCACCTGGAGAACACTGCAGGAGCTGAGAAGTGGGAGTGGAGTCAGCTGCCTGGAAAGAACAGCAAAAAACACACCCACAAATAATAATCACTCAAAAAGGGTTATCACCTGATTTTACATGAATGGACGTTTTCAGTTACAAGCTATAATGGTGCATAAATGGGAGTGGTTGTTGGGGGGTGGAGAGGAGAGTAAACAGGGTTAAAACTGTAGCAGAATGTAGGGGTTGTTATCATGGAAGTTGATTCTGTTATGGTGGAGCATGTATGTGGGTTTTGATCATAGCTGTGTGACCTAGTTCGGAGGCCTGTGTTAAGTATTTTGAAGTCTGGTGCTTAGCGCAGAGATGCCCACAGATCAGTCAGCAGGGAAAGGACAAAGTTTGTATCACTTTACACTTTAGTTTGGTGTATTTCCTAGTGTCATAGTGTTGCATTAATATTGTTATGATTGCTTTTTCATTGCTAAAAAAAATGCACCAGCTCAAATAGAATGAAAAGAAACATTGTTCATCAAGCTCCTGTATTTTTCCTCCCAAAATGTTTAACATTAGTAGAAGGGCAAAAACAAGTGTCACGCGGAGTTGACTAGTTTCATTGCCCAATGCTTTAAAAAGTCTGCAGAATCCCAGCAGGTGCATTTAACATCAAAAGGAGCAGCAAGTGGCTCTGCTCTCCTGTTTCCCTGCTCTCCTGCTGACTCACTTGCCACTTGCCTAGCAATCATTTGCCTCTGTTGAATGACTGATGCTGATCTTCCCACTGCCCCGTGCAGGTGTTTGATTGACTGGTGTTGCCCTTATGCTGTCCTATCCCCCTGGCTGTCTGATGTTGCTCGCCTCTTCAGTGTCTGGTGGTGCTTTCCTCCTGCCTCATGCACTTGTTTGAAATTCACCTCCCAAATGAATCGTTTCCCTTCTGATCCACCATATGAAAGAAAGCTAACTCCCTTTCCAAGCTCCTTTTATTCTGAATTCTTGTGATGTGCCTACCATCTAGTTGCTTGGCAATATGAAATAGCTTATTAGTGGGTGGGATATCACCGCTCATTGTTAGCTAATATTTGAAAAAGATTTGCAGATGTGAAGGTTATATTGTCCTCAGGTATGGTTGGTGGACAGAGCAGGGGATTGGAGCAGGACTCCTGGGTTCCATTCCCAGCTCTTTCACTGACCGTGTGACCTTGAGCAATCACTTGCCCTCTGGGCATCCTTTTATGCATCTGTGAAACAGATCTAACAATATCTAACTTCACAGATTGTTGCACATTTCAATTAATCCTGTTTGTAAACAACTTTGGTATGCCTGGGCGGCATGTGCTCTGTAAATAAAGTAATTATTAAGAGACCAGAATTGAAATAGTTGGGCTAGAAATTTAGGTCTGTCTTATTTTAAAGCTGTGTGAAGCAAACAAACAAGAGAATTCTCTCCAGGAAGGGCCAGATTAAGACATAGGTCCTACAGAGATGCTTCTAGGACCCCAGCTCCCAGAATCACGTGATTACATCAGCATCTCAGCTGCTTTTTTTTTTTCTGATATGTCTTTGTTCTCATAATTGCAATGAAAAACTTGAAAACATAACTGAGTGTAAACCAATGTGGAGATGTCTGCCTGCATCAGCAGGGAGCCTGAGATTATAGCTCTGAATGTGTGACTTGCCCCAGGCATCTGAATGGGGTGTTAACTGCTCAGAAGGAATCCTCCTCTCCCCACAACCTCCACCCCCCACCGCCATAACACCATCCTATCAGTTGCAGGAGAAGCAGAGTGCAAAAGACTCAGCTCACTGAGGTCATGTTTAAACTACTAGGACTATGCTATGCCAACATAACCCTGTAGTGTGGATGTAGGATTTTTCACACCCTGAGTGAGTTGGCTATGTCAACCTAACTTTTAAGGGCACATACCTTGGTTGCTGACATAAGTAATGAGGGCAGTGGCAGGGGTTTGTGGATTGCTGCTGCTCTTTCCTTTATGGGAGAAGGGCCCCTACCACTCCAAGTAGGGGATGGGGCCACATTGCAGGGATGAAGCCATGAGGGGTGGGGCTCTGTGCTGTGGTGTGTCTAGGGTCCCAGATTGTCTTTAATCTAGCCATGCCCCTTTGTGATGGAATTCTCAATTGGCATAGGTTTATGTCTCCAATGCCTTGCCGTCAGGCATAAAGGGTATGTTGGAGGAAGGAGGGGTAGGGGTGGAAACCACAAAATTTAGGCTTCTCTGGGGTGATTTTGGCAGCTCAGGATTGTAGAAATGGAAAGATGAGCCAGTGCTACCTCTTCCCCAGCCAACTTGCAGTGATGTAAATTCAGCACAACTGAGGAGCTAGTCCTATGTTTGCTTGGTGGGGTGGTGCAAGCCTTTCTCATAGCTCCAGGGATGAACACTGGAATTGTTTGGATGGTTTTAAAGTGAATGTTCTTGAAATCTTTGGAATCAAATGCCTGGAAGCAAAAGCTTATCCAGAGTTTTCTGGGAGCAGGAAAACTGTGCTAAGCTTTGTCTGCTTTATGTAATATTTTTATAAGTACATTGGGAACAGAGTGTTTATAAAAAAACAAGGCAAGTTGAGGACCCTCATGCCAGCTGATGATCAGAAAAAATCTTAACTTAAATAGCAACAAAGAGTCTTGTAGCACCTTATAGACTAACAGATTTTAGGGATCATGAGCTTTTGTGGGCTAAGATCCACTTCATCAGATGAATGTTGTGGAAATCTCCAGAGGCAGGTATAAATAGCAGGCAGGAAAGCAAGGTAAATTCAATCAGAGGGGGTGAAGCCCACTTCCAGCAGGTGCCCCCCGACTGAATTTGCCTTGCTTTCTTGCCTGCTATTTATACCTGCCTCTGGAGATTTCCACAACATTCATCTGATGAAGTGGATCTTAGCCCACAAAAGCTCATGATCCCTAAAATCTGTTAGCCTATAAGGTGCTACAAGACTCTTTGTCGCTTTTGCAGATCCAGACTAACACGGCTACCCCTCTGATACTTAAATAATTACCATATTGGAATGGAACAAATGCTGTTGAAATTTCTAATGGAAATGTGTTCTAGGAATTGAGTTTGTCAGAAAGTCTTTGAAAGGAACCAATGGCTTTAATGACATTAGCCCAAAGGACAAATATACTGTAAGTAGAGAGATGCTGTAACCTTTGTAGTGTGACTGCAGATAAATTAGGGCTTCTACTATATACCAAATATAATGTAGTGAAATATTTACTTATTTTATGATTTTGTATTTTATTTTTAAAAATCACATTAATAGACTATGACGGTAGTAGGAATATGTAGGAATTCTGCTCTTTGCACTGCCTATTTTTCATCTGCAAAGTACAGTGTGTTCTCTGGTTTAATATTTTTTCTTCATTTTCTTAGCCCTTTTTTATTGGTGGATCTTAAAGTGCTTTATAATTAATTAGCCAATTAAGCTTCAAAACATTCCTGTGAGTTAGGTAAATATTATACCCATTTCACACATGGATAAACTTGAGGCACAGGGAGATGAGATCACACAGCAGTGGCAGAGTCAAAAATGGAACCCATGAACAGCTAACATCCAGCCCTTTGTTCTCGCTACAGGAATATATACTCCCTGGCAAATGGCATTTCTGAGTGTGGATTATATAGTTGAAACTGAGATCTGCTATGCCAGTCAGAGAGCAGAATTTTCACCAGGAGTCTCAAAAGTAAGTAGTCATTTCAGCTCCCTCAGTTTTTGAGTGTCCAAACTGGGGCACCTTAAAGGGGACTGAATGTTAATGTATGGGTGCTCAACATCTTCTGAAAACCAGACACCATTCTGGTGTCTCAAGATTGCCATTCAAAATCTAAAGCATCCAAAATCCTTAGTCATTTCTGAAACTTATTGTCCTCAGTTGTGTATTCAGCCTGCCTTACATGGCAGGAAATCAGGAAGTCTGTGGCAATGATGAAATATCTGCTAAAACAAACATCTTCTTTTACGTTGTAATATATAAAGAAATAAATATGAGTTGTGATTTGTCTTATCTCACCTGACTTTTTGAAATACACATAGATACACACACACATTGATTTTCTAATACATAACAGGCAGGCAGCTTGTTCCCACAAGTGCCTAATTTAAACTCATTGTGTGTTAAAATATATATGCTTGGCTCTTCAGACATCCCTCAATTAAAGAGACTGTGCACTTGAGTGTCAGTTTGCTGCTTTTGTTCCCTTCTCCAGAAAAATGCAAAGTAGCGTCTTCTTAAATCAGACACTTTCAGTGCATCGACAGACTAGCCACCACAGTTTGCATCCTTAAGGTGGCAGCAACAATCAAAAAAGTATTGAAAGGGAAATAAAAACCTTTAAAATTGGAAAAAAAAAAAAAGGTGAGAACTAATTCTTCTAGAGCTCCTTCTTTAAGCCTCCATTTTCTGCTTGGCAGAATCATATTCAGGGCCAGATTATTCATTATTAAGAGCTTATTTCAGATCAAACCCTGTATGTCAGTAGATTAGGACATGGAGGAAGATTATCTTCTCATGGTAGGTGGTGGGAATAAGTTCTTTATCTTATCATTAGCATGGACTTTCATGGTTTTTGATCATAATTATTAATTCTGCCAGCAGACTTTTGCACAAGGATTAAAATGCAGATAGATGTCATTTAAATAACATAATCAAACCGAAAGTGAGGGTTAGTGGCAGGCAAATCCTCTGTTTTATCATTTTCATTTTTGTAGTTCTTTTTAACCAATTTTGTGGCTTTTTATTAAATTAAAAATGTTTACTTTCATGTGCTTGTGGGGGAAAGTTTATTAGTATCATTTTTTGCAAAGGAAAATATTTTAGTATTCAAGTGAACTTTTGTTCTGATTAGTATAAATGGCACGCACAATTCTTAAGCAATATTTCTGCATGTCTTTGCATTGTCATAAGTGGAAGCCAAGCATATAGATGAAGAATTACTGAATGAATTCAAATTAAATCTCTCTCTCTCTCTCTTTTTGTTTTTTTCTCTGTTGCTCTTTTTCTGATGTCATTGGGCTTTATTCTCTCCATGATTGGGGATTGGTGTTATAGTTTTCCATAGATAAAAAACTGAAACTTTGCCCCGATTTCAAGGAGAACATCTTTAGAACCTCAGAAAAGTTCAATTCACTTACCCCAGAACATTTTTGAGCATCCTGACTGCAACCAGGAATGAACTAACAAAATCCTATGTGAAAAGGCATTTTAGTAAGACTTCAAATCAAAATTTTACAGAGCCATAGGGTCTGTATAATGAGCAAAAGCATCCAAAGGGTTGGGTGCTTAATCAGACCAAAACTTTTGACCTCCACTTTGTCAGTGCATTCATACAATGCTCCTTTACTTTACAGCTATATGCAGGTAGAGGGAGAACAGATGCTTACTCATTTATAGAGGTGCCATTTGTACAGCAAACATGAGGGTAGCCAGTTGGCATTTGTTTCCATTCCAAATTTGACACTAGTTAGGCAGCTGGTATTATGTGACCACTACTTATCACACAAAATCACAAGCATCCCATTCTTACCTGGCAATTCCCCTTTCTCACAGGTTTGTTACTCTTTGGGGCACTATCTTTTGTCATGTCTGTACAGCACCTCTTCCAAAGATATAGGGGTCTCTAGATGTTACTTCAGTATAAATAATACTGAGGCCTAGGCCCTGAAATCAGTGGGAGTTAGGTGCCTAAATATCTTCCAGGATTTGGACTTGAATACTGGTCTTGGAAGCAAATAATGGATCCATGTATGAAAGTATGAGTGCAGGATATGGCGTTTTACCTCTACTTTTTAGGACTTTATGAGTGGTAATTTACTGGAGATTGGAGCATGACAGAATTTATCAGGTATTGTGACAAAACATGACAAAATTCCAGAGGTTATTTTATAAAGTGCAAAAATGTGCATTCACTTCTAGGCAAACATTTAAAAATGTGTAAGTGACTTGCCGAAGGTCACATAGCAAATCAGTAGCAGAGCTAGGACTAGAACCCACAAGTCCTGAGACACAGTCACCTGTGAAGGAATATGCTGTTTGGCATAACTTCCAGTATGAATTAATTTCAAGTCTCTTTCCAACTCTTTGTTTGTCTTAGAACACAGATAAGCCACCTTAAATGTTCCTCTTTGCTACACAATCCATGCTAAGCCATTGTTTAGTATTGTTTTGCTGTCCTAAAGAAAACTACCTCAGGCAAATGATGTGTTCAGAACTCATAGAATTGACACTGGAATACATGACATAATTTTCTTTCATTATGGAAGAACATTCTGTGTGATGGCTGTTTAGAAGACAAATCCCACTTGAAGCTTAAAACTAGGGCTTGTCTACACTGGCACTTTACAGCACTGCAACTTTCTCGCACAGAAAGTGAAGAAACACACCCCTGAGTGCATCAAATTTCAGCGTTGTAAAGCGCCAGTGTAAACAGTGCACCCACGCTGGTACTAAGCCCCTTATAGAGTTGGTTTTTTAGCATGCTGGAAGAGCTCTCTCCCAGCGCTGCACCATGACCACACAGGCCATGATAAAGTGCTGCTACGGCAGCACTTTAGCATTGCCAGTGTAGACTAGCCCCTGGTGAAGTATTTTTAAAGATGAATTAAAACTAATGAAGTTTGTTTTAAGTTGAATTCAGAATGAAGATGTTACACTTGTTTCCAGACAGCCAATGCACACAAAATATGTATACCTTCCTCACCGCAAACACAAAACCTGCACGTATTTCCCCCCTCCACCAATAACCACTAGTGTTTGGGCTCACACAACACTTTAATGCATTCTAATCTCAGGCATGTTGTATGTCTAAATAAAAAGTACATCTGCAATCAGAACGTGACTCAGAGAAGTGGAGGCCAAAATATTCACCTGGCTCATTCTGGCCAATTAGGTGAAGAAGGGATTGATAATCAGCACAGTTATTTCTCTGGCTGTTTTTAGAAGAAATAGAAATTTGAGATTTTTCTTCTGTGACAAAGTAGCACCAAATTAATTCTGATCAATAAATTTACTCTCTTATTCAATAGGGTATCGCAAACCAACACAAAATAGAGCATTAGCTGCTGCTGTGCGTGTCTGAAAAATTCAGCTATATCTCTGAGTTATATTGGGATAGAGAAATCTTCTGTGCTGCTTATTCAGTCTGAGGTCCATTTCTTATCTCCTATGTTTATGAGCTGATTCTATGGGGCTAAATCCCAAACTCATGCAAAACTTCTTTTAACTCATTGAGCTAAATTCTGCTTCCATTTACACTGGAGTAAATCCAGAATAACTGTTGCCTTTAGTAAAGTTTCCAGATTTACAGAAGTGTAAATGGAAGCAGAATTTATTTCAGAAGGCGTTCTGAGTGATTGAAAACAGAGTAAGCTCCAGGGAGCTGGCGCATTATTATAAAGCTGTGTACTCGGTGCTGTACAAAAAACAGAGGAAGACCCAGTTATGCCTCTCTATGTATTTTGTTGTTAAGAAATACAGTATAGTGCTCTAATGCCAGACTGATCTCACTTACTGGAATGTGAATGTAGAGAACGTGGTGGTTTGCTTGGTGCACTAGGAAACAAAGGGAGTTCAGGCCCTAAGGTAAGTGGTGAACTGGACAAAGGAATGAAGAATGAAATGGGCAAATGAGCAAAGGTGATAACCTTGAGTGAGAATGAAACAATGAGTAAGAAGAGGAGAAGAAAAGTATAGACAAGAGAGGGGATGCACAGAACCTTGAAAGTGAGGATGAGATGTTTGAAGCTGATGTGTTAGCCAAGAGGAAAACAGTGAAGGGACCAGGTTGCTAGTATATTGACGACATTGCTAGTATAATACTATGACAGTTCCTTGTGTCTCTGACTGTGAAAAGTTAATGTGAATGTACCTCTTATAACTTCACAAAAGCCTTATTACTCTGCATAGGATTTGTTGAGATGTCCCTGGAGCAGGACTGTGTGTATTTTCAGATGTTTCCATCTGTTTATCAAACAAGTTCTACTAATAGTTGAAAAGTAGCAGACAATTCCTAATATGAGTATTATGAATATACATGTGTTCTTTCTGTCCTATTTCCATTTGCAATGAGCAGACCACAGGAGGTTACAAGGTTTAGTTCAGTTTGTGCTTTGCATCATATAATCAGACCATGATCACATACACATACATTTGCACGCAACACCTGCACATATCCCACACCAAGATCATATACTATCATGATGGATACGGTATAAGAACCTAAATAGACAGAAAGATGCTTATTCACAATTTACCCCAAATCCCTGAACCTGGAAATCTGACACAGAAGATGCTCCTGACTGGGAATGGGTTTCCCAATACTGAGATTGCTTTGCTGACCTAGGGACAGCTCTAAGTTACAGTGGTCCCAGATGAATACTACAGTAGATGAGGATTGTCTGGTGTAGTAGCTTCTTGGCCATGTCTCCTTTTTCTTCATTATGCCACCAGTGCTGGAATGTCCTATGCTGGTCCTTTGCTCCTAGGAATACCTTCATGACAGTAGAAGCCTCAGATAGGTGGTTAAGCTGGGTTTTCTGCCTGATTTTTGTTGCTGGAATAGTGCTATGTGGGTGGAATAGGGACCAGGATCTTTCTCTCAGATGAAATTCCTGGTAAATTCCTTGGCAGCCACCAACAGACATCTACAGATACGTTTTGGTCCTTAGATTCCATTGTAAGGTGGGTTTTGTTTTGTTTTGCTTTTTGTCCCATAGTCTTTTTGTCATTAGCTCCTTCAATTAACTTCTCCATTAAATCAGTCCTGTCTGTGCTAATTGCATTTGGACTGATCTGAGTGACTACAGACTACAATGGGACTTTGCTAAAAAATAGAACCACCATGGTAGAAACCTGCTCTGCTATGGCACAATTCCAAAAAATGTCATGAAAGGGGAGGAAGCTGCGATGAGAAAGGATGAATGATTTGGAATTAGATCAGGATTGTGTTGCTCCTGAAGTGATAGAATCACATAATCTTGGAAGCCAAGGCTGTGGTATCTATCTGCAAGAATCAGTGTTCCAACCGCTCAGAGCCTGGCTGTTACCTGTTGATAGTATGACAGTGATGTGGATGAGGATGTCGGAAAGAAGAAAGAGAACTTAACCTAAAGAGACAGGACATACCACAAACAGAAACACCAGATAAGAAAGAAACTAAACTAAAGATGAAACAGGATAGTTGAATCCAGGTCTGAGTGTGATCTTTTGGTTTGAGCATGGTGGTTGTCAGGACTCCTGGATCTTAATGTCTAGTTCTGCCATATTTTTAATGTGTGACCACGAACATATCATTAACCTTTCATTATATCAGTTTACTCATCTGTGAAAAGGTAATATTTATTAAGATAATAATATTTATCTAAAGAAGTGCAAAGTGGCTTTTCCAGTAATTAAACCAAATGGGTAGATTGTTTGGCTATTTATTCACATTTTTATTGATTTGTTCATACTTATTTTCTAGATTTGCCACCAGCGTTAAAATAATGCATTATTTTAGAATTCCAGACTCTTTGGGAAACTGGAATATAAATACATTAACTGGGGGATGTGTGTGGGGAAATAAACAAAAAAAAATAACTTGAAAAAATGTCAGAGCCCATTTAAATTACTCACTTTAGTTACTCCAGATTTACAGCAGTCTAATGGAGATCAAAATTTTGTTCTTATTGGTATCTTCATATATTTGAAAAAGTTAAAGATCAAGGAGAGAGAGGAATTGTTTAGGAAGATCCAAGGGATTACATTAGTTAAGGGAACATTTGAAACAGGCTGAATATCAGGAAAACGCTCTTAATGGTGAGATCTGTAAGAGCATGAAATAGCGTCCTCAGGAAATAGAAATCCCATCCTACGAGTCATTTGGAAATGGATTAGACAAAGCACTCAGAAATATAACAAAAGCGTTTTCCCATTTCTAATTTCTGTGATTCCATGCTACTCTAAATGGATTCAATAATTCTAGTTGCCATGACACTCACAAAGACCATGGTTGACTCCATACTTTTAAGTAGATGGCAGTAAGCCAGTGAAGAACAAGAAACAAAATTAACCTATGTCAGAAGTGTGGAATATTCCTTCCATTTGTTAATCCATCTGGAAAAAGGAGAAACATAATTAAAAATACATGTCTATTTTTTTTTGAAGCAGCCCCTGAATTAGCAAGAATCTAAATAGTAACAATTACATTAATTTCATTACTGAATGAGCAAGGTAACAACAACAGCAATTACCTGTAATTTCCCATTCTGGCACTTATATTATTATGAAAATGATCACTTTCTAAGTGCAACAGGGCTTCCAGGGGCACTAAAGTGAATTCTCTGTCACTTCAGCATGCTTGCTAATTGTGTTCATGACCTTAGGGTAATGTGATTAACTTTGCTTTCGTTTCATTGGCAGAACAACAAAAAATGGAGAGATGTCAAGAATCAGAGAGGTAGCTGTGTTAGTCTGAATTTGCAGAAATGACAAAGAGTCCTGTGGCACCTTAAAGACTAACAAAAGTATTGAAGCATAAGCTTTCGTGGGCTAGTACCCAGTTCATCGGATGCGTTGTTCTTCCATGCCTGGTACCCATATAGCTATTTTGTTCAGGGTGCAATATATTGTTTCAGCTATCTTAAAGTGGAGCTTAATTGTTTCTTCCCTTTAGCCTGAATGGAAGGTGACTGCCCATCAGCATAGATCAAATACTTGCATACTGGTAGCCACCAACACCCAACACCCTCTAGCACAATAGACTGCAATATTATCTGTATTGCAGCAGTGCTTGAGAATGCCAGCCATTCATGGATTCATAGATTATAAAGCCAGAAGGACAACTGGGATCATCTAGTTCAGGGATTCTCAACCTTTTTCTTTCTGAGCTCCTTCTCCCCACCCCCATATGCTATAAAAACTCTAAGGCCTAGTAAGGGAAAGGGGGCTTGGGGCAGGGACACTGGGCATAGGCAAAGTTTGTCTTCTATTTGGGGGGGTGGGGTGGGGCGGGGCGGGGAACAGGGGCCAGTGAGGCTTGAGACAGCTCCACACAGCGTGGTCCAGGGAGGGAGTGTCACCTCCACTCCCTGACTCATCTCAGCAGGCCACCCACCTGTTTGGGCTGCGGTTGGTGGTGGGGCAATTAAAATTATAACTCAAAGTGCGGGGGCTCAGTTCAAAAAGTTTGAATACAGCTTAGGCTGGAGGCAGGCAGTAACTAAGGGCTGTGTGTGGGCGGAAGGTAGCTCAGGGTGCAGGAGAAGGGTACTAGGAGCTGGATACTGGGAGGGTTCCCCTGTGGTCCCTGTTCCCAGATGGCTCTGCCAGCCCCGGAGGTCCCCACCTGGGCAGCTGTTACCAGCTGACTCTGTGGGAGTCAAAATACTTCTGTTTGTATGAGACAACAAATTGTATTGCTGTAGTCCCATGATGAAGGATCAAATTCCATATACTTTGTGTAGCAGCATTTACCTCTAGCTTGGTCTCAGGAAACTGTGCCCTCAGGGCTGGGACCCTTTCTTGTGCAGCCTCTATGATTAGCACCAGTTTTTCAGCTTTTCCCATTTCTTTAGGCTTCTCTTTCCAAAGAGCTCTAGTCTAGCTCTCCCTTACAGGTGCAGGAAAGGTTATTTTCTCACTCTGGATGAAGAGAAACTAACAACCATCTTACTAGTTACTTTTAAAATATTTCTATTGAGTTCAGGAGTGTGAACCCAAATATGGACTCTTTGGTTAATCTCCATGGTTACATTTTTATTTTCAAAATTTTATTTTCCCCCTTTAAAATATTCTTTGCGCTGGTAAAAGATACTAGCCTTGCAACCTTGAAAACTGAACTTTTAAGCTTAGGTAACAGAATAATGACTTAGTTCCAGACACTTTCTAGGGCTGATACAGTAGGAGAATTCACTCACCATTTCCATTTAATTACTGGCCTCTCTGATGACACTACCAAGCATGGAGCCAATTAGTGCATATTATAATAGTGGTGGCTAATGTGATATAGGGCCAAGGAACTGGACTGAATATTACCAAGTACCATGTAGGTCATTGATGAGTTGTCAGATGATAACCTTCTGTCACTATATCCTAAGTTTGATTTTGAACCAAAATCATTTGTATTTGTTATTTTGATCTAATTTTTATATTTAAGACATCAAAATGCCAATTTGCATCTCTTCTGCATTTCATTATTCAGTTGAAAACGTTTTTATTCTGAGTTGTGTGTTTCTGCCCCTTCTGATAATTAATTTTTTCTTTTAAAAACAGAAGTGGAGAATCCAGAAAAAATGTTTTGTGCCATATTAATTAACATGGCAAAGTGCCAGGCTCACGTTTATGTCATAGCCATAAGAGATTGTTCAGAAAAATGCAAACCTTCCAGTGTCTACAGGAAGTACCATTACTTTTGATAGCTGTGCTTAGTAAACATACTAGAATGAAGATATCCCTGTGGAATATCCATTAGAGATGTGAAATACAGTTCATCATGGCACATAATAACATCAACCATCAAAAGTGAATCAAAAAAGAAGGTACGTTTTTATACCAGGATAGCTAGATCAATGTAAAATCCTAGTGGAGGCAAGGTACTATCGTGTTTACCTTGATGTAGCAAGTCAAGATAACCTCAGGTGAAGGTTATAGCTCCACACTGAGGTAAAAACTACCTGTGCTTTGTCTCCACTAGGATTTTATATTGAGATAGTTATCTCAATGTTAAAAACACATCTTTTCTGCAGGGAAGACAAAGCACAAGAGGGCTTGAACAGTTTAGGAGGGTTTTAAAGTGCAGATCGCAAGTCAAAATCTCATCTGTCTTCAAAACTTCCTTTCTGTGAAACCTACAGAGACAAGGTAGGTGCAGTATAATCTTTTATAGACCAGTTTTTGTTGGTGTAAGATACAGACTTTTGAGCTACACAAAGCTTTTCTGCAGGTCTGGGAAAGGAAGAGTTTCACAGCTAAATACAAGGTCAAACAGATAAGTTTAGCATAAGTAGTTAGAACATATTCTAAGAGATCATTCAAGGTGAAGTGGTCCATTCTGTGGTAGCTCTGCCTTTTTTTCTGCTTGCAGAACAGGATCATGCAAGATATGGCGTTTTCTGTATGGAATATTTCACTTTTCATTTAGTCTGAGAGTGGCAAATAGCCTGGTTCTCTTCCCTATCTGGGATTTCAAATGTGTTTGACGTAAAGACTCATGTTTGTATTAGAGCTATGTAAATAATAAAGCTAATTTACATTTCTACAGACCCATTAGTTGAAATCTCTAACCACTTTGCAGTCATTAGCTTATCAGCCCCTTGTGATGCAGATATGTATTTTTACTCTCATTTTACCTGTAAAGAAATTGAGGCACAGATAATTAAATGGCTTGGGCTATATCTTCACTGCCCAAAAGGTGGTTTTTTACAGTGAAATAACTGACATGCTGTAAAATCCTAATGGAGACAAGGCTTCTGTACTTACCACAAGTAGCTAGGCAGATCAGCATTGTACCACCACTGATGGCAGACTTGCCTAGTTTACCTCACAGGAAAATGGCTGGGCCTTGTCTCCCCTGGGATTTTACAGAGGGATAGCTAGCATTTGTTAATTGTCCCATGGTAAAAACATACCTTTTTTTTTTATCAGTGAAGACAAAGCCTAGGTCAAAATCATGAATAAAAACTAGGGGTATGGATACTACAAACTCTGCAGCAGCAGAGCTGAAGCTTGGCAGCTATCCTACTATAATACTGTGGTGTAGGCACTCACTACAGTGATGGAAAGAGTTTTTCCATTGCTGATTAAATCTGCCCTCTTAAGAGATGGTAGCTACATCAATGGAGGAATTCTTCCACTGATGTAGCAGTGTAACTGGTGACTACATGGGGGCTTTGGTCATCTTAACTATGTGTCTCGGGGGTGTGAATTTTTCACACATCCCTGACTGACACAACTAGGTTGGTTTAAGTTTTAGGTGTCAACCAGGTGCCTAGAATACCCGACTCCATCCCCTGCATTAGAAGACTACTAAAAGACATTCTTTTATCCCCTATTTTTAAATGAATCCTGATTTCAAATACATTTGACACCAAAACTCAGAATCACAGGGTTGGAAGGGACCTCAGGAGATCATCTAGTCCAACCCCCTGCTCAATACAGGACCAATCCCCAATTTAATCATCCAACACATTTTTGCCCCATATTTCTCAGTAGCTCCCTCAATGATTGAGCTCATGATCCCAGGGTTAGCAGGCCAATGCTCAAACCACTGAGCTATCCCTCCCCACAAACTCATGTTTGTAATAGTTATAGATGAAACATAATAATGAACCACAGCTCTCTGAATTACTCTTTTAAAAGTGAGCTTTGCCAGCAGAGCAGAGTGGGACAAGCAATGAAAAAGGAAGAGAGCTTACTTTATTTTTCTGCTCTGGAGCATTAGTTCAACTTATGGCATTTCACATCAAAATGAAATGTCTTCCAAAAGCTACAGTCTCATTGTTAAAGATCACAGGTTGTTAATAATTCCACTAACTGTATTTCATCACATGAATATTTAGATTCCAGTAATAACAGGATATTGGTGTTACGAAGATTTGGAATCCTAAGGGACCTCCCCTACCCCCCGGCCCCGCACAGTATAAAGAAATTCCAATCAGAGCTAGTATTTCAGCAACGAATTTTACTAAAAATGACAATGCAAGAGAAGTCAGTTTAAAATTCTTAAAAGATGTGTAATTTTCACCTCAGCATCCCACAGTAATGTATCAAACACATGAAAAACTATAGCACACCTGCAAATAATCTGCATACCAAATTGCTTCTGTATTGGCCCCAATGCAACCTTTTAATATTTCATATTGCCTACCCCTGTGCATAAACTAGCTCTGAAAGCTGTAATATTCAAAAGCCCTGTTGGCTCCCTTAAAGGAGAGGTAAATCCATTTTCCTTACCTCAGGAACCTGTAACTTCAAAAACCAAGAGGCTCATAATATCCTGCATACCCCATGCTGTGAAAATGACAGTTAGCATTTATGTTTCCCATGTTGTTGTAGCCATGTCAGTCCCAGCCCAGAATGTGAGAAAGACAAGACATAGGAGCATCTTCACCGAAGCGCTGCAGTGGTGGTAGCTGTAGTGCCCCATGTGGACACAAGCCCTAAGGTGAAAAGCTCTGGGACTGGGGCAGAAAAATAAGAGTTAGTATTTCAGACTGGTTTGAGACCCCAGAGCAGGGGTTCTCATAACATATTTTTTGGTGGCCTCAGAGTGTGGCCATCAACTTTTCCTGGGGGGCCGCTCTGACAATTTTCGCTAAACTACATTAGGAACATTAGGAAACATTAGCATTAGGAAAAACAAATAAAAAGGCACATATCCATGTCCAAATTATGCACTAGTCCAGTTTCCTTGATCAGTGGTGGTAAGAAATGGCACACAGGGAACTTGCTATTGCACCTCTACCCTGTCCCAAGTAAGCAACTGCCTTGTGTTGAAGGGTATGTCTATACAGCAAAGAAAAACCAGGGGTTGACCAGTGCCAGCTGCCTCGGGCTCAGGCTGTGGGGCTCTTTTATTGCTGTGTAGACTTTGGAGCTTGGACTACAGCCTGGACGCTGGGATCCTCCCACCCTGCAGGGTTCTAGAGCTCAGGCTCCAGACCAAGCCCAGAAGTCTACACAGCAATGAAACAGCACCACAGCCTAAGCCCAAGGCAGCTGGCACAGGTCAGCCACAGGTTTTTCTTTGCTGTATAAACATACCCTTCAAGGGCTCCAAACAGAGAATTGATCTGCAAGGCCACAAAATAGGTCATCACTTGGCAAGAGAGTTAGTGTTAAAGTAGGGATGTCCGACCTTCAGAGGTTTTACAAACCAGTGGGAGTTATTTTTGTTTTGGCTCCATACAAACAGGATCCACTACAAAAAAAAATGTCCACAGAGCTAATTAGTCCAAAAAGTGCGGGCTCCAATACTCAAGGTCCACAAACCACTTCAGCTTTGCTGAACCCTATTTTGAAATGTAAACCTATATCTAAAGGTAATGTAATTAATTAGCTTTTTAACATGCTTTTTCTTATTAGGTGGCAGTTTGCTCTATGTCTTAGTAATAGAAGAATTGCCTGTGCACCCTTTTCAAATTAAGCGAGGCTGCCACTAGTAGGTGGCAAATTGCATCAGTGCAAGCTCCTCTGCACCACTGTAGCCCTTGTGCCTTGGGGACTTGCACTGGTGTAGGTACCTCAGTGTAGTTATGCAGGTGCAGACATCCCTGATATAAAAAGCTCTGAGATTAGAATTGGGTAACTAGCCCTTTTAGGCAGAAGTTATTCTCTGCAATATAGAGTTATCACTGTATTCCATTTGTAACACTAATCAACACTAGATAGACAGGAAATCAAACTGTTCAGTGCTTATGGGGTAAACACGAGGATTTGTATCAAACTGTAGCACTTAGCCATAGCTTATCTAGATTGTCCCCCTAGAGCTATTTTCAAAACGCATCAGCAATATGGAGGTTATGTAAAAAGGCCTTAAACCATATGTTACAAGGTTGTACTCACTTACATCAAATACATTAAGACCCATTATAAAAGTTTGTAGGATGACACTGTGTGCAACATCTTTCATGAAATGATTTTTTACAAAACAGGTCTTGATAAGCTGTCACTAATTCCAAACGGTGGAAACTGATGTATAATGTATACTGCTTTTGCATTTCGCTAATTGAATTACCAAGAAAAAAAATACCTGTACATAAAACAAATACTTCCCTGTTACGGGGAACAAGAGTTCAGTAGATTTATCCAAAATATAACCAGCAGGTTGCATTTGAGAGTGAAGTATGGAGAAGTGGGAAAACTCATTTGAAAAGAAGATTAAAGTAAATATTAGTCTGAATTACAAAGCCAATGCTCAGCAGGGTTTATGGGCAAACTTGGCAGGGTTGTAAGACATGTGAATGCCAAAAAAAGATCTGCTATTTCCTCTTGATGGCTAATCTGAGGGAATAACCAAGAAGACTTGATTTTAACTGCTGCTTTATCTGCAATTGTCAATCATTCAGTTAGGATGGGAGATGATTACTTTGGCACGTTATAGAGGCAAGATGGGTAAGGTAATATCTTTTACTGAAACAACTTTTGTTGGTAAAAGAGACAAGCTTTTGAGCTGCTATACAGAGCTCTTCTTCAGGTCTGGGAAAGATGCTCAAAGACTGTCACAGATAAATACATGATTGAACAAATAGTTTAGCATAAATAATTACCACATATGTTAAGGGATCATTCACGGTGAAGTGGCCTGGGCCTGTTAACTCTTTGTAGTCATAGGACAAAAAAGGAGGGTTAGTGGGTTACAAATTATTGTAATAAACTATAAATCTGGTATCTTTATTCATACCATGATTTTTAGTACCTAGCAAAGCTATAAATTTAAGCTCCCAGCTTGTCTTTTGAAGGTTTTGTATAGGTTTCCTTTGAGGTCTGAGAGATTCAAAATAGAGCGATCATTTTGTGAAAAGTATTCGGCAATGGATGATATGGTGTTTTAGTCTTTTATTATTTTTCTGTGTGAGTTCATTCAAGAGGGTAATAATTGTCTGGTTTCACCTGTATAATTGTTTTGGGGGTATTTAGTGTGCTGGATGAGGTACGCAACATGTTGTGACAGGCATGTGTAGGACAACAGATCTTGAAAGGTGCATTGTGGGAACTATCGATCATTGTAGCAGTGGAGAGATGTCTTCAGGTATTGCATCTGTTGTTCTGTCAGAGTTTGGTGCCACGTTTTGTTAGTGAGTGTTGGTCTGTGGGGAGCTTGTTTTCGATAGTGAGCTTGGACAGGTAGTGGTGGTGAGGGGTTGTTTGAAAACCAGAAGAGGTGCTACAGGAAACATTTCTTTCAGGAGGTGGTCCAGATCCTGTATAGGTTGTAATTGCTTAATCAGAGCCGGTATGAGTTCCAGTGTACTACGGTAAGTGAACACTAGGGGTGTGCAGTTGGAGGTGGGGGGTTTTCTGTACTGAATCACGTTTTCCCATGTTATTTGGGTGACCCTTTCCATGAAGCAATCTACTTATCTGATGGACTGTCCTTATTTGGTGAAAGCGGTTTTAAGTGCATTAAGCTATATATCCTGGACTTTCTCCTTGGAGCATATTCTCTGATATCTGACTATCTGGCTGTAGATAACAGTTTTCTTGATGTGTTTAGGGTGGTTACTGCAGCTGTGAAGGCAAGTGTGGTGATCCATGGGTTTCTCTGATGTAGTTGTCTTTAGGGTTCCATTGCTGAAGCTGATCGTGGTGGCCAGGAATTTGAAGCTGGTGTGGGAGTATTCTAGAGACAGTTTGATGGATGGGTGGTGATTGCTGAAGTTGTGGTCATAGTCTTAATAGAGACACTGGATTTATGGTTTATTACAACACTCTGTAGGCCACTAACCTTCCCTTCCCCTTTCTTTCCTGTGAATACAGAATTGTTAAAGGGCCACTTCACGCTGACTGGTCCCTTTGGGTATGTCTACACTGCGAAGTTGTCGACAAAACTTTTGTCTTTCACGGGTACATTCAAAAGCCCCCTGGTGAAAAACATAAGTTTTGCCAATGCAAATGGCAGTGTGAATGCAGCTTTGTCAACAGAGGCGCTCTCCTGCTGACAAAGCTATTGCTGCTTGTGGAGGATGGAAGTATTTTGTCTGCAAAAGTATCAACAAAGAGCATTTACACACGCTGACTTTTAGTCACAAGGCCGTGTCGACACAGCCTTGTTGCTAAAAGCTGCATGGTGTAGACAACCTCATAGAATATGTGGTAATTACTTACCTTAAAGATTCTGTTCCTTCTTATATTTGCTGCGACGCTGAGTACCTTTTCCAGACCTGAAGAAGAGTTCTGTGTAGCTTTAAAGCTTGCCTTTCTCACCAACAGAAGTTGGTCCAATAAAATGTATTACTTCACCCACCTTGTTACTCTAATATCCTGGGACCAACACAGGTATGTTATAGTCTTATAAGGAGTTCTGTTGCCTTCATCGAATCTCATTCCACTTCCTGATTCAGTTCTTCCAAAGTCCCTGTGGCTGGGAATGCTATTTGCTATTCTTCTGTAGAGAACTTTTCCGCAACATTTTACAGTAGAATTCTAAATGGTGATTGGTGCTTTTCTACCAAATTACTCAGTACTTCCCATAACTAAGTTGAAAAGACAAATACAATCTGCCACAGGCTCTTCAGTGTATTTGCTGAGATATTCTCCAACTATGTATGCTCACTGCCTATCCATATATGGCATATAGGACTAAATTTATCCCCCGGTCTAATTCCATAAGTTTACACCATTGACACACAGGGTAAATTTCACCCATAAAATAATATAAAATACAATAATAAAAAATGAAAGGGAGCTAAAACTGCTTTGATGTCACAGTCCTCTCCTATTTTTTTCTTTCTTACAGCCTTCTCTATATTTTCATTTCATTTTAGAGTGTTGTCCTTCAAGTGAGCCATTCAGTAAGCATTGAAACATTTGGATATAAAGCAGCCTTCCTCTTATTTGGATCTAATCCATTTCTGTCACTTTGGCTGAAATGAGCAAGTGATCACATTCATGTGATTAACTGAAGTGTATATTGCAGCTTGCTCACTACACACCACTACTTATAAGGTAAAGAATTGAATTAGAAATTTATCGCTAATGATGTCTAAATAATACAATGGTAATCATAAAAGTTTTTTCTCCTGTTTCATTCACATAGGTGACTCTTCTTAACCAATTAATATATAGCATCTTTTTCTAGCCAGTGAACAAATTACACAGTAACACCTGCTTTAAAGGTAGACGTGTTATTTGTCTTTTGAATGATTGGATCATATTAGATAACAGATCAAATTAACCATCAGTTGAATTAAAGGCATTGTACTGCTACATTTGCACCAGATTCTGAAGCATTTAGTCCTATTTGATATAACCTTTTTTCATAAGTGGTCCCACTGACTTTAGTAGGATCATCCACAGAATATGGTAGTTTTCAGCATGAAGAGTCTATACACCACTCAGAAGACTCTCTGTGTTTACACAGGAAAAAATATAACATTTAACATTTATTCATTACTAAAGCAAAGAAAGAGAAGTATAGATTGTAAAATGTACACTTGGAAAAAATGTGTTTGAAATTTGGTTTGGTTTGAGTTTTGGGTCTCATGATATATTTGAATGAGGATAAATTGTATGACTGTTTTGTCTAGTAAGTTTTACAGCGAAACTATTCAGCAATACTGGCTTTTCAGAGGTGAATAGAGGTAGTTTTTTCAATAGAAGCAGTAACAAAGAACTCTACAGCATTGCATAGGTAATAAAATACTGCATGAACTTGTTCAGTAACTACTTCCTGATTTGGCTGCAGGAAAGGATTTGTACACTGGGTGTAACAGTGGTCTCTCTCTGGCCTGGACCTTGCTACCGTCATCTATACTTCTCTTCAAGATCACACTATTGCAATGCAGTCTACATAGCATCATGCCGTAAAATCAACTTAGAAATGGAAACTTGTGCAGAAGGCAGCAGTCTGCTTGTTAGACAGTGTGTCTTGCCAGAATCTGCATCAGAGGCCAGTTAGTTTCTGGGTGGCATTTAAAGGATTAACTCTGATCCTTACAGTTCTAAGTGGCTTGAACCTGCCTACATGTGATCAGCAGAGGCAATCAACATGAATCTCCCTTGATATATAAGAGAGGTGGTTGCTAGCAGGGCATTTTTGAAAAGGGTTGCTTGACTTGGAATTCACTCCCCAGCTTGGTTGGAAATAGCTAAAAGTGTAACATTTAAAGATATGCTGCAAAGTATACCTTTTTCGGATGGTGCTTAGGAAGCCCTGATGTTTGGATGGTTCAGATGGGGCTTGGATTAGGATTTTATAGGAGCTCAGGAAAGGAAATTTTGGCATGTGGATTTTCTTCCTTTCTGTAGAAAAAAGTTGACCCTTTGCTGTGGGTTTTGTCCTAGAAGGGTTGTATTTTTAGTTATCTGTCAGGAATGCCTAGAATCTGGGAAAGGTTTTCTGTTTATCTTAATCTGCTGAAATAAAAACATATTTCTCTCACTAGGCAATACTTCGACAGCCTGCTCGCTGCTCACACTATGGGAATCCAGGACTAAATATGTGGCTATACATAAAACACAAGCTTTTACTAACAGGAAAGGCCAAGTGTATGTGAAACTTGTTGAGTCTAGTAATAATGGGGACATCACAGTACCTGTGTTGTTTCTGAAGAAGAAAACTGTGAAGCTATCTGGATAACATTAGAGGGGGAAGACAAGATGATCCTAGCGAACTTGAAACTGGCTTTCCCTTCTCACTAGTATAATTCAAATATATATATACAGAGATTATGCCATGTTTGTATGAGAAGAACAACTGACACAGTAACACCTGCTTTAAAGGTAGACATTGTGTTGAAAAGACCACACTGTAAGGTACTAGCTGTGTGTGACTGTCCTCTACCAGATATAATCAGAACCATTAAATTGTGTACAGTAGGCCTGATAATGTTAACTGCTGATGTTAATTGATTCACCATTAGCTTGAGTTGTTTGGGTGTGTGCTTTTGGGTGTGTGCTCAGGAAGTTCTGAATTTTATGCCCCTTACTAACATTTGGGCACATCACTTGTTTCCCCTGCCCACCTTTGTGTGTCTTATCTATTTGGACTGTAAACTCTTTCGGATAGGGACTGTAACATACTATGTGTTTGTACAGTGCCTAGCACAATGGGACTACTGCAGAGCTTAAATTCTTATAGAGTATTTCCTGGACCCACCACACCTGCCCCCGATTTGGGGCTTCAGGCTTCAGCTGCAGGGGGGAGGGTCTTGAGGCTTTAGCGTCATGGAGCGCACTGCGGCTCAGGGCTTCAGCCCTGTGGTTTTGAAAGTATTTATCAGATTTCTACTATGGTCAGCTCTGGCTGAATTTAAGACTTAGGCTACTGTAATAGAAATAACAAATAGTAAGTCTAAGAGAAAATAGCAGCTGAGAACTGAGCATTGTTCAAAACTCAGACCCTGCACTGCTTGGTAAAGCACAACTCCAAGATCCAGATAGACCACAGTTCTGTTCTTATTTTACCAATAGTGGTTCTCACAACCCTAGTATCTACTCTGTAGCTTTTATCTGTGTTTTTCTGTTCCCAGCATGCAGCATGGTCCATTATGGCTTGCATAATCTGTAGCATGCACTGCAGTAATTTTTTATTTTTTGGACATAAGTTTCCAAAAGCCTTTCTTTTTCAGTGATACATTTTCCAATCTGTACTATAATTTTCTTTTGTTCTATGAGACATGGGTACGATATATATTTGAATTGAATTTTAATGAGAAGAAAACCACTTATAACCTTGGTTCCTTGAATTGAAATAGATTGTATAAATCCTAGATGAAGTCAACATGAACTTAACATTTCTTTCTCCTTGGTATGTGACTTATCATATAACCATCTTCTTTAATGGACATATACAGTGGTAACTTATCTTACTACATGACAGGTAAATTTTACTGTAAAAAATTAATTTTCTTCTTTCAATATTTCTTTTAACAATGTTGAAAATTATATATCTTAACATGAAATGTTCCCAACTCCTGTGATTAACATGCAAAGCTGTTTCTTAACAATATTCACTCTTATTTTAAAAATGCCACAGAGAGCTTTGAGGACCTTGTTCTTAATTTTTAAACCCACTAATTTCACTGTGCCTGACACAAAGCAGAACATCTTCACCGTAATTATTGTATAAGTTATTTTTTCCCCACAAAGTGGTAATTTTCCTAAAATTAGCTGGACTGCCTCAATTATGTAAATTGTATATCTTGAGATTATAATAACTGCACTGGGAAGAACACAATAGAACTTAATAGAAACTAATGGGGAGGGGGCAGGGAGGAAAAAATAAGAAACTTAGATACTCCTTTTAATTAGAACAGACGCAAATCCTCTGCCCTGCTGGTAAACTGGCTCACAAAACTTCTCCTTCTGCCAGACACACTCTTCTCTTGGTGTCTAAGTGTGACCAGTACAGTTGGCAAGAAGTTCAGGCTAACATTAAAGCTAATGTGCATGAGAGGCGTGTGAGATAAGGCTAGGGTTGGAGCAGGCTTTTATTTATTTATTATTATTAATGATGGTAAAGTAATGGTAAAGTAGTAATGAGGTAAGAGGGAAGGTTCTCCCATGGACCAGTAACAGCTTAAAAGATAGAAAACAAAGGGTAGGAATAAATGATCAGTTTTCACAAAGGGAAGAAGTAAATAGTGGGGTTCCCCAAGGATCTATACTGGGACCTGTGCTGTTCAACATACTTATAAATGATCTGGAAAAGAGTGTAAAGAGTGAGGTGGCAAAGTTTGCAGATTATACTAAATTACTCTAGCTAGCAGCTGACTGTGAAGATTTACAACAGGATTTTACTGAACTGGGTGACTGGACAACAAATGGCAGATGAAATTCAGTGTTAAGTGGAAAGTAATGCAAACCGGAAAAATAATCCCAACTATACATGCAAAATGATGAGGTCTAAATTACCTGTTACCCCTCAAGAAAGAGATCTTGGATTCATTGTGTACAATTCTCTGAAAACATCTGCTCAATGTGCAGTGGCAGTCAAAAATGCTAACAGAATGTTAGGAACCATTAAGAAAGGGATAGGTAAGAACACAGAAGATATCATAATATCACTATATAAATCCATTGTACACCCACACCTTGAATATAGAGTGCAGTTCTGGTCACCCCATCTCAAAAAAAAAAAGATATTAGAACTGGAAAAGGTATAGAGAATTTCAACAATAATGATTAGGGTATGCAACAGCTCCCATCTGAGGAGAGATTAAAAAGACTGGGACTGTTTATCTTAGAAAAGAGATAACCAAAGGGAGGGGAGATATGATAGAGGTCTATAAAATCTTGAATGGTGTGAAGAAAGTGCATAATGTTGTAAACATACAGAAAAAAGGGACTAAAAGGGTTAATATTTACTAAGCGATATTAATAATAAGGAAGTGCTATTTACCCCTTCATCAGCACAGGAACCAGGGGTCACCTAATGAAATGTATAGGCAATAGGCTTCAAACAAACATAAGGAAATACTTCTTCACACAACACACAGTCAACCTGTGGAACTTGTTGCCCAGGGATGTTGTGAAGGCCAAAAGTATAACTGGGTTCAAAAAAAAATTAGATAAGTTCATGGAGGTTAGCTCTATCAATGGCTATTAGCCAAGAGGGTCAGGGATGCAACCCCATGCTTTGGTTGTCTCTCACCATCTTATTGCCTGAAGCTGGCATTGGAAAACTGGAGTGGATCTCTTGATAATTGCCGCATTCTGTTCATTCCCACTGAGGCACCTGGCATTGCCCACAGTTGGAAGATAGTCTACTTGACTAAACGGACCATTGGTCTGATCCTGTATGATCATTCACATATTCTTATAGGTGGGCCTGATCCTGAAAGGTGTGGAGAGCCTTTGAAACTATTTTGTGCAACTCTAGCATGTCCCCTCTTATTCATCTCCAATGTCAAAAGTTCTGATCTTTAATTCTCTTCTCTTATGGAAACTTCTCCCTGTCTCTAATTATTTTAATTTCTCAGACTCTTCTATTTCTCTCTTTGTTTCCAGATAGAGTGGCCAGACTGTATGCAGGTATTCAAGGTGAAGGAGCACCATCAGTTTATATTATGCCCTATGTTCAGTTTTATTTTCCATCTTGTTCCTTGTTTTCACTAGTGTTTCATTTGTTTGTTTGTTTTAGCAACTATTACATATTCAGCAGACATTTTCACAGATCTCTCCACAATGAATCCCATGTCTTTTCCCTGAGTAGTTGTAGTTAATGTGGAAGGCAGCAAAGTATAGGAATAGTTTAGACTATTTCTTCCTATATGCATTATCTTGCATTTGTCAACACTGACTTTCATTTGCACATTCCCTGCTCTTAGTTAAGTCCCCCTGAAGTTCCTCAGAGTTTTCCCCAGTTTTGACTAAGATAAATCAGTTG
The DNA here is from genome assembly GCA_007922305.1 of Dermatemys mawii. Lineage (NCBI taxonomy): Eukaryota > Metazoa > Chordata > Testudines > Dermatemydidae > Dermatemys > Dermatemys mawii. The sequence goes on from ML677332.1 coordinate 28,493,626, forward strand.
GAGTAAATTCTGTCACCTCACTAAATATATTAAGCAACACTAGTTCTGATCTGGAACCTTAGGGCATCCCAGTGTTAATCCTTTGCTATTATTAAAACTGTCAATTTATTCTAATTCTAACTGGTTTCAAATCTGAGAAAATTTTAATTTTCACCTCTTGACTACTTATGTTAATAAATTTGTAAGGCCAGAAGGGGCCTTTAGGGTTATCTTGTCTGACCACACAAGCAGAAGAACTTCACTCTAAAACTTCTGCATCAAGCCCATTATTTCTATTTGTGCTATAGCTCTCGTGAGATACTTTGTCCAAGGCTATTTGAAAGCCCAAATAAATTATATCATCTAACTTTCCTATATCCTATATTCTGCTGACATGCTGATCTCGGGATTTGATAATTTTATCTTTTCTTATAATTTTAACCAGTTTTCCTGATATTGATGTGATGCTGTCTTTAATCCCCAGGATCATGTACAGTGCCTTTTTGAAAGAGATACACAATATGTATTATTGTAACCCTTCTGCCCATCAGAGTTGACAGCAACAAGGGCCAGGTTCAGTATCTAGGGGTTCTGTTCCAATAACACAATGCAACACTAATTGAGGCCTGAGTGACCTGAGACAAATATATACCACTCCCTTGGGTGCCTCTAAGAGGCAATACTTTCCCTGTTGCAAGCACAGAGTCTGAGTGTAGCAAAAGCCTTTTAATAACAGAGAGAAACAATGCGTCACTATGTTGGGGAAACACCACAAACAGGATTCATAACACAAAACATGAGCGAAAAGACCCACCCAAGCAAATTCGGCTATGTCCTTTCCCTTTGGTTCTTGAGTCCAGCAACCCAAAAGTCACCCAAAGTCCCAAAAGTCCAACAACCCCAGAGTCCAGCAACCCAAAAGTCTATGTCTCTGGTCAGTGCAGCCCAGAGTTCCAAAGTTAATCTGCAGAGTTTTACCTCCCTTTTCCCCCAGCCAGGGTGGAAATGGGGTGATGGGGGGAGGTAAAGGGGCACTTTACATCCTCCAATGGCTGACTGCCCCACCTCTCTGTGGGGTTCTGCTGCAGCCTTCACCACATCAGACAAAATGACCATTTGGGAAAGCTGCGGGGTGAGTGTGCCCATGCAAGCGACACATGCCCATGAAGTCCTTTTCCACAACTTGCCGCAAGATGTCAGGATAGAGCTCATCCTGACTCTGCTTACATCATATTCCAGCCTTCCAGTATAGTATCTGATTTTAATGAGAGATTGCATATTTTTACCATTTCATTATGAGGTTGCCTCAGAATTCTTTTTTGTATGCCATCAGTCCAAATAGTTTGTTACTATTTGTCAGTTTGCTCCTGTACTTTTCCTTTCTCAATGTCTGTTTACTTCTTAAACTCAGTGGTTCTCAAACTTTTGTTCTGGTAACACCTTTCATATAGCAAGCCTCTGAGTGTGATCCCCCCCCATTTAATATTTAACACTTAATTAACATTTAATATTTATCCCCCCCATTTAACACTATTTAATATATTTAACACAATTATAAATGCTGCAGGCAAAATGGGGTTTTGGATGGAGGCTGACAACTCGCGACCTCCGGTGTAAAAACCTCATGACCTCCTGAGGGCTCACGACCCCCAGTTTGAGAACCCTGTCTTAACTATTAGAAAAGAGAAGTTTCTGAATAGCTACAGTATCTTCTCCAAATCCTCTCTGGATTAAACTAATGTAAGTAAATCATTTAGTTTTGTCCACATTTGTCTTATTTTTCACCTTGGTGGTCCAGTGGACCCACTGACTCCATTATATTTCCTGCTTCTGATATTCCTAACCAATTTCTTCTTATTTGTTTTTGTCTTTGCTTCTTTTTTCTTCAGTTCATTCTTGAAGCACCTGCTATGTGTTATTTAGCACTAAGTGGAGAGTAGCTTTTCTTCTTGTATGTTCCTGAATTAGCTTTTCCAAGAAGCAATTGTTAAAGGTGACGAGAAAGTGTTATTTTAATAATTGGCCTAATGGGTTATATGATCAAGTACTTGAATACACCCATTATTACTGCTTTATTGGACTTAGCTGCCTCTTTGATTTCCCTCAACATTATGCCTACAAAAGATCACAATACCGTAATTACTGGACCAATGTATAGCCCACTCATATAGAAGCAGACGCTTGACTTGACAGGAGAATCAAAGGGTGACATTAGCTATATTGGCTATAACAGCCTCATTTCACTTATCTCTAGATAAATGTTCCTTGGGTGACATGGATACTAGTGCATTGACTTAAATTTTTTTAGTGTGCACTCCTTCAAATTAAATAGTTTTAGTGCTTCCATCTCATCCTCTTCTTCAGGTAGGTCAAGATCATCATCAAAAGAAACATTATAGTGAAATGTCAGATTTTCTATATACTTGGGAATGTTAGCAGGCAAAGTCTTGGCTCTAGTAACATGGTGGAAAATAAGCAACAGAATCTAATGTTAAGAAGACTAATAATATACTGAGTGACAGATTGTATATTCCTGCGTGTAGCACTGTAGATCAGCTCAAAGACTTTGACAAGCATTCTATATGGAAATTGCAGTGAGGTACCTTGCCTCAGTTACAAGAGAGAGAGAAAGAAAAATACACAAACATGTGAATGGTGACAAATCGAAGAAAACATCCAACTACTTTGTCACAATTTAAAAATAAGCTAATGTCATATACAGAGTACCATAGTACGTATCAATAGCCATACACACTTCTTCCTCAATAGCCTTGGAAACATACATTCACACAGCCGCTGGGGGTAGTCAGCTACATGTTTTTGTCACTAGGTAGTCAGTAACACATCTTGCAGAGTTTGCTACTAACATGACATGATTTTATTGCCAGGGTTTAAAAACAGGCAAGTTCCAAACACACAGAGGAGTGCAAGAACTCTTAAAAAGGGATATGACAGCATGTTTCACAGTGATGTCAGCCAATAAGGCATCAGCACAATCAAAATTGATTATTATTGTTCAAAACAAAACAGTTTTAATCTCTGAGAAATCAGAATTCCCAATCTATACAGGAAATTTGAGAGTGCCCAGTAATTTTGGCATATAAAAGTGCCATAGAGCATGCAAGAACCCATTCTTGATATGGTAGGCATACAAAACAATTCTGATGCTAAAAACAATAGAGCAAGCTTCATGGTCGACTCTTGCAAAGCATGGAGGCTATTAAAGTTGCATAATATAAGCTAATGATTTTTTCTTCTAGATCAAATGATGCCTTTGAGAAGATAATATTCCCTTAGAACTCCTTTAAACTCTATCAAAACACAAGCCTCAACTAAACAAGAATGTAATTACTTCATTTACCACACACAGTTTCATCTGGTTTGCTGTGGATGTCTGTAGAAGGGATCTTCAATTAAAACACAGCTGACAAGGCCCCAAGCACTACAACTGAAGTTAAACACCTAAGGAGATAGAATAAAAATCAAGGCACACACAAAAGAAAACACTGTGAAGTGATTTATTCACTCTGATACATCACATCTCTGATATGAATTGTTGGTAATCAGGCTCTGGCTAATTAAAAGTTTTAAAAAACAGGATTTTAAAGAAGATTTTGTGTACCTGTATGGCCACTTCAATTTAGGAAAGTCAAAAAGTACCTTCAAGAGCATGTTTTTGGTTTTTTTTAAACACAGCTTCCGCAAAGAGCTGGAAGTGAAAGAAATGACCCAGAGAGAAATGTGAACTATAACAAAGAATTGCTGATGCTTCAGGGGTGCTTGCAAACTGTAAGTAAGGAAACAATATCTCAGCTCAGAGAGTACTTACGAAAAGATTTTTTTATACACAGTGTAGCCTTATTTGATTGGTCGAGGTATTGATTAATGATTGATGTCTTAGCCTGCAATGGTCAATAAAGCTTTGGTCTCCTGAGGGCTACAGCATCAGGAATATTATCAGTATCATTAGAATGATATTGATAATATTGATTATTGATTATTATAGTTATTGATTATAATTATTGATATTGAATGACCCTAGAAGCACGTGAGAAACAATTGCAATTTATCACAAGTCCCTTTATTAACAAATCCTCTAAGCAGATAAACAATCCCACAAACACTGAAGTGTAATAGAAGACAGAGAGATAGTGCAAAGTGTTTAGCCTTATGACTGGCCTCACTCCATCTCCTGCTGGAGGACCCCATAGTGTCAATCACTATCTTTCAATTATACTTTGCAGTTGTCATCTGGCATGCATTCCCCACCAGCAGAAAGGCCAGGTAATAAATTTAATTCCGAGGTACACATAGCCCTACTAAGGCTCATACATATGAATAAGGGTTTCAACCCCTTTTTCCTTTTCCATACTTCCACACACCACTAATTTAGTTCCCCTTTTTCTCATTAGCCTTTACTTCTAATGGCAACCTGTGGTCAAACTAAAATTCCCCAAGATGTAATTACGATCATCTTGCGATATTAACTGATACATTGTGGCATATTTTCCAATCTTTTGCTGCACAGTTTCCAGAACGTTAGTACTTAACACGTCTTTTGCTATAATCGTACACTTTACCAGTCCAGGGTTATCTCTCGGTCAGCCATCCCAGCCTGTGTCAGGCTAGAGGCTTTCTATGGCCAAGCTGCATATTTTACAAATCTAAAAACTGTAGGCCTTCCATTACAGCTTATTTTATATATCTAATACCACACCCATTGGTAATACATACTTTTACCTTACCATTTTAACCTACAGCTCAAACCTAGTATATTAACCATACATTGATCATATGATCATATATATATAATTAGTTACCCCATTAACACAAGTTATTAGGCCCAGGCATAACCTGGATGAAATGATGCTAGGTGAAAATCTTAGTCCAAACTCCACTGATTTTCATAATTATCTGAGAGAGATCAGGAGGAATTGTAAATGGGACTAAGTGAACTCATAGTAACATAACATATCTTATAAAGCACAAACCAGCTTCAAAATTTCCTTCACATTTATGCGTGGGATTCTCCAATATGCCTCTGTGGTGGTGGCAGGCTGTGGAAACATCTCCCCCCGCACCCCAGCAAGATCAGCCATCGCGTAAAACAGCTGTCGATGCGCCACAGAGATCCCCTTTAAGCCCCAGTGGAGAGATCCTCGGGGCTATGGAGATTCTTCATTTCTGTGCACTGCAGAGCAACCCATCGGCATCTTGGGTGTAGGTGGGGTAATGTGGTAATGTAGAGCAGATCTTGGGTGCTCTATTTTAGGTGGGGTTGGTGGGGGGGCTGCACTTGCTACTGGAGCAGTTCAGAACAAGGAGGAGCTCCTTGAAGTCAGCTTTGCACCTTCACCCCTATGCCACCAGGGATCACAGCACAGAATTGAGTGAGGTGTACAACCAAGGCCAATTGCAATGTTCATCCTAGTAGGGGTATTAATACTGGCAGCCAGAGTACAATCCAATCTAGATAAGAACATTCCAATAAAATATCCTCTTCTACTTGTGCTATCAAATAGACAAATCACTCTTTTCTTCCCGTCTTAAACTGGTACATATTATTGCTGTATTCCACTTAATCTTCCTGCAGCTCCCATTTTCTTAGATATGTATAATTCGTAACACTGCTACAAGTACAACTAAGAAAAAAAATCTTGAAATGAAAAATACCCCATTTAAAAATATTTTCCCTACACCCTCTTTGTTATAAAGGATATGTTACAAAGGATATGTGCCTGGAAAAATGGGCCCTTTCCCTCCAAAACATAGGGGCTTTCACGCTGGAATAAACATGAAAGGAGAGCAGAGATAGAGGCATACAAACACACACACACCACAGCCAACAACAAATCCCCTCACTCATTTCCAACTATTTTCTTTACTTTTATTTTGGCTATTTGTGACTAGAGAGTGATTGTTACTTTGTAACCTGTCATCCTTCTTCTCCCTGAATTCTGCAGTGAAGTCATAATAAAAATAAAAATAAATTCCCAGTAAAATAATTAGCCTATTTTACTTGCTTTGGGTTTATACCAATGCTGAATACTTTTAAAATTTGTGTTTACTGCCATAGCCTCAGGAAAGACACATTTTGTTTCCACGAACATCTCAGGGGACTACAACCATAATGCTGTTCAAGTATCCTTCAGTGCAGTGTAAACAATATAATGTGAGACAGCATATGATAGTAACACTGAGCAGTCACAATTTTAATCCTTTTAATGCTGACAAAGCATCATAAAATCATTCATTAAGCAATAAGGCTTCCTGCTTTCAGCTCTGGATTGAAACAAAATGGGGCCAGGATGCACCAAAACCAGAGAACTCTTTGCTTTATATAAAGAACCATGGCCACATACCATGCTCATCTTCAAGGATTGACATGGGAACTTCAACACCAGAATTGAAACCTGTACCAGAGGAGAGCTCTTTTACCTGAGAGATGGTAGTACAGGGGTAGGCAACCTATGGTGCAGGTGCCGCAAGCGGCACACGAGCTGATTTTCAGTGGCACTCACACTGCCCAGGTCCTGGCCACAGGTCTGGGGGAGGGCTCTGTATTTAATTTAATTTTAAATGAAGCTTCTTAAACATTTTTAAAACCTTATTTACTTTACATACAACAATATTTTATTTCTATATTAAAGATCCGGAAAGAGACCATCTAAAACATTAAAATGTATTACTTGCACGCAAAACCTTACATTAGAGTGAATAAATGAAGACTCGGCACACCACTTCTGAAAGGTTGCCGACCCCTGTGGTAGTAAAACATACAATCATTAAGACCAGCCTCTAAAGGTAGTAATGAACATACGCTCAAGAAGCCGGATCCAGCTCCTCCTGTAGTCAATGCCATCAGTGTCATTCCATAGAAGAGTATTACACTAACAGCAAACAACATAGAAGGATAGAGATCAGTGAGTTTAGTGTTAGTGGTTTACAGAAATAACTGATGATCCTTTTAGAGATCCATGGTTAAGTTGCCCCTCCATGTTTTAATGAATCAGGCAACTTTTTCCAACTATTTTAGGAAGAAATCTCAAAGACAAAGACAACTCAAAGTAGCTTTCCAAGAAATATTCCATTCCTCTTTCATAGAGTTTATGGCCAGAAGGAACTACCAGACCATCTAGTTTGATCTCTGGCCACCAACACTACCCAGGATGCACACATTAAACCCCAACAACTGAAATTAGACCACAGTTTTATAGTCCACAGGAGATTAAACTAACTGTGTGCTTCAGGCAAATAATAGATAGGACCAAAGTGCAGCAATGCCCGAGGAATTGATTGAGATATATCCAGATAATCCCAGCAACTGACCTGCACCCCATGCTACAGAGGAAGGTGAAACTTCCCAAGGTCACTGCCAATCTGGCCTGGGGGAAAATCCCTTCCTGACCACACATATAATAATCATGTAAACCCTGAGCAAGAACCAGCCAGCTAAGCAGAGAGAGAGAGAGAGAGAGAGAGAGAGAGAGAGAGAGAGAGGGGAAATGCTCTGTCCAGCATCCCATCTTCAGCCATGACCACTGCTGATGTTTCAGAGGAAGGAAACAAAACAACAACAAACAAACAACAAAAACCCAATCAGAATACATTGAGGGTGGGGAATACCCTCCTGACCCCTGAAGATGATAACTGGAGCCTTGAAATATGAGTTCTTAGCAACAGAAGACAAACTGGAAGGAACCCCCAGGGCTCCCAAGCCCTGCTCTCCACCAACACAAGCACTGTCATAGACAAGTTTTTAATGTGTGTGTTTCACTCATAATCTCTTCCTTCACTGATCACAGATAGGAAAATCTTCAGAATCAAATCTTCCCACCTAATAAACATTTCACAGAAGTCCATTCCCTCCTCGTCTTATCAGTGCCCAAAGGAAGAGAGGAAATCCACGAAAGAGCTGTCCAGTTGAGGCCTCTTTCTCTCTCTCTCTTTCACTATCTCTACTGTCTCTTCCCCTCTTGGTTCCTCTCATGCCAAACCCTCAGTCCCCTTTCTCTCTCACACACGGCACACACACAAAAAATAAGGTTGCTTTCCAACTAAAGGCTTGGCTCACTGAGCTCATTAGGAACATACCTTATTCTTTTTCAGCAGATCCCTTGGCTCCGGCATTTGAAGCGGTTTGAAATTCTCTGGCAGCTCAGAAGGGGAGACGCTGAGTAGCGCGGTATTTGTTCGCTCCTCGTTGCCAGCCTGACAAGTAAACAGCAGTTCACCAGAGTCCAAACATCTGGCAAACAGCTCACTGCAGCGCTGAGCTGTCAGACATTAATAAAGACCAATTGTGCCGTCAAGAACATGTTGAGAAGTCTCAAGCAGGAACAAAGCCAAGGGGAAATGTGCTAATTAAAAGTATCTTATATGGAGTTGTACTGGATAAAAAATGATTAACTTACCATTCTAATCTTAAAGGCGAAGCTGTACTGCAGGATCAAATATGAACTTCAATTAGTCTAACTGGAGAGGACCAGATTCTGTCAGCCTTACTCCTGTTGAGCAGTACCTTACTCTGCAAGTATCCCACTGAATTATGGAATTAAGTTCTATAGTACATATTATATAGGAAGGTAGACAGTCAAATGATGGTTATGGTCCCTCTTCTGACCATAAAATACGTTAATCTGCTATAAATAGAGCACTTAGATCTAAATACTAAGAAGTCACCTTTATTCATGTTTTCAGATAATCTTTGCAGCTCTTTATCCATCAATAAGATATTTGTTTTCCAATATCTTTTTGCAGAGAATTAGGGAAGACAACTCAGAAAAAGAGGTTTGAAAATGACACTACTTACATGTGAATTATCATATGAAACTTTTTGCAATTTTTCAGCTCTCATTTTTGCCTCCCACCTCCCAGAATTCAACTAAATTTTATTTTTCAATGAATTACTGTTGTTTGGCATCAAAAACATGAATTTTCTATGTGAAACCCATTTTTCCCAGTCGAAAATGGGACCAATTTTGTTAGACATATACACAGAACTTTTAGCAGCATTTTTCACCGGGACAGTTTTAGGTTTGTGATAAATTGGTAAGCACCATACATTCTTAGGGCTTATCTAACAGTCTCCTCAATGCACACAGGTAGGGCATGAATTCTATAATGCACCAAGATGTGCACACTAACTGGACCATGTGCAGAAACTGCTGGCACATACTAGAAGTTCCCTAGTGTGCCAGGTGACTGGAAATTTGTCCAAACCTTATCCAATGTGTCTGAATCACTTGAAGCTGCAGATTTGGTGTGGAAAATTCATGTGGTCTGGAGATTACTAATGGCAAATGCAGTCTTCAATCTTTAGGTCACAGGTTGGACCAATTTTATGACAGTTCAGTGGTCTGTATATGATGAGTTGACAATTTAATGTATTTCCTAGTGCACTAGACCATGCTTCCCCTTCTCCCCTCAGCTAAAGCCATGATAACTCTTAGCCTCTCTGCTAAAATTTCCAAGTAGTGCTAACGACTGTGGAGGCATGGAAAGGGAATGTCTAGATTTAAACACATTGATAGGACAGGCTATGGAAGCTTACACTACCACTGCCAGCGCTATACCTGTTCTGAGGATAAAGAAAAGTGCTGTAAATTCAACACTTTTCATTAGCATTATTTTTTTTGACAATGAAAATTAAAATGAGTTGGAGAATAAGAATGTAAGATATTTTTATTCTTTGCTTGATTTTCTCTGTCTCCTTCATTTGAGGTAAGAGATATTAAGTGCTGATCAAAGTTAACAAGATGGACCGATACAAAACATTAACAGCCTAAAAAGACAATGCCAAAAAGGAGGAAAAAAATGAGATGAGGGACAACCTGGGGACATAAAAATACATAGGTTCTAAAATGGGGATTCTCATTTTTTTTTCTGGGACCCCCTTTAAAATTATTGTAACACCCACCCCAGAAGTGATGTGCCCCCCATACCGTGCCACTTGCTGCCTTCAGAGATGGACACCCAGCAATCAGCCACCATGCTCTGGTCATTCAGCTCTGAAGTCAATGTAGCAATAAGAGTGACAATACTGCGACCTCCTCTCTCCTCCTCCCACACACAATAGTCTCCTGACACCCTTTTGGTCCAGGTCCCCCAGTTTGTGAAAAATAATGCATTAAGATAAATTAGACATATGGAGAGGTGGAGGTGGAGAATGGTATCTGGGAAGAAGAGAGGGAAAAAAATTAGAGAAGAAAGAAAAGACAATTCTATTTAAAAGGGAGAAGAGTTCAGCTGAGTCTGATATTCTGTGGCTGGAGGTGTTTACAAGGCAGACATGGAAAGAATTAAAAAATAAAATGGAATAAAATAATGGTGAACATTCAGTCTAAAAGCTGGGAGGGAGAAACAGGCCTCCGCTAAAATCCCCTCTCTGTATGCTGAATTCTCCAGTTTTCCACTCTGCTAGTGTTACTGTTATAAATAGTCATGGCTGGAAGTTCAAATTTGCAGCTCAGAGAAACACCCAAAACTCGAGTAGCATGAAATGAGCTGATCTGTGCATGAGTACATAACCTAACGGTCAGTATGTATTACATTCCCCATTTGCCAGAAAAATAATCTGTCTGGTTGGTTTTTTTCATGGGTGTGTGAGTCTAGAGATTTGCCTTATTGTCATAATACACTGGGATATCTAATGTTAAAATTTTCTGTGTCCAGCTAAAGATGCATCCGTGTTCCTAATTCTGCAGTTTAAGTAATAACAGATCAAAATGGTTGAAAATACAGCAACTGTCTGCCCACCAACATGCAAGCAACAACTCGTGTGTGTGAGAGGGTTTGCATTGCAATTGAGGAGATGCTGGAATTTTATCAGTCTTGTCTGTATATGTTTTCTCTCCCTTGATACTATAAGTGGCTGTTGAAGGAGGAGGGTTGTGAACTTGCCTAGTGGTTGGGGGTTGAGGTTGCCAGGTGCTTGCATTTCAGAGGTGGTAACCCTAATCTAAATGCATAAAGGAAATTAGATCAAACAACACTGCTCTACAGCCAAAATGCTTCTGAAATAAATGTAGTCAAACTTTACTAATTCTGGGTCACTGAGAACAAAAATGATGCTTAAAATTGTTGATTGGCTCTAGTTTTCAAGATATGCTATTGGGTCAGTATATACGACCCTTGACAGGGGAATGGCGGAGGATAAATGAGTTATAAAGGGAAGGGATCTCAATTTAAACCAGAAATGACTAAAATACATCTTTGACTGGATCTATGAATAAATCTATGACTGGGTTTGGACAGTACTTGCATTTTAGGCAAAACAATGAATGATGCAATCTGAAGCTGGTATTGCGTCATACATGATATGAATTGCATCATGTTATTCCTAGAAGTCATGGATGATGCAATCATAACGAAGCTTACATCATTCTGCTGAACAAATTGCCCTATATCAGCTCTAGAAATCATACAGCAGGCCTGTACAACTCGGAAAGCAGTGAGGGCCATATTACTGCAAAAATACCAGCTGTAGGCTGAAAAGCCCCACCTTTGTCCCTCCCCCATCTGCTCCTCCCCACCCCACCTCTTGGCTTGCCCCACCTCTACTTATCCCCCGCGGGCCACATAGTGAGCCCGTCTGGGCCGCATGTGGCCCCCGGGCCTCATGTTGTGCAGGCCTGTCATACAGTGTCCTGTTCTCTTATTTGTCAGTGTTTGATTTTGCAAAGGGACACATTTCTGTTTAGCCAAAGTGAGCAGAGATGCCTCGTACTTGTGTGAACAGTGCAGATAACTTCTGCTATGTTTGTGGTGAAGTGACTTTTGCATCACAAAAGCGCAGTATAACCACTATGGTTAAGAAAGACTGTCACCTTTATTTTGGCTGCAAAATTGGAGATCAGGACAAGAGGTGGGCCCCACACATATGCTGCAACACTTGTGCAACAAATCTTCGCCAGTGGTTGAACAGGAAAAGGAAATCTATGCCTTTTGCAGTGCCAATGATTTGGAGAGAGCCAATAGATCATACCAGCAATTGTTACTTCTGCACGGTGCCTCCAGTTGGAAAAGGTGTGTCAAAGAAGAAAAAGTGGACTGTGCATTATCCAAACATTCCATCAGCTATACGCCCAATACCCCACGGAGGAGGACTGCCGGTTCCTGATGCACCAGAATCATTCTCACTTGAGTCAGACGAGGAAGAGGAAGAGGATGAAACTTCTGGTCCTGAACCATCAATGTCACAGGACCCACATTTTCTCCCATCCTCCTCCTCTGAACCACACCTCATAACACAAGCTGAACTGAATGACCTTGTCAGGGATTTGGAACTACCCAAGAGTAAGGCAGAGCTGTTGGGCTCCAGACTACAGCAGCGGAATCTCCTGGCAGGTGATGTTAGGGTTTCCATGTTCCGTGACCGTCAAAAGGATCTTGTCCCATTCTTCTTCATGGAAGGTGATCTTGTAGCCTGCAACAACATCGATGGTGTGCTGGCAGCTCTCAACATCGTTCACGATCCAGATGAGTGGAGACTCTTCATTGATTCATCAAAGACGAGTCTTAAAGCTGTTTTGCTGCATAATGGCAATGTTTTGCCATCAATTCCAGTTGGCCATGCAGTCCATATGAAGGAAACCTATGACAACATGAAACAACTTTTCTATAAACTATGACCAACATCGGTGGCAGCTTTGTGGCGATTTGAAGGTTGTTGCTCTCTTGCTTGGTTTGCAGACTGGATACACAAAGTACTGCTGTTTTCTCTGTGAATGGGATAGTCGTGCAAGAGATTCTCACTACATCAGGAAAGATTGGCCACTCCGACAGTCATTGGAGCTTGGGAGGAAAAGTGTTCAGCATCCACCACTTGTTGAATCAAGGAAGATTTTGTTACCACCCTTACACATCAAGCTGGGTCTGATGAAGAACTTTGTCAAGGCCATCGACAAAACACAAGCAGCTTTCAAGTACCTCCATGGAAAATTTCCAAGGTTAAGTGAACCTAAGATAAAGGAAGGTGTCTTTGTTGGTCCTCAGATTCGTGAACTTCTTTGAGATGATGCATTTGACCATGCACTGCGTGGCAAGGAAAAGACGGCATGGAAAGCCTTCCAGTCAGTGGCAATACATTTTCTCGGAAACAACAAGGCAGACGACTACAGGTTGTTGGTGGAAAACCTCCTCAAGGCAAACCAAAAGCCTTGGTTGCAACATGTCACTAAAGATACATTTTTTGCACTCTCATCTAGATTTTTTTCCACCGAACTGCGGAGAAGTGAGCGACGAGCACGGCGAGCGATTTCATCAGGACATTGCAACAATGGAGAAACGCTATCAGGGCAAATGGAGCCCATCAATGCCTGCAGACTATTGCTGGACAGTGACAAGAGATGCTCCATTTAATGAATACAAGAGACAAGCCAAGAAGTGCCAAGTAGACACTGAATAGGACTAAACTATGTACATAACAGTTTTTTGCCTTTTGTTTCATAATACATTTTATTTATATAACCCTTTTGCTGATTTTTAAAGTGTTACATAAATAGGACAGGTGAAATATTATCATGTAAAGCAACCATAAACACATGAAAAGACCTAGGTTTACAATTTATGATTAAAACTCTACTATCTACACAATATACATAGACATAAAATGTAAAAACTTAAATATCTTAGAAACAGTAGCCAATCAGTTGTTTTAATTGTCATATTTGAATTCAGCACATCAAAATACATAATAAATATCACATTTTATCTCTGAAGCAGACAACTTCTGAAAAATTGTAGACCAGTGTAATTTTTAAAAGGCAAACTGAACAACAATGGCACCCAAGCAATACTATCTGGAAGAGATCTTCAGATTTTCTGAGGTCATGTAGTCCAGTCCTCCGCACTCATAGCAGAATTATCTAGACTCTCCTTGACAGGTGTTTGTCTAACCCGCTCTTAAAAATTTCCAGTGATGGAGATTCCACAACTTCCCTAGGCAATTTATTCCAGTGCTTACCCACCCAGACAGTTAGGAAGTTTTTTCTAATGTCCAACCTAAATGGCCCTTGCTGCAATTTAAGCCTGTTGCCTCCTGTCCTATCCTGAGAGGTTAACAATCACATTTTTTCCCCTCCTCCTTGTAACAATCTTTTATGTACTTGAAAATTGTTATCATGTTCCTTCCTCAGTCTTCTCTTCTCCAGACTAAACAAACCCATTTTTTCAATCTTCCCTTATAGGTCATGTTTTCTAGACCTTTAATTATTATTGCTGTTCTTCTCTGGAGTTTCTCCAATTTCCCCACACCTTTTTTGAAATGTGGCACCCAGAACTGGACACAATACTCCAGTTGAGGCCTAATCCTCAACACAGAGTAGAGTGGAAGAATTACTTCTTGTGACTTGCTTACAACATTCCTGCTAATACACCCCAGAATGATGTTCACTGTTTTTGCATCAGTGTTGCACTATTGACTCATATTTAGTTTGTGATCCACTATAACCCCCAGATCCTTCCTAGGTACTCATTTCTCAATTTGTATGTGTGCAACTGATTGTTCCTTCCTAAATGGAGTACCTTGCATTTGTCCTTATGAAATTTCATCCTATTTACTTCAGACCATTTCTCCAGTTTGTCCAGATATGAATTTTATTTCTATCCTGCAAAGCACTTGCAATCCCTCTCAGCTTGGTATTGTCCACAAACTTTATAAGTGTACTCTGTATGCCTTTATCTAAATCATTGATGAAGTTATTGAAGAGAACCAGACCCACAACTGATCCCTGTGGGACGCCACTCAATAGACCTTCTAGCTTGACTGGAAACCACACTATAACTACTCTCTATGAACTATTTTCCAACCAGTTAAGCACCCACCTTGTAGCAGCTCTACCTAGGTTGCATTTCTTTAGTTTTTTATAAGAGGTCATGTGAGACAATATAAAAAGTCTTACTAAAGTCAAGATATATCACATCTACCACTTTCCCCCATCCACAAGGCTTGTTATCCTGTCAAAGAAAGCTATTAGTTTGGTTTGACATGATTTGTTCTTGACAAATCCATGCTGACTGTTACTTATCACCTTATTATCTTTACGTGTTTGCAGATTGATTGCTTAATTATTTGCTCCATTATTTTTCTGGGTACTGAAGTTAAGTTGACTGGTTTATAATTCCCTGGTTTGTCCTTATTTCCCTTTTTATAGCTCAGACCCTATCTGTTAATAGGTAATTCAGTGTGCACAGGGTAAGAGATAGCCCATTAGTATGGCTCCTTAGAACAAAATGAACCAATTCCAGATTGCTACAATGGAGCATAGCTATGGAGGATTATGATATGCAAATTAAACTTATTCAGGAGCTGGAGAACAAGGGAACAAACACCTTTTCCAGAAAAGAGGGGGCAGAGGTGAAACTTATGTCATGGCCATGGTCAAAATTCCAGCAACAGACTCACAAGGAGTGTATGACAATAAAAATCCAGAGATCCTAAGCGGATAACGAGGGGTCTGGGCCCCAAAGAATAAGAAGTTGAATCAACTGGTTGTGTTCTGTGTTATTGTGTTAAAATATATCAAGTACAGTATTTTATGAAAGTTTGTAACGTTCTGAGCTTTATGGGCATTATGAGATACGTGTGCATGTTATGGTTATGAATGTACACACACACACACACACACACATATATGCAGAAAGCTGTCATTGTAATGTGGTGCAACTTCAGTATCACCTCACAACAGGCCAGTGACACAGGCCAGGCCTATACTACCACTTATATTGACAAAATTTATGCCATTCAGGGGTCTGAAAAAAAACACCTCCCTGAGTGACGTAAATGGTAGTGTGCTACGTCGGCGGAGAGTATGATAGCCATCGTCGCTCATTGTGGGGTGGTTTAATTATTCCGACAGGAGAATTCTCTCCTATTGTCATAGAGCAGCTATATGGGAGATCTTACAGCAGCGCAGCTGCATCAGTACAGCTGTGATGCTGTATGGTCTCTAGTGTAGACATAGCCACAAGCAGGCAGGCAGAGGCTGCAGACAGACAAGACAAGCTCCTAGCATTGTACAGCCCAGGGAAAGTCAAATAGAGTGTCATTAGGGTTAATGGGAAAACACAGAGACACCCCAGCTAGAATTCCCCAACCCTAAGTAACCATCAATCACCATGCCAGGAGAAAAAATAAAAAACAAAACAACCAACTCCACCTCCTCCCATGACCCTGTTTTTCCAAAATGGAAAAAGGAAAAAAGCTCTTTTAATTGAAGGCTTGAAACTGAAATCTTCATGCAGAATTGTGAGACAGTCTTGAAGGCAGAGGGCCCTCTGTGAATGCTAGATAAGCTGGATCTCCCCTAGAGTTAGGGGGCACCCTGGAAAACTGTTGAAAGACAGCAGGTAATTTGTAGAAGAAGAGAGAATTTAGATAATATGAAAGCCTGAAGTTGCATCTTTATGTTTCTTTTCTGGGTAACTTGTATGGGTTTTTGCTTTTTCCTTACTATTTTATCTTTGAATCTGTGATGTTTTTATTACATAAATATTTTGTTTATTTTTCCCATAGCTGGTCTCTGGTGTGCAAATTGTATGGAGTGTGTGTGCTAAAGTGAACTGATAACTGAGGGATACATTTCATGCCTTTGGGGGTGATGAACCAAAAGGGAAATTCTGAGTGAGTGGTAAGAATGCCAGTAGATGGATCTGGGGAGACTCACGGCTGGAAGGGATGTTGGGATCACACTGCAAGGACTAACTAGGCTAGTGGAAGTCTGGGTGAGACCTTTATACTTGTGGGCTAGCTACTGGAGTCATGGCTGTGAGCTATAGCAGAATAGCATTAAGGCATTGAAGGTTACAAGATGGGGAGTAACAGAACCCCTTACTGGTTTGAATGATCCCCAAAATGTAACAATTTGTAACACCCTTTTTCCTTTTAAAAGATTTTACTGTAGAAGTTCTTCTAGATACCATATAAATTCTCTGATAAATTACAATTCATCATAGCTTTATGGTACTATTTCCCCCATGGGTATTCTTAAGCTTTTATGGAGTCTGACTATATATCCTGGTTGTTTACAGTGTTTATCAACAAAAGTGATGGCAAAATAGTCTTCTGACACATGATTCACAACATTATTGCTCTTAAAATAATGTATCTTTTCTTCTTCCTTTTTGATGAGTAGATTTTCTTCAATGCACTGTGATGGAGTCAGACCAGAAGGATATAGGAGAGTGCTGGAAGGCAGGTACATTAGTCTCAGGGTGTGCAGGGCCCTGTTCCCTGGATAGCCAAACAAAGGCTACTCCAGGCCAATCAAGACACCTGGGGCTAATTAAGAACCTTCTAGAAAGGAGTAGAAACAGCTAGCCTAATTGGGACACCTGAAGCCAATCAGGGACTGGCTGAAACCAGATAAAAACCTCCCAGTTAGTCAGGTGGGCTGTGGGTGTCAGGAGCTGTGGAAGGAAGTTATGCTGTTGGTGAGACTGAGTGGTGGACAACATATACAGAAGGAAGGAGGCCCTGAGGTAGGGGTGAAGTGGAGTTTGAAGAAGCAGAGACTGCTGTGGGGAAGTAGCCCAGGGAATTGTATTGTGTTTTGTGGATTAAAGGTCAGCCATCTTAGCTGATACTATTAGGGTCCCTGGGCTGGAGCCCAGAGTAGAGGGCGGGCCTGGGCTCCCCCTTTTCCGCCTCCCCTAATTAGTCTCTGAGATTGGGAGACAATAGAGACTGTGCCAGGAAGGATAGCTTCTCCTCACTGGCTTGTGATGAAAATGGCTCAATAAGGCTGTGACCTTGTCTCCAGAGAGAGAAGGGCTCCATGGAGGGTCACAGTGAGCCACTGAGGCTAGTAAAAATCTGCCAGGAAACGCAGGATCCACGAAGATAAGGACAGAGCTTTGTCACAGCACGTAAAAGGAAGTGTATGATCATAATATTGAGTGTATGGTACATGAACATTATAGGGTGAAAGTTACTAAGTAATAGGTATCTTTTGAAATGCTGGAAGCTCAATTCTTTGTCTAAGGTTATAATAGTAATGCAGTAGCTAATATTTGGTGCTCTCATTCTAAATGATCCCTGCAAAATGCTTTAATAAACTATATATAAGAATATTTTGTCCTCAACTTTTGAAGTGTAATGCAACATTCTGAGATCAATACAGAAAGAAAAAATAAAGGTTATTTAGGAGAGGATGTGAAGAAGACTACAGTATAGACCCTGGAAATTTATGGATATCTGCTTTATATCCACGGACCATGTTTGTGGATCACAGATGGATGAAGATCCAGATTTTATATCTAGAGCCCTGCAAATCTGTGCATATCCACTTTGTATCCACTGATGCAGATATCTGTGGACCATGTTTGTGGATTGTGGATTGGATGTGAATACAAATTTTGTATCCTTGCAGTGCTCTTGAAAAGATTGGGGAAATTTCCTATTTACTACAAATGAGAGAGCCCACAAAGTGACTTTAAAGAAACCACTACTGTGGATGTAGCCTATTATTATGAAATTGCTCCTATCTAACTCATGATAGTTAATTTTACTACATGTTTACAAAGTTGTATTACTGAGCATGAATAACTATACTCCTAGACTTTAGTTTAGAAATTCAGGGGAAAAAACATCCCTCCCATGAAAATAGAGGGGGGAAAACCCAAAGGAGAATGTGGGCTATGTTGTGTTATATATCTGTCCACCTTGAAACATGGGGAAGTGTACTAAAGCTATCAGTGATCTCTGATAAAGCTTTCAAAGGAATTCAAACTCACCAAAATAAGCACTTTCAGAATATGGAAAGCCAAAGAAAAAGGATGAGGGGGTTAATATTTCAGATAACAATGTGACAGGTGTCAACAGTTCTGCAGCTAGTGGGAGGGGTCCATTTGCTCAAAAAAATCCATTGTTATGATACCTTTAGTTTGAGGGATTGCACAGAAAAGGTCTGATAGTAACTTTATTTAAGGGGGCAATCCTCAGCTGGTAAATCAATGTAGTTCCATTGACTTCACAACATAGGTTTTCAAAGACAGTAGACAGTTGATGGTTGGGCCAAAGTTATTTCCAAGAATGGGTAACTAATAGAGTAAAACTTCCATGGGATTTATATGTTAAGGTCTTGGGGACAGTGACCTCTCTCTCCAGTTCTTTAAAAAGCACATTGCACTACACAATTAGTTATAAATAATAATCACAGCTACACTGGCCAAAGAAATAGACTCCTTGGCCAAAGAAACATAACTTAGGGAAGGTGGTAACAGTTCTTTAGATTAATATTATGGCCTCAATCTAATCAGACCAACCGTGCTGATAAAAAGCAAAGTGATTTGGGAATTCAAATTCAGGATGAAACCTGGATTGGTTTGTGTGTAGAGCAGTCTGTTCCAGGGCCATTATAAAATTTGGCTTCATTCTTATACAAATCCAATGTAAAGCAATATCAGTTTAATGTTGGAAGGTCACAAATCTGTTTAGATGTCTAGGCAGGGCTTCCGGCAAGATCGGTGAGCAAGTTCCCATAACTAAATGTATTAGTCTAATGTGGTGAGCCACAAAGTAAGCTATCTGGGGATATGGCACAGGAGTGTGCACACGTGAGGAGAAATTAACTGTCTCTTTTTCTCTCATTTATATTTATAACATTTAATCTCCTACTTCATTTCATGAATCCTGGCATGCTACATTCCTTATTCAAGCAAAACTGTCTGATTATTTTCTTTAAATTCAGAAGTATTGGTACTAGACTCTTGCTGGGAATAAAAGTGAAGAAGCCTGGCACTTTGAACACAGAGTGTTAGCTCACTAGTGACTGCAGGAGCTTGGGTGCATCTTTGATGTGGCTGTGAGCAAATGGGTGACTGCCCGTGACTGTGCTGTGATATTGTTTGAAGAAGAGCAGTTGAAGCATTTGATGTTCAGTGGGTGCAGGAGTGTCATTTGCTATGAGCTGGAGAGGGACAGGAGAGGTGAAGGCATTGTGTCTTCCACTGTATCCTGACTTTGCAGGGTAGAATATAATCACAAATCATGTTCTGTATGCTGATACAACCTTGAGTCTTCCTCTTCAAAAATAAAACACAAAATAATTCTACTGAAACAAAGACTGAAAAATTAAACCTTTAAGAGAGTGTATATATATATATATATTCAAGTGTCCAACATCACAAATACAAACCATTAGGGGGACCCCCTGTGATACAGAAACAGTTACAAACAGCTGTGTGGCAGTATTTTTATATTACTTTCAATAGAAATATAACCAGAACAGTATATCTTACATTTTTAATCAATTTTCTATTTTACAGCCTCATTTTCTGAAGAGGCAGAGTTGGAGTTCTGTGAAACCATCACTCCTGTAGTGCTGAATGACCTCTGGGATATTCTTTGCTGTAATAAAAGTCATAACTAGTAAATATGTCATCCTTATTTTCTATTGATTGATATGTGGCTGTTAAACATGTTTTTATAGCGATGACAATCTTGACATCGTATTAAACTGCAAACTGGCAGACAAAATATAAGTAGGCCCAAAGATAGACTGATTCACACGTGGATTCAGAACCAAGCACACAGTTGTCACATGATGGGGCCCTCAGGTTACCCCTTCACTATGTGTAGAGAGGAGAGCATAATGACTGTTGCTAAGGTACTGGCAATTATGATGGCCTTGGTTAAATTCCATGGTGAACCCAAGACCTGAAGGCAGGAGGAGGGGAAAAATGAACTTACATTTCATGAAATGGTTTAACATTGTACAAAGGGAAACCACATCAAGCTCAGATCTCACAATTTAAGCAGCGTTAGGAATGGCCAATAATACCTTCTAAATTGGTATAAAATCAATGCCCAAGTATTGTGATACTAGGCACTATCATGTGATGGGGCAGTCCTTGGGATGAGACATAGAACAGGCTCTGACCTCTTCGGTTCATTAACAATCTCATGGCACTTCTCACAAAATATAGAATTGTTAACTCTAATGTTCTGGCCAAATTGTAATCTGGGTATTTGCATTCTGTCAAAAAAATAAAATTTTTACTGCAGGATTTTAAAAAAAATATTTTAGACTTGATTATACGCTTCATTATTCCAGTTTTACACTGGCATAATGTCTCTGAAATCAAGTATGTTAAATCAGCTTAAAACTGATATAGAAGATGGGAATATCAGGGCCTCTTTTATTTACTTCCTGTCCTAAACTGTCATTTAGAGTTGCATCCAGCTGTTAAACAGCTGATTGTCCCTCCCTCCGACCAGTAGTGCAAGTTTTACTGGACATCCCTAATTTCACAACTCCCACTGTTTTCCTTATTGCAGAAAAGCACTCACTTAAATCCCACATGTTATTGCATATGAACAATGAGATGAAGACATGCTAAAGGATTCAGTCAATATTACCGAAATACACATCATATTCTGTGTTGAAAGAACACCTGGTGGAGAACTGATTAAATCAACACTTTTCTGCCCTCTGCTTATTGCTGTAAAACCCAACTTTTGGCCCTAGCATTCTCATCGTCTGCAAAGATGGGAATTACTAATGCGCACAAATAAATAATAATAATTATTAAGAAATCAAACAAAAGCTTCCTACCGCAAAAGAAGTGAAGGGGAGAATCCTCTGTGGACATCCAGATTAGGCTAAACTTCTGTATTTAGAATCTGGTGATGGGTATTCTAGAAATACCACAGATAGCTGGACTATGAAAAGTCTAAAAATGCTTTCATTTTGAACACTGGCTAACTCCGTGGCTCTTTGTCACCAGTGGGTATTCATCTCTGTTCTGTTTTGACAATCTAAGACTTATTTTTAACTGCCTTGCTTCTTTGGGAATATTTTCAAGGGCACAAATGGCAGTGAGGCCCCTAACTCCAGCTTCCACTCCCACTGTAAGGTTATGTCTACACTACCTGCCAGGTAATGATCGATCTATCGGGGATCGAATTATGACATCTAGTGTAGATGTGATGAATTGATTCATGAGCACGCTCCCCGTCAACTCCTATATTCCACCTCTGCAAGAGACGGAAGCGGTGCTGACAGGAGAGCGGCAGTGGTCAACTTGCTGTCATGTGGATGGCCAGGTAAGTCGACCTAACATACGCTGACTGCCGCTATGCTATTCGTGTAACTGAACTTGTGAATCTTAGGTCAACACCTCCCCAGCGCAGACAAGGCCTAAGTCAATGGGAATTCAACCTCTAATTGCCATTTGTGCCTTTGAAAATTATCCCCCAAAGTTATTTACAGCTATGCAAAGTGAATATAAGATGCTAAAGTATAGTTGTGTTTCACATTCACTTTGCACATGTTTAAATGACTGAACAAGATGCCTGACAGTGGAAAATCAGGTCCTAGTCTCATATATACTCGATCCTTTAGACTATTGGACTTTCAGGGTTAGCATACATTGAAATTATTTTTTTCTCTCCTTCAACAGGGATCATATTTGAATACTATGTTAAAACTGAAAAACTTTGGCTTCACCGGGATATCTTTTAAAGAGGAATGGATCTTGCAGATCCTTCAGAGCACAATGGTGTTTTGCCTTCCAGATAAACCTCTGTCCTGCTTTTGTAGTGGTCTAACCCCAAACGGTGGCTCTAGAAGAAATGACCCCAAAGCATGAGATGCCTCGGCACTGCCAGTGCATTTTTTGCATCACTGTGCAGACACAGCCCCAGCAGGTGCATAAAATACAATGTTCCAACCCATTTCACCCTGTAAGGTAGAGTGAAGTATGTTCATTTTCACACTCTGCACTCACTGTCTGCTCTAAGCCAGAGAGTCAGAGCTCATGTGGCTGTGCAATCTTGAGCCTCTTTTATGAGCTTAGCTGGAACACTGCTGGGTATCTGTCCTTGTCGGAGCTTTTTTAATCTTGGCTTGCAAAATCAGAAGTTCTTCCCTGACTGTGAAGATGATTGCCTTACTTTAGGTAAAGTCTCAGATACCCTGAAGTATCTTGTATAGCTTCTCACATTATCCTTCTCAGCACTCCCTTTTCACTGCACTCCCTTTTCACTGCTACTCTTGCTGCGCCATTTTAATTCTGCAGACTGGCTATTGATGTATTATTTCTCGTGATTGCTTAGCAGCCAGCCAGTCTTTTGATTCAGGTTATTCTTACATTTGATTTATCTGATCTGATGTCAGAGAAGCATATTAGTGTTTGTCACATTTTGAACCCAAGAGTGGAGCAAAAAAATAACTGTGCTGAATACAGGAAAAATGAATAGGATAATTTCCACAGAGCATAATTAAAAAAAAAGCACACCTTTACCTGAAGTACAGCTTGAGTGAGCAGTTTGGTTTGTATGGATGATTTGTTGCTAAGTCTTGTAATGTATTTTCTAGTAATTTTCTTTGGTCTGTGTTAAATTGTACCCTTTCACCACCTTCTAACCTCAAAAGTAAAGATGGGACCCACTGCAACCCCAGATTCAAACTCCTCCAAATGTCAGAGTTCCCAGATCCAAATGTTGTGGCTGTCCCTCAGTCTTTGTAATACAGTTAATCTCACAGTTAAATCAACTCCAGATCTGGGGACTTCTGAGTAAACATTTCACCATTTTGTTTTAATAAATCATTTAATCCCAGTTTAGAGTCCTTCTTGTCCTTCCCCCAGAACACTGTGGCTCTAAAGTCTACACATATATTTAATGGTCTCCATCACAGTAGTATCTGAAGGCTCCCAAACCATTTATGGATGTCTTCTCACGATAACTAGAACTACCTCTCCTTTTCAAAGATATTAACTGACTTTCCTGAGGTCACATGGGGATTCTGTGGCTGGTCTGGGAACTGAACCCAGATCTCCTGAGTCCCAGCCCAATGCTTCAACCAAAAGACCTCTCTGTTTTAATTTGTCATATATATTTTCAGCAGTTGACTGTAAAACCCCCAATGTAATTGGTCTAGAACAGCAGTTCTCAAACTGTGAGTCAAGACTTCAAAGTGGGTAACAACCCCATTTTAATAGAGTCGCCCAAGGCTGGCTCAGACTTGCTGGGACCCAGACCAGGGGCTGAAGCTGAAGCCAAAGCCCAGGCCCTACTGTCTGGGGCTGAAGCCAAAGTCCAAATCCCACGGCCCAGGGCTGAAGCTGAAAGCCAAGAGCTTCAGCCCCGGGTGGCGGGGCTCAGGTTATAAGCCCCCGGCCTGGGGATGAAGCCTTTGGGCTTTGGCTTTCATCCCCTCTCACCCTGTCCAGGGCAGTGGGGCTCGGCCTTCCCTCCAATCCCCCAGGGAAGCAGGGGTCAGATAGACTCAGACTTAGTTCCCCCTGTCCGTGGGTCATGCAGTAATTTTTGTTTTCAGAAGCGGGTCATGGTGCAATGAAGTTTGAGAACCCCGGTCTAGAAAATGAAATTTAAAAATAACAATTATTCCATTACTTCCAGAGTCCAATTAGTTGTACAGGGATATGTTGAATATATTAAGAATAAAGGTTATAGGGATATGGTGGTTCATTAATAGCATAAACCATTTTATCATTTTATTGCAGGCTGGTCCAGAAGTACCTTTTTAAAAATAAACATTATTTGTAATTACAAAGAAGTAGGATATCTAATATTTATCACCCAAATGCAGAAATATGATTCATACAGCTTTGAAGTTTAAACTGCTTTTTTAGACTAGAAGTTCATTTTTGGAGATCTGGAATATTGCCTTTCCACCTTTGGCACCTGATTTCAAACAAGTGTAATCTCCAAAGACCCGATTCAAATTCAACATTATCATCACTCCCATAACCACACCGGTGGTTGGGGCACCGTCATTAATGAGCAATCGATTTTCTCCACTCCCGATGATTGTGTCAGTGCTTGAGTCTCCTCAAAGTCTATTTCTGTCCACTTTTTTATGTTGTCAATCCATCTCTTCTTCTGTCTACCTCTTCTTCTCTTTCCCTGTACTGTCCCTTGGAGGATGATTTTGGATAGGCCAGATCTTATTTATATTTATGAACCACTTCAGTTTGCGCTTCTTCACGGTCATCAGGAGGTCTTCATGTGACCCAGTGTATTGGGTATTGATGTTGCAGACCTCTTATTTAATGACATGGTTGAAGTAGAAGATGTCCAGGATTTAATGGAAGATTCTCATCTCCACTACCTGTATTTTTCATTCAAGCTCTGCTGTAAGGGTCCATGTCTTGCAAGCAAAAAGAAAAATGGAAATGACCAATGCATGCAGCAGTTTCAATCTGGATTCCAGGGAGATGTTCTTATTCCTCCAGATTGGCTTTAGGTTTGTCACTGCTGCTGTTTGTGCAATTCTCAGCAGAATTTCTGCCTTTGATCCCTCATCAGTCATGATTTCCCCCAAATACTCGAACTGTTTCACTGTCTCCAGCTCTTGTCCACTTATCATCCACTTTATCATCATCTTGTCCACTTTATCATCAGCTTGTTTTTTCTCTGCACTGATTTTCATGCTGTATTTTGAAGAGGTTTCATCCAGTCATTTCACAAGATAGGCAAGTTCATCTTTGCCACCGGTGTCATCAGTGAATTGAAGATTAGAGATTGTTCACCCTTCGTGCTGACTGTGCATATCTGATCTTCCATGGCATCAGTCATTATGTGCTCCAAGTAGATGTTGAACAGTGTGGGCAAAAGAAGGCAGCCTTGCTGGACTCAAAAAGTGCTGCAAAACCACCCTCCTCTTGTGCCACTGACAAGAACTGCACTGCTGGCCTTGGCATACAGTTATTTAATGGTAATAATAAGCTTGCAACCAACATCATACTTCTTCATGGTTGCCCAGAGAGCTTTGTGCCATACTCTGTCAAATGCCTTCTTGAAATCAACAAAGATATGGTAGATGTCCTGCTGCTATTGTAAGTACTTCTCACGTAGAACACGAAGGTTGAAAATCCGGTCTGTGATTCTTCTTCCAGCATGAAAGCCAGCCTGCTCTTCAGCAATGAGATACTCTGCTCGTGGCTTCAATCCGTTCAATATGACTTTCAACTTCACTTTACTGGGATGGCTAATTAAGCTTATGGCTCGGTAATTCTGACACAATCGCAGGTTGCCTTTCTTTGGCAGAGTGATGGTTAGTGACTGCCTACATGGAGGACCACTCACTGGTCTGCCAGATCTTGTTGCAGATCTCGGTGAGTACATCCATTACTATTTCTCCTCTGAATTTCATCAGTTTGGATGGGATGTTGTCAATACCTGTAGCCTTTCCATTCTTGAGTGATTTCACAGCTGTCTCCACTTCTTCACATATTTCTGGAAAGTCATCCTCCTCTGTTGAATCTGAGCTGTGTAGGACACTAGGATCTCCATTCATCTGGTGGTTGTATAGATCAGAGCAATAATTTGTCCACCTATTGATGATGTCTCTTTCTTATGTAAGATTGTTCACTTCTTTGTATTGAATTGGAATTGAATTGCCATTTCAACACTGTAATGAATGAGGCAACAACAGACATCCTTGGGAAACTCTGTAAACAGACAAAACCATGGGTCAAAATGAAATACTACAAATGCGTGACATTAGAAGAGATCTCAAGGGAGACAAGAACAGCACTGAGGAAGCTGACAAATACAGAGTGACTGGCAGAAAGATCAAGAAAAGAATGAAGGTTGTCAAGGAGATGTGTATTGAAAAATGATGCTCTAAAATTGAGGAGCATATCAATAATAAAAAATAACAAATGAGCCTTCCAGGTTGTAAAAGATCTGACAAAGGAAAGATGGACCAAAGCTAATGCAATTAAATCCAAATTAAATAAATAAATTGTGCAATTAGTGTTCTGTTCAGTTTGGCTTAGATATTCTGAAACACTGTGCCTAATTACAATATGATTTGATATTAAGTTAAATTAACTAATAGAATGTTTACAGGGTCAAGTAAAAGAACCCAAGTCTCTTCTCTTGACACCATTGACTTGAGTGGATTTAGTTCTGATTTCTGTGTTGTAAACTAAGACGAGAATTAGGGAGAGAGAATCTATTCTTAAAAAGGGTATTTCAAATAGATTGTTAGAGGAATGTAAAAGAATTTCATTACAATTTTCAAAGGTGGAGTTTCATTCCTTTTCACAGAAAATATAAAGGAATAGCAGAAGTAACTCAGGGAAAGTTTTGCTGGTACAGATCACTTGTTTCTTATACCTTTTTTTAAAGTCATGGGAGCACAGAAGTTGATGGGAACTGTTAAGGCTAAGAAAACTTAAGGCCTCCTATTGAACTGGAGAGGCTCCCATTGACTTCATTGATCTTTGGATCAGGTCCTAAATATTCAGTTTTCTGTACAGCACCATTCAGCTAGTCAAAAGTTTCCAAATGTCATTCGTAACTTATTGCCTTCAGCTACTGATATCTGGAAGAGCATGTGCCAAAATGAATTCAGGGAAAGTTTCCAAGTCTCATGAATGCATTCCAGACAATAAGTGCTTGGAGTTAGGCCGTCATTCATCTGACTCATGAAAATTTAATTCACGTGCATCTAGTTCCATACCTACTAAAATGAAAAATAGAACCAAATCCCCATCCCTCCTACCTTTGTTATGCTGCTTCCTTGACTCCACCGTTAATCATAATTATTTATGATGCCTCTAATACTCAAAATATGGTATATGTTTTGCCAGTTAACTCCCATAATACTTCTTTAATCTGAATCTTTTCCTGACTGACCAGGTAACAGACCCTCCAAATCTGAATTTTGGGAGAGGATTTGCTATTGCTTAATCTGTACAATTATTTCCATCATTCATGTCAAAGACCAGCCTTCCTGAGGTATCATTATTGCTCAGTAAATTACATCCCTTCTTACTGAAAGCTTGAGATGGATTTTAGAAGACTTGTTCACATTGTGCATAATGTCTTATGAAATAATAATTGATGGCTTTGTGCAATTCTCAGTGGAATAATTGCTTGTTTGGTGCAATATTTTCACTGAATAATTCTTTTTCATTTTCTTTCTGTTAAGTATTCTCTCTTCTAATGTAATGTTTCCATAAAGATTTTCTGATTTGGAGTAATTGGGCTATGAGAGCATTTAATTGCTGAGTCACACACCGTATTATGCTGCTATTATTTTTAGAGTGCTAGATGTTTTGGGCAAGAACTGCTTTTTAAATTCCACTTCAAACTACTTGATGTTTGTATTTCTCTGCTACATAACAATGTAATATTTTCCATACCATAACCAACCACTGGTTCAGCAAGTCCAGCAGCTGCCAATACCTTATGGTTCAGAGGAAGACAAAACCAAAACCAAACCCATAATACAACTGGCTTCCTAATCCCTTGAAGCTATTGCCTTGAAGAATCAGGTTTGTGAAGTCAGTACATCCCAGGTTCTGGCTGAAAAATGGTGCATCAGTAAAAAGTGGACAACCTAGCTAGAAGAGACACTGGTTCAGTGCCTTTTCCAGGCAGATTTATCTGGAGGGATTTCTATGGAGCCTTGGCCAGCTTTCAGAGTTTCTCATTCTGTCCTGCTGGAACTTCCTGGTAGGGATACCTTGTGAGCAACTGCTTTCTAGAAATGCTGTTCGTCTTTTGGGCACATGGATGCAAATTGAGGACAGAGGAGAGAATTTGCATGACCTCTGTCTTAATCATCAAAGTGGTATAGCTACATATACTTTGCTTACGGCCTTAGTTTTTCATGTAGGGTTTTCATCCACATTACAAATATTAGCTAATATATTGTGCTACAACTGCATTGTTTTATTAAGATAGTCATATTTCTGTGTTCCTATAAGTACATTTCTTTTTAAGAATTTTTAATGTTACTATGAACTGAAGGGCTTAATAGGTTTCCTTTGTCCAAAACTAAAACTCCTTCCATTTAGCAATGGAGATATATGGAATTATATTCACAGTGAGTGGATGATCATTAAATCCTGAAAGATTTGGCACACTGTGCAACAATTGTTTATTTATAAACTGTAGTAGGCACCTTCAGAGAATGCATGTTTTAGGACAGTTAAAACAGGCCAACCCCCTCTCTCACCAACCCACAGTAACCTAGATTTAGCAGAATTCTTATTTATAAATGGTTAGGTGTTAGTTTTTCCTTGTATAATACCCCAGTAAGTAATCTGCATAGCGATGGCTTTCTTTTCTCTTTATTTATCTTCATTTTACCTGAAAAACTACTTTCCTTTATGAAGCTAGTAACATCAGATGGGCCCAAGTGGTAGAGAATCTGGCAACATAATTCCAATCTAAATCAACATATTCACAAAGAAATAATTTAATAAATAATGTGTGAAAAATAATTGCCAGAATTATTTTCTAGCCATTGCAGTTCAGTGACATGCCAGAGTGAAGATGTCATGGGATTCAGAATCAGATAAAATTATTTCACCCTCAAGTTTGTCAGAATGCAATGATGGGTCAAATCCTGGCTCCATTGACTTCAGTGGGACCAAAATTTGACTCTCGCAGGATAAATTTTCTTCGAGGACTTTGGCACGTCTCTTAACATTCCATCTGAAACAAATAAATAACAACAATAGAATGCAATGATGAGAAGAAATTTAAAGTAATGGAAAACATACATGACTGAATATTGAACCCCATAAAAGTTCAATCTTTATTTTATCCATGCCAATTTTTTCCCCTTTAATGCAATATGAAAACAACAATAAGCACTTAATGATGTTTAACACACCTATAGATGAGGCAAAACACACCTCCAGTGCTCTCCAGGAATCTGATTGTTAGGGCAGTGACATTCCAATGGAACATCAAGCTTACAGAAATGCCATTAAGTTCCACATGTGAAAATCACAACTGTACTTGTCATAATCTATATTTAATTTTCCTGATAGAAAGATAGTAGGGAAGGAATTGCTTTTATGTAAGAATATCATCCATTAGCCTTATTAATTAGGCACTTTGTCACTTAATCTTAGATAGTAGTGCCAGAAAAATTCCCTGGGGTCACGCAGTCTGACCTTTCTCCATTTTGAATAATTACTCACAACGTCATTCCTTCTAACTTGTATGCTCACCAGAAGCATGGATTTTGAGATTGGTACTATGGTCATGTGCGAAATGGGCTTGATCTAAAGTTCATTGAAGATAACAGGCATCTTTGGAACAGGCCCTATGGGCAGAATTATTAAAACAAACAACAACCCGTGATTATTGTGATAAACTCAGGACAGATAGCTGCAAGAGCAGGGTAGAAAACAGTCCCAGAAGGGTAAAAGGCCCTCCTCCCTATCAACGGAGGAGGGATGACTACAGATCAGTTAGGATCAGCTGATTCCAACTAAAGGCTGCCTGAGACCTTTTTAAACCCTCTCCTCTTGGGGAGGAGGAATGGGGTAAGTCAAGCTGCCAGTAGACAAGGAGCAGCAAGACAGCAAGCCTTACCAGGAGCAGAGGCTGCATTCCTTCCCATAAGGGAGAAAAACAAGCCTAAAAGACTGGCTGAGAGAAGGAGCGGATTACCCCTGCGCAGCCAAGAGGGACTGTTTTACCCTAAGCCTGTCTCGCCAAGGCTAAAAATAGCTGAGGCTGGTGAAACCGGGAAAGTGCTCTGCCACACTCTTCAGAATTTCATAGTCATCATTAGGGATATATTCCTTCTGCACAAGTGCAGGGATAAACCACTTGGCAGCTGAGGAGAATTTCCTTTGTCAACCTCAAATTCTGGTTTAAGCAACTCTCAAATTCCTCCTAACAGAAGGCAATAGGGACTCATAGATCTTCTCCAGTACTTTATCCTGAATTTTGGTCAAGTCTAAAGGTTAGAAGTTTATGTCACAGCTCACATCCTAGCGTGAAGTATGTGGCACTGTTTTGCTGTGTGATGATAGATAGAAGGTCAGAATTCCATTCTCTGCCCAGCTAAATGTACACTATTTCAACAAGAATGCAGGCCTTAATGGTTCAAGAGGAGGAATTTAAGCCTGGGATTAAAATGTGGACATTCTTCTGGGCTGTGCATATCCCGGTCAAAAATTGACTGGAGCCCTCTAGTTCTAACATATATCAATAAGAAAGAGACTATCTCAGAGTGACCTGTTTCTCGTGTCCAAACAATGCTACAATTCAAAATGAAGCAGATCGTGTTTTCAATCAACTTTAACAAGCTTGAATATATAGGACACCTGATATAAAGCTGACTTCTCAGACTTCTCATTGAATGTCTTCCTCATGAGGTGCTTTGCTTTTTGTTCACAGCTATTGAAAAATCCTTCTAATTGTATTTTCAACTGACAGCTGGTCTTCTGTGCTGGAAACTGCATTATTACTTTTAAAAAAAATACTATTATTAGTCTTTTTTATTATTATTTCAAAGCTATTTCTTTGCCCGCTATTCCTCTACCTATAAATTAAACTTGACAGAAGTTTTTGTCTGATGATAATTTAACTAAGGGCTTTGTGGGGGAAAAACAAATGCTAGATTTGTGCAGATACCATGGAAGAACATTTTGTAGCTAATTACATCAGCTTCCTTCTGTGCAGGTGTTTAGCCTAGGGGAGCACCGAAGGGTGAAAGGAGCACTGCAAACAGGGCTGAGTCAGACGGAAAAGCAAGATGTGCAAGCCTTCAAAAGCTGGGCTAAAGAAAGTAATACAATGAAACCATTTAACTAGCCATCCTCCTGTTTCAAGAGTCCTTTTTAAAGTACCTTCATAATCTCCAGTATGGATATGCCCAACCCAAGTTAGACTATAAACTCTTCAGGTCAGGGATCATGACTTCCACTGCTTGAACACATATTGGAGAGGAGGACAGTTGTGCATGAATGGTGCCCCCTTTTTAGAGTATTTTTGGCTATATCTTCTACCTCAGAACTTTCAAAAAAGGTCTCAAAAGTTCACAATAATTCTTCTTCTTCTTTTTTGGATTCTCATGTTTCCCTAACTCCATCACTGCCTTCATGAATAAGAGAGTCAGTAATATTTAGTATTGTCACAATCACTTTACTGGACTAGTGTAGTAATGATTTGGACCCAATCCAATTGCCAGCAAAGCCAATGGAAAGATTTCCGTAGACTTCTATGGACACTACATCAGGTCCTTGGTGTTCAGGGAGACAGAACAGCACCCAGAATGTCCTTGTTGATGTGATAGCATTTTGGAACAAAAAGACATAAGGAAAACAGGTTGTAGATTAGATCTGGGGATAAAAGAGCTGAGAGCACAAAAACAGACAAAACAAAAATAATCCCAAACTCTTTGCAGCCTGGAGAAAGGAAATGACATGTGGCATTGTGCTGAGGTACATACATTCTTAAATGGTTTAGACAATGTCATCATAAATTACTATTTCCAGCTTCACAAAGTCCATCTTCTAAAGAGGATTATGAGATTAAAGTTTTAAGAGCATAACAAGAATGGGTTAAATCTCAGCCAGTTCCTGTTCCCATTACCATCATTGTCTCAAGGCGGGATTAACATTGTGCCATTTTCTGTTTTCATTAAGCCTTGTTATGAGATTGGAATGTCATTTTAATGTCCCAGGGAGTTCTCATGACCATGCTGTGAACTTTGACTTCTCCAACCATTTATGATAGTTTGGCCGTTCACTGTCCCCTCTTGTCTATCTAGATATCTAGTTTAGATATGTATATTGTCCCATTCACCACAGTATCTGAGCAGCTCATAATCTTTAACTTCCCTATGCTCACAACTCCTTCGGGAGGCAGGGAAGTGCTATTATCTCTGTTTACAGATCAGGAACTGAGGTTTAGAATTGTAAGGCCCAGATTTGTAAAAGTATTTAGACATTGCAATACTGAGTGGAGTACCACCTAAATACCTTTTAAAAACCTGGGCCTTTGCCTGTCTGTGTCTTAGTACCTTACCTGTAAATGGGGATGATGCCACTTTTCTACCTCCCAGTGGCATTGTGAGGCTAGGTACATTACAAATTATGAGGTGTTCGGACACGATGGCAAATAGAGCTATAAAAGTCCTGCTGACTTTCAATAAGAATTAGGCTCCTAAGTTCTTAAGTCAGTTTTGGCAATAAAACTTAAGGCCAAATTTTTAAAGGTATTTATTTAGGTGCCTAACTGCCCATAATTTCCATGGGAGTTAGTGGCCTAAAAATCTGGCCTTTAGGATACTAAGGCAGTTAGGCATTGCAATGCTTAACAGAACAATGCCTAAATATCTTCAAACATATGGGCCTAAGGGACTTTTCAAAGGTCACACAAGGGACTGAGGCAGAGCAGGGAATAGAAACCAGGTTTCTTGAGGCTGCAGCTAGCACCCTAATCACTAGACCATCCTTCTTCTTTCCCTCCCTCCTTTAAACCCCTGAAGCTGCAGTGATGGGGTTGGTATTGCCAACCAATTAAACTATGAAACACCGAAAGGCCAGAGAAGGCCCATTGCTATATTTTACCCAAGGTATAAAGGCTTTTACATTCTGATAACTCATTTAATGACAAAGATTGCAAGAGGAATACAAAATGACCTCCATGCATTAATCCATTCTCGGGATAAGAGATGAGAAAGGACTAATGGTATCAATTTCTCCTGCTCTCATTACATACCAAAGATTGCAATCTCAGGGCCCTTTGTGGCTGCTCATACTGTGCCTTGCCATTGGAGAGTGGAACAATGAGTCCTAAATGGAAACTGAAAGACAAATGAATTCAGTTTGTCTTACAAAAAGAATAATACAAATGTGCGTTACAGCGAAATAGGGTACTGGGACAAAATTCAAATAACTAGCTAGATGACATCCCAAGAGAAATAAAATTCTTAGAACAAACTTGATGGGGAAAAATAGTTCACAAAACCTCTAAAAAATTCCTTCCATTAAAAAACAGGAAAACTAAACCCACAAATCACTCAAAACTTGTTAGAACCAAGTACTGGAGAATCCTGGAGGAACTCGCTAGGATGGTGGACAAGAGCACCTGGTCTAATTGGTCTTTTCTATCTCAAATGTATTAGTTTAGAGTTATAACTTGATATTTGTACCCAATGATAGCTCTGCCTTCTTGGATTCACCACAAAAAATTGCTGGTATCTTTTAGAGAGAGAGAAGCGGTGTATCCCTGCTTCCTGGAAAAGAAAGAAAGGAAGAGTGTGGAGATGTTTGTCTTTAGTTGTTGAAAAGGCACTGTGAATGAAAAATCATAAGTGGCAAGATATTCAGCAGGGGCTAAAGTGGTCCAACACTGTTCTTTGTGCTTCTCTGAGCTCTAGGTCAGTCCCTGGCACACATTAGAGCAGCTTGATACCTGTTTTTATTTACATCAGCTGCCCAGTGAACTCTGCGGTCATTTGAACACCTGGGGATTGCCAGGCATGGGGGAGATATCCAGCCGTGTCCTCTTTCTCCATCTCCTGAGATGGGAGATAGAGAATGGCTCCCCTCTCCAAGGATCACTGCACAAGCACCAAAGTGATGTTGCTTCATAGCTAATAATTGCTATTCCTATAGGTGGGGGAGATCGGGGCAGGGGGCAGGATGAAGACATGGGGGAAACAAGGCAAGAACAAGATGGGTTACTTACAGTGCCATGGCCAGGAACAAAAATAGAAATGATATGTTTCACCCATGCATACACATGTACCCACTGGTCATTTACAAATACAAATACAAGCACATACACCTACAAGCTCACCCATGCATCAGATATAATATTTCCCCTCAATGAAGAGAGACAAGTAAAAAAAGAAGTGAGGAAAACCTCCAAAGGTAAGTGGAGAGAGCACATACTTAGCTCAGGGGCACTGCATGTCAGGAGAATTCTCAGGAATGGTAGACTGGACTGGAGAATCCCAAGCAGCAAATACAAGCCATGGGCTTTATTCACCACAAACATCCTTGGGCATAGCTGGCAGTGCCATGGGAATCAGTAGCAGGAGCAAGAATAGCTCTGCGGCAAAGTGAGAGCTTTAGACACTAGGAGTCTTGTCTTGAGTGCTGAGCGGGCCATGAATGGCAGCAGTAAGAGCAACAGCTGTGTACAGTGTTTTTAATGGTAACTACTGAAATGTCATAAGATTTACGTGGCTTTACTCAGTCTGTGGTAATGATAAACCAGGTTCCCCCAGGACAACTGCTGTTACTAATTTATGTCCAGAGTTGCTTGGGTGTTAATTATACTGCTTTCATAGATATTAATCTCTTATCCTGTTGCCACAGAAACTCTGCCTTGTACATTTCTTTGGCCCACACATTCTGAACAATATTTTGTCTCATTTCTCGTGTGTCCCTTTGTTTTTGTTTGTGCTTGGGTTGTGCAGAAAATGCTTGTATTTCAAGTGGAAAGAAGTTCATTTTCAGCTCCAGCCACAGGGACTCACCCATCTACTGTACCTACTTGCTATTGAGTGGCAAAAGTGGGAGACCCCTAAAGGAATGTGTTGCAGATCCCTGATCTTGGGGGCTAGTTCAGGGATGCTGCTGCCCTGTTCTAAGCAATGCCTCACCTTCAAAGGGGTTCCTTTGGAATGGGAAGGGGTTGGTGTAGGGGCAGCCATATCAGCTTTACATCAATTTGGTGATTCCTTCTCCACCAGGAAGGGTGTTTATATTAGCTTTATGGCCACACAAAGGGGTTGTATGGAGGCTCAGGAATGAGTTTGTCATGCGCAGCACATTTTAGATTTAGAGATCATATGAGAAATAACCATATTTCGAGATGCACAGTATATTTCACTTTTTATTTAAGGATTTCGCCAATATTATTTAGGCATCACAATATCCTTGTGAAATACTAAGCATTTGTATAGCCACTTTATTCAGTTTATTGGTAAACTAAGGGACAGAGAAACTAGGAGATTTGCCCAACTTGACATAATGTGACAGAATTCAGGAATCCTTCATCCATGTCCCGTACTGTAATCTTATATTGTATGAAGTGACAAAGAGTCCTGTGGCACCTTAAAGACTAACTAAAACTATTAAAGCATAAGCTTTCGTGGGCTAATACCCACTTCATCGAATTCTTATATTCTATACCCACTTTATCAGATTCTATATACCCCGGATTCTTATATTCTATACCCACTTCATCGGATTCTTATATTCTATACATCCATATACATCCATACTTACATAAAGTATTGCAATGGGTCATTTTGTAGAATGATCTCAGTTGCAGAGTATGTATTCTCAAATGTATGGCTTTTGTTTTCAAAATGTCTCATACTAAAAGATTAATTACAATAACAAGAATGCAGGAGGAGGTTGGCAAAGCTGAAAAAGTCTTTGAGTGATGGACTGACATACTGAAAAGATTGACTAGCATCTCGTGGCTCTTTTGAAATGAGACAGTGGCCATAGAGAAAGTGGCAACAGTGCAGGAATGACTGGGAAATGAAGTCACTGAGGATGTGAAAAGAGCTGAAGCATTAAATGAATACTTTACAGGCAAGAACACTAAAAGATGTGCCAACTGAAACTGAATGTTGTATCCACTGTCATGGATGACTTCAGAGCTAGTGAGGCAGAAATATTGAATAAGTTAAGGGAAGTCAAAACCAACAAATCATGCACACTGTGTGAAACTGGTGCTAATATCTTAAAGGAGACTGGATCAAAAAATGCCATGGGGAGGCTATTACTCATTAATTATCTACTACATGCTAGATTCACAATAAGAATAAAAGGGTGAAGATGCCATGGATTAAATCAGAGGTTCTCAAACTCTTGAGAACCGTGACCTTTTTGTGCTTCAAATTTTCGGCGCGGCAGACCATTGTATGTCCGCCGAAAAGCCGCTGAACCTGGAAGTAATCTATTTGGCGGCTTTTCAGCAGCGCAAGGAGCTCACAACCGCTTGGGAGACGGCTGGCGAACCCCCGAGGGGTCGCGACCCCTGGTTTGAGAACCACCGGATTAAATGAACATAAAAACTTAACTATCATCTCATGACTAACGGGAGGCCATCCAAGTCAGGTGTGAAACTTGAATTGACTCTGTGAGTAAACAGAGGACTTCAGTCATTCTTTTAGCCCAGAATCTTACATTTATTTACAGTTCATATGCTTACATAAACAAACAATAATTATAAATGTGTCCCTTTCTAGTAGCAAGCATCTCAAGTGCTTTATAAACTATAATTAACTAAGCTTACAAACCCCCATGGCTAGACCAGTTAGCAGTGTTACCCCTAATTTATAGAAGGGGAAACTGAGGTAAAGCATGTGTAAATTACTTGCTCATGGTCTAACAGTGAGTTAGTGGCAGTTCAAGGAATAAACACAGGAGTTCCAAGTGCTAGTCCCCTCCTCTAAGCAGTAGCCACACTGCGCTGGATTAAGTTCTGTGCACAACTGCTATGGAAGATCCTTATCACCAGTAACACTTTACTAATAATACGTATTTTCCCTAAGGAAAAAAACCTGCATGTTTTTGCTATTCATAGCATCCCTCTTTCACTAAGAACAAGTTGATGACCAGTTCACCATCTGTGTGGCAAGTTTCAGTGTCCAATGAATGTACTTGAAAGCATGGCAGCTGAGGAACAGGTTAGTTCATTTCTAGTTCTGTTTTCCATTTTATCTGTGCATGTGCAATAATAAAACAAACTATCATTATCAAATGCCCATGTTACATCATCATGTCACCTAGGGTGTTTATGTCTTAGTAAATCCAGAAAGATCTTTGTCCATTTTTAAGATAAGTGAAAATAAATGAAGAACCATATCACTTCAGTGGCTGCTGGCTGAAATACAAATACAATGGGAAATGGGATTTTGGACAACACAGAGGAGGATTTCACATAGCAACACTGTATACTGCAGGGATTTACTCTCATTCTTGATGGCCGGCACCTGATTGGTTGAATCTGCTCCCAAAGTGGGAAATTGGAAACTTTATTCTCTCTCATACAAGTCTTAATCCTGTAGCCTGGTTTATTCACATCAATAGGATCACTGATGTGAGTCAGAACAAGTCCATAATGACTTGTGCTCAAGACAGAAACTCATAGTATGAGGAGAAGGATTTCTTTTGTGTGTACGCATGTATAAAAATGAGCAGACAATTCTCACACAGCTAAACAGTTTCCATAGTTCATCATTAAACATCAGCAGTGATTTAGTAGCTGTTGCTTCCTTGGGCTCTATTGTGAAACTTCACCTTAGAAAGAAATTTTGTGATAAAGAAAGAGATTGGGTAGCTGCTCACCACAGCAAGTCAAACTGGTCAGAACCGTGTTAAAAATCAAAATATAATATTTTTCTTTTGTTAAAATATTGCAGAAATTTTAGGCTGATTAGACATTTTTAAATAAGAAAATTAGTTTTTGATTTTCCCTTCATTCTTTTTCCACTGAACCAAAAAACATGTTTTGATCAAGAAACTAAAAAATTTGAAAAAAAAATCAGTAAAATAAAGCTGCCATTTTTCATTAAAACATTTTTGTGCAGATCTGCTGACAAATGATCATTTTTCATTAAAACGATCATTAAAATAATTAATTTAATTATTATTTAATTTATTTAAAATGAATTAATTTAATTTAAAGTAAAATTAATTAATTAAAATTAAATTTAGTTATTAATTTAATTAAAATAATCAGTAAAATAAAGCTATCATTTTTCATTAAAACATTTTTGTGCAGATCGGCTGACAAATGATCCTCAAAGTCTTGTGGCTTCTATTCATGATGTCATCCAGAAGTTTGAGTAGGTCTCTGGCTATTCTCCAAAGCATCTGAATCTCTGCAATCTGCAAAACTGAGATGAAAATCTCAGGTGAAAAGGCTCATGTGAAATATGTGACATACGTTCCACTTCTGCTTGGGCCTGTCAGGGACCTCCTAGATGAACCAAACCCAGTTCATTGCCTTCTACTGATTCAGCTAATGAGCCCGGTCTCTGTATTGGCTGAAGATTCCAGAAGGTACATTCTTAGACCCTGCAGCAGCACTAGATCCCTGGCTGCTCAAAAATATTCCAGGCCCACTGTTACGTTTCTGACGCACTTCCTGTTTCTTGCTCCTGTTCTCAACAAGCTCTTCGCTCTGGCACTTTCTCCTTCTTCTAGCTCATTGTTACTACTCCTGGTTTCCTTATCCTTGCTCCTGGTTCTTGACTCCTCTCCTGGCTCTTGTTCCTGCTCCAGCTGATACTCTGTTTCTGACCTCTACTCCTGGCTCCTGGTCCCATCTCACTCCCTAGATTTTATATTTGGCTTCTGATCCCAACTCTGATCCTTAACTTCTTGTTCCTAGTCCCCTACTTTAGCTTGTGTCCTTGACTTGGTAATTCAGCTCCTGATTTGAGATTCTGGCCACTAGGCCCAATCACCCCAGTTCCAAACATTAGGACAACTTCCCATGTGGCTCATTAGGCAAGGCCATCCATGGCCCAGTCCATAACAGGGCCATAAACCCTATGTTGAGATCTTCCCTTGTGATATTTCAGCCTGTTTACTCTTCAAGTTGCAGTACAAAAATGCAGTCAGTACAAAAAGAGTATTCATGAACCCAAGAAAGTTTCAGTCCAAGGTTAGGTGTGGGTTCAGGTTTTTTCTTATTTTAGCTGTCTCAATTCAATGAAAATCTACTTTCAAACCTTTATGTATGAACTGAAGGAAGAATAAGGAATCACAAAGTGATCAAGTGTGGATATTCACATTATTGTCAAGATTTATTTGCATTACCATAGTGCTTAGAGACCCCAACGAGATGAGAGCCCCATTGTGATAGGTGCTGTTCAGATATGTAGTAGAAGACAGTCATTGCCTGAAAGAGTTTATAGTCTTGGGTAAAGACAAGATGCACAAATAGATGAAACAAACAAATGGCTTTGTAGGGATGTTTTTGCATAAAATAGATGTATGTCCAGTTTGTAAATGGACTATAACACATACAGGTCCTTGCTTTTAATAACTTTGGTTGTAATTAGTCAGCAAAGCACCAAGTAATGGTATTTCAGCCAAGTTCTGTGTGTGGATGAAAGTTGTCCATTTTTATATTTCAGAGACTCATTTGGCTCTCCAACTTATTGTGCTGATAGCATAGCATGTGTTCTCACTCTCCTCAATGGAATAAATTGAAAACACTATCTTAGATATTCCTTTGCTTTCCCAGCAATTTAGTGGATTAATTCCTGGAAGTTAATGTGTTTTCCCCATCATTAATTATTATTTCATTTATTTTATCATAAAAATCACTATAAACAGAACTGAGTGGTTCTAGATGGGCTGTATAAGTCTATCCCCTGTAATTTTGCATCTGCTGAGGTATTTACTCAGCAACTGAGGCAGCTCTAAAATATAACTGTTGAATGTTTCTATACAGCAATATTTAGGGATCAAAATTAATCATACAGGCTTTTATGGACAAAATACTACTTCCTTCAGAAAGAACTATAACATTCTTAATCTGATTTGCTCTCTGGATTTAAAGAAATTGCACATGGAGAGAGCAATTCTATCCATTTATAATATTTTCAAAGAGAAGCAGACCATTCTAGTAGCTCTCATTTTTCATATAGCTCTTTCTAATGCTGCTCACTCAGACACTGAATCCTTTAAGTCTGTAAAACGCCAGCTGCTAGTCCTTTTACCACCCCATTCCCAGGAAACATTTCATCCATTATGGAGTTCAGTCTGTAAATCGTGGGGAAAAAATTGAAAGTAAAACAAATGTATTTTTGATCTTTCTAGGAACCATATACCTGGGTATTGCAATATAAAGGTTTTATCCACATGAGTTTGGGGTGACATACTGTTATGGTTGTTATCAGACTGATGGGTTTGAATAAGCTGCCTTATTCACAAATAGCAAAGCTGAAAATGAGGTATGCAGATCAGCCCAAACAACTGTTGATAAACCCATTATATCACACCTCATTATTGTTGTTATTTAATTGTATTATGGTATTTCCTACAGGCTTCAGTAGAGATTAAGTCCCCATTGTCCTAGGCACTGTATGAATACATGCTAAGAATGAGTTCCTGCCCCAAACAGCATTCAATCTAAATACACAAAACCCACAAAGGGAAAGGAAGTATCATCTTCCTCATATTACAAATAGGGAAACTGAGGTACAGGGTTTTTTTAAGGGTGGGATTCAGAAAGATAAGCAGGCACCTAACTCCCATGAAAATCAATGAGTAAATTGCCTAAATACCTTTATGAAGCTCACCCTAAGGACCTTGCCAAGGTGACACACAGTCAGGACTGGATTTCCAATTAGGTACATGCCTAAGAGCGCTGGCATTCTAGGAGTGCCTCATCACTCTAATACTGTGTGCAACACCAACGTCAGCTGTAGATGAGGGAGGGGCACTGAAGATGCTATGCTTAGGGGCACATAAGGTGAAAATCAGGCCCTGCACACAGCTTGAATGTCAGAATCACAGTCATATTTCTTATGCCTTCACTAAGCTATATATTTTACATAAAAGCCCTTTTTAATAAATATTTTAGAGTTTAATTGATCTTATGTTTAAATTTAATGTCTGTACAGCAAGAAGCCTTGTTACTAATTATTACCACTGTATGGTCTTCAAAAAGAGAGAGAAAAAACAGATACCATCTTAGAAAGCTCTCACCCACAATACCTTGTATGTGGCTTGGTATCTCAGGTTCTTCCTGCTGTGTGTGGCACTGGAAAGCTAGGAACCATCCTTTAACAATGCTTTATGGCACCCGATTTCTCGCCCAAATAGATCACTAGATACTGACTTTAAAACTCTCAATGGTGAAGGACTGAATAGTGGCTGTCCTTGTTCTCAGACTCATGTTTGTTAGTTTTTTGGAGGAGGGTGGGGAATGGGGTTGAAGGATGAAGGAAGAGGAGAAAATTCCACATGTTGGGGAAGGGGGAAAGTAAATATCTTAAAAGGGTGGGTGGGGGAGTTTT
This sequence comes from Dermatemys mawii, assembly GCA_007922305.1. Lineage (NCBI taxonomy): Eukaryota > Metazoa > Chordata > Testudines > Dermatemydidae > Dermatemys > Dermatemys mawii. Next base: position 28,535,349 of record ML677332.1, read on the forward strand.
TGGAAGATCCTTGGAGGTCTAGAATACTGGAAATAGTCCTGTTAGATCTGAGATGGTAGGGGAAGTGGTCAAAGATCCACAAGAAAGGCATTGTATTACAAGTGTATTACACAGCTCTGCAAATTACCATAGATGGATATTACTTCTTTATAGGTGGTGTGTATACATACTATGTGCATACACACAGATTTTTCTCCCCGTGATCCCTTTTGCCTTACTGGGTTAACCATCAACTGCATCTAACACTAACAACAGATGGTCAGATTCGCAGCTTTGCTAAGATCTAGTCAATATAGGGGAGTAGGGTTTTGGGGGACACCATTACATCTCCACGATCCTGAAGGCTAGTCTGCGTCAGTCCCAAAGGGACTACATGTGTCAGCTGGGAATAGCAGAACATAGCTGCCATCCGCTACTGCCTCCAAAACATCCCCTACACAGGGGCCAAGGAAATAAACGAGGGTAGTTGATGTAGGCATGCAGTACATCAACTAACACCCATCACCCTCCAACCAGCTACCAACAGATTCTGACTATCTTGTGCCTCCTAGGTAGTACAAACCAACTAATTAGGGATAAGAAAATCTGGGACAGAATTTATAGGGTTGAAAACTCAGCCAACCACCTTCCATCCAATCTTCTTACACTCATATGTACACTCACATCAAATATCATTGCCCTCTATTGGTTTGTCCTACAATTACCTTATGTTGTATAGTAAAGCCGAAGACAAAAGATGTAATATCAAAGATTTTAATTTCCTTCCTAAAAGCTGTATTATCCCAGTTTCAAAATTAGGAATACATCGCATTGGTTGGGTAGATTGATTCAGGTATCAAATTCAACTATCATCTCAAAATGAGAACCCGAGCTAATGGGGGTTTGCTCATTTTTGTTCCAAGAAATAGTTAATGCTAAAAATCCATCAGTCTTTTGTCTGAATGCTGCTTTTCCCAGCCATAATTTCAAAATCTGTAATCTCATTTGGTCTCTGGATTTAAAGAAATTGCACATGTAGAGAGCAACTCTATCCACTGATGAGATTTATCAGGGAGAAGAGGATAAGGCTTTGTTTTTCATCACACAGAATGAATGTCTGTGAATAACCAAAATAGCCACTGAATGTCACTCTGGGAGTACACAAATGGCAGTTAGAAAATACTCTGAAGGAAGACTGCCTGGCTGGTAATGAGTGAGAGTCATCTGAGGATTTCTGGACACATTGGCATCCATATATACACACAATCATTTTCCAGAAATTCAGGACAGATGTAGGAGCAAAGGATGCTAAATGGTTTACTAATTGCAAAACAAATAAAATAAAATAATTTTTATATATAAGCTTAGTTATGATTATATCAACACTGCTCTTCTGGACTAATGGTCCAGAATAACCTTTGGAACTTACTACAGCAGGATATTATTGAAGCAAATTGCTATACACTTTTTAAATAGAAATAATCATCATTTATATGAATAAGAACAGTATCAACAATTATATTACCTGTGCTGAAATATAAGAGTTATCAGTCCTTATACTTCAGGGAATATTAGAGGTGAAGTTACTGGAATTAGTAGTAAAAACTTAACATAAAAACTATGTTAAGAAAGCATTACTTTTGCAAAGTCAAAAACTAAAAAGTTAGGAAATACCAGAAGCAAGGTTGTGTGCAACTTTAATTCTGCCCTTTGGTGCATTATGATACAGTCTTTCATTATGAGATGGCCTATTACTTTTTCCACAGGATCCCTCCTAGTCTTGGGATAAGAAGCAAAGTATTGTCATGGATACAAAACTGGCTAAGAAACAGGAAATAAAGAGTATTATTTCTTCAAATGTGATGGGTATGCATATAATACACCCATAGAAACTCTCGCTCTGTGATATACACAAACATGCACAATCCATTTTGCATTGCTGGGTCAGTTTTCATCATGGTTAACAACTGGGTGCATCATGGTTCTGTAGGAGATCCTGTGTTTAATATATTTGTCAATGATTTGTAAACTGGGGGTGAACAGTGAAGTAGCAAAATCTTCAGATGGCACAAAGTGATTTAGATTAGCCAAGTCTAGAAAAGACAGTGAGGAACTTCAGAGGGAATTAACCAAGCTAAGTGAATAGGCAACACAATGGCCTAAGAAATCTCAGCCAGTGACAACTGGAGATGGCTTGACTTCAGGGTTAGAGAAATAATACTGTTTATTTTGTTTATAACAGTAATTTGTTTCAGTGGCTGGAATCATTTCGTATGAAGAAGAAAGGATGGTTTAGTCCCATAGTAAACAGTTAGTTCTGATCTGAGCTCCGAGGTGTGTGTGGAGGGGAGACTTGCTTTACCTCAGTTTAAATACTAAATTAAAACAGTATTGATCTTTCGGCAGTGAGACATAGGAAAGAAGCAAAATGAAAACTAGTCATATTTAATGTTAAAATCAATGGCATGATGTCATGAAATCCTGTAGGAAAAACTCAGGGAAATAATCGTCTCTTTGCACACACGGTAATAGACTGTGGGGTCAAGAAGAAGATATATCACTATAATACTTGCTGCTTCTTAAAACAGTTTTCTCATAAATTGCATACATTCCCCTTATAATATCTTTATTAGTAGTGCCAAATTTTGCTGCTTATGATTATCACCATGGACAGCAGATGAAAAATCCTCTGCTGATAGTGACAATAAACATAATGGTGGTGTTACATCAGGGAAGTGTTTGGCCCACCATGCATAGAAAAAGGCTCAGCCTGCATGCTTTTCTTTATCTCATAAAATAGCTATATGACAAACCTCTTTCTTTTACAGGTAACCTCTAACCTTCCGAGGCTCTGTGGGATCTTTGAGTACAGTATCAGATTTCACAGGAGAGGGAGTACATCACAGTTAGGGAACCATTTGCTTTCTACATGCATTTGGCACAGTCCTGCAGCTCAGCAAAGTACCTTATCCTACAATCAATTTCCCATCCATCTTGATTGAAGGAAATGTATGACTTAGCTGCAAGCTCTGTTAAATTCCCTACCACGATCTCTGCAGATATATGTAAATGAACATTAGCTGCAGAATATCAGATTATGGAAATACTTAAAGAGTCTTATGGCTTGAGGAAGGAGGAGAAAGTAGTCTCTTGCCAGCAAAGTCATTTTCTCTTTGAAGGAATCACTTGAGTGACATGGAGTTGAGGCTAAAATATAAATTAAAAATGAAAAGTTGGAGAAGATGTAATTATTAAAATGATTTGGATTAGCTGGGGAAATTCAAGGCCTGTTCCAACAGAGAGCTTGTGTGCATGCATACCAAAAATATGTGAGTTCATTGGCAGGCTGTGAATTTAGTGTAGGCTCACAGAAGAAATGACAGTATATGTAAAACACTGCTACAAAAGGATGTGGACAGACAAGAATCCAACAGAATGTAATGAACTGTGTATGTGAACCATAGCCATCTGCTGGATGGCATGAAAACTGTTCACTTGTGTGCCATTGCTCCTATAATGCTAATGATTAACTGGGATTCTTTTTCAGCTGCTGGAGACCTGTATGTTTTGGGGAAGGGTAGGTTTAGATTTCATCCTGATTGCTATAATACCATGAAGGTGCAAGTGGCCATGAGGCCCAGAAGGACAAACGTGAAGGTATAAATGGCACATGTGTTTTACAGAATGTTTGCTATTTCTATGAATTTTTCCATTCTATGTCTAATACCTCAGTTTTGAAGAACTTTTTGAGGTGGAATAGGACAGAATGGACAGAAAAAAATACTAGATTTACTCTTCCTTAGCCTAGACACATTTTTTTTCAAGCCCCATTTTTATTACAACACAAAAAATTCATTAAAAGAATATTGAGATAGTGATCAAAGAAACAAATCGAATCAACAAACTGAACAAATAAAAGCAAAACAAGGGAGAATTAAGAGGGATATGTTCCATAAATTGAGGCATTTTGCCATGTTTAGAAACAAAATGAAAGTCAAACAGCTAAGGCAGATTCCAATATTAGCGGGTAGAAGATGACAAACAGAGCCAGATCTCAATCTTACATGTGCTGGTGTAAAGTCTGATTGACTCCAATGGAATGCTCAGGGAGTTATTCCAGATTTGTGCTACTGTAATTGAGATCATAATTTGTCTCGTAGTATGGAATAGTTGCTCTATTCTCTACCTTTGATCTTGTCTTAAATTATGTTACCATCCACTCCACTCTGACAGTGATCCAGCCCTGGGTGATTCACCCCTCTTCTGTACCGCCCCATATGTATGGAATATGCTGTCCCTATGCTGATTCACCAGGCCAACACATCTTCTACAATTAAATTCCTTGCTCCTCAGTTCGGTGGCACATGCGAGAAACCAAACAACAAAATTAAATTATTCTTTTCTTTTGGCTTCATAATGTGCCAAAGTTTTCTCTGTTTCTATGCAATATTCAGTGGCTATTAGCCAGGATGGGAAGGGATGGTGTCCCTAGCCTCTGTTTGCCAGAACCTGGAAATGTCTGACAGGGGATGGATGAGTTGATGATTACCTGTTCTGTTCATTCCCTCTGGGGCACCTGGAATTGGCCACTGTCAGAAGACAGGATACTGGACTGGATGGACCTTTAGTCTAACCCATTATGGCTGCTTTTTTGTTCTTATTATAAACTTCTTGGGACAAGGTTTGTCTTTATTTTGTCTCTAGAGCACACTGTTGCCAATTAACAATAAAATAATAATAAACACATTGAGAAAACTTTATTTGTAGTGTTGCAACCACAAGACTCCACTAAGAGGCTTTCCTGAAACATCCTGTCTCTCCTGTTTGCTATACAATGACATCTGCATAAATCATTAAGAGCAACCACATTTTCAAGACAATTGCCTATGTATCAAGACGAAATATGTCCAGAAGGTAGTGAGCAGCGTATTGCAGGTTTTATGGCCTTCCCATAGATGTGAAATGTCTGAAACATGAATTCCAAAGCTGCCAGGGCAGCTTTCAACATCATCCACCAGGGAGCTAGGTACTGTGATTAACACAGTATGTTCTGCAGTTCAGCATCTGTACCTTTTTAATTGGAGAGAAGCAAGTAGGGGAGCTGGAAGGTAATACAGCAAATGGTAGTTTCCTTCCAAACCTTTCCTTTGCCTTTGTTACCTCGTAGCCTTGTAATCATCTACGCACCTGCCATGACCTCTACCCTTAAATTATTCACTTCTTTGTGTTTTTTTGAAATCAGAAAATAATAAATAAAGATGAAGAAGAACTGTTACTCTGTGGTAAACATGAACAATATGATAGAAAATGCTGTTTGATAACTTTGAAAACAATGTTAGATAAATATTTGCTTTCAGAGCTTTAAAGTAAATGCGTACAGTTCATTGTTCCTTACATGGACAGGTTTCCATGCATTTTGCTACTTAAATAGAGTGGATCCTTGTTTATCCATTTCCTAAATTAATATGGTTTTGAGACATACTTATATATACAGGCAACACCCTGCCTGACTTGACTCATGAGAAGGTCCACTGAGTTCAATGGCACAGTTCATTCCATTTGGAGCTTCAGTCCATTTAGAGACTGATTCAACAAAGCCCTTAAGTTTATTTGCTTAACTTTAAGAGGTATTTGCTTAACTTTAAGACCCACAGATGTCAAATCAATGACAAAGTTAGGCATGTGCTTAAGTGCTTTACTGAATAGAAAGGGACTTGAATATATGCGTAAGTGCAGTGCTGAATCTGGGGCTGTATTGACTTCACTGAGATCCTGCGTGAGTAAGGCAAGCAGAGTTCTGGTGCTGTGGAATATTTCTGATGGAATGTTTGTTGTGACACTTTCGTGTTTTCTTTTTTGCTTTTTTGCAGGTTATATATGCTATTGTATGAGCAATACATGTTAGAGATGGACACATGCTAGAACATCTGACCTAACCTCTCCCTTGAGACATTAGGATGGACAAAAAGATGCAGTCTGAGTTGAGAGTGTCAGCCTTCAGAGTATCCAGCAACCCAGTCTGCTGCCATTTGTAGAATAAGGTTCTTTACAGCCAGTTCCATCAGAGACCAACTTTTCCCACATTACACAAGCATCAAATTCCCACAAGGCAGCACTTAGTGGCAGTAGATGGTGAGTCCATGGAGAGAATTAAGAAGTGGTTGTCCAAGACTCAAGAATACTGTGAGCAATCTCCAGCATTTTCTTCCCAGCATCAGGCTTAGTCAGCTCCACCTCTCAGGCGTCCATTTTTCCCAACAAGGAATATAGGGCTGTGTAGTAGTTTAGACTCAATCTTAAAGGAATAAGATTCCTAGATTCAATAAATATACTTTTCATGGAAAATAACTGTGATGTCTCACAGGAGGGTATACAAGACATGAGATAAATGGTAGAAAGATGCTTCAAAGCCCCAGTGGGTGAGGAAATAACCCACACATAGGTGATTGGGGTTGAGAATATAAAGATAGAGAGGATGCAGTACTGGTGATGGCTACCTAGGAGGAAAAGGGCATGTGCCCTTCCCCTTTCAGCTACCTAAGAAGCTGGAAAGGTCTGAGGCAGCTGAGATCCACTGTTCTAAATGGCTTGTTTTTGTCTGGAATCCTTTGTTTAGGAATCAATAAAAGGATTGTAACTCCGCTGCTGGTGAGAGTGTTATTCGTCTTCTCTGGTTGATGGTTCTGCCCCCTGGCACACAACGCAGGATAGAATAAAACCAAAAAGACTTTTCGAGGTTTACAGTACCTTATAATACAAAAACCCATTAAAAATTCTCTTTACTGTTAATATTACTTATAAATATTGTTGAACAATATGGGGAAAAGATTTTCAAAAACAGCTGCTTAATATTAGGCTCCTGAATCTACATTTTAGGTATTTGCCCAATTTGTCAAGGCATGGACAGCATGTTCTGAGCAGCTGTTGGGTGCTCAGCACTTTTGAAAAGCAGGCAGACTTATTGTTTTTTAAAAATCTTGGTTGTGGCTCACTACCGCTCCAGCTATAATCCTCTGATAGTGTTACAAACAGAAAGATCTTATACAGAGTAGACAGCAGCAGATATTTTGCACAGTAGGAGTTCCATCTAAGGAAATACATTTTCTGGGGGGAAATACCTATGCATTATTATTCCAGATATGACAAACCTTAGAAATCAGAAAGAGTTCTTACTAAATTTTGAAGTAGTGTGACTACACAATTTATAAACAGTAAATTGTTTTCTATTTTTTACTAATTTGATTCATGGAGGGGAGGGAATTGTTTTGTTTAATGAGTGGAATTTTTGATAGGTGCCAAGTTTCACAATGCAGACTAATATTTTTGCAAACTCAAATTGATTTTCTCTTTTTTTATTAGCTCCCACAAAAGGTTTTCCATGTTCCCATAGCAAATAAAAAACAGAAGCAATTTGTACTTCCATACATATTTCTTTGGCTTCCTTACTGACATGTTCTAAATAAACATTCTTACCAAAAGTATATGCTAATCAATAATAGAGAAAAATGCAAGACAGTAGCTGCACAAAACAGCCCAAAAACTGAGTGACCCCAGCCGAATGGAGAGAAGGCAACAGAGAATTAAAACCAGGGTGCCTGGTGGCATGGGAAGAGTTATTTGCATGTATTCTCTCCCCGTTTCTTTACTACCAGCCTGTCTGGACCAGTGGTGTTGGGCTTTTGTCCCTCTGAGTGTGGTCCAATCTTGCCCTCAGTAGATCAGCCCATTATATAGGCAGTTTAACTGGTCTTCTGTGATCACCATATGTAGTGGCCCAAAGAAGATAACACTAAGCTACATGTCTCATTAAATATCCTGTAGTGGTGAGCTCGTTATACATAATATAATATTGCATAATATAAGAATCTTTTATTAAAATTCAGGTTTTGCAAGGTTATGATAAAACTGAGAACTTTAAGAGCCAAAATCTGATCTCTACTCTGGTGTAAATCCAAAGTAGCTTTGCAGAAGGCAAAAGAAATACACCTGTGTATCTGAAATCAGATTTTGAATCTAAGTGCTTTGAGATTTTTCTTCAAAAGATTAACTTTGAGGTTTGGTGGAGTGAGGGAAGCAGGTTTGATGACTGAAGAAAGGATCATTTTACCTTCTACTGAACAGTGTCTCTTCTGTGTGTCCTTGTAATGATCATTTCATGTATTTTCATTTCTGATCCTGAACTGTTGTGTAGTGTCACTGTGCATTGCCTACCCTCTGTTGCCTTTCACACCAGAGACTACCTGACAGTGATAAATGAGTTCCATATATATGTCCAATTTTTCTCCTCAAATATATTGAGAGTTTGTTCTCCAGAACAGAATATGATCTGTAATGGTCTGATCAGAAGACTCCTATTGAGGGCAATGGGCTTTGACTCAAGCCTCAAGTATGTAAAGTGTTTTGAGAAGAGAGGTAGTACTAGCCCATTAGTGGCCCTAAGCAGGAATGTTTTTGAATGCCCCTCAGAACACTGACAGCCTGAACCCTCCCATATGTGGTTAAAGCTGCGTAGGTCACATAAAATCACAGAATCTGTGACCTCTGTGACCGACTTATAGCCATAATAATAATAATAATAAAAAGTGAATAAGGGATCACCTTGAGCTGCTTGGGGCTCTAAGCAATTGCTTAGTCTGCTTATGTCTAGTGTTGGCACTGTCTGAGATCCTTCTGGAAATAAGGTGGTATATAAATGTAAGTCGATTTCATTACCAGTGTGGAACAGTAAATTGTTAAATAATTAATATGGGAAAGAAGTTAAGTCTGAGTGGCATAGAAGCCTCAGAGATTGGTGAGTAATAAATTAAAGTATTTCTTCTCATTTTAGTGGCTCATATCCTTGTCTTCTGACTCTTGCTGGATGGCAGTAAGATAGGCTCATGTGCAAAGAAAGTTCATAGAATTTTTTGGTATAAATTAAATATGGAAAATTAGCTGATGGAAAAATAACATTTTAAAGGGAAAGAAAAAATAATTAGACAAATCACTTACTTCTGTTCTATCATTATAAGAAAAATATAACTACATGGAAATATAATGCTTAATGTACATTCTTTATGGATTATTACACATTGCAAATGACTGAACTAGCTACACAACTTCTTTTCAAAACACAATTATATAAACAATCTCCTTCTCTTCTAATTTGTTCTGTTTATGTTCTCATACCATGCCCATCCCCAGGCTATCTGTTCTCTAAGCATGCACAAAGCAGATACATCAAAAATATACCCTTGTATCGAGGACTGGTTGAATTTTTTGTTGAAAAGGGGTTTTTTAGCCCAAAATGTGAAACAAATGCCATAAACAGCATTGTGATTTTTAAAAGGGTTTCTGACCTGCTCTTCAACTGTCTGGAAAATTTCCATTGATAAATATTTTCAGTAAAAACATGACAATAATTGTATTTCCTATTTTATTCAGTTATCCATTTCTGTGTCAGAGAGCAGTAGCTAAGTACTTCCTGGTTGACTTATCACTATGGTGTCCACTCTGGTCTTTTGGAATTCCCCAGCTGCAACAAGGAAAGAGCTGACAGTCCAAATTCCATTGTCTCAAAAATAATAGCTCTTTCCTATTCCTTGATTAAAAGAGAATTTCTATTAGCTGTTAATAGCATAGTCCATACGATACACATTTGATGAGCTTAATTCCACAGAGGGCAGGGCACTGGTGACATATAGAGAGATGTTCCAAACTGGGACCTTGAATCCAAACCCTTTTATAGTTGAGGGTTGCAAGGACTAAAGTTTGATTCTGGGACACATCCAAACCCCAAAAGATCGTATCATTGGTTTGTGACTTGGAGGTAGCCAGAATTTTGTGAGACTGTATTACAAGAATTTGATGCTGTCAAACCAGAAAAGAAATCCTGACCCTTGCAGAGAATCAAATTAAAATTGTAAACTGTTGTGTGTCAAACTTAGCAGCTCCCTGCACATCTCTAGTTCTTTATATATATATATATATATATATATATATATATATATATGAAACCCCAAAACATATTTGACTCCAGTGAGTGGTAACAGGATATGGAAACTTTCATTTCTAGGTCATTCATTTGAATCTGTGCCATATCAAAAGTTATCTTCTCATAGCTGTTTGCTTGGCTAGGTGAAATGCATTAGTAGGCTCAAATCATTCCTAGTCTCTCTAACACAGAAAGACGATCACATTTGGAACCACTGAGTACTTTACTTTCCAGTCTAGCAGAAAGGGCAGGACTGAAAGGTGTGGAGACAAATTCCAAAATTATTCTAGGAACTCTACCTCAAGGTGTAAATACATGACCCATGTGGTATGGTGAACCTTGCATCTCTGCTGTTTTTCTGTGGATGTAGGATTCTGGTTTTTGGGGTGTCACAGCACTAAATTTCCTTATTATTAATTATTATTATCATTATTTTCTATCACACTTTAATTCCATGGGACACAAACAATAGGTAGTGTGTGAAGAACACAAGCTCTATCCTGGAGAGTTCCATAGTCTAAACAAGAAATCCACATGCACTGAAAATAATGTTAAGGGCCAGGGAAATTCAGAGGTGAGGGAAATGCAGAGGCATCCCTTACCATTCTTAATGCTTAGCCATATGTCTATGTATTGCAGATTGCAAGGGCCCACATTGCTTTTCTGAAAGCCCCACAAACCTGGACATGAGGCTATTTTTAAAGGTCAAATGCTCAAAATACTCAGGTTTGAATTTATTTTCTGTTTGCTATCCAAGTACTTGAAAGAAAGTCATTAATTTGTTTCATATATAAGGAGAATTGCTTTCTTTTTCCTGTCATCTCTAAATGACCTATCTTCTAGAAAGAAATGAGTACAAACAACCCTAACATTTCTTTCTGGAAAGGAATGGAGAGAGATATGATGGGGGATATTTTTTTTTTTCCAGAGTGGGATGTTGGAAGGATTTGACATTCAAATCCAAACGTAACAGACGGATCTTTTCTCCCTCTAGATTTGAACACCCAAACTTTGTGTCATGAGTTCCAGGGAAATGCATGCAGAGTTTCCAAAATCTCAATGTGATTCTGAATATCTGATTGCATAATGGGTTGAACCAAAGCTCCAGATCTGAACTCTCTTCCCAAACTTTGTGGTGTTCAAAATCCACTCTGAATTTTGCTGCTTGGCACATCTCTGTTTCTGGGCTTGGTCAATTATGCCTTGGTTTTATTAGGCCAGAAGATTTCAACTTTGGCCTAAATCATAAACACCTGAAAAGCAGGAGCTGAAAATTTATGAAGCAAACACTAAGAGCCCCTTATCTACAGAGACAAAATTGCCACTGCCATAATCTCTATTAAATGCTACAAAATTACAGTGTAACAGCTCTGAAATTACTTGTGACATCTGCATGAATATCAGATCGATTCATTATGTTTAGCCCTATTACAAAAAGCACTTACTGAATTTGTACTGATTACAACTCTTACAAATTAACAGTTACCCAAGCGCACTTACTTTCCAATGTACATATATTATTTAAAGATTACAGTTCAGTTTAACAGAGGTAACAGCAAAATAATATTGCCACTCACTGTGGAATACCATTTCTGTATACAATACCTCAATTGTTAAAGCTTTTTTAAAGCAGAATCTTAGAAAGAAAAGTCTTTTCTTTCTTTTCTTTTCTTTTCTTTTTTTTTGTTAAGTGCAGCATGTCATTCTCCCACTCTCTCTCAAGAAGTGAAGTCTACAGAAAAAAAAAAGGAAAATGATAAATGTCCACATTATGCAGAATTTGCCTTTTTGAAATCCCATTCCCCATTGAGCAAGCCAGAATTTTATAGAGATATAAATCACAAAGAAATAAGAAGCCAGTAATGAGATAGAAGTATATTTGAAATATGGATGCAAATCCTCACCACCTGCTGAACAAAAATAGTCTTTGGAGACTGTCCTGAAAACTGAACTGCCATTAACATCTTGTAAGCGCTAAATTTGCAGCAGAAGAATAGTGGAATTATATCCCTGTGAAATGCCAAAGGCCTCCCTGATTTATCTCTAAGCAGAGCGTTTCAGCCACATCTACATAAATATTTTAACAGGAATTTAATTTTAATTTTAATCGCACAATAAATCTTTTTATTGAACAACATCATTTTGTCCTAAATGAGTTGCCTTTTGTGTGCTCGCATGCACAGTGTGTGTTCATTCTTTTGGGTCTGACAAATACAATTTTCATATATCATATAGAAAGTATCAGTGGGTTTATTTTCACAAGTGTCTTGCCACAGGCTGTTTAATTTTACTAGAACTTCTATTTATTTAGACGCAATTTATCTAGCAGCTACCAATTGTCTTGTATCTAAACTCATACATCCCAGCTTTGGAACTCTAGGGCATAGTGTAATAGAACAAAAAAGGAAATATATTTAATGCTGCAAATGTATGTACTTATTGGGTTTGCTTATGGATACATTGGCAGTAGAAGCATACAGAAAACTGACTACTTCACCTTATTGTCAGCGTATTTTATAAATAGCAGTGTGAATACAGGTAATTCTTCTCTGAATCATATATTACTTCCTGTGCATTTCAGATGCCATAGCTGCTGTTGATGATCATGTAACATTAGAAACAGCAAAAATGCATAGTCAATCACTTAGAATGTCTCCAGAGGACATCAAGAGAATGATGGACTAGTTTACTTCTAGCAGGATGAAGATTGTAAGCTTCTGATGGCAAAAAGTCCACCTGGATCAGGGGTAGAGTGATGGAAGTTACCTGTAAGCCTTATTCTGTTGAGGAGAGTGTATTTGACTGGCACAACCCACCAAGTAGGCTGATAAGTGCACACGAAAGATGTGCTGATACTGCAGATTTCTTCTGCAGTCTCTGTTGGTGGAGGCTCATGGACTCTTAGTCAGAATACAAAGTTACCCGCAGCTGGTAGAAGGTGGGGGTGGGAGTTATACATTATGTAGAAACCTCCTTATGTGTAGCAGCATTGTAAGGATGTGCAAGACATTGTAACGGTGGAACGCTAAGAGTGCTCTCATCCTCGACTCCAGGAAAGGAAGGGGTGCTCACCACCCCCACACTCCGGGTGTGTGTGTGTGCTCATTTCCCCCCCACACTCCTGGGAAGGAAAGGGTACTTTCGGCCACTGTTATCAGACTTTGCCGTTATCGCATACTTCCCATGTCGGAGTACTTGGCTCTCACGGTTTGCTTGCCTTAAAATGAAACACCTGCTTACTAACAAAATAGAAACAAGGTATTAGTTATTCATGAGGTATGCATGAGATGCAAATGTTCCTGTTATTTCTTTGCCTGTGTGCCCATGCGCAGTGGGCTTCTTCCCCGGGCATTGCTCCGATGCGCCGGGTCCCCGTTTAGTGACAGCAGTGAAACGGGGCCCCCGCTGCGAATGTGTCACTTTGCCTTCAATAAACTCATTACTTCTATTCAACAGCTGTTTGTGTGCTTCACTCCTACGGGACACAAAAGTATCCTGCAACAGGCACTGTTCTGTGCAAAGGGTACAGATTGCCCTTCCCTGTATTCACAGGGATGAATTACCCTCCATATTTTTAATCTGAAAGTGTAACTCAGAGTACTTGCTATGGAACTTGAGTGGGGACAGTCAAAATACAAGTAACAAACAAAACTGGTAGTTAAAATTAGATACTAAGGTGGAGATGTTCAAAGGCACAAATGCCCACCTTTCATTGAAAGTCTAATTATGTCTAATCAAGTCTTTTACTAGGTGCTGGTCACGTAACTTTCCCTTGCTCTTTCCATTTCCATGACTGTGCCGAACACTTAAAATGATCATATCTAGGTGAAGCCTGTTTTGTTTCATATTATATTGAAAAATCTCAAAGCAAAGATTTCTGTAATATTTATTATACAAAGAGATTTTTATGAAATGAAAGATCAAAACAAAAATCTACTCAAAGTCAACACGTCTCCTTTGCACCTCTTAAATTGTTCTTTTGCTGGGCTGTTTTTAGAATAATTAACAGGAACATAAGAATGCCCAAATTGGGTCAGACCAATGCTCCATCTAGCCCAGTATCCAGTCTTCTGACAGCAGCTGTTGCCAGACGCTTTAGAGGGAATGAACAAAACAGAGCAATTATTGAGTGATTCATCCCATCATCCAGTCTCAGCTTCTGATAGTCAAGGTCTAGGAACATCAGGTGCATGGGGGGTTGTACCATTCCATCTTGGCTAATAACCATTGACAGATCTATCCTCCAGGAACTTATCTAATTCTTTTTTTAACTCACTCATACTTTTGGTTTTCACAATTTCCCGTGGCAATGAGCTCCACAACTTGACTGTGCATTGTGTGAAGAAGTACTTTATGCTTGTTTGAAACCTGCTACCTATTAATCTCACTGTGTGACCCTGGTTCTTGTTGTAAGAGAAGGGGCTAATAACACTTCATTATTCATTTTCTCCACACAATTCATGATTTTATAGACCTCTATTATATCCCACCTTAGTCATCTCTTTTTTAAGTTGAACAGTCCCAGTCATCTTAATCTCTCCTCATATGAAAGTTGTTCCGTATACCTAATCATTTTAGTTGCCCTTTTCTGTACTTTTTCCAATTTGAATATATATTTTTTCAGTTGGGGCAACCAGAACTGCACACAGTATTGAAGGTGTGGGCATACAATGAATTTATATAATGACATTATGATATTTTCTGTCTTATTTTCTGGATATAAACTGGCCATCAGGAAATTTAGACTTGAAATTAGAAGAAGGTTTCTAACTATCAGAGGAGTGAAGTTCTGGAAGAGACTTTCAAGGGAAGCAGTGGCGGGAAAAGACACATATGGCTTGAAGAATAAGCTAGATAAGTTTATGAAGGGGATGGTATGGTGGAATAGCCTAATTTTGGCAATTAATTGAATTCTGACTATTAGCAGTAAATATGCCCACTGGCCTGTGATGGGATGTTAGATGGGGTGGGATCTGAGTTACTACAGAGAATTCTTTTCTGAGTGTCTGGCTGGTAAGTGTTGCCCACATGCTCAGGGTTTAGATGATCACCATATCTGGGGTTGGGAAGGAATTTTCCTCCAGGGCAGATTGGCAGAGGCTCTGGGGATGGGGGGAGGTTTCACCTTCCTCTGAAGCATGGGGCAAGGTTCACTTGATGGAGGATTCTCTGCACCTTGAAGTCTTTTAACCATGATTTGAGGACTTCAGTAGCTCAGACATAGGTTAGAGGTTTATTACAGGAGCGGTGGGTGAGATTCTGTAGACTGCATTGTGCAGTTCAGCCTAGATGATCATAATGGTCCCTTCTGACCTTAAAGTCTATGAATCTATCCCTTTCTTAATGGTTCCTAACATTCTGTTAGCATTTTTGACTGACACTACACATTGAACACATATTTTCACACAACTGTACCATACCATGATTCCAAGATCTCTTTTTTGAGTAAAAGCTAATTTAGACTCCATCATTTTGTATGTACAGTAGAGATTGTTTTCCAATGTGCATTACTTTGCACTTAAAATTGAATTTCATCTGCCATTTTGTTGCCAAGTCACTCAGTTTTGTGAGATCCTTTCATAACTCTTTGCAGTCAGTTTTGGACTTAACTATCTTGAGTAATTTTGTTTCATCTGCACATTTGTCACCTCACATTTTATTCCCTTTCCCAGATCATTTCTGAAAATGTTGAAAAGCAGTGGTCCCTATTCAGATCTCATGGGGGATCCCACTGTTTACCTCTCTTTGCAGTGAAAACTGACCATTTATTCCTACCCTTTGTTTCCTGTCTTTTAACCAGTTATTGATCCAACAGTGGACCTTCCCTCTTATCCCATGACAGCTTACTTTGCTTAAGACCCTTTAGTGTGGGACCTAAAGGCTTTCTGAAAGTCCAAATACATTATATCGACTGGATCACCCTTATTCACATTTTTGCTGACACCCTCAAAAAGTTCTGATAGATGGGCGAGGTGTGATTCCTCTTTATAAATGCTATGTTGACTCTTCTCCAACATATCATGTTTATCTGCGTGTCTGATAATTCTGTTCTTTACTATAGTTTCAACCAATTTTCCTGGTACTGAAATTAGGCTTACTGGCCTGTAATTGCCAGAATTGCCTCTGGAACTATTTTTTTAAAAAAATCCGTGTTACGTTAGCTATCCTTCAGTCATATGGTTCAGGGCTGAATTACGCTATAGGTTGCATATCACAGTTAGTAGTTCTGAAATTTCATATCTGAGTTCCTTCAGAACTCTTGGGTGAATATTATCGGGCTCTGGTGACTTATTACTATTTAATTTATCAATTTATTCCAAAATCTGCCCTATTGACTCTCAATCTGTGACAATTCATCAGACTTGTCACTGAAAAAGAATATGACTCAGGTGTCGGAATCTGCCCCACATTATCTGCCGTTAAGCACAATGCAAAGAGTTCCTTTAGCTTCTTCTCATTGGCCCTGTCTTCCTCAAGTGCTCCTTTAGCAACCAGATCATCCAGTGGCTCCACTTATATTTTGGAAGGCTTCCTGTTTCTTATATATTTGAAAAAAATGTTTGCTGTTAATATTTTGGCTTTTGCTAGTTGCTCTTCAAATTCTTTTTTGATCTACTTAAATATGTTTTTGTACTTGACTTGATCTTTCCATTTTACTTATTAGGATATGACTTCCAGTTTTTAAAGGATGTCCTTTTGTCTCTGCCTCTTTAACTCCTGTTGTTTAGCCATGATGGCATTTTTTTGGTCCTCTAACTGCTTTTCTTTTTTTATTTGGGGGTATATATCTAATTTGAGCCTGTATTATGGTGTTTAAAAATCGTTATGATGCAGCCTGCGGGCATTTCAGTCTTGTGACTGTTCCTTTTAATTCCCATTTAACTAACTTCCTCATTTTTTGTATTTCCCCTTTTTGAAGTTAAATGCTACAGTGGTGGGTTTCTTAGGCATTTCTCTCTACAAGAATGTTAAATATACTGATATTATGGTTGTTATTACTGAATAGCTCTGCTATATTAATCTCTTGCAACAGATCCTGTGTGCCTACCTTCACACTCAGCAGAAAATTCACCATATGATTCTCCCAGTCATCATAAACCCAACTATCTATCTTTGTAATAATCAATCCCCCCTTACTATTACCAAGTTCTTGCTAATAACTGAGGTTCCTTTGCCTAGAGGGGTATCCTCAGCATGAGAGAATGCTGTGACAATATCTAAAAGAATGAACACAAAAGAATGCTACAACTTTAAATTCAACAAGGCACTGCATATTTTTCCCCATTCCCAGGCACTATGCTCAAATAGGGGCACAGCAGGCATTACTTGTTTTATTTACATTTACAACAGAAACAGATAATTAAAAATAACAAAACTTCATGCCCATATTGTGCCTTCTATCTTAGAAATTCAGAATACTTTGAACATTCAGGAATTGAGTCTAGGAAATGGGGAAATATTACCTTCATTTTACAAATGGATGGCTCGGTGAGAGAGAGGATAATGAGTTCTCCAGGGTTTCAGAGGAAGTCTATGTGAGAATCAAGGAGAGAGCCATCCCACCATAGGGACAAAAGACTATATTCTGAGGAATTGCAAACACTCCTTACATTTTCTTCCTGGATCAGCTCATAGATATTTAGTGCAGATATTTCTGTAATTGTGACATTTTGGGAAAATTCTGTGTTCAATGGTCCTTAGATTTACAGTTCATTTATATGGTATATGTATAGACTACAATGGGGTATGCTATAAAATCTTTGGGAATACTGGCTGGCTCCAGACCTGAAAAAGGATTTTCATTCTTTTTCTTATGCTGTTTTTCCCTCTTTATTCACTGAGAAGTGATTTGTTTCTACATTCCATTCCATTCACCGAAAGCCCTAAAGACTTGAGGACTTCACATAGACACAATGTGAGGGAAGTGGGAGGTGAACCTCCTCACCCACAGTTCAGGGTAAAGGTGCAGAGGAATTTAAATTGCTTATCAAGCTGTAAAACTTGCATTTGGTGACAGTTAAAGTCTTTGAGACTGACGATATCCGAGATTTAGACAGCTGAAATTTGGACAAGAGTTAAAAAACACAGAAGGATTTTTTTTAGCATTTAATGAAATTCTTCCCCCTTGCTCACTTTATATACAAATTAGTGAGGGGATCTGATTAAAAAGCACCTGGTCCTTGACATGGCTAATCTGTAGTTCATTTGATAATCTACCCTGGACATTCCTGGACTGCACTAAATCCTTCCATAGCATCTTGAACAGGAAAGCTGGGAAGCTACTATTAATGGGAAAATCTAGCTCTGCTACTGCAAGCTTGTCCAAGGCTTTAACATGGTGAAGGATCCATCTTGGCTGCAAAATAGATGAGTGTTTTAACTGTGTCAGGAGACAACTACATTTCAATTGACCTCCTGAGATGGTTTTGTTTGTAGTGTAGATAAGGCCTTTACCTTAAGGCTGAATTCTTCTCCATTACTCTGCTAGGTTAATGTGTGCAGCCTTCTTTATTTCATTGCTCTGTTCTTTATGTTCAGATGGAACCTTGAAGCTCACAGTTCTCTGACTGCTTTCTGTGCTTCACAGGTTCATCACTCCAAAGTTTTGGACAACGTATGATCTGATAGTCAGACAAAGGTGAGTATCATTCTTTATTTCATCACTCTCTAATGTGCTTCTCTCTATCTAGTCTCTGAATTTTGAAAAAAATCCCATGAGACTGCATTCTTAACTCAGATTCCAAAATGTCCTATTAGTTCATTTTTCCCCCCAGTGAGTTAGAAAAGACATAGATTTTCCAAAGGGAGAAAAAAAAATGTTTGGTTTTGAGAGGCTTCAAAACTCTACTATATCTGAATAGGTGATTGAGTGGTTAGCTGTTAGATCTGCTGCTGTCTTGACTAGGAAAAATGTCAGCAATGCTACCTTTTATGCAGGAGTAAAAAAAGACTGAGGGTATGGTTACACTTACAAGATTATAGCGCTATTAGTTATAGCGGTCCCCTTATACAGTAATATGTATAGCGCTATTGTATGTCCACACTCAGACGTGCCAGAGGTATAGCATGGCCATATTTGGGGCACTCAATGTGGCATTAAGAGCAGCGCATTAGGGCAGGTATCCCAGCATTCAGCTGGGTGCCACGTGCTTTTTAAACGAGGAGGGTGAGGGGGGACGTGTTGTGTGTATGTGGAGGGAGAGAGACAGTGGTTTTTCCGTTCTTCTGAAAGCCTGTCAGCGAGCCTCCGTTCACAGAAGGCTTTGTTTTCACACAGGCTCCCTCCTTAAACATTTGCATTGCTTATCTGCCGAGTTAAGAGAGAAACTCTAAAGAGGTACTTCCGCATTCCTCCAGCGGAGTTCAAAACAAAGGGAAGAGACGTCAATTTCCTTAAATGGCTCTAGACGTCTCGAGAGATCACTTGTAGCGCAGTGGGTGTCCACATTCTTGCTGTAGCGTTACAGCAGCTGTGCTACAGCCCTTATTCCCCATGTGGAGGTGGATTACCAGGAGCGCTATAACTCCGCGGTTATAGCGCTCTACGTGCCTTGCCAGTGTGGACAGGGAGGAGGTTATAGCGCTCGTGGGGGCTTTATAGCGCTATAAAGTGCCAGTGTAACTAAGCCCTAAATGTCTAATTACCTTGTGTATATGAACTGCAGTGGTTTTCCATCTTTTATAAGGGATATGTGTTAAGATACTTTGACATTTTCCTAGATTCTTTCAAGTGCAACTTATGCTGTACAGTATCTGTACACACAGAGTTGGTGCAAGATTCAGATCTCAATTCTACCAGTGTAAATTAGGAGAAACTCCACTCATATCTACAAGGTTCCATTAGTGTAAAGCTGACCTGAGTGAGATCAGAATTAGTCCCTTGTTCTCTACATCTTTCTGAGAGACCTTTAATAGTGGTAAAAACTTGATTTAAAAAAATCAAGAAAAATTTTAGTTAGTGATGGTCCTGAACCAGACCCAGATCCAAACATCCTTAAAATTAAAAAAAAGCTCAGATCTAAATTCCATCTGTTGGCCATGGTTATTTGTGGTTCACCACGTCTTCTTAATCCAAGAAACAGTGCTCAGTATATAGTATATTTAGAACTCAACAGTGGAAGAGAAAAAAAGATAAAACACTTTGAGGCAGATCCATTTGAAATCAATGGAGCTATGCCAGTTTATACCATCTAAGGATATACCCCTTTGCATTTATGTAGGGTGAGTAAAACAATGCTCATTTTCACCCTCAATGCCATAGCAAAAGGGGGATGAGGAGATTCTGTGTCTGGGCTGGTAAGTTTCCAGGAGAGTTTTGCAAAACTGAATTAGCATATGCTGATCAAACAGTTTATCAACCTCCTTTAAATTTATTGTGGCAAATTATAGCTGGCCCTCCATAGTGTGCAAAGCGTTGAGAGTTGAGGGCCCAGGAATCTTCCCCCTCTATTTTTTCCTGGACAATGTGGTTGGGGACCACTAACGCTGCTCCTTGCTAGCACCAGCAGTGGCACTAGCTCAGGGGTCAGCAACTTTTCAGAAGTGATGTGCCAAGTCTTCATTTGTTTACTCTGATTTAAGGTTTCACATGCCAGTAATACATTTTAACGTTTTTAGAAGGTCTCCTTTTACAAGTCTGTAAAATATAACTAAAATATTGGTGTATGTAAAGTAAATAAGGTTTTTAAAATGTTTAAGAAGCTTCATTTTAAAATTAAATTAAAATACAGAGCCCCCGAGACCGGTGGCCAGGACCTTGGCAGTGTGAGTGCCACTGAAAATCAGCTCGTGTGCCGCCTTTGGCACACATGCCATAGGCTGCCTATCCCTGCACTAGCTTATCAAAGGGGCAAAGGAAATGAAGGTGGGACCATGCCTCTCTCCCTTCTTCATCTGGGCTGGATCTATTTAAAGGATGGCACAGCTGCTGCATGCATTCCCCAGGAAGAATTCTCTCTGATTCCGGCAGAAAAGGGCAGCAAAGGATCTCCCCAGGGAACACTGTTCCTCCCCTCAAATCACTGGGTAAGACTGCACTGGGCATGGGTATTTTGGAGAAGGTTGGAGTGCGTGGTGTCTACCAGAACGTCAGCTAGTATAGCAGCTAATTGCATTCCTAAGTCTGCTTCCAGTCATGCCAGTGGGTATTTTGGCTTCTGGCTAGCTCAGGACTGGGGGGGGGGGGGGGAACGGAAAGGTGGCTTTTAGTTTTAGCCATACCTCCCACCAGCTGCAACCCCAGAATTCCTCTTGGAGACTCCTCTGATACAACCTCACTGCTGTTTCCATAATACAAGGCTATGCATTTGGCCCATGGTTGTTCTCTTCAAGGACTGAATAATAAGGTCTGTAGATTTACTGTGTGACTCTCCAATGGAAACAAACTAATAATAACAACAACAATAGTGTACAAGGCAAAAGGGAGAATGGAAGAAATCCCACAGATATATTTCAAAAGCCAAATCTAATATTGAAATATAGGTGCTTGTCTAGCACAGGAGCTCTGCTCGGCAGAACAATTGTACAAATTGTCTCTGTCTAACGACAATAAAAAGCCTGAATCTATGTATTCCCAGGGCAATCTAAAATCTGAGTTTAATATATTGCACTTTCATTTCTGGGCCTAATGCAATTGTAAAAAAGTCATTTTGTTTAAAAGAACACTTTGCTGCAGATACTGAAGTGCAAAGGAATGGCTTAGAATGTTTCTGGCCATTCCTTAGAAGAAGAGTTGGCTAGAAAAATTCAACTAGGGAAGTTCATCAACCCTTATTTTTATAATATGGTAGCAAATTTCTTACATTATGCTTATTATTGTTATGATTATTGTCCCTTTGACCCAAGCAGTTAACCAAAATTTGAGGCCTTGCCAAGTTGCTTCTATTAGGATTAGAAATTGGTGACATGACAGGTATATTCACAATGTAATCATGTTTGTTTTAAACAGGTTCAAAAAGTCATTTTTCCTTGCCAGTAGAAACTAACATCAACAGACCATTCCTTGCTCAGAAATCCTTAGATCAGCTACTCCAGTGAGCTCTGTGCCCAAACAATCCATGTTCTTTAGCTTCTTCTCAGGGTCACACGCACAACTGTTTCTCCTGTCTTCCACTGACTCCAGCGTAGACAGCCTACACCCAGTCTCCTGGCCCCTGTGTTTACCACCATGGAAACCTCTTAGGCGACATGGCTTGGCTCTAACCTGCCAGGCCCACAGCAGTTGCTTGCTCCATGGACCCCAGCTGTTTTTACTAAATAAAGAGACTTCATTGCTCCTGTTGAACCTTAAAGAGTTGTATTTGGCACACCCATTGGCTTTAATGAGATCTGTGATTGTCTTTGCATCCAAGACTCACCTGCTGGTGGCCATTAGACCCTTTCAGTTTAACATTATAATGAGTATTTATATTGAAGTAGAACCCAGAAACCCTGATCAGGATCAGGTGCTATATAAAACATACACACAAAGGAAGACCTTCTTCCTGCTTCAAGTGACACATAAAGGAAGGGATAAAATCAAAATAGGAATACCTTTATATCTTAAAGAGCCTCAGTGTGGCCCTTATTACTTGGCTGATCTGATTTTGGAAACCACCTAAAAAATCCAGAGGCGACTTTGATATACAAAAACCCTTCAAAATTTCTATGAAGGCTCTGAAAGTCTTCTTTAAAATGCTGAGTGACCTCAACTCCCAATGAAGTCCACACCTAGCAGACTGACTTCCTCTCTTCCATAAAATAATTTTAAAAACCCTCTAGACGAATTATAATCTGAGAAATACAGTGAAGCACAAGTTATTTGCCATGTCATGATGTAGTTACCACTGTTTCCCAACAGTAATTCTGCAGCTACTTTATTGTAATTCACAGTGAGCCACCAGAATCTGCAGTCAATTCACTGTCAATCTGCACTATATTTCATGGCTGCTAATGTGTATCACCAGGTTATTTCCTCTCTTCATCTCTCTCTCCACAGAATCTTCCTAGCAAGCAATGTCAAAATGCTGTGCAACAGGGAATTTTTAAAACGTTTGACTCAACAAGGAGGTGTTGGAGTTAGATGTAAATCTTTGTAAGCTCTCCCAAGAAAAACTAGAGAGAGGAGAATTTTGGAGGTGTCATACTAGGGGAGCATAGTGTGATTAACCTATCCAGTATTCATGTAAGGAATAGAGAAAAGTCCTGAAGAAATGGAAGGGCGATATGTCCTGGAAATAAATCTGGGCCCATCTATCCAAGGCCTTATTTAAAAGCTGCAGAATGTTGAAGTGAACTTCATATTCCACCAATAACCAGTTGAGGACCCCAGTATCATTAGTAACCCAACAACTGGCATCCTCAACTATCTCCAATCACGTATCAGCCCTGACATTTGTAAATAGGCTGAAGGGTTACCCCATATCCTTAACAATAGTCCTTGCATCATTTTTTTAATTTGAAGGTTTCTAGCAGGGTGGTCACGAAGCACTGACCTCTGACCCCGTGGAGCATACGTGTTATCCCATCACAGTTGGTACACTTAGGGATTTGGTGTGGATCCTGGAGAATATATGTCATATACATCCTGTCCACAATGAACAGATGCATTTTTGGCATCACTTTTTGGATTTTTGTATCAGAGAATGTGCACATGGGTCCTGTAGGGATTTTTCTGGAAGGACGTTGGAACTGTTGGACATACACTGGGAGGGACAAATGGTTATAGTAACTTTGTGGAAGTCAAAGACAGATCAAGGATGCTGGGGTGAATCCATTATCCTATGGGAGGTGGTCTGCCCAGGGGACGCTTTGATGGCCTACATGGTGATAAGTGATAAGAATGGGGATGGATGTGCCCCTCTTTATGCACAGTGACAGGAGTCCCCTCACAACATATGAGTTTGTTAGAGTGCTGAGATGGGGACTGATGAGATTAGGGCGCTCAGCCCATGAATTTGGTTCCCACTCATTCAGGACTGGGGTGGTATGATAGGTATGGGGACTAGGCAGAAGGTACATGAGACCCCAGGTGTGCAATCAGCATGGGCGGCAGGTGAACCCTCGCTTTGGGGAGGGTAGACTGCTGGTTCCACCCCTTGCTTCTAAGCCCCCCCCACCCCGCCCTGCATACCAGAGCTCTGAACCCTTCCCCCACTATAAAAGAAGACACTCTGAGGGGCTCCAGCCTGCCCACCCCAGCCACACTGGGCCGAGCTGCCACTGCCAGCCACCCAACCCTCTCAGACCGCCAGCCACTGACTGTCACATCCCAAGGAGGACATACGCTGTGAACAGTGGGGACCTGGGGGTGTGTGTGTGGAGTGGAGGTGGCAGTGGGAGTCTCAGGGAAGAATGGCATCAGGTGTCTGGTGGTGGGTCAGAGGCAGTGCCAGGGAAAGTTAAGTCTTCCCTGGCCTCTTATACCCACCGCTCATGGCAATCAGTGTTAATTTTTCTTTATGTTTTCGTTCCAGATGCAGGATGACAGGTCAGGAAGATGGTGGTGTGGATCTGTGGGCATGCTTATAGGTTCACAACTTGGTCTCAGTGATGAAGCCATCCTGAGCTGGCATGCAAGGAGGGGTGTATTATGGAACTAGCTGATGCTCTTTCTGTACACTGTAGGGGCCTGTGAGTGTGCAGCAGATATAATTGTGATTCACCTTGGGGAAAACACTCTGGGAACATGTAATGGGACAGCCTTAATTCTCAGTGCAAAGAGGGCCTTGGGACAGATCTTGGAACTTTTCCCAGCTGTAAAAAACCTTTATGGCTGGATATGCTGCAATGCGGGTGTGGTGGAGAGTTCTGATGTCCCCACAGTCCACAAGGCTAGGATGTATATGAATAGCGAGGTGGCTAAATTCAGGGAAATTGTAAGGGAGTTTAGTAACTTCACATCCCAAAATAGCATATGGGGACCCAATATCATTGAGGGAGAATGGGGTTCACTTGTCAGACTTGGGGGCTGACACAGTTTTGGCTGATATTAAAGGGATGTCTGGGAACCCAGCTGGATACAGGGTGGGAGGCAGCTAAGCTAAATGAGGCGGCCTCTTTGTGGCATATGTCCAGTGTAGGGAATTGATACAGTAACCAGATAAAGAGATTAGTGAAAAGATTTAAAAGTGGTATTCATTAAAGGAATGGGAACGGGTATAGAGGGGTTCAGTGCTCCTATGACTAGCACAGCAGGAAACCAACCCCTCTTCTTTGGAAGAAGATTTACCCTGATTCGAGGGGTGGGGATGGTGAGATCCCAGCAGCAGATTGGCTGAGGACAAGGATGGGAAAATAGGGGGAGGCTGACGGAAGCCCCTGGATATATATTGAAATGATCATAAAATTACCTGCACTGTACACTTATCTGTCAACAACTCTCTGACAGTTAATAATAAAGTTGCAGTCTAATTAAACCATATTCAGTGTCTACTGTTGTCCTCCCAGTTCAAGAAGAACAATGTCATGCTAGCTTGATCTTATGTGACTTGCCAAGCAATTCTGTTTTGAGCAGCAAGAGCACACACTTCTCTCGCCCACCACACCACAAAAGGAATTTGTGAAACTAAAATGTAAGAGTGGTAAGAATCTCATCTCCCTGAACAAAAAAGCCTTGATATTACATTACCGACGCATCTCACTAGTGTGGGTTTCTCTCACAGATGAAAGATTACAGTGTGAAATACTAATAATGAAGATGTGCGCAGAGGCACCTAATGCTCTAGAACAGCCATTATGAAAGCCAAGAACATCACTGCTTCATTCTGCAATAATATTCCCCCTGTTCTATTTATGGTAGCAATGCACTTGGATTCCAATTGATTTCATTCAAAGAGATCCAAAGCTGTTTTTTTTTCTCTGTCCCCCAGTGTACCTCACAGCCAAAGAGTTTCTCCACGCAGGTACTCCTGTGGGAGAATTTTTGGATATTAAAAATTCCCTCCTAGCAAGGAAGTTACTTTTTAACAAGTGACAAGAACACAGTTCCTTCCAAAGCTACTTTTGACAACTTCTATGATTATAAGTTAATAGAAGATGCTGTGTTATCTGCCTTTAGTAGAAGAGAATAAGGAAAAAAGGAATGGAAGGGAGGAAAAGGCTCCAAGTGCAACATGACAAACTCAGGGATTGAATCAAAGTGACACAAATGCAGATGGATCATCTGCGATTTGAAAAAAAAGTCTCAAATGGTCGTACCTGTGCTTAAGTCATTATCTGCCAGATATTCAGAGGAACTGAAGTTTGTTTTACATCATTCACCTCCACAGCACACAGTAAAGCTTTACATTACATTCAACTCAGTTATTCTAACACAGTTCTAAAAGCTCTCTCCTAGGCATTAAACATTTATATTGCTCTGTGCCACATCCTTCATGCCAGCCTCCTCCTAAAGTTATTATAGAAGGAAGTTTAGTGGCTTTAGTGAAGCAGTCTGTTTTGTACCTATTAATTTCACAGCATGGCTGATTCACTCACTTTCTACCCCCCTCCCACCCCATTCAACCTACCGACTCGCTCAAACAAGATTTAATTTCTTTCAGAGGATATTAACTACAAATCCCAACTGCACATTTACCCACCCTGCCTCTTATTTCAGCTCAGATCCTTGCTTCTGCTGCAGCTGCAGTTCTAATTAGCTTGCTGGCCTGGGTCGACCTGCCCTTCTCTGATTTCAATGGGCTATGACACCATGGTGTACTAGGCCTCTGCACCAAATTAGATAGGTGTTTTAAATAACAATGCTTTGAGAACAGAAGAGAGGAAGAGATGGCAAAGGACACAGCTGTGTCTCATTTTTATTGGTTCCCTCACATGATTAACATTTCATCTGACTCTGCATTCATTAAGAATCTTCAACTTGCTCCACCTTAGACAAGATTATTGTTTTCCTGTTTAAAATAAATAAATAAATGGGGGTGAAGGAAGAGGGAGGATAGCAGCTGTTGTAAAACTGCTCAAGTTATTATTGGGAGCTGGCCTCCTGTTGCCAAGCAACTGCTGTTTGTGAGCCAGCAGGAAGTTTGTGCACTGGTACAGCACAGGTATGCGCTAGATTCCCAGAGACAATGGGATTTTGTTTGATGGGAGGTTTCTTTTGTACATTCATTTCCCACTCATTACTGAATACAAATGTTAGAATCATCCTCTGCCTTTTGCTGAAAAATGATGCATGAGTTGCTAATTAGGCAGCGAGGATGTTGGTAAGATGAATGTCTTTAGCGTTTGCAAATTATCCTGCACGTGGGAAATCATTTTGCTTTGTATTTCCTTCAGAAAAGCAGTTGCCACTTGCTGCTGCTGCTGCTCTAATCTGATGTGGGTTTTTTTTTCTGCACTGTGGGCTGCACAAGCTCTTTATTAGAACTTCTTTGAATAATACATTGTGGGCCTGACCTTGCTTTCCTACCTGAGGCAAAGCTATGGATTTCAACTGGCATTTTGAAGGGCCATGGGATTAGGTACTCGTTGCACAAACATCCATATACCTGCCTATGTGCATATGGGTCATCTTTAGGACCAAAGTTTGGCTCAGGTAAATTCAAGGTCCCCAAGGTAAATTTAAAGTCATTTGAATGGGACTTTCCTTCTGCATGATCCAGGATTCTATATGTGATCTGTCCCAAACTGCCCTGCCATGTGCAAGCTGGGAGAAGACAGGGACTATGCCCATAGGTATTGCATGTGTTTAGGGATGCAGGGGGCAAACAGATAGTAGATTAAGGTTTCTTCATAAACAGGAGGAGGATGTATATGAAGTGAAACCTGTGATATACTCCTGCCTGCTCCCTGACTGGAGCTGCAATTAGAAGAAACATCCCTATTTTCAAGAGGGTCCCAGTTAATTCTAACTCAGGGGAGGCCAATTTGAGCCTGAGAAGGAGCCAGAATTTACCAATGTACATTGCCAAAAGAGCCACAGTAATACATCAGCAGTCCACATCAACTCTCGCTCCCCCCACCCCCACACCACCCCGCCACTCCCAGCACCTCCAGCCCACCAGGAGTCCCACTGGTCAGTGTCTTCCCTTCCCTCTCTGTTTCTCCCCATCTGCTGTTTCCTGGCATGCAAGGGGTGTGGAGGGGGTGGAGGAGGAGCGAGGGCATAGCAGGCTCGGGCAGTGGGGGTGGGAAGGGGTGGAGTGTGGGTCAAGACCTGTGGCAGAGTCAGGGGTTGAGCAGTGAGTACCCCCAGCACATTGGAAAGTTGGTGTCTGTAGCTCCAGCCCCAGAGTCAGTGCCTATACAAGGAGCTGCATATTAACTTCTGAAGAGTTGCATGTGGCTCCAGAGACACAGGTTAGCCACCACTGTTCTAACTGGTTGTTATTTTATTAATATTATATTATTATTTATTATATTAATTCCAACCTCCAAGATCAAGGGGGAGGGAAAGGGGGCGGGAGGAAGAGAGAGAGAGATATTAAATAATTATAAAGAGTAACTAACATTTTATCATAATTTCAGATCAGGCATTTCTGATTTCAGAATGAAATCAGGCTGTGAAATCAAATCAAACAGCGGCTAGGGACAGTTGATCTTATTTCAAAATCTGAAGGAAATGGAAACAACTGGTGATTTTATTAAGAGTAACAGATGTATACATCAGAGGTTAATAAAACTTCATGAAGAAGCAGGAGAGAGCATTCCAGTTCTATCTGGGTCCACAGAAACATCGTCTGGATATCAAGTCAAAAGCACATCACTAGAATAAACTCTCATTGGTCAGTCATGTCCTAAACAATATGATGTTAATGCTAGCGGCTAGTGGATGATTTAGATTTATATAATTTAATCTTTTATTGGATGTCATACTTACACTGCAAGGAACATCCATTTGCATGAATTGTTGTTTAATGAAGGTTAGATCTACATAGAAGGAGGGAGTTTTGTATTTTACTGGGGCTGAGTTCTGGTGTCTCTTGGGTACATGCTGGTATTCAATTTTTAACCTTGTAACCCGTGAAATGGATGCACAGGGCCTAACATAAGTGCCCCTCTTCACAATTATATTCAGAGAACTATTACTAATATTGCAATACAATGGCATTTATTTTTTGTGGATGTTCAGCTTTGGTTAATTCGTTCATTTTAGCTTCATATTCACCAAAAGAAAGGAAGTGCTCTGTGAAGCTCAAAAGCTTGTCTCTTACATCAGCTGAAGTTGGTCCAGTAAAAGATATTATCTCACCACTTTGTTTTAAAGAAAATAAATGACATTTACAGAACCATATATTTCAAGTCTTATCTTTTTTTCTCCCCTTCTTCAGATTTTTCCTCATTAATCTCCATATAGATTGAGACCACTGACATGCATTCTTTAGCAGCACGATTTACTGCATGTATAGACATGGCCTTTCTTCGGGGGTACAACAAAGCAATTAACAACCCTTTGTTGAAATACATATGACAGGATCATGCGACTGATTTACATTTACATCTTGTCTCATTGTGGGATCATTTAAAATCTAATCTAATCCCTTTGTTTCCAGTTTTCTTAGCCACAGGGCCAGATTTGTTCCTTCAACTTCCATGCATGAAAAACCAAGTATATCTGGACTCAGAAGGGCCAGTGAAAGCAGTGCATTCAGAGAATCATGATTTATTTCCCCAAACATGCTAGAATCCCTGGTAACTGGACCAAGATCTTTTGACTCTGTAGGTCAGGAGGGCTTGGGCTAGTGAAAAGATTGCTCTTTGCAGTATCATTCCCCTTCAGACTATAATATCTTATGATGGTTTCTCCTCCTCACAGTGACCTTTCACCATTAGGAAGTGGGAGATTTGAGAAGCAGTTGCTGGTGGGGACCACAAGAGTTGTGCACTCATTGTGGGAAGGAGGGGGCAGGAAAACCCATTCCCTACCCTTCTGACAGAATCATTAGGAAGTACCGGCAAAGTTTTTGCTTACAGTTTCCTGTCCCTCACTCAAAGCCTATATGGGATGTTCTGACCTAAGGCAGGTTTCAGGTGAAGACCAAGGTTGAGGAGTGGGTGGGTGGATGGGATGGATTAAATCACACCATGCTTGAGAAAGAAAACAAATTAATTGTCAAATGGAGCAGCAGCACCAACTCAGATGTTTCTTGGGTGATGGGAAATTCTGGTGTCCTTTGTTAGCAGGGATCCTATTCCAGTCTCTGCTCACCCCTCCCATAGGGACCCCCGGTCTCCCTCTGTTGGAGAGTATCTCCTCTCTCACCCACTCAGAGCACAAGCTGGTGCTGCCAGGAGTCAAGTTCTTCATGGATTCCTCAGCGCTCCATCCTACAAGTACAGACTCTCTGCACCCTGTCACATTACCCTTTGGAACAGATATCCCCTCAGATTTGAGCAGCATTTGAGACCCTGTGAGCCACATGGCAATACCACTCATGGAAATTTGGCCTAGCCACCTCTGCATCTGAATGGAGGGGTGGCTGGGTAAAATATCAACAGCATAGTGACCACGCAGCTGGAGTGACACTCATGCTCTTGATTGCTCCAGCAACAGCCATCTTAATTTAATATAGGACCACTGCTTAAAAGTGACCAAGACATCCCCTACCCCGCAACACCCTCCAAGATCCACAGTCTATGGAACTCTGAGCAAGGGCAAAAATCTTGGGAGAGGGGGAAAGGGGAAAAAAGCCCCCTCTAAGTCCCCACTAATTTGAGCCACTGAAATAGAGGAAGCTGATTGTGGTGTAAGAAGAGATCATGAGGTTATCAGGTACTGTACTGCTAGGGTTGCCAATTCCTGGAGGTTACATCCCATGACGATCTTCGGGGATTAAAGATTAATTTTTAGTCCCTGGAGACTCCAGGACAATCCTGGAGGGTTTGCAATCCTGGGCACTGCTCTCTCAGAACCCATCTCTCATCAGATCTTTAGAGCAGCACAGAGGTCAAAACAACCCTCTGAAAAAAGAACTCCACCACTCCCGAAATACCACAAAGCTAGTGAAAACAAATGAAAAGGCTGGCTGTGATATGGCTGACCTGGGGCCATGCCAGCTGGATGAATTCCTAAAAGAGGGGAAGGAAAATAGATCAGATATAGTTCTTGTGTTTCTTTAACTTCCTGCACACATCACTAAGACACTGTATTTACCCTAATACAAATCCAGCTCATATTAGCATCATAAGATGAGTGGTAGATGTATGCCCCCAAATGTGAGTTGATAACCATTCAGCAGTTTAGGTCTACTTTGACACAGAAAAGTCCATAAGCAACTGGGTCTTTTCTGTCATATCCTTAACTAATAGAATATTTTACCTCCTATAATGTGTTGAGTCTTCATAAGTCTTGCTAAGAAATGGTTTATAAAAACTGAGAAATTACTTAGGAAGGATAGCTAAATAAAAATGAAAGGACAAAAGACGGGGGAAATTTAAGAAGAATACATCACAAAGATTTCTTTGCATATTAAGTTGAAAAAGTTTCCCAAGTGAAAAGGTGAGAGCCTCGTTCATGAGGATATTTGAAATAGAAATGGACAAAGGATTAGTTAATGTTAAAAAAAATCTTGCACTAGCTAGGGTGGGGGACCAAGCTAAATAAGCTAAGAGATTTTCTACGTCACATTTCTACTACACTATTAGTTTAGCCTAGCTATTTAGGGAACAGCCTCACTCCTTTTCAAGACTCTGCCTTTGTTTCTAGGGGTAATTCTTTTCCCTCTCTTCTCAATGAGCCCTATTGCTCTCTGCTCCCTATTTGTAACAAAGAGTTCAGGAAAACACAGTTCAGTTCAAGTTCAGTCTGTTCCTAGAGCTCAGCACTCCTAACTGCTCTGGTCACAGCACAAATCTTGCAGGTGGCAACTGTGCTTCCTTTATAGTCTCACTCATTTAACCCAATTAGCACCTTCTTCATTACCCATATGCAGTTTCTTTTCTCCCAGACCACTGCATTTTAGTTTTTGTAACCTATTGTGACAGTGTATTTTCAAAGCTTGTGTTGCTATTTGGAGTTCCAGCCACATGCCTGTCACTATTGAGAAATAGGGTTTTATTGTGTCATTATTTCTACTTGCCAATTTATGGTACCATTAGCGCCTTCATTTCTATTTAGGTTTTAAAATTAAAACAGGAGGTAAAAATCAGTAGCAGCTGAGCTAGCAGGACCAGATGGATCAATGCATGGAGGTGAGCTTAAGAGGGAGCAGCAGTAGAAGAGGGATTCAACAGGTGTGAACAGTTAGTCAGTGCAGCTGCAGCTTTACTAGCTAGCTGAAAAGGGGGAGCTGCAGTTACATGCAGTGGGTTGCTGCCAGGAAGATGTTGTGAGCCTTCAAGAAAAGAGCAGAAGTCAGTGGTGGAATTGCAGAACTGGCTCTTTACAGAGAGAAGTTTGCGCTGTAGCTCTTCGACATTTCCCAGTTGTTCCCACTGTATATTTTAACAGGGTTAAAAATGGAATCACATGTTGGGTTTTTTTCATCAGAGAAATACTGTCTGAACAGAGCTTTCCTCTACACAGTCAGATATAATCAACACATGCTTTCTTCACTGCCTATTGCGGTTGAACAACAATATTACTATTGGCGAGGGGAGGGAGAATCAGAGGGATTGGTCCTTGTCACTCCCATAAATTGACTGACTATGGCCCCTTGCAGGTATGGGATGATAGCAGAGGGTACGTGTGGACAAAACCTTTTGTTAATGAAACTTGACTTTTTCACCAAAACAAAAAAAATTACAGAAAATTTTCATTACTGTTCGTGTGTGTGTGTGTGTGTGTGTGTGTGTGTGTGTGTGTGTGTGTAGGTGAATGTTTACCGAAAAAAAAAAAAAATGAAGCTTTCAGTTTCAGTTCTCTGCTGAAATTTATTTCCCCACAGAAAATTTAAGGAAAAACACATTTCCTATAAGAAATTATTAGTGTGTTTTCAATTAGTATCCTATCCAGGCTTCTTATAGCTCTGAAGGAATGCTAGTGGCAGCATACTGCCTGCTCCTGTGTAGAGAGCCTGTATAAATACTAAGTATTATTATTTGTTTTGTTTTTCATATCATGTTTGTAAATTACTTGTAAAGCCCTAAAAAACTGGCATTGTTGCTTTGTGATACAGACAGCACAATTATATGAGCCTTTCATTCAAATTGGAGGGAAAAACGACATAGTGCTATCTAAAATAGGAAGAAAAAAGACAATGTGGTATTTCTCTCTTCATGAAGGTAATGAAAGAATAAATGTGGACTCCATTAATTTGGCATTTTCACCATGATTTATGTATGTCAAACAGTTGCTTTAAAAAAGTGACAAAGAGTCCTGTGGCACCTTAAAGACTAACTAAAGTATTAGAGCATAAGCTTTCGTCAGAAATGGGTATTAGCCCACGAAAGCTTATGCTCTAATACTTTAGTTAGTCTTTAAGGTGCCACAGGACTCTTTGTCACTTCTGCAATTCCAGGCTAACATGGCTACCCCTCTGATTCTTGAGTTGCTTTAAAGTTGTAAACCAGTGTCTAAATGGTAACTACTACGACTGCAATATCTCTGCAGAAGTTACTTACATAATGAACTATATAGACAACAAGGTCTAGTATCACATGCTGGAGATTTTATGCAAAGCCCATGTTATGTGGTAACACTTTCAGTCAAACTAAAGGAGTACATACATTGCAAAAGGTGGCATAGGATAAAAGTTTAGATTTGAAAGAGTGAGCAACAGATCTACACTTCATGTCAACTGCCTAGACAACACATGACAAGACACAGGAGAGTTGCTTTATGAGAGTTAATTGATACTGAAACATATAGAAGGTTGAGTCTATAATCATACTAGTGCCAGAATTTTGCTGATCGTTGGACAGTTTTAGATAAACTTTATAAAGCAAAGACGATACAGCTGTTAAACCTCACCTTTTTACCTTGGCCAGGGAACTCTCTAAGAGAGCAGATGGTCCTGAGTTTCAAGCTATGAATCACTGTCATTGACTCTCTTCAAGCTGTGTTATAGTACGTGGAGTTGACAAACCCCAGAAGGTAACATTTTCATTACTATCTCTGTCACTCTGATTGAGCACCCTTGCTGCTGAAATGATCTTTATCACTACCATGCTAAGGCTCTAGAAATGTATAGAAAGATTCAGCTAATCACTATGGGTTTGTCTTCATTGTTGTGCTACACAGGAACAGTAAGTGATGCAATGTGCAACATGATAGCTACAGGTGTATTTCAAATAGGCTGGCCCCATTTTTGACATCCTCATCTACACATACCTGAGGAAGTACCCCAACTTAGCCCAAGCTTTCCAGGACTACACAAATGGGCTAATGAAGCTTGAAGGGAAGGAAATTGAGAGAGGAAGGACAGACACCAAGGAGAATGAAAACCCCTAGATCCAAATAATGGAAATCATCTGAAGAGGTGACTGCTCAGAGTTAAGAAGGAGAAAAACAGGGTTAGGGAATTCAGGGGATCAGACAAGTTGGGAGAAAAGAGAAAATATCTGACTGGGCTGCACAGTATTGGGATTCCCTTTGAGACTTTTTCCATTCAGCTTATCCAGTACACCATTTCAGTTTTGGGAGAATGCTTCATCCAATTTTCTGGGATCCAAAAACTCAGTTCAACTCTAGGTTTCATCACTCATGTTCCTTTACTTTGCATACAGCAAAGTTACACTGAGTTGATCAGATTTAAGTATACAGGGTGGGTATAAGGTAGAGCACACATCCAAAGTTGCACAGAAATCTTCTCCTTTCATATGTATTTCCACATCTCATTGCATTTGCTATACATTATATCACACATATTTGAGTTTGCTTGATTACTTTGCAGAAACTAAACCATATGCAGCATGCTTTGTCCATGCTCAACCTCCTCTGTACATTCCTAACTTATCTTGTTCATTGTTAGCAAATAATTCCCTGGATGTTTTCCCTCTTATCTTATCTTGTTCAGACATTTTGTCTTTTTAGCCTATTGACTTTAGCCTAATTATTCAGGCTATGATTTTGTCATGGAGGTTGCAGAAGTCATGGAATCCATCTCTTCCAGCAATCTCCGTGACTTCAGCCTTTAGTGGTTGGGAGCTGCAGGGCCCTCTGCCTCCAGCGGGGATAGGGAGCAGGGGGTCCTCCGGCACTTCTGGCAGCCCTCCAAAGTTCCCAGCCACTACTGACGGTGGGGGACTCCCGAGACCCTGGCCACTGCAGATGGCAGGAGGACTCCCCAAGTTTCTTCCGGCAGAAGGATGCCAGTGGGAGAATCCCCTGGCTGCCAAAGGCAGTGGAAAATACCTCAGCCCCTGGCAGCAGCAGAGGAATTTCCGAACCCCCAGCAGAGGATCCCTGGTGGGACAATCCTGGGCTTGAGCCTCTGGCCGCCGCCAGTAATGGTGGGAGAATCCACAAGTCCCCGGCCACTGCAGAATCCCCGAGCCCCCGACAGAGAACCCTTGAGTCCTCGGACTCCAGTGGGTGATCCCCTGAGGCCCTGGCTGCTGTGGTAGCCCCTAGCTGTCAAGGGCAAAGGAGGAATATCTGAGCCCCTGGCAGAGGACTCCTGGCAGGAGAAGCCTGGGCCAGAGTCCCTGGCCACTGATGATGGCTGTGGTGGAGGAACCCATCAGCTGCTGTGGGGGAATCCTTGAACTCCTGGCAGAGGACCCCAGGCCCTAGGCCCTGGCTGGATGTGGCAGGAGAACCCCAAGCCTCCAGCCACCATAGGAATCCCACAGCTCCTGGCCCCCAGGCAGAGGGTGCCCTTGAAGTATCAGAGGTACCCTGCAGACTCCAGCTGCTGCAGGTGGCTCTTAGACGCTGCACTGCTTCAGGCAGTGTGGGGATCTGCAGATGCCCATTTTGTCAGGTTTATTTTTGGTAAAAATCATAGACCAGTCATGGTTTCCATGGATTTTTTGCCCATGACTTGTCCCTCACTTTCACTAAAAATATTCATGACAAAATCTTAGCCTTGCTAACGATCTGCTAACCTTCCTATCCTCTAAGAAATGAAGTCTCCCTTCATGTGTTAACTACCCATGTCTGGCCAGGCATCAGCTACAGGAGGAAGAAGAATGCAATTGTCAACTAATTAAAAATTGCTCAGAAACATATAAATATGTGAATGTCTGACTGACCTGAAGAATCTTGAACAAATTCAGAAATGTTTCCTTTTATATAACCATCATTGGTTACAAAGAAATAGTTACAGTCCAATGTCAGGACATGAACATAACTGCCGTAGAGCAAATCCTGTTCCCTTTTCCATGGGTCAGAGGAGCCAGTGGATCCTACTGCATGGTGACTGGTGGAGGCAGTTGTGGGCACTACAAGAAAGTGCAGCCACAGAACTCTGCTCTGTCAGGGCTCTATTCTTGCCATAGTGGTAGCATAGGGGTGTTTGGATGGTCTTCGTGAGACTGCAGCCGCTGGATCCATTACCACCATGACATTGGTAGAACCAACAGGGAGTGCAGCCAGAAGTTATTGCAGTGGCAACTGAGGTGCATGAGGGGAATTTTGGACCTTCCCCTGCTTAAACCACTAGTCAACCTGCAGTGCCAAGCCCATTTACTCAGACGTGATGCACAGACCAGGGGTTGGGCCATTATAAAGTTCTCTACTGGGTAATCTTCCAGGAGTGTTTAGGATACTGTGGATTGTTAAACTACCTAGCATCTATCTAGTTGTGTCTTTATTTTATATATTTATTTATTCTCAAATGCATTTGAAATATGATTGCTTCTTTCATCTTTCTAAGGATACTGGTCAGATTTTCTTTTGCTGTAAGTACATCTCACTCCAGCTGCCTCATTTTCTACATCTCTTTGGGGATTAACCTACAGGAAGAGCAGATAAAAGTAGCACCCCTTGCTTGCCTTTGACGTTTCTGCCTCACGAGGTAACAACTACTGGGGTCTCAATTGCTCGAAGCTGTCTGCCCTCCTCCTCTAACCAAGCCAGTGCTGTCCACTTTTGGGGTTGTTCTAGGTGTCTCAGAGTATTTCCATTGGAGTGGTGCTTATGACAATTTATGGCACTACAACCATCTTCCTGAAGGACTTTCCTTTGCCATGGGATCTGTTCCTTAATTACATCTAATGGAATCATTGGTGGAATCCGATTCTTGGACTTGCAGTTACCTGTCCCTATATTTTCAGTCAATGCATTATATCAGCCATCGAGCAAACTAGATTTGATTAGTAGGGAATATTTAAGTGTTCTTTTTCCTTTTATGGTTGCAGAATATGATTTCAATTAACTTTTTCTTTCTTCTTATAAACTCCACTGAAGAAGTAAGGGGAAAAATAAAAAACATAGTTTGGTTCATTGAACACCATAACCTAATGGATCAGATCAAAAAATCTCCAGGCTGTTCTGAGATATGAAAAAGGCAAACTTTGATTTCATTTCTCCCCAGAGTTGTGAGATGTGACAAGGAAAAGTACTAAGAAGAATTGAGCTGTGTAGTGTGAGCCCTGACAGAAAAGATGAAGAATACGAAGCTGAAAAAGAAAAGGCCAAGTACCCAAATGGTTGGTATTCAGGCTACTTTCTCCAGTCGAGTTTGTTGTGTGCAGCAATATGGCACTCTGTCTATATCATGGATATCTTATAGCCTGGAGTGCAGTAGAAGAAAATTGCAGTTTAAGATGATACATCTGAACATTTTGCTAAGAATCCACTATATCTAATATTGGTCTCTCTACTATAGTTACTGAGGTACAGACTATATGGAATGGTAGGTCCCGGTTAGATGGGGAAACATATTAGAAAGCAGCAAGTGAAAAAAAGCGTGGGTCCAACTGTAC
The DNA here is from genome assembly GCA_007922305.1 of Dermatemys mawii. Taxonomy (NCBI): domain Eukaryota; kingdom Metazoa; phylum Chordata; order Testudines; family Dermatemydidae; genus Dermatemys; species Dermatemys mawii. The sequence goes on from ML677332.1 coordinate 28,573,027, forward strand.
GTTGAAAAATACCACCAAACACATGGAAAATCCTGTGCCTTCTTGACAAGAGGTTATATATCAATTCAGTTTAATTGTGTTTTATTCATGTAAATACGCTCGAAGGTCCAGGCACCGCGTGTATGATTTTACAAACTGACTTATATACAAACTTGCTATTATTACATTATTAATTTAAATGGATGGTGTTTTTCTTTTCTGGACTGGTGAAAAGAACTATTACAAAAAACAAGTTTGCAAGTCAAGGCAGGCTTTTATGGATCTCTACTGTTTCAAAGTAATAAAGCAGTTTCTATATTAAGAAAAATTGTGAAGCATCTGTTATTATGGCACATATATTCTTTTGAGAAATGAATTTAATTTTCTAGCATCAAATATCTTTCCATTCTACTCCATATTTTAACAATGGCGGTTTGTAAAAGATTATATATGTGTAGACAAATGCACACACTTAATGCTTCTAAAATACCCTCCTCAGAAAACACTGTATAAACACTAAAAATTGTAACCTCGTGACACCTTTGTGATGTGGATATTATCCAATATTACAGATTGGTAAGCTGAAGCACAGTGAGGTGAAATAACTAGCCCAGTTTTCTTCCCCTGTGTTATATGTTAGTATTCTCTTAACTTTCTTACACCACGTAAGAAGAACAACCCTGTCTTTTGTGCGCAGGTATTCAAATGGACAAATTCACATGGGTGAAGGCTTTAATTTTTACCAACCCAGTACACCCATTGCCTAGTATACATGTGACAGTTAAGATTCAGACACCCCAATGGGAGAACAAGGGATCTGAACCCGAAAGAGTGTGCAATTGAATCAATTGGTTATATAAAATGTAACTGTGTATAAAAATATGTTGAGTAAGGTCTTTTATGAAAGCCTACAATGTTCTGAATTTGATGGTCATTATGATATATAGACTGTGGTTATGAATCTGTGCATATAAATATACAGAATACTATGCTCATTGCCTGTACTATGATTTCAAATACATCTAACAGCAGGGAGGAGCTTCTCCAAAGCCAAATGGTTACACAAAACCAGATGCAAGTAACAATCCATGGTACAACCCCAGAAGAGAAAAATGATGGACCATTACTGTGAGTGGGAACACACTGGGACATCCCAACTGCCAAGCTGAGAGGCAATTTTCCCTAGCATAAGTCACCATGAGAAAGAAAAATACAAAACAAACAAAGCTGCAAACCTCTAAAAGAGTCATGAAGTGAAGGTGATCCAGAAACTGAGGGGAAACCTTTAAGTAGGAAAGTGCCCATGAAATGCTGGATCCCTTCTCTGACATAGGTTATGCTAGGAAACTGTTCAAAGGTAGCAGGTAACTTGTATTAGAAAAAAGAATTATCTAATAGAGAAGTGCAAAAAATTGAAGTTGCCTCTTTATGTTTATTTTCTGTGCAACTTGTATATGTTTGCTTTTTTCCTTTTCTTTCAGATTGTGAATCTGTGGTTTTCCTATTCAATTAATTTTTTGTTTATTTTTACCCAAAGCAAGTCGCTGTTATGCAAACACTGTGGAATATGTGTCCCAAAGTGAATTAATTACTGGAGGCTGTTTTCACTCCTTTAGCAGTGATGAACCAGAGGGGGAAAGTCTGAATATCTGGGAGTTGAGAGCTGGGAAAAGATGGATGTGAGGAAACTGGGACTGCAAGGGCTGTTGGGGTCACCTTCTAAGGCATAAGTAGACTGGTGGAAGCCAGGGTGAGACATTTATGATTTTGGGCTGGCTACTGGTGCCCGGGCTTGGAGCCACAGCAGCAGAGCACAAAGGCATCCGCAGTTACAAGGCATGGGGTATCAGAACTCCATATTGATCTGGGTGATCCCTGGACCACCACACATGTACACTTTGTAAATTTTTCAAGAGGAAAAAAAAAGTTGTGCTAGCTATCTAAGGAAAAGGCTATCACAGGGCATGTACATCTTTTTATGAAAAGGAAGGCAAACAAAATTTTGACGTAAGTCAAAGTTTATAAAAGATTGACTTGGATTATACTCGTTGTGGGAGTAATTTTACTTAAATTCCTCATTAGAGATTCAATCTCTATTTATATTAGATTATCAATCAGGCGATATCATTGAGTGGCAGGTGGGAATAAGGTCAAAACTGCAATATGCTTATCTTTGGACTAAATGAATAGCTGTTTTATAGCCCTTCAAATAGGACCACAGATCTTAATTATCCAATGATGGTCTGTCTAGATACAGTCACGTGGAAACCAGAGAACATGGTGCCCCAATAGACTCATGTGTAGATCCCACAGTACTAGTTAACTATATCAAATTGTGTATATGTTTTTTTTTTTTTTTTTTTACTATTTTATTTCTTTCACAATGGATCAGATTTTTAAATACTCAGGACCCACAGCAGAGGCTAAATTTTCATAATTTCTTATGTGTTCACTTGAAAGTCTGGCCACTTATTTTAGTGGGAGCTGAGCTGTTTCAAAAATCCCATGGAGGGTGCTGAGCCCTCCTGAAGATGCTCACTATTGTGTTTCTTGCATGTCTGTCTTGTTTTCATTATATAAAATGTTTCATGATGAAATCTCATGTGGCAGCCCAATCTAGAAAGATAAACACCTCAGTTACTGGAACTACGAAACTTAATGACAAAAAAAAAAAGAAGAGCACACATGTCACACAAGCATTCAGTCTTTTTAGTGAGAAAAAGGTTTTCCCAACTAGTCCAAAATAAGAGGCAAGGAAGTCAGCAATGAAGTGGGGGTTTGAGAAAGGAAAGGAATTGTTGTAGCAAATGTTTAAACCAGTAAATGATTGGTATTTGTTGGGTTTGAATTCTGAATTTGGGATGAAAATGCAGACTGCTTCTTACTTTATCCAAATGATTTGTTTATGTGTTATAAATGAAGAATGATTATTAGTACACTCACATACCCAAACAGCAGCTTAAGGCATCTGGGGGTTGAACTGAGTAGGGTACCTAAATGTGGGATCAAGGTAAAATCTTGGCTCCATTGGACTCATTGGCAAAACTCCAACTCATTTACTTAAACAGGGCCAAAATTCACCCTTAAGCATTAGAGTTAATGCCCAAATGCTAAATTATGTGTCTTAACTTATGCACCTAAGACTGACATTTGGACATAGACAGCCTGATCCTCATTTACACTAAGGGCCTGATCCAAAGCCCACCAAAGTAAATGGAAAGACCCCCAACTGACTTCAATTAGCTTTGAATGAGATCCTAAATCCCTGGTAGTGTAAAAGGGTCTTAAAGTGGATGTAAATGTAAATTACTCCAACCTTAAGGCCTCCTTACACTGCCAGAGCTGGAGATTTAATTCCAGCTTGAGGAGACATACCTGCAGTAGATCTGAGTGCACTAAAAATAGAAGTGTACCTGTGGCAACACAGGCAGTGAGGGTCAAGTACAATCTCATCCAAGACCTTAGTTATGTACTCAGGGCGCCTACCTGCTTGCACCACCATGGCTATACTTCTGTTGTTATCACGCTAGTTCAATTAGTGTTAGTGTGGGCACGTCTACTCAAGGTGCAGTGTAGAGATATCCTTAGTGTGAATAAGAACAGGCCCAGAGATTCATAGCTATAGGGCTACAAAGCTCCCAGACACTTCATCAAATGTTATCAGTTCATAGGAGGGTGATCAGACAGCAAATGTGAAAAATCGGGATGGGGGTGGAGGGTAATAGGATCCTATATAAGAATAAGTCTTGTATCAGGACTATCCATATAGTTACCCTAGTTTGTAACAAAACTCTAGTGTACCCTAGTTTGTTACCCTAGTTTGTAACAAAACTCAGAAGCTTCATTAAAGGCTTGTCTATATTTCGAAAGTTACTAAAAAAGCTATTCCAGAATAAGACTGTCCACACAAAGTGCTATATGGAAACAATTATTCCAGAATAGCTATTTTGGTAAATCTCCAAGTGTAGATAAGCAGTAAAAGGTCATCACATTTTTGAAACAGTCTAGTGGCCTAAACACACATCTGAGAGTGAAAAGCTACAAAGTTCTAATCCCCATCTGTCACTAAATTGTTGTGCATGGCTTTGGATAAGTAACTTTCCCTTGTTATATTCACAACGTCTTGTTCTAAAAATTACAGCTAATAATACTTACTGGGTTGTTGCGAAACATAATGTTTTTGGAGCCTTCGACAATTTAATGTGCTATATAACTGCCAAGCTGTGTTCCCTGTAAGCTGCCTGCTTGCGGGGCCGCGCAAAAGAAATTCAGATGCAGGCTGGCTCCAGGCACCAGCTGAGGAAGCATATGCCTGGGGTGGCACATGTGAAGGGGGGCAGCATTCCGGTCAATCTTGGGCTGGCGCAGTCCAGGCGTCCATTTATTTATTTATTTATTTGCTTGGGGTGGCAAAAATGGTAGAGCCGGCCCTGTTCAGATGACGCCCAGATGATTAGCAGAGCATGCATAGCTAACAGCACTTGTTCAGGTGCCCTTCCCCCATGTTGCTCAACCCTGAAGCTGCTTCCGGGACCATCGTGCTGACTGTGCAGAGGAGGCGGTGATAGAAGGAGGGTGCTCATGTCAGGGTGTCCCCTTCCCACCACCCCTCAGGACTCGGAGCTGCTGCAGTGAACCCTGAGTACTTCTCTTAAAGAGACAGTGCACTGCTTCTGAGATTTCTCCAGCAGCCCCGCTTGCTCTCCCTTTCACACACACGTGCACACACACGCACACACAGAGTCTCTTTCACACTCACCTCCCAACACACAGTCTCTTTCACACTCACCTCCTAACAGGTACTTGTATTATTGTTGTTGGTACTTCTTGATACTTCCTGCAATTCACATATATTCTCTGTAATTTTATTCTTTCAAAGTGTGTTATTTTAGTGATTTGACTGGTCTATGCCTTTCGTAATTTTTAGTTCTCTTACACTTAATTTAAATTCTTTGAGTAGTGAGTTCTAAAATGCATAACCTGTTCTGGCCAGAGTAATTATCCCTACGGCGAATTTTAAAAAAACATATATTGTATCCGTGTTTTTTTGTTTCTACTGGTGGCGCACATCCGCACATACCTCGGTGCACATAACAAAATTTACTCCGCACATGGATGGAAAAAATTAGAGGGAACACTGCGTGCCAACTTCTATTATTCTTGTGGCAGAACAATAGCATCAGCCAGTGACTTGCCCAGTTAATAATTAAAAATATCAAGAGATAAAGGCTCCCAGAAGCTTCAGAGGAGTTACCACCAAAGCATATGCTGAATGGAAAGAGTGTTTGGCACTATTAACAGAATTTACCAAAGGATCTGCATGTCTTCCAGCTGTAAATGGCTTCACATAGGCTATTCATTAGAGTCTCTTTTCAACAAAAGCCAAGGATCTTTTGAAAGCTCTTGTATAAAATAAAGCTTGGGGATTTTCTTTACAGATAGCACATAAAAGCTTTCCCTTCAAAGCCATTCATACTTCGTTTCCACATGTGGCCATCCGGGAGTTTTCCCCCATCTCATATGCCCTTATAATTATTTCATTGTCATATATGAAGTTATTTCCTACCTCACTTTTAAACCTAAATCTAATAGTGAAATACTGATTGACAGTGTTAAAGAAGGTATGATACAATTTGCAGATATCAGTAACATACATTTATGGGGACAATAAAGTCCTTTAAGAGGGCCTTCCCATATTGTGTTAGGATTTATCCCTATGCATAACCTGCAGAAATTCTTGTTTTCTACCTATGGTGGAGGTTATTACTAACTAGAATGTAAATGAAAAACAGACAGGAAGAAAGGTTGAAATGCTTGAATGAATCAGCCAATGTATTTGAACCTCTGCCCTCTACTGGATGGTATCTGAACTGCTCAACTGTATGTCATAGACCCTGTATTAACAGCTAGCCAAGAGTCTCTAGCTAAAATGTAAAGGGATGCGTCCTTAGAATATGAGATTATAGATTGTATCTCTATGGTAGCCATGAAGTTAGCTAGTTTAGACAACATACAAACCTAGACTTACTTATATTGCAATAATAATACTATGAATGTGATTAATATACCCTTTTTATATTGTCTTGCACTGTCATTAAAATTATTTAGAAAATAAGCCATTCATGCTAGTTAAGATATAATACACCAGACTGTAAATATATTAATCAAATAATATATTAAATAATATAATTAATTAAAATAACATTATGTTGCAGAGTCAAGCACTCAAAAGTTAGAATATGCCAGACTTGAGGTTTCTCATGTAACCTTGATTTGGTCCTCATGTGTGTATGCATTTTAACTTTATGATCACCCACTATTATTTCTGCTTATAATGTCAATAAGTATTCAAATGATTATATATTAAATAATGAGCAGCAAAGGGAAATAATAGCTTCCATTTTTGACACTGCAAGTTAAGGACAGAATTATGAATATGTTATATTTTGAGGTGATAACTGGCATAATTTAAATATCTAGGTACATGACTGCACCTGGAAATTAGTTGGTTAGATGTTTGAATGACCTATATAGAACTTGTAAATGTGCAGGGACAACATCAGAGACATACGGTATGGCTACACTACTGGCTGGATCGGCAGGTAGCACTCGATGTATTGGGGATCGATTTATCTAGTCTCATCTAGACACAATAAATTGATCCCTGAATCGATGCCTGCACTCCACCTTGGCAGGAGGAGTAAGCAAAGTCGGTGGGGGAGCAGCCATGGTTGACCCGCTGCCATGGAGATGGCCAGGTAAGTCAACCTAAGGTAGTGTGACTTCAGCTACGCTGAATTTGCATAGCTGAAGTTGCATATCTTAGGTCAACCCTCTCCCCCACCCTTCCTGGTAGTGTAGCTGAGCCCTTAGTTAAAGCTGAGCTGTGCATGTACATATGACTGTGTGTGTACACACATGCAAATGTACATTTTATTACTGGACCAACTGACATGCGCGTTTCCATGGCCTGCACTAGTAATGATGACTGGTGACACTCAGGCCTGGTCTACAATTAAAACTTAGGTTGACCCAGCTATGCCACTTGTGAAACATTTTGTGCCCCAAATGCCATAGTAGCTCCAGGGTTCTCCAAGATTGCAATCTCCAATCTCTAGGTACCCAAAGCGAATGGCTGCAAACTCCTACCCAGATGCCGATTAATAATAATAATAATCCTGGCTGTGGCTGCTATATGATCAGCAGCTGCTGAGGAGCTGAGGAGCCAACAGTATCTTTAGATTATAAGTACAAGTCACCAATAGTGGACAAAGTCAGACAAGGTAGGTGAGCTAATATCTTTTATTAGGCCAACTTCTGCTGGAGAGAAAGACAAACTTTTGATCTGCACAGAGCTCGTCTTCAGGACTTGGAAAGTACTCAGAGTGTCAAGGTTAAATACAAGGTAGAACAGTTTAACATAAGTAGTTAACACATATTCCAAGGGACCATTCAATGTGAAGTGGCTTGTTAAATGCAGTCATAGAACAAAAGTGGGGTAAGTGGGTTACAGATTGTTGTAATAAGCCATAAATCCAGTGTCTTTATTAAGACCATGATTTTTAGTGTCTAGCAAAGTTATATATTTAAGCTCCCAGGTTTGTCTTTTGAAAGTGTTGTTCAGATTTCCTTTGAGGAAGAGGACTGATAGGTCAGATATAGAGTGATCATTTTGTGAAAAGTGTTCACCCACAGCTGAAGTGATGTTTTTGTCTTTTATCATTTTCCTGTGTGAGTTCATTTGAGAGTTTAGTGATTGTCCGGTTTCACCCAGCACTCTAATATCCTGGGACCAACGCAGCTACAACACTGTATGCAATAGTGAACAAACACCATCAGTTAAATGGGGTGAGATCACTCACCCTCACTGCATCATTAGATTGATAGCATTGATGGAATTTTTCTATCAACCTAGCTATCATCTCTTGGGGAGCTGGATTCCATATGCCAATGGGAGAACTCTTCCCATCACTGAAACGTCTATATTAGCATTTCTCAAATGTGGCCACCAGGGGCTTTTCTTGTGGCCGCAGCCTTCTGGCAGCTGTGACTGGGGAGGGGACAGCAAAGCAACAGCTGTTCCGCTGGAGCTGCCTTCAGGGGTTGGTTCCTACCCATTCCGGAACAACAAACACAGTAGAAGCAGGTAACCAGTGTGAATTCCCCACCTTTTCAGGGATGGTGTGGCTCAGGCTTCAGGTTTCTGCCCTGGGATGATGGATGGCAGGCTCTGGCCATATGGTGCCAGACTATGTCCCCAAGCCACAAGGTTCAGGATTCACCCTCCCACCATCACCTCAACCCCTACTGCCTCCTACAGATCCCCATTGCCCCTGGACCTCATGCCTCCTTATCCATCTCCTCATCCAGGGCTTAATTTGTCCCCCAGCATGCCAGGGCTGAGTAGGTCTGCTGTGAAAAGTGATATTAAGAAATATCACCTTTCAGAGTAGCAGACTTACTAACTAACAAGCTAAAAAAAATCAAGACATGCAAAGCATGTTCTTTTTGTTTCAATTCTGTTTAGGTTCAGTAAGGAATAGAGACAATTGTACATTATTTTTATTATTGAGTCTGCCAAAAAACCCACCACCCCTTTATAAATAAATTTCTATGATCGGGACATGTATATGTGCATATTTATTGGTTTTTCCTAAAGTTAATTAAGAATTTTAGGAAAAATTCTCAGAGCAGCCACCAGCAAAAGTTGATGGCCATTTTCTGAGACCATCAAAAATATGTTGTGAAAGCCCCTGCACATCACTTAAGTGTAGACATAGCCTAAGAAGGAGGCTTCTGGGGCTCCCCACAGCTCCCTGGCAATGTGACTCCTTTGTTGCTGCACTAACAGGGGAGTCCCTGATTGCCCAGACAACACAAATTAATTTTCATACAGCCTATGCTGGCAAGATGCACAGCACAAATGATAATGTCAGAGACACATAGGCAAGGATGTCACAGTAAACAATAAAACATTCTGTAATTACATTAGAGACAAGAAAGCTGCATCTGTAACTTGGGGATTATCTAGACCAATGAGGGAATAGAGTTGATGTGGGCAATTAAATCTGAGAGTGGAGTAGCAGACAAGCTGATGCAAAAAATAAGATAAAATCATTTAATCTTTACTGTAGAAGCCATCAGGGATATTCCTATTCCAAGGACTTTTCTTAATGGAAATCAGACCATGGCCTTGACAGAGACTGAAGTCTCTAAGGAGCTCAACAACTAGGACAGCATAGTATTCATCTGGGGGGTCTGAAGTACAGAAAGTGAAGTAGCAGAGTTAATGAGGAAGGTATGCAGTGTGCTTTTTAAACAGTGACCATTCTTGAAGATGGGAAAGTCATTTGTGTGATTCCTTGTACTGAAACAGAAGCCAGGGAAAATCCTGGGATATATAGCTTGGAAAATCTCATCTCTGCTCTGGGAAAATTCACAGAGAGTCTAATTAAGAAGTGAAGTTGGTATGTATAGCCTGACAGTCACACCATCCTGGTTCTTTCAAGGGGAAACTGGGACTCACTAACCTCACTGAGGTATCTGAAATTGTTTATAATGTGATAGATAAGGATAGGCACAATAGCTTGAAAGATTTGACAAGTCCATTAAAAAAAGGAGTGTTAAAGAAATAAGTAGTTATAGGCTGAGTGATCAAGAGATATGCCCCAATTTTAGTACTGGGACTAGATATAAGAGATGATGAATCCATTTCTTTCGATATTCAGAACTTGTAAAGCTAGCTAGAATTGTTGCTAAATATGATGATAGTTAATGAAAACTGATCAAGTCCTTCTTTTTAACTCTGCTCCATAACAGAAATCAGAGTCTCTGGATGAAATGAATGGGAGCTAAACAAATGAAGTAGGGCTGTCAAGCAATTAAAAAAGTTAATTGCAATTAATTGCATGATTAAAAAAAATTAACACCAAAAGCTCATCTGCCTCGCCCCACTTATCAGCAAAGATAAAATAGACAATGTTTTGATGATGTCTTACTTAGGGCCTAATTTTGCAATGACGACAATCATAAGATTGTAGAATTGTAGGACTGGAAGAGACCTTCAGAGGTCATCTAGCCTAATCCTCTGCACTCATGGCAGGATTATTATCTAGACCCGCCCTGACAGGTGTTTGTCTAACCTGCTCTTAAAAATCTCCAATGATGAAGATTTCACAACTTTTCTAGGCAATTTGTTCCAGTGCTTACCCACCCAGACAGTTAGGAAGTTCTTTCTAATGAACAACCTAAAGCTCCCTTGCCACAATTTAAGCCCATTGCTTCTTGTCTATCCTTGGAGGTTAAAAAGAACATTTTTTCTCCCTCCTCCTCATAACAACCTTTTATGTACTTGAAAAATATTATTATTTCTCCCTCAGTCATCTTTTCTTCAGACTAAACAAACCCATTTTTTTTTAGTCTTTCCTCATAAGTCATGCTTTCTAGACTTTCAGTAATTTTTGTTGCTCTTCTCTGGACTTTCTCCAATTTCTCCAAATCTTTACTGAAATGTGGTGCCTAAAACTGGACACAATACTCCAGTTGAGGCCTAATCAGTACAGAGTAGAGTTGAAAAATTATTTCTTGTGTCTTGCTTACAACATGCCTGTTAATACATTCCAGAATGATTGTTTTTTGCAACCGTGTTACGTTGTTGACTCATATTTAACAATGATCCCCAGAAGCCTTGCTGCAGTATTCTTTCCCAGGCAGTTTTCCATTTTGTATGTCTGAAGCTGATGGTTCCTCCTAAGTGGAGTCTTTGCATTTGTCCTTATGGAATTTCATCCTATTTACTTCAGACCATTTTTCCAATTTGTCCAGATCATTTTGAATTTTAATCCAATCCTCCAAAGAACTTGCAATCGCTGCCAGCGTGGTTTCATCCTCAAACTTTATAAGTGTACTGTCTATGCCATTATTTATATCATCAGTGAAGATATTAAAGAGAACCAGACCCAGAACTGATCCCTACAAGACCCCACTCGATATGCCCTTCCAGCATGACTGTGAACCATTGATAAGTACTCTCTGTGAACTGTTTTCCAACCAGTGTAGCACCCATCTAATGGTAGCTCCATCTAGGTTGTATTTCCCTAGTTTGTTATGAGATGGTCATGTGAGAAGTATTGAAAGCATTACTAAAGTCAAGATGTATAATTTCTACCACTTCCTCTTTATCCACAATGCTTGTTAACCTGTCAAAAAAAGCTATCAATTTAGTTTGACATGATTTGTTCTTGACAAATCCATACTGACTGTTATTTATCACCTTATTATCTTCTAGGTGTTTGCAAATTGATTGCTTCATTACTTGCTCCATTATTTTTCTGGATACTGAAGTTAAACTGACTAGTCTGTAATTCCCCAGTTGCCCTTATTCCCTTTTTTATAGATTGGCACTATATTTGCCCTTTTCCAGTCCTCTGAAATCTCCCTAATCTTCCATGACTTTTTGAAAATCATTGTTAATGGCTCAAATATCCCCTCAGTCAGCTACTTGAATTTCTAGGATGTATTTCATAAGTCTCTGGTGACTTGAAGACGTCTAACTTGTCTAAGTAATTTTTAACTTGTTCTTTCCCTAGTTTAGCTTTTGATTTACCTTATTTTAATGCCATTCACTGTGTCAATCACTACTAAACTTTTTGGGGAAAAGTTAAGCACAAAAGTCATTTAATACTTGTTTTATGTTCAGATTTTCTGTTATTGTTCCCCCACCCTTTGTTGAGTAAAGTGTCTACTCTGTCCCCAGCCTTTCTCTTGCTTCTAATGTATTTGTAGAATATTTTCTTGTTACTCTTAAGGTCTCTAACAGCATTCCTTTTACAAAATTCACTGCAGAACATTTAGTAGTGAACTATGACATGCTGTAAACAGAGATGGGCCTGAACCAGATCACTAAATCTGAACTCCCTGAACTTTGAGGAACTACTCATGAGGTCCAGATACAAATCTGAATTTAATAACTCAGTAGCTTGTTACTATAATGGGCTTGAAATGAAATCTTAGAGCTAAACTTCAATCATTTATGGAGAATCAAAATTCTTATTGGACTCTAAACTCTGTGACTTGGGTTCATCTTCAAAGATAAGTAATTAAAATTAAATAATATGAACACCAATTGAACAAACCATATTTTAGTAGGAATTCTCATTCTATTGTTGCAGTATTTGTTTGATTACTTGATATGATCACTAATCTGCAAGGCTGCTTCATGGAGAGTAGAGTAAACATCTGAAATTCACTGCAACAGGAGGTCACTGAGTCAAATAGTGTACCTGAGGGCTGGAAAAATGCACAACCATTATTTGAATTTCTGTTGATACATAGAGGTCAGGGTGATCAAAGGTCAAGGTGATCAAAGGTCTCACTTCATGTTCTAAGCTGAGAATTGGAGGCATCAAGTAGGACTATTTCCTCACATTTAAGCACTAAACAAATATTAGGTGCTTTATAGGAGCTCTTCATCTTAATTATCAGGTACTGAGCATTAATGAAGGACTTGATGGACCAATAGTATGATCTGACTTGGTAAATCTTATGGTCTTGTGCTGGGGGGAGTTCCGCAGATGCAATACACTTAGTCTCTGAAAGAAGACTATCTAAGGCTGGATTCTAAGGCGACTACAAAGCATAAAGGAGCTTTAAACCAGCTGAAGATTCCCACAAGGGAAGCTGCCTCCTAAACGAGCTGCCCTTCCTATGCCTGAGGGTGTGTCACAGCAGGGACATGGCACACATGATCCTCAGCCCATGTAAGATACATTACAGGATTTATGGCAGTAGCAGATTGAGAGTAGACCCCCTCTTGCTCTGACTTCCTCCATGACGGTTGTCAAAGATCAGGGAGCTGCAAGTAGCTGCTTTTGGCCATCATTCTCCACAGATTCTCTCTAGCTGCCAGGCAAGGCAGGGTACGAAAGCTCCAAAGAAGGCTATGCGAAGCCTTCCGCTCTTGTGATGGAGTCTTACTGAAATGCAAAAACCTGGGGGGAGGGATAGGAAATAAACATGGAAGAAAATGAAGGGATTTTAAAGGAACTTTCTTTGAAAAAATATGTTTTCTGAATAATAACGGCAAAACTGTGATGCTCCATTACACCTGTCTGTGGAAGGTCTGAAAAGTGATCTATAATTATTAATAAAACCCCATAATACACCAGTAAACAGAGCAGATAACTACCATTTACAGTTGGGTTTCAGGTATTATAGATTAACATCATTATATAGCTGGAGAAACTGAGGAACAGGCAGTCACTGAACCCAGGAGTCCTGGCTTCAAATGCTGTATACCAAAAACTAGATCATGCTGCCTTTCTCATTAGTTCAGATGACATCTCATTTCCTTGGAGCCAATATGGATGCAGCTGTCAAACAACTTTAGATATGTGTGTATTTTTTCTTTACATGTCTTTTAAATCTAGAGGAAAAAATCAATTATTTAATTCCCTCATTTCTTTCCCTTTTGTAGCTGGTTTTTGAATCAATAGAGAAGGGAAATGTACATGCAGAGCCATTTCTAGCAAACTCACTAATTTCCTTCTTGCCAAGCTATTTAAACAAATTCCTGTAGTTAACAGGATTTCAGCGGATCCTGAGGATAAGGAGATTTCATTTGTGTCTTTGATATTTACCAGCCTTTCCTGCCCCCACTCATGATATTGCAGTCCATGACCTTGAAATCATTATTGCTCACAGTTTGGCAGACTGCAGCTCATTACAATTTCTCTACTCCACAGGCAGCAGATTATATCTATATCTAGAAATAGATATAGATATAGGTTAGATATATATGTTTTAAATGTTGAAATTGATAATTAATGTAATTTAAATTACAATGCATCTAATTTTAGTACAGTAAATATAAGAAAAATTTAAAACCCTTTTGTGCTAGAGCTGGAAATGTCTTGCTTTCAGAAAAGACATGGCTTATAATCATCTGTTTGTAGTGGCAGAACAATTCAAGTTGGAGCAGCACATGCTAACCTGTGAAAATGGATTGCTATAGCAATGATCAAGAATAGGCAGAGAGTTCTGGTTTTGCCTGCATAAGCACCCAAAATTGGACACTTTGGGGATCTGGAAAAATGGTCTGGAAATCTCACAGAAGCATAGATGCTTAGCAGATTTCTGTCATGGCTCCTTTTCACCCTGGCTAGAACCACTTCAAGAAGAGGGTTTTTTGGCACTTGCTATTCAAGAGTCATCTGAGAAGGGGATATGAAAAACATACTCAATCTTTTCAGACCCATTACAGTTGTTTGATTCAAATATGGGCCTAGAATTCCATGGGTTCTTATTTTTTCTGTACTAGTATGCCTTTGCCTAATATATAGCAACACCCTAATCTTGCAATAAGATCAATGCAAGCAGATTCTTGCAACAGTGTGGAACAATGGGCTCTGTTTGGAAACAAAGGTCCATCTGCATCGGTCTAATGTCTCTTGACATGTACTTATAACTTGCAATGCAAATTGGATAAAATATTGGATTATTACTTCCATCTAGACATCATCAAGTCAGTGAAAAATATCAATCGGCATTCTAGTTGCTCTGGGCACCATGAAATCCACTGATCATTCTGCTATTTGCCATTAATGATAGATAATTCAGGAGGATGAATTCTTGGAGGTTTTTTCTAATGCCTGTTGCCTCTGAACTAATGGAGGATGAGGAAAATTCTCCAGGTTGTTCAGAAAGCCTGACAGTAAAGGAAAAGGAAAAGAAACAGCTTGGGTGAAATGATGGCTACACTGAATTCAATGGAAAGTTTTGTTGTTGACTTGAATGGATGAAGGCTTGATATCAGTTCAGCACCAAAGCTTTTATTTTTTTATCAGAAAGTGGGATTTTTGTTTGTTTGTTTGTTTTTGGCTAGTCTTTCACCCCCATGGCTGGATCTCTATAAAGAATGTTGAGAATGAGTTCTGCAAACATAGCTGCTATGCTTTCACCTGTGCATCCAAATCTCCAGATGGTCAGAGCTATGACTTTGAAAAGTTGCTGAATAATGCATTTGTTTGATATAATCAGTCTTGTGTTATCACTGATTGCTCAGCTGCCTATTCTGAGCTTGTCATCTCACCGCTCCACATGACTGTCCATTTTGCTTCTTATCTGTATCTATTGGACTGTCCATCATGGGCCTAATTTTGGGTTGTTTTTTTCTACAGGGTTTTTAATTTTGATGTATAAAATGTTTTTGAATTTGGATGATAAACTTTATGAGTAATTTAGCATGCATGCTGGAGTGTTTAAAATGTGTCTAGCTGCACCATCTGTGGAGAAACTCACTTGACTTTTCTACTGTACTCTCGGGATAGTTATTTTTCAACCCTTTCTGCTAGTTCCAATGCAGAACATCTAGCAATGCCAAATAAACTGTTATTTTGAAAATAAAATATAAAAAATGTGCTTAAATGTAGTTATTACTACAGCCAAGGGGCTAAGTGTTGACTGAATGGTACATTAATTAATACTGAATTTCAAAGGCATTCTTCAAGAGATACCATATGAATTACATCAACACCAGCCACAGAGGAATCCTTCCTTGTAGCCAGTTAGTATAAGCACAAGGAACTACTAACAGCTTCTGTATTAGAATTCAGTTGTGTGAAGGCAACTATTTAAGTGCTTTAGAAGTAGAAGTGACTAAATATAATGGCATTGGGGAAAGTTCCCTGTTTATTCTTTATCACTGAGTTACATATCTTCTCTGATAAGTTTACAATCCTCATCTCTTTTTCTAATGTTACACTGAACGGAAAATCCAAATATGCTCATTCTTCCACTGTGTGAGAAGATCTACCAGAAGAAGCCAGAGTTTAAACCCTACCTAATAATAACCTCATAGTCCACTATTTGAATGATAGCAATAACCACCAAAAGTTTACACATCTTTCAAAAACAGGACTGGAAGTATGATCTTCTGGTTAAGGCACTGGACTAGCACTCAGGAGATCTGGGGTAATTTCCCAGCTGTGCTACAAACTTTCTGTGTGGCCTTGGTCAAAATATTTAATTTCTCTGAGCCTTATTTTCCCACCTACACAATGAGGACAATAATCCTCTCTTTGCTGCCTTGCCTATTTAGACTGTAAACTCCCTGGTTCAGGGACTGTCTTTTACTAGGGTGAGGGTTGCCAGCCCTCAAGGATTGGCCTGGAATCTCCAGGAATTAAAGATTAGTCTTTAATTAAAAATTATGTCATGTGATGAAACCTCCAGGAATGCGTCCCACCAAAATTGGCAACCCTACTATGGGCCCTAATTTCAGCTGGGACCTTTAGTTCTACTTGAAGACAACAACAACAAAACAACAACAACAACAACTAATAATAATAATAATAATTAATAATAAATAAATGAATAAATAAGCACTAATTGCTACTTTAAAATGCCCAGATTTACAAATCCATTTCCTTATTTCCTCTTTCATCAGTAGGTTGTGCAAGCTGCAATAAATATGCACTGGGTCTGACTTTTTCCTGCCTTACACCTTGTAAAGTTATTTTAAGGCCCTTTCTTTTCAGAGTTCTGTTTCAAAAATCTCAAGAATTTTTCAGTGTTTATTTAAAAAAAACTTTAAAAATGTGTGAAAATTGGTGCAAAAATAACTTTGCAGTTTTCTTCGCCTGTTTTGGGGTTTTTTTACAACTTTTTTTTAAAAAACCCTTTATATTCTGAAACATAGTTAGATATAAATTTACTTTTCATCCCATTTCAGCATGAAAAGTAGTTTACTAACTTTTATTTGCTTTGAATGTTGATTACCTGTAAAGCTGGTGACGTGCATGTGTTGGGCATGGGATTGACAACAGTACATACACTGGTGCTCAAATCATTCAGGTACTTTTGACCTTTGGCTCTCCACTCTAGAGGAGGCAGCATGAAGAGATAGGTCCCTTGCCTCCTTCACCTCTTCTGCTTCCAGGCCTGCTCTGGATGGAAAGATGGCAGCTCAGTAATCTGAGATGCCATCTTTCCTTCCCAAGAGGGGAGCTATGTCCAGGAAGTTTGAGCACTTCATGTGAAAATTAGAAAAAACTGAATAATGTCTTATGCAAATCCAAGGAAATGTTCAGTAAAAATTGGTAAAACAGAAAATGAAGGTCCTTATGTCATTTGTACCTGTGCAAAGTCGGTGCAAAATGCTAGCAAATCAGAAGTCTTTGCTTACTTACATGTCTGGTAGCATTTTATACCTACTTATCAAAGGCGTAGACTATAACACAATGTTCAAGTCAGTGGAGAATAAGGCCTATTATCTTTGTCGTAATGGTTTCCACCTTCCGTTCACTCCATGACTACGGCAGTCAAATGATTTTGGCGGTTATAGAAAATGTTTTCAAGTGCAGCTAAACTATTTAATGTGTTCCCAATGATAAGAAATGCAGTGTCTTGTTTACAAAGCATATTTGGGTCACACTATGCACTAGGATTAATCTCATAGAATAACTAATGCCTAATGCGATTGTCCTCTCTCGCCTTCCAATATGGTTAGAAAATAAAAAAAGTAAACAAGGGATAAAAATACATCTAGAAAAAAAAGTTACATTAAAGTAATACAAATCTCCATACTGCAAAGTTGGATACATGCAGGATGCTTCCTAGAGTGAAATGTGTATGCGAGTGCATGTTCACATGTGTGTTATGATATATAAACTACTTCATATCAAAATGATATATAACAAAAGGTTAGCCTTAAAAAGGTTTGACAAGCATATAATTTAATCAAATCTGGTTCAATTCTGACTAAAGCGCTGTGTGCCATAATCACGTCACTTTCTTCAAATATTACAGGAAAAAAAAGAAAAATTATTTTTCAGAGCTGAACATCTGCCTGAAGGTACAAATTTTGATAAATTGACACATTTTGTCTGTAATATTTTATGGAAAGAAAAAAACCAGTGCTGCGTATTAAATATTTCATGCAGTAACCAAAAAAGAGACATATTGGATGTAAGTAGTGCTTATTTTCAATTCAGAACTAGCAGCCAAGGAGTTTACAAACTGATGTAAAGACTTGGCAGAGTTAATTGTCCTTATTTGAAGTTTACTTTACTGATGCAAATAACAGAGAGGTTCTTAGACTGTGATATTGAAGCAACCGTGTACAAAACTTTGAAGAAGATTGAATATGATCCTTTGGAGGCATGGGGAAGAGTGTGTAAGGAGCACTCCTCACCTCCTTGAATATCTGCACAGGAACTATTCACAGTTCTTGTCCTTGGGTAGGATTTTCATCTCTGCCCTGGCAAGTGGAAGAGTTGGAGTAGTGAAAAGGGCCCCCAAAAACCCTGATTCTAGCCAGGGGATTTCCTTGGCACAGTTACAGTAGAAGATACCAGCAACAGGGATGTTCTCTGAGGACTCCTCACATGGCCTAGATAGGGTGACCAGGTAGCAAGTGTGAAAAAAACAGGATTGGGGGGTGGAAGGGAGGTGTAACAGACACTTATATGAGACAAAGCGCCAGATATTGAGACTATTCTTATAAAATTTGGACATCTCTAGTGGTGCTGGAACTATTTTTATAATGGGGGTGCTGAAAGCACAGCACAGAGTCTCGTCCTTTTATTTTAGAGAGTGCAAAGACTGTTAGCTAAGCTCCTATAGTTGCACTACCTTCTCCAGAGGAATCAGTTATTGGTTTGCTGATGGCCTAGACTAGCCTCCTCTGGTGGGACACACATGCTGCTCCTGTAAAAGGCTGTATCACAAATTGCACCAGTGTGTGCTCTCTCAAATATTCTGAGGAATGGTGTCTGAATCAAACACAATCTTGCTGAGAACTATCTCTTGGAAGGTGCACCTCTGCTTCTGCCTCTATTCTGTGTATCCCTTGGTGTGTCCACAAGTACCTCAATAATTACATATAAAAATACAAGTCATTGCTGTACATGTCTTCACAATAATCTGTATAATAATAATAATAATGCTGGAGGAAGTGGTTACCTGACCATAGGTTCAACTTCTTGGCTGAAAGGAACCTTCCTGTCAGAAATGGAATTAGCTAGGAAAGCAGATACATTCCCTTCAGACAATCTGTATCCATCAATTTCTTTTGGTGAAGTATTTTATGGGACTTCTAATAACAGGCATATGTTTGCTCCTTTAATGTATATCCCATGTAATATACCTCACACATAGATTGACAGTAGGAGTAAAGTATGGAAAGTATTGAAAACCCTTATTAAAATGAGACCTAATATTTTTTTTTTCCTCAGTGCTTTGGCTATGGGATACAGAACCTTTCACGTCTAAGGAACCCTGGATTGAATATGCAGCAGAATATGCTGAACATTTGTTTTAATTTGAAGCATGTTTAAAGGCTAGTCCCTTGAGGATGAGTATATCCTATAACTACCCTTATCTCCTCAGCTAGTCCAAGGGAAGTAAACTAACCTGTAAAGACAAGATAAAGATCTACGGTACTCTTTTCAGACATGAAGCACGTTGGCTAAGCAGCATAGAGAACCTTCCACTGGTGTGGTCCATATTATACCTCTGTGTTTGAAAAGCATAAGATTTCAGTTTCCAAGGCCAATACAGCAGACTAGAGACAACTTGCAAACCTGCCCTGGTTCCTGCCTGCAGGAAGGCTATACCATATATTCAGTAAGGTGGTGGGATGGGAACTGAGAGAACACTGTTGAGCTCACATACTCTGTATGTGTGAGGCCATGTTGCATGGAGAATGACATTTTATACAGAAATGCACTGTGTGTTTGTGTGGTCACATCGTCAGAGTGAGGTTGTGCTGGTTTGCGTTTGGCAGCGGTGCAGTACCTGCACTTAAAAAAATCAGGACTATGTTCTTCGTCTATTGTTCCTCCTCATCTCTCTTTTTCTCTTATTGAGTTTCCCTGGTCATTAGACTGCAGCTACTAATGGGATGCTTGACTGGCTGAGTCATCTCACTCCCCTTTTGGAGGCAGCATAATATACCACATTTTCCACTTCAGCTTCTCTTCCATTGTTCCCTGTACTGTGCTTAAGGATGTGGCTTTTTATATCAACTGTATAGACTCATGCTTTTAGATACTTGGTTCAATCCTCAGTGTGTTGACTAAGAAGGCGTCCCTGAAAAAAATATGTATCTAAAGGTTTTGAAGTAGTAGTAAGACACAATAGGATGGAATGTCACCAATATGTGGATGACGCACAGCTTTCTGGCTTCTAAGCAAACAAGACAACTGCTGTCATGTAGACATCTGTAGTGGGGCAGTTACCCCACTCCGGCCCTAAAGGGGTTAAAATAGCCTGGGAGAGGGCTGCCCCAGGGGAGCTCATAAACTAGGCTGATTGGGGGATGTAGCCACAGCTGGGGCCACGCCCCAGTCAGGCCACACCTGGCCTTGTTATAAGGGCTCAGAGAGGAGCTGGTAGAACACTCTCCCTCCAGCTTTAGAAGGAGAAGGACCTGGCTGCCTGAAAGCTTAGGGTGCAGGGAATGAGCAGGGCTGCGGAAAGATATGAGGAGCTGGGGACCTCCCACTTGGCAACTCCCTAGGCTGCAGGCCTGGGGCAAGGCCTATGAGAAGGCACTGAGGCTGCAGAGGAGCAGTCCAGGGATTAGGCAAAGGCAGCAGGTCCAACCCTGCTTTGACTATGATGAGTGGCTTTTACATTGCAGTCTGCCCCAGGGAACGGGGCTCGATGCTGACAGGCAGTAGCTATAGGCTGAGGCAAGGTAGGGATAGAGGATTGGGGGTTTCCTGGGGAAGGGAGACCCAGAGAAAGTGGGGGCACTGCCAGGGGGCAGCATCCCAAGATAGAGGAGCACTCTGTCTGGGAGGGACATGGGGGCAGTGACAGTCGAGACCTGCCTGCAGAGCTAATTCCCAGAGGGCCAGCAGGAAGCGCCATGCTGGTGAGTCATTGCATAGCTACAACATCACAAAGCCTGAAAGAAATATGGATATGGATAAAGATCAGCTGTTGGCTCAAGTCTAAGACAGGGAAGACTAAAATAAGGACCCTGCCAGGACAATATTCTCACCTGACCCTGAGAGAATACCTCACTCTCATGACTGAGGCAGGATGCAGCCTCAGGGACATATTTGACGCATCATTACTCCAGGACACACAAATAACAACAGTAGAAAGATGTGCCTTCTGGATGTCCATTCCTACTGGACAAAGACCCGGCAACTGTGATACATATCTTTGTTACCTCAAACTTATATATCATCAGTCTTACGTTGCAGAGAATTTAAAGGGCACTTAAAGACCCACTGCCCCCTACAAAAACATGTGGATCTTTTAGAAGAGGAAATGAAATAGAGAAGAAACTGTGGGTTGGAGAGAGGACAGGAATTGAGAGAATGACAAGGGGTGTCTAAGGTTATTCCTGGTTTTAATGTAATGTGGATTTTGGGGCTGGAAATCCCACGACAGGAGCAAATGGGCCAACCTTGAATTCTTTCTGTTCTTTAGGCTTCCAGGTTATATTCTTGCTTAGTAAGTGGTAGATTTATTCTCAGTTAGGCTGTAGCACCCTTTGGGCTGCACAATACCAAATGTTCTCCAGATCTCTCTGCTCTTGGAATGTAAAATGAGAACAACACTAGTTCTTCTCTCACAGAATTAGTTAAGTGTGCTATATCCCTGACGGCTGTAATTAACAAAATGTCATTATTGGCAGCTTTATGTTTTGTGGTTAAACTTGCCACTCTCTTAAGTAAAGAAGTAAAAATAGACAGTGCAAGAAGGCTGGAACTTTAATTTCAGGAAATGGAAACTTCTCTTAGGGTGAAATTCATCGCTGTACAGAGGAGCTAACGCAAAACTTTCACACCTCTTAAGTGCTGTTTTGAGCAGTGAAGTGGGACATAGGCCATGTGTTGATCCACTACACAGGGATGACTTTCACTCTAATTGACTAAAGCTTTAGCTTTTTTATTTAGAAATCAAAGAGAACATGAGCACAAAAGACACAGTATGAGCTAAAAATAAAGTAAAGTGTTGGACAAAGTCCCATCCACGATTGTTAAAGCTCTATATACACATTTTCACTTGGAAAGTACTAACAGGCAAATACAGAAATGATTGAGAATACTTGATATTTGACTATTTTGTGTGTGTGTTTTGAACATCACCCTATCAGATTATTTGAATCTATTCACGCCTAAATTATATTTAGTAGCAAAAAGTAATTTTCTTCACAGGGAAGTAGCATTATCCAATTGATAGGAGTCAGAATAGGCTATCCCCTCTCCTGTCTATAGTACTTACATGTCCCCCTCACAACCAGCGTCTGAGCAACTCATAATCTTGAATGCTTTTACCCTTTGAAGTGGAGAAGTGCTACTACCCCATTTCACAGGTGAGAATTGAGGCACAGAAAGACTAAGTGATTTTCCAAGGTCATACAGGAAGTTGAGGTGACAGCCTAACCACTGGACTATCCTTTCTGTCTGTGACTTGACTGTGTAACCTTGGGCATTCCTCTTACCTAGAGCTTTACATCTGTACATATGAGTGTAATGATGCCTATCAATTTTATAACATATCTTGACACTTCCCAATGAAAAGTGCTTTATAAGTGCAAGGTATTATTTAGGGCCAAGTCATGGTTAACCCTTGCAAGTTTGGATAAAGGCGTCAGGGAGAGTAAGACTCCAAATTCATTCCCCTTTGTTGCTGCACCATATCTTGGGGCTCAGTGACATGTCTTGTACTCCCCTCTAGCCTGTGATACTAGTGCTGACCTCTCAGGATCCCATGAAGTTTAAACTCCATCTTGTGGGTGTTCTGAGTCCAGAGGTTCACTCTTCAGAGGTTTGAAACCTAACTGGTTTCAAGTCTGAGACTGATGAGTCTTCGGATGGTATGATGAATTGCCTACAATGGCAAGGGCCCTTCTGCGACTGCTAGTAACAAATATGTCAAATGGCTGCAAATGGAACATTAGATGTGGAGGACTCTGAGTTATTACATCAAATTCTTTCCCTGGTGTCTAGCTGGTAGATCACATGAGCATGCTCAGTGTCTAACGGTTTGCTATATTTGGGGTCAGGAGGAATTTTCCCCCAGGTCAGATAGGCAGAGACCCTGGTTTTTTTCCACTTTCCTCTGCAGGGTGGGGCACAGAGTCATTTGCTGTCTTTAAATAATGATTGAAGATTTCAGTAACTCAGCCAAAGGTTATGGGTCTCTAATAGGAGTGGACTGTGAGGTTCTGTGGCTGGCAATGTGCGGGAGGTCAGACTACATGATCACGATGGTCCCTTCTGGCTTTAAAATCTATGAGACTAGATGTGATAGATGTAATATATAAAAGAAATACACAGGCAGACTTTGCACAGCATTCTAAAACACCACTGCACTTTAACAGCATGAGATATGCAGAGGTCTGTACAAAACCCTACTCATTTCACTGCTTCAGTTTCTTCAGGAGCGTACTCTGGACTGGGGACCTGGTCCTCTGGAGGTGTCTAGGACTCTTCTGCTGCAGGCCATGGTGAGAGTTCCATAGAGCCTCATGCTCTAGGTCAACTTGCTTTCTCTGACATTGTTGGTCCACAGCTAAACTCAGTCCCCCCATGCTACAAAAGCAGGCCCATCTCTTTCGTTCTGTTGCTCATGCCCATAGTTTCCTGTCTCTCTCTGTAAGTTGCTCAAGTTTATATGTTCCACTACTACCATGTGGTTTCTTTGTCCTGCTTCTTGTAATTTTTCCACTCTCCAACTCCCAGCCTCCTACCGACACGCTGGAGGAAGTGGCTTTTCCCAGCTCCCGCCAACCTCCTTAGGATGCCTATTGACCATTCAGAGAACAGTTTTCTAAGGTTAACTACTCTCCATTGTACCTAGACTGGGAGAGACATGCTTTTAGGCTCAGGCTCATCAGGCATTCCATGATATAGAAATTTTCATAAGAACAACCTCACAATAGCAACTAGAATTTATAAATTGTACAGACAGATTCTCCAAATAGTTACAAATCCCATACTTCTGGCAAGGACACAATCTGGACCTTAATTATTATTTGCAATTGTTAGGGAAAAAAGTTTTGCCACATTAAAATTCAAGTATTATTATTACTGATTCTCCATTGCTTTTCAGGAGACATCTAATCACATATATTTCCTCCCTTGCTTATCCCTCTTAATTACTTTCCCTCTGCCATCCTTTATTAGTTGATTTTGTAACTGCACTATTTAAGACTAAGTAGTTTGAAGATACAATGATATGAGGGGCACCTGTGACAGAGTGCTGGGAGCTAGTAGGTGAGCCAGCACCCTGCTCACTCTGGCACTAATTAGTTTCCCTAGAGAGGCCTGTTTGGGGAATGGAGTGTAATTAGCTAATCAGTCTAGCATGCTAGTTGAGACAAAGGACTGATAAAAAGCTGAGGACTGATAAAAAGTTACACGAAGGTCATGCGGGGAATAGGCACAGGGCTGACTGAATCCAGACTTGGAGAGATTTCAAGAAAGGGGATCTCTTCTCTTATTGGGCCCCAGGGAAAGGGCTGATAGTATGTTCCAAGAATCATTGTAAACAATATTGTAGCATGGAGTTGTAAAGGTGTTGGTTAAGGGATCTGAAATAAACAGCACAGTGGAACACCTAACTGGTGAAGTCTGAATAGTTTCTATGGCACTAGGCAGCAGAAACAGAGTGGAGCTACAGCAGCATGTCAGGGTGGTCAGTGTTCTCAGGAGATTTTTCTGGATTTCCCTTCAGGAGCATGGAAAAGAAACTCAAGTTGGACTCCAATTCCCAAACTCAAGAGGAGAGAAATGTCACTTACTCAGCAAATTTATCTTTCCTTTTAAATAACTACTTTACAAAGCAAGGCATTCTTCATTCTGAATGTTTTGTCAGATACTAATCTAGTTTTTTTTATTTTTTTAGTTTTTGTTTAAAATGGGAGAATGAGTAGTTTTCCAGCTTTCCAGGTTACATTTTGACAAGGGATGGAGCCCAGTCAGACCATGAGAGGTAACATTAACAGAACATAATAATTTCTCATCTATCAATGACCTTTAAAGAGAATTGTAGTTATTACCTTACAATATTCTGTCATTTATTACCTATCTCATCATTGAATTCCGGTGCCTTTATGTAGCAGAAATATAGATGCTTGGCTTCAAAAGAGAGAAATAGGATTTAACTATTATAATGGCCCCAGGCTCTAAAGTCTAATTCAATTTTTTCTCATTATAAGGAGATTTTTGAAGATGATGGCAGTTACTGGACCAGGCAGTTCACTGGAGAGAGTTGGGCAAGTTTATATCTGAAGACTGAATTAGTCATAAAAGGTATTTTTTCGCATCTGGCAGAAGTTCATTAAAGTTATTAGGTGTGCCTCTAGGACAGCAGTCTGAGCTATTATTGCTGGTAAAGTCCCTTAGATTGTAAGCAAAATGATAGATATTTTGATGCAGAGAACTATGAGTATGTTCGACCTTTTCCTTCTAGTCACCAAAATCCATCTTTGGTGGAGCAGAACTTATTTAGTGGCAAAATTAATTTTGTTGTTTTATGATCCCAGGAGCTTCTGAGCACCTTTTATTTCACCTTTTTGGTATCAGTGCTCTTATAGTAGGCATTCAAATTCAGAAGGATTAGCAATGCTATAATCCAGCATGCTTTACACTGCAGTTAACCCTTTCACAATCTTGCTTCCAACATACCTTGTCTTACTTCTGTTATCCAGTAATATTCCATTGAGATCAAGGGAGTTTTAATCCAACCAATTGCAATAATATCAGAAGTAGTCTAATTGGATGGACCATGCAACATTTAGTAGCAATCAGGGAGAAAAGATTTAGTCAACTGAAGGAGGTGCTCTTGGATTAGATGAATCTTGAAAGGTACTTGGATTACCTAGTGCATGAGAAATGGAAATGAATCAGAAGGTATCCTGTAGAAATTACAGCTATCGTGAACATTCCTCGTGTGACTATATCTTGAAAGAAATGAAATTCACCCAACCTAAATATATACAGTTCTAGTCTGTGACCCCACCTTTCTTCCTCTACTCTTACTAACTGTTACACTCTCTTATTGCATCTTGACTCAAATAAGATTATAAACTCTTAAGGGCAGGACCTCACATCATAACAGTGTGTGCGAGCAGGTCCTGGAGGGAAGGTAGCTCCAGTCAAGCCCTTTTTATTACCTCCTCCTCTCAGCGCAGCAGTCCCTGCTTTAGCTGCTTCTTTTGCTACCTTCATCCTGGCTAGAGTCTCTGGCTAGCACCTCTCTCTGCATTTTAATCTGAACTCCACACTGGGGTTAGTTGGGTAGCTGTAGGAAAGGAAATGGGGAGACAACATCTGCATCATAATCTTGCCAGAGTGGAGGGTTATCTAAAGTTAAACATTGTATAGGAACAAAGTCTTCACCACAGGTCCAATTTAAAGTTAACATCTACATTCAAAATGATTTTCTACAGACTGGCCAGAATGATTTAAATTCTGGGTTTTGCCTATACTTCATCAGCACTATTTAAAGCCACCCAAACTAATCTGCCCAATTCCAGTTCTATTACAACCTTGCAGTTAATGAGGCTTGTTTAGATTCTGATGAGAATTTTCTTTCCAAGACCAACATAAGTTCAACAAATCATGTTAAAATCTATTTGAAGCAGCACATTTCTAGGCCTCTGCCCTCTCTTCTTTAATCAAGCTTCATAGGAAGACAAAACTACTTATGTATTGTCCAGCATTGTATTTGGTTTATTATTTTGACCATATTCTACATTGCTTTAACAATGCAGAACACATCAAAGCCATCCTATTTCTAGTTCAGCAAACATGGACCTGTTGTTAAGGACATAAAGATGTGAACTATGCATCATTTATATATCAGGTTAGACTACAGTGTTAAAACAAAGGGGAGGGGCTGGGGAGCAGAGATGCACTGCACAGATAAGTTTTCTGTCCAAGGCAGGGGAAGTTAATGGAATTATTCTTAATGGCAGCCCAATGCTTCCAAGAGTACTGGCACAGCACAAAGAATTACAGCATCTGCTACTCCTTTTTAGAGGGTGAAGAATGTCCTCCCTTCACTCTGTACCAGCAGAAAGGGAAAAAGGCTAGGGGCATGCTCTTTTTCCTTCTCATCACCTATGGTTCCTAGAACTAGTTTTGGTGTTAGAGTTCTTCTCAATGTGGAGTATAAGAACTGGTTTGTCCTGGGCAGCAGCCATCTCTTTGTCACTGGATATCCAATCTTCAAAGTTTAACAACCCTCTTTTGTGAGCTTTTTGGAAGTCTAGATTGAGATGCAGGTCAAAAGATAGTAAGAAAGCGAAGACCAGCCTCACAATCAAAATCATAGAATCATAGGACTGGAAGGAACCTCGAGAGGTCATCTAGTCCAGTCCCCTGCACCTATGGTAGGATTAAGTATTACCTAGACCAGTGGTCTTCAAACTGGGGTGCGCGCACCCCCGGGGATGCGCGAGCCCACCCCAGGGGGTGCGCGAGACTCCAGCGCTGCCGCCGAGCCCGCCCATGAGACCGCCAAACTCATGGGCAGGATATTTTAGTCCCGCCAAAATGCCGCTATGGAAAGCAGAAGCTTCCGCTTTCTGCGGCGGCATTTTGGCGGATATACCTCCAGGGGGCCACCAGACTTTTCCCTCCTCGAAAAGGGGCCGTGGGAGGAAAAGTTTGAAGACCCTGATCTAGACCATCCCTGACAGGTGATTGGCTAACTTGTTCCTGAAAACCTTGAATGATGGAGATTCCACAGCTACCCTAAACAAGGGTATTCTAGGGCTGAACTACCTTGACAGGAAGTTTTTCCTAATGTCCAACCTAAACTGCCCTTGCTGCAATTTAAGTCCATCGCTTCTTGTCCTATCCTCAGAGGTTAAAATGAACTTTTTTCTCTCTCCTCTTTTTTGACAATCTTTATGTACTTTAAGACTATTGTCATGTTCCCCCTCACTGTTTTCTTCTCCAGACTGAACAAACCCAATTTTGCCACTCTTTCCTCATAGTTCATGTTTTCTAGACCTTAAATAATTTTTGTTGCTCTCCTCTGGACTTTCTCTAATTTGTACACATCTTTCCTGAAATGATAATACTCCAGTTTAGACCTAATCAGGGTGGAGTAGAGTGGAAGAATTTCTTTTTGTGTCTTGCTTACAACACTCTGGCTAACACAGTCCAGAATGATGGGGTTTTTTTTGTTTGTTTGTTTGGTTGGTTGGTTGGTTTTTTGGCAACAGTGTTACACTGTTGATTAATATTTAGCTTGTGCTCCTCTATGACCCCTAGATCCCTTTCCTTAGTACTCCTTCCTAGGCAGTCATTTCCCATTTGTATGTGTCGAAACGATTGTTCCTTCCTAAGTTTATACTTTTCATTTGTCCGTATTGAATTTCATCCTATTTGCTTCAGACCATTTCTCCTGCATTACATATACAGAGTTTATGATCTCAAATAGAATTAATAAATTGTACAGACAGATTCCCCTGGTGATCATAGTTGCAATGTTATTGTACTGAAATGCAGAGTTGAAATAGCCTCATGCTGATTTCTAAGGTGCTGAGCACCTGTAATTCTGATTGAAATCAGTGGAAGCTTTAGGTGCTTGTCACCTCTGCAACTCAGACAAAAATTAGGGTTCAATTCTTCTCCCAATGAAGTCAATATCTAACTTTAATTAAATGATGTGGGAGTTGGAGTAGGAATACAAAGCAAATGAAAGTAATGCTAATGCTAAAAAAAAAGTACAGTAAAAAAGAAAAGCAATGAAAGATAGGTAGGCCTGATTTGACATGAGAAATTAAACACGTGAGGGCTGGCCTTATTCCTTGAAAGATAGAATTAAGGAGGTAAATAAATAATCAGGCTAGAAACAGAATATTTGTGCTAGCAAAATTAAGTAGGTTAGTAGGCTAAAGAGACAGAAAGTCTAAGCCAGCTAAAATAAGAGGGAGAAGATCCAGGGAATCATTTACTATGAACAGTGCCACAATGGATAAAATAAATTAGGAATGTAGATGGGCTGAAGAGTAAATCAAATGTGGGCAATATGTGGACAGAGCATGCTGCATAGGGATTGATTCCTGCAAAGTAACCAATCCAATCCAATCCAAAAGCTTGTGATGTAATATATAGTAAGTGGAACAGAATATGTAAATGTAAATAAATAAAGAGGAGTTCTGTGTAACTTAGGATCTATGGTGGACCCTGCACCCTCGCTCCTGGTGTTTGAATCTGATCAACTGAGCATAAAATTGCTGATAGAATTGTTGATCTACAACCCATCCTGGACAACGATCTCTCACTTTCACAGGCCTTGGGAGGCAGTGCAGTTCTCATCCACAGACAACCCACCAACCTCAAGCATATTCTTACCAGCAACAGCACACCGCACCATAATAACTCTAACTCAGGAACCAATCCATGCAACAAACCTCGATGCCAACTCTGCCCACATATCTACACCAGCAACACCATCACAGGACCTAACCAGATCAGCCACACCATCACCGGTTCATTCACCTGCAAGTCTACCAGCGTAATATATGCCATCATGTGCCAGCAATGTCCCTCTGCTATGTACATTGGCCAAACTCGACAGTCCCTACGAAAAAGGATAAATGGACACAAATCCGATATTAGGAATGGCAATATACAAAAACCTGTAGGAGAACACTTCAATCTCCCTGGACACACCATAATAGATTTAAAGGTTACCATACTGCAGCAAAAAAACTTCAAGACCAGACTTCAAAGAGAAACTGCTGAGCTACAGTTCATTTGAAAATTTGACACCATCAACTCAGGATTGAACAAAGACTATGAATGGCTAGCTAACTACAAAAGAAGTTTCTCCTTTCTTGGTGTTCACACCTCCGGATTAGCTGCTAGAAGAGGACCTCATCCTCCCTAACTAACCTTGTTATCTCTAACCTGGTTCTTGCCTACTTATTTATACCTGCCTCTTGATACTTCCACTGCATGCATCCAACAAAGTGGGTATTAGCCCACGAAAGCTTATAGTTAATAATATTATCTATTATTTTTAAGATGTGGACTTTTAATTAGCATTTGAACTGCATTATTGGATTGTAAGGTGTCCAGGTTACCATAGAAATAAAATCTATTAATTGCTCAAAGTAATAACAATCCTGTAGCATTGCTGTTGACACACTTGTAATAATAAAACTAGTAATGCTTCACACTTATATAGAGACTTTCGTCATAAGGCTCCCAAAGCACTTTGCTGTGTAAACACAGCACGGCTGGAATGCAGCTGTCTTTCTGGGTCAGCAGTATTACTAACAGTTTTTAGGAGAGGAAGTAATTAATAACTTCTTTAATTGAAACTGGAGAGGGAACTTTAGGGAGGCAGAATATAATTAACCAATTTGGAGTTCAGCCAGTGAACTAGGGTTAACACACTCTCACTGCTCTGAAAAGTGCCATGGGATTGTCAATAACCCCACTTCAGTTTTATATCTCATGCAAAAGCAAGCACAGTGCCTCCGGCACCATCAATCCATGGCACTGATATGGTTATGCTTGGCAGAATTCAATTTGTGTTTTTTAATAATTTTGATACTTAATTTTAAGCATTTTTAATTTTTATTGATTAAAATTTTGACAGCTGTGTGACATAATGGGTTTTAAGCATTTTTTCAATTTTCATTGATTTAAATGTTTACAGTTGAGGGAAATTATGGGGGAAAGTCAAACACTAATAATTTAATGACAGTAGGTGTTAAGATTCAAGAAGTTAAAGCTTTATAACTCTTATAATCAACAGCGCATGTCAAAATATAAAGTAAATATCCTTAAATCAAACTCTGGTTCTCAAGCAGCATTTTTCTGACTTTGCTTATTAATAAATTTAAATTACTCTCTATGGAAATATTTTCTTCATTGGCTTATGTGTGTACATTGAAAACAACATTTACCAACATTTACAGATACAAATGTAATCCTTCTAAGCCCGTTTATGACACATTTTCTTTCATTAACATTGGACACTGGAAGTTCAGGGTAGGTTGGTAAGTCAGTAGCCATGGAAATAAGACAGCTTCTGAGATGTACTTGATAGTGCTTAATAGACTGCCAGCAGTGAATCAACCAAAAAGAAACTTGCCTGATGAATTCATCCTTCTTGTCTGTTCGTAATTCAGTTTAGTATCTGTCAACATCAGTAATTCTCTGGTTGAAATCCTATTCAAATCAAAAATAGTTCTTTTAACTCTTTCTGGAGATGCCCTAATGCATAACACACAGGAGTCGGAAATAAGAAACAATTGAGTCAGATTCTATCCAGCCTCTTTTGTTTTGTTCT
Source organism: Dermatemys mawii (assembly GCA_007922305.1). Lineage (NCBI taxonomy): Eukaryota > Metazoa > Chordata > Testudines > Dermatemydidae > Dermatemys > Dermatemys mawii. The sequence goes on from ML677332.1 coordinate 28,604,293, forward strand.
CTTCTCTTCTCCCCACTAGTTGAGCACTTTTTGTTATTTTTGCTCAAAAAACATTTCTGCTACTGTAGTTGTCCTAGAAATAGTGTGCTGCACTTCTCCCCTTAGCATGAGCTCCTGCATTGTTTGCCTGTCAGCTGACTTCTTAATGTAATGCTCTGATTCTGGACTGTATCACTTTGGAGAAGACCAAAAGGAGAAGAGCTTGGCTGGCTGTGAAAGGCACAGCTTTCCCAGACTAGCAAGACAGATGTTTTAACAAGTTGTCATATGACCCCTTTTTTTGCCTTTACCTCAGTAACATTATGATCTCTAATCCTATTTATATGGATGATAGCCAGACCTGTTCCAAATGCCTGTGGCAGATTGCATGTATGTCATTGAAATAAGGCTAAAAACAAAAGCCACAGAGCCCTGCATCAAGGAATAAATTAAGAAATGTGCAATGTGCAATTAACCGTTTATGGCAAGAGGAGGGTGACAGGCAAACAATGTATTCCAGGCCCAACTACAGATGCTACGGTCTCTTCAAAGCAGGGACTGGTCCCTCCTAGCACTGGCCCCTCAAGCATCCTAGAGGCATGACTTTACACCTACATTTAGAGCCTGGGTAGACAGGTATGCTGCTTTTTTCATACAATGTGGCATGGTGGATATGCAGACCTTGCATGCTGGGAGCTACCGGAGGGATTGTGCCTTGTTGAAAGATCAGACTGTATTCCTGTCTTACATCTTTAGAGCACAGTGCAAACCACATCTCTTGGTAAAGACATTTCTTCAATAAAGACAACAGTGTAAGATCAGGAAGTTCCCTTCCTGCTCCTAGACAATCTCCTCATACGAGTGTCTACGGAATAATATAATCTACCTGTAGTATTTATAAAGGGACTCTCACTTTGTCTAATACCCCATCAAAGGAGGAACTGAGGTACTGATACATATGTGAATAATGGTAAGATTTTTAATTCTTGTATTTGGCACCTGGATTCCATGGTGATGAGTACATGGGAGACAGTGAATAACACCACAATGAAAAATAACCATACATGCACTGTAGTACATACTTGAATTGGGATCTTTGAGAATATGTATGGTTATTATCAACTATTGGTGATTTTGGGGTCCTTCCCATTTCAGGTAGGTGGTCGTGTTGTGGGTTGTTGTGTTTTTTATCACCAACCACAGAACACTGACTAAAGGAATAAAAATTGCCTGCATAAGAACGGCCATACTGGATTAGACCAAAAGTCCATCTAGCCCAGTATCTTGTCTTCCAACAGTGGCCAATGCCAGATGCCCCAGAGGAAATGAACAGAACAGGTAATCATCAAGTGATCCATTCCCTGTTAACCATTTCCAGCTTCTGGCAAACAGAGGCTAGGGACACCATCCCTGTCCATCCTAACTAAGAGCCATTGATGGACCTATCTTCCATGAATTTATCTAGTTTCTTTTTGAACTACATTCTTTGTTATCCCCAAAGACTTATTTTTTAAAGTAATTTGATCCAACATCAGGTGTAATATTCATGTAGGTCTATAGAGATCTATAAAGTTCATCTTCAGTTTTAGAATAAGACTTCACTAAGACAGTGAACAACTTAGTTCTTTCTTTAATTAATATATCTATCTTCTATAGAAACTCTTTGTTCAATTTGAAATAATAGTACCAGTGCGTCCCCCACCCCAAGCATATTTCTAAACCAATAAGAGGCTACGAATGAATCCTTGTACATAAGAAGAATTAATTCAAAGAAGTTCAAAGAAGCTTGGAACCTCAAAACTATCCTTATACTTTTATTCTTGAGTGTGACTTTCTTTGATTTCTCATCCTTCATGTGGCTTTTGTGTATTTTCAAAGTAATTTATCACCCATGAACCCCAATGAGAGTTTTGCTTGTGTAATGACTACAGGGTAAGAACAAATAGCATCATAACTAGGCAGAAAATCCTACGGTGTGAAGCAAACCAGTGTAAAGAATATACAATACAAACATTAATCAGTGGCTAACAAAGTGTTTAATTTGGACTGAGTACATTATTGGAGAATAAAATATTTTTGATTTTTTTCTAAGAGAGTACAGTATTTATATGGCTGTTTGTTTACATTGCCTAAGCACTATTTAGGCACCAAATTCAGGAATCAAAATACTCAGCATCAGATCCTAGTCAGCAGAATTCTCTGAATATTAGGATCAGTATTTAGGATTAAATCTAAAATTATTTATTAACCAACACAATTTGCAATAAAAATGTTTTAAGCATGTTGGTCAAATACATCACTGATATATCTCCACTGAAGTAAGTGGAATTACACCTGGATAAATTTGCATCACTGTGTTTGGAAAAATCTTCCCTTTGATATTACTGTTAAAACAAAGTAGGAAGCAAATGACTACTTGTTTGCAGAACATGTAATTTTTTCAAGGGATTTCAGGTACTGTTCATTCAGAGCCCTAATTTCCTTGTTAGCTCCACGGGGTCTTGAGCATGTTTGCATAATTGTCACTGCAAGCATATGTCCAGTTAATTTAAATTACATTAAAACTCGTTATTGTTTTCTTCAGGTCTCATTGAAATTATGTTGCAAGGTTTTAGCTTTTAAGCTGTGACAATGCAACCCAAATGAGTTAGCCTTTCTGCTACGTTTCTGTGCAAGATGCCAGCCTACAGTGAGCTGAAAGCATCATCAAGTCACATCATTTGACATGAAATGAGAATGCTGCATTCTAATGATTTCATTTGTAATCCAAAACACTAGATTCATTTTAATCAACAACTTTATGAAACAGTTATGGGGCCCACACAGATATATTTAAAAATATATACCAAATGAGCAAACTATGTAGTGTTAGTGATACACACAGCATGCTTTGTAGGGACAAAACAATGCACAGATACAAGCCTCAGGAGGATTATTAAGCAGGCGATCAAAATATGCATAAAATGGATTCACAAGCCCTTCCCATTCTGAGTGCAAATAAATTTGAAATGATTAGATTGACAGTCTATTTTATCCACTTGATAGGAAGACACAGACAAAAAACATTCTTCCTCTATCCACAGATTGACTGACTGACTACCTATCTATCTTATGAACAGATTATTTATCTATCTACCTGAATGGATCTAATAGACAGGCAGACAACATCATTCCTCCCTTACATGGCAATATCTGGTCCTTTCTTTGTATAGTAGCAATAACATTTTTTTAAAAACAAATTAAAATACATTGTGTGGGTAGAAATATTACTGTACATCTTCCTGAGGTGTTATTAGGCATTGCCTCCAGATGGTGCTGGTTATGACTATAGGAAAGGGACCTCTATCTCTCTTAATTTCTGTTCTTTCAGGATATTATTGGAAGGCACAGGTTAGTTTAATTGAAAGAGCTGCATCAGGTGTGACCTGCAAGTCCAGAATGAATAAATCTAGTTTTTCTGCAGTGCATTCCTCTATAAGTAGAAATGACCAGAGAGTATTTGGTTACCTTAAATACTGGACTTTTTCTTATTAATATGATTACAACCCACAAGGAGAGGAGCAGAAACAACAAGATTAAAAAGACTCATGTATTATGCTTGGTGGTTAGGAGACACCAGTGGTAGTCAGGAGAACTAGGTGTCATTCCTAGTCCTGCCATTGCTTCACTATGTGAAACTGTACAAATCACTTAATCTCTCTGTGGTCCATCTTTAAGATAAGGATAATACTTACTCACATTAAAGGGGTGAAGCTGTGAGAATTAATCAATGCTTATGAAGTGTCTTGGGATCTTCAAATGAAAAGTTTGTGCACAAAGCAGCTAATTATATGTGAATACATAATCAGGTCCTATCTTCCAGAAAGCCTGTGATTTACAAAGCTTCCTTTTTTTTATTTTTGCCTCTAATTAAGATTTGCCATACAAGAGTAATTACCATATTAGTATCTTCTATATACTAAAAATTTACTTGGGGTAGTTGACTGAATGCTGATGATTGTGATCCCTTCTCAGAGGGAGTGTGAAATTGAAAACTGCTCCAATAACATTGGTGTAAGCAGAGCTTTCCCCTTATTTTGTAATATAACAAGTCAGCATCTGTTTTTGTTGGTTGCTTGGTTTGATTCCCAAGGCCTTGTGGAACAAATCATCTCTGCCTTTCCAGGCAAGAAAATCTCTTGTTGAAAAACACCTTTCTGATACTGAAACACAGTCTGACTGAATCACATCAAGGCTCAGGTTTAACTTGTCATGCCAGCTGCTAAGTTGCCCTTGACTCCCAATCAAATCAGTAGGAGTTGAGGTTTCTAAGCATTTCATAGGAAGCAAGTTGTACTTCAGAGGATCAGGTCCTTCAGCAACTCTCCACTTGTTTCACAGAATGTGTTGGTATTTGAAACACTGAATGTAAAAAAGATCTTTTGTCAGAATACTTCCTCACTCATTTTCAAATCCTACACATCTAGAGAATTACCCTATCCAATGGAGTCCACTATTTTCCTTGTTTGTATCATTCTGAAGGCAAAGTGATATTACACAATAATTATCAGCATAAAATCCACAAAGTGCTGCAGTACTTGAGGACAGTTGTTTTCCTCCTGTTAGGTATATAACAACCTATTATTGCAAAAAGATAAAAAGAAAACCAATAGCTTTTTTCTCTGTACCAGCCCTTATTCCCTGGGTATTTTAAGAGTTATTGGATGTTGAGGAACAGAATGAGAACTCTTTTACCTTTTGACAAAACAGTGAAAAAAAAAATAGCCCATTTTATCATCTGCAGTCAACAAATCCTCCCCATTAGTGCAGCTCTGGAAAGAGTGCTGAACAGCTTGTTTGTGGAGATGTTTGAAATTCCATGCACAATGTTTTCTCCGTGCTTTTTTGATCGTGTCATTTTAGCAAATAAATGCCTTGCCTTGTATGTTTTAACAGAAATGATGATCTAATCCCAAGGGGCTTGGAAGCGCCTTTCAAATCTTCCTACTTTAAATGTCAGCCCAGATAGGAACTATTCTTGATCCAGACCAAGTTACTGGCATCCTCATCCACTTTTTCCATTTCCATCCAATTTGTTTTTGAAGAGTATGAACGAAGATAACCTTGCAATACATACACTTTTTATCACCATAGGACCAACACTAATGGTACGGATAGGTCCCCAACTAAGCATCTTTAGAAGAAAAACATTCCATACAATTTTTTTAGCTTACGGTTTACTACTCTATCTGTATGCCATCTAAATTACATTGGGGTGGACATAGATTTCCAGAAAATAACATACTATATCCATTCCTAGTCATGTATCAGAATGATATCATTATCCCCACAGTGTTCTAGAGAAAATAACAATCATCTGGAACATTTCACCTGTTTGGTTTTTTTCATTAGGTTAAGTGTTCATGTGAAAGTGGAAAGCATAAATACTAACACATATTCCTAGGATCAGATAACGTAGACCTGGTAAATTAATGGAAAAATGTATTCATGAATAATTATTCAATGAAAAAATGCCAGCATAGGTAATGAATAGTGGAATATCCACTTGCAGTGGAACATTCAATCATCTTACTCTTAGGTTACAAACAGAGATACTGGAGAGGGGTTGGAGTTGAAATTCACAGACTATACTCTTGCTTAAAACTGCTAGCCTTGCATATTGGCCCAAATTTTGGGACTTGCTGGATGCTCAGCATTTTTGGAAAACTAGCCACTTTATAGATGTTTAAATGGGAGCTGATGGCTTTTGAAAGTCTGCCCCACTGTACATGGATGTATATGGTTCTAGTCCAGATGCAAATTCGTGGCTGATAACATGAGCTAGACTGAGCACAAATTGGAAATGTGAAGGTTACTGCAGGACAGGACTGAAATGCATTGGCGGAGCTATGCATAGGAAGCTTAAAAGTAATCAGCCAGAGGTCTGCTCCTGACAGTACCGTGTGTTTTCAATTCCTTATTTTCATCAGTGATAAATTCACCTCCCTACATCTATATTATATATAGATATATATTTTAAATCCGTACATTTTCTCTGCTTCTTCTCATTCAAGAGTTGCAATTGACCCATCTGCCCATTCCTATGAGTGTAGCCAATAAAATTATATTAAAAAAGGAAGACCTATTTACCTGATATTTTGTCCTCACTGTAATGTGACAGCCTGGAGAGTAGCACTGGGATGCAGAGTCACAAGGGGGGATCTCATCCTTTGCTTCTTGCAACGGGTGAATCCAGGTTTACTGATTCAATCTATACACTTGGAATAAAACACTCCCCTACTCTCCACATACTGAAGTAAATAACATGGCAACTTTTGACCCCTAGAGATGAAAACTCATTATGTACCATTGTGAGTGCTTTGTTTTTGAAGAAACTGAGTGAAGCTTGAACAATCCAGGCTTTTTCAGGTGTCATTCTTACTGCTTAGTGCACAGAAGCAGTTTACCTTTTACTGGCAAAAAAACCCAGAACAAAACTAAACAAAAATCTAACTGCAGTAACATATTTAGAGAAAATACATTCCCTGAGGCGGAGAACTGTGTATGTAAGTTGGTTACCTAGATGAGGATCACAAATTGCCTCTGTTGGAATGCGAGTTGCTTTCTGTGTTAGCTCTATGAGCCAATACAATAATAACTCTTCATACTGACATAGCAGAGCACCTTTCATTAGGCAATCTCAAAGCACTTTACAAACATTATCTAATAAAATCGCACAGCAGGTAAACAGAAGTATTAAACTTATTTTTAGAGCTGGTTGAAATACAGAATTTCTATTCTACGGGATATTCCGACATTTCAAATTATCCTTTCAGCCCAAATCAGAACCAAAGAACAATTTTTCAACATTTCCCACAAAATACAATTTCTGAAAAAAAAAGTTTCTGAAATATTGAAATGACCATATTGAAACATTTTTTATTTTATTTTTTTTGCTAGGGTCAAAGTGCTTCCTTTAGAATAAACTATATCATTTTGACTTTTATATTCAATTATTAGTTATAAATAATATAATGATAATATATATGTAAAAAAGTAAAGCCTAAATGAAAAACTTTGACTTTATGAAAAGGAAATGCTTCAGACTTCATGAAAAAACTTTTTGTAAAGACTGAAACAAAATATGTGGACCTTGTCAATATGGAACATTTATGATATTTTTTTCATTGAAAATCGTCTTCAGAATTGATTCATCTCTGCAAAATGTTCCAGTTTTGTTGAATAAGGGGTTTCTAATGGAGAAATATTCTGCTAAAATGACCAGCTCTACTCATGTTACAGATGAGAAGGCTGAGACCCTGAGAAGTTAAGTGGCCGTCTCAATGTCATATAAAAAGCTGATAAAATACAGGGGATAGAACCTAGGTGATCTGACCTGACTCCAAGTTAATTGTTCTATCCACCAGATGACACTTCCTCTCAGTGTGGCCCTGTTTCAGGAAAGCATGCCGGTGAAGTCCTTTTGTATTCAGGATGTGCTTAAGGGATGTCCCAAAGAGGTGCTGTCCTGAATTAGGACTAGAAAGAGTGATATCCCATCCATTTCCTGATTTAAGTAAATCACATTTAATAGTATTTGTCTTTTGTTTAAAAATTTCAAATGGTGAATGGCTGAGCTGAATGTGGAGAGATTAAAAAAAGGGTATTTTTTCAGGTTTTTGAATTATATTCAAGAAATAGCATTCCTATTAATCATTCGTGTATTGAGTTTGGTCAGGTTATTGCACTGTAAATTAACAAATGTATTTTAAAAAGACATGCCTTTACAAAGAACTAGATTGGCAGCATGGGGCAAGGAAACTACAGATCAAGGTGAAATCCTGACCTCCAATAGAAGTTTTGCTGCTGAATTCACTAGGTCACCCTACATGTACAGCACATGAAGCAGCAATGAAAACTTGTCTTAGATCACCCCACCATGTGATTGGGATTGACCACTTTGTGTGGGTGAGGGGGGTAGTTCTCAGCTTGTAGACTCATAAGAGAGGCAACCACTACACTGGTGATTTTTAAGACTTACACATGAGCCCCAGCTTATCACTATCTGGAATGAGGAGTTCTATATTTATAGAAAAGCAAAGCTTTTTTTAAATATCAAAAAGAACTGAGGTAGTTCTTCCTCTTGCTCACATTTTCCTTTTGCTACAGAAACCTAGCTAAATATGAAGATTTAGAAGGTGTATTATGGTATTTCCACCACTATGCCACTTTCTCTTGGATAATTCCATTGGAGGAAGTCACTTTAATTTATGGTCCAAGTTCCATAGGAACTACAAAAGCACATCTCCCAGGTGATTTGGTCCCATCCCTGCCCCACCCACTTTCTGGATAGCATTGGTTATCTCTGGGCATCTACAGAACAAGTATAAGGCAGAGTATACACCATTGTGCTCCTATTAGATCAAATTTCCACTGCTGGGTATGCAAAGTGTGCTTCACATTTTATGTAAAAATCTGGTGAGAAATGAAGGTGGTTAATATAATAAATATTGCCTGTTCCAAAAACCTTTTGATCATGCATGTTTTCCTGAGCCCATCGACAAGGATAATAAACTGTAAAAGAGCTTAGTCTTCCTGTGAATGTGTGGGTCAGCCTGTGAAAAAAGGCTACAAGGGCCCTACAGAGGCATGTAACCATGTTACCTGATACTGGAATTCATCTTGAATTCTTTACTTATCCATGAGAAGCTGGGGGAGGGGGTGGCAGAGAGGGTCAAACTAGGAAATTTAGGACTCCCACGTTATGCAAATCCTATTTAAGGGTGGGGAGTGAGGTGATCAAGGTGGTCAGTTCTCCCCTACTTCCCCACCCAAGATGACTGCTGGAAACAACTAAGACTGAACTACTAGAGGAAGAACTGCTGGACCCGGTACATGTAAGTCTGCCTAGGGGGCAGTGCCTCTCTGGAGTATTTACAACCTGAGTGATTTCACTTTAATCACTATACCTAAATCCTGGTGGAGCTATGGTATCTGTCCCTCGCTGGCATTGCATACAATTCCTGGCCAACAGTGACACCTAAGTCATTTATGAACTTAATAGAACATAGTCTCCGATGTTATTGCATGCTTTTGCCAGACATGTCATAGGGACAACACATTCAGGCTGCACCCCCAGTCGTAACTCTGGCTCCATTTGAACTCATTGTGGCCCTGTAGCAGCAGCCTGTGCCTCACTGTGCATTCCCTTCCTATTCCACTCAAAGGAGAGCTGACAGTAGGAGGCAGAGGTAGGATTTCCTGCCAGTTCTCTAGCAGTTCTCTAGCCTATCTTCAGCCAGTTAGGGGTCCAGGGATGGAGCCAACCTTCACAGCACTATCGCTGAACTGTGGAGTGCAGGCTCCACAGTGGTATTTTCCCAACTTCGTGTTTTGGCATTGACAGAAGACAGGACAACAGACTAGATGGACCTGTCAGCCTAACTTTCATACTGGAAGATACTAAAACAATTCATGAAATGCTCTGTTTAGGACAGAATAATAGTGTTATGAAGAATAGCCAACATGGATTTGCCAAGTGAACCTAATTTCCTTCTCTGATGAGGCTACTGGCCCAGTGGACAGGGAGAAAGCAATAGACTTGATTTATCTTGATTTCAGTAAAGCTTTTGACACTGTTGCACATTATATTCTCACACGCAAACGAGGGAAATGTGGTGTAGAGTAAATTACTATAAGCTGGATACACAACCAATTGAAAAACTGTACTCAAAGAATAGTTATCAGTGGTTTCCTGTCAATTAGGAAGGATGCATCTAGTGGGGTCCCACAGGGTTCTCTCTTGGATTCAGTACTATTCAATATTTTCACTGTTGACCTGGATAACAGAAATGAGAGCATGTTTATAAAATTTGTGGATGACAATAAGCTGGGAGAGGCTGCAAGGACTTTAGTTTAGAATTCAGAATGACTTTGATAAATTGGAGAATTGGTATTACATCAACAAGATGACATTTAATAAAGACAAGTGGAACATACTGAAGAAGGAAAAAATCAAATGCATTACTACAAAATGGGAAATAACTGCCTACGGGACATTGCTGCTGAAAAAGATTTGGGGGTTGAAGCGGATCACTAATTGCACATGAGAAAACAATGTGATGATGTTGCAAAAAAGGTGCATATAATCCTGGAATGTATTTACAGACCACATAGGAAGTAATTGGTCCCCTCTACTGAGCACTGATGAGGCCTCAGCTGGAGTACATTGTCCAGTTTTGGATGCCACGCTTTTAGGAAGTATGGACAAATTGGAGAGAGTCAGCACACAGCAACCAACATAATAACAGGTTTAGAAAGTCTGAGTTGCTAGGAAGGGTTAAAAACTGGGTATGTTTAGTGTTGAGAAAGTGAGAATGGAGTTGAGGGAGGAACCTTAGCATATTGTTTAAATAAAGTCATATTGTTTAAATATGCTAAGAGCTATTATAAAAAGCATGTTGATCAGTTTTTCACCATGTCCACTGAAAGTAGGAGACATGATGAGATAATAAGATAATATTCAGCAAGGGAGATTTAGGTTAGATATTAAGAAAAAAAAACATTCTAAGTATAAGGATAGTTAAGCTTTAGAACAGGCTTACAGGGGAGGTTGTGGAATCTTCACATTGGAGGTTTTTAAGAAGAGGTTAGACAAACACGTGTCAGGGATGGTCTAAATCAGGGATCTCAAACCTGAATCACCAGGAGGGCCACATGAGGACTAGTACATTGGCCTGAGGGCCACATCACTGACACCTTGCCCTGCTGCCCTGTCCTGCCCCCACTCCACCCCTTCCATGAGGCCCTGCCCTTCTCTGCCTCTTCCCACCCCTTCTCCACCCCCATTCCAACCCCTTCCCCAAATCCCAACTCCTGCTCTGCCTCTTCTCCACCTCCTCCCCAGAGAGCACAGCTCCTCACTCCTCCCCGCTCCCTCCTGGAAAACGCTAAGTGCTGCCAAACAGTTGTTTGGCGGCAGAAAGCTCTTGGAGGTAAGCAGAGGAGCGAGGACACAGCACTCTGCGGGGAGGGGCAGTAGGGGGAGAGGAAATTGGCTGCAGGAAATAACTCGGGGTTGTGGGGGAGGTGCGGGGGGGCTTGGCTGGCTGCAGGAAATAACCCTGCAGGCTGCATGAAGGCCACATGTTTGAGACCCCTGGTTTAGGATGCATTATATGACATCTTGAAGTCTCTTCCTGTCCTGTATTTTTATGATTATGTTAATTCATCAAGGACAGAAGTGACAAAGAGTCCTGTGGCACCTTAAAGACTAACTAAAGTATTAGAGCATAAGCTTTCATGGGCTAATACCCACTTTGTCGGATGCATGCAGTGGAAGTATCCAGGGGCAGGTATAAATAGGTAGGCAAGAACCAGGTTAAAGATAACAGATAAAGATAACCAATAAGGCTGAACCAGCTGTATCTCTGATCAGGGAGGGTGAGGTATTCCTCTAGCAGCTGAACTGGAGGCGTGAATAGCGAGAGAAGAGAAACTGCTCTTGTAGTTAGCTAGCCATTCAAAATCTCTATTCAGTCCCAAATTGATTGTGTCAAATTTGCAAATGAATTGCAACTCTGCAGTTTCTCTTTACAGTCTGGTCTTAAAGTTTTTTTGCTGCAAAATGCTGACCTTTAAGT